>JAODLC010000028.1:13579398-13599896 GCA_026781145.1 Hippopotamyrus pictus
AGAACATAAGAACTATACAAACGAGAGGAGGCCATTCGGCCCATCAAGCTCGCTTGGGGAGAACTTAACTAATAGCAAAATCGTATCTAGCTCTGATTTAAAGGAACCCAAGGCTTCAGCTTGCACTACGTTATCAGGAAGACTATTCCATACTCTGACTTTTGAGTCTTTGCATCTCATGGCCAAATGTCTAGACTCCCAGACAAAACCCAGCTGTCTGCCCCTCCGATGCGGCTTCCTTGTCTCCCTGCATCCGGCAGACTGGATGCCCCGAGCGCCACGGACTCGTGGACGGAGCTTACTGTCCGACACGTGGAGGATAGTCAAGCGTGAAGCCGCTCAGCCCGCCACCTCTCCGTAGCGTGAAGTCGCTCAGTATGCAATATGAACTACCTCCGATCCCGTCTGCAGTGTTGCTTCGCAAAGGTGGGAGAGATGTTCGGTAATATAATGGCAACGAGTTGTGGTGGTCCTTTGTTGATCAGTGTCTAAATATTCTAATGGTGGATTAACTAAAATTAACCATCAGTCATGTTTTTGAGCACAAGTACAAAGGATTCTAATGAAAATCTACTTCTTCATGATTGGTGTTTAAATGCATTGCAGAAACTATTAGGCAACTGTTTACAAGGTGGCGTTTGTTTTGTGTGTCAGCATAACCAGCTGACGAAGAAAGCGTTTCAAGTCCCACCCTAAAGTACCCAAGCACCAAAGAAGTACCCCAGCTGGTTTGGCACTTGCAGTACTGGAAGTTTTGGTACTGGTACTCGACCGGAAGTCAATGGAAAAGCGAAAGTTACAAAAGTATCATACAAAAAGTACAGTACTTTGTGCGGTGGAAAAGCGCCCTCTCATGTTTGAAAATGTGCTAATTTTTGGATTAGAAAACTTTAGTGGGCTGTCTTAGGATAACGAGCAGTGGGTGTCTACTTCATACTGCCCTTTGTACATTAGCCACATGTGAATGAAGGCCTGTTGATATTCTGTCTCTGCTTTCTCTTTTCATCAATACATATACAATCCTAGAATTCAAATCATGGGTGCTGTGGACTTTCCTAAAATTAGATTAATACTCCTTTCAAATTTCTGTTTGCTCATAAACTTTACCCTGTATTTTGATCCATTTATACAGTACAATGTTATTTTGTGTTTGTGATAACCAGTAAAGTATTTTCCCCGTGTTTCACGTGAGTCCATGTCTTTACAGGCACTTCCTTTATGGTTCTGCCAAAGTTGAATAGTTTGTTTAATGTCTGAGATGCTAGTCCAGCCTCCGTGTGCAGACTTTCCTGCTGGCCAGAATTTGTGCAGTTTTTGCCAAACTTATGGAAGTGTTCTTTTAAAAGATGGAACAAGAAAACTGATAGTTGACTTAACTCTCATGCCAAGATGTCTCCCTGCAAATTCTAGTGCTTGCTGCTGTTATGCTGATCTTTTTCTATACATGGCAATATTCCAAGGGTGTGAGATGCGATACTTTAAGTTGATCCTTAATTTCCCTCCGTGACTTTGACATCGCCACCTGTGAGAACATTGTCAGGAAGACAACGCCACAATAAACCTGTCATCTATATTGTACAGTACATCTGGGGTAAAATACGGTGCTTTTGCACCATTTCTTCAAATGTTTTCCTCTGTGCTTCCTCCAGTACACCTCTTAGACCAAAAGTGACACTCATGTTTTTTTAGGTTAATTTGTTTTCCTGCTGTAACTATAACTTTCAGTATTTTACTTCAACCTAGGTATTTGAGTGAAATGTGTTCTAACAAGGAAAAGAATCTAATCCAATGAAATCCGGCAAATGACATAGTGTATGGGAGCTTATCCATAATCAAGCAGTGGTACTATAGACACCTTTAACTGCACTTGCTAAAATATGTATTTACAATAAACTATTTGCAAAAAGTCATGTGCCATTTGTATATCATGTTGATTAACACTTGCAGGGAACATGTGTTTTTAATGCTGTTGTATTGTAGTGAATATGATTGTCCTAATATATTTTACATTGTTGCTAGGTACTGTAAACATTTATCGTACAAATTTTAAAAATGCTTTACAAATTGTAATGTTTGTGCACATGCATGTCTGAGTGTGAGTAGCAGAATTGGAGTTTGTATTCAGATCCTAAGTAGGTCAAACTATGCAAGTCACAAAGCACAGAAAACTTGTGGTTTGTAGAAAATCATCACAGGGAAGCTTACTTGTCACAAACTTGACACATTTCTTGTTTTCCAGAGTTACAAAAAAAAACTCCAAAGACAAGCACTGTTTCATTGTTCTGAAATTTCCCCTTTGCTATGCATATTATGCTACTGAAATCCACACTTACCTTGTCAATGACATCTGGGAAATTGCTACATATTAAGAGGAAATGCCTGTCTTTTGAGAAGGCGAACATGGCTGCATAATGGATAGCTCTCCCTTGGGCTAAAAGCTGCAGATGTTTAAAATACCCTGGTTTCAGGTAGAACACTGAGATCATAGTGCCTGATAGGTTAGTTTGTTGTAGGATACTCGGATTGGTGGCTGTGTGTGTATAATACAGCCAAAGTCTACTGACCAGTGTTGGTCTGTCTAATATTAAATTAGTGTCAGGATTACACAGGAAGGGTTTGGGGGAAGTAAGTTATTTGGGGTGTGTTTGTTTCATATAGGTGCATGATTGCATATGACAGTATTCTTGTCTGTGTGTCATGTGAACAGAAAATATAATGTTTCTATGAATGTGGACACACTGGTGCTAAAATTATGGGCTGTGAACTCGAACCCTTGTAATGATGAAACGTGGTTTGAGTCTGCAGGCATTAATGGGTAACTTAAACGCCATCTCTAACATGGAACATCTGACAGTCACATTAACAACGTTAGAAATATTGGCAGCAGTAAGCGTGGATGCTTGATTATATGTGGATGATGTTTTCTGTTTATGGAACATTTAATTCCCACTTTCGTTTTGAAGTTGTAAGACCGTTTCTACCTGTTTTTAATGCCTTGTGGATTATTTAACATGTAGAAATATGGAATTATACGGATTATTCATTACATGTGTTTTTAACTATGAAGCAGATTGTTTAAATCTAAAAAATGTTGCCACATTACAACATACTACAATGGAAATGTAGTAAATCCGTAAACTGCTTATGTGATCTATATTTTTCCCTTTTCCCAACTACATATTGCAGCTTTGTGGCCCTGTGCAGATGCCGCTTTCCCTTGACTAAGGGTCTCTCCCATCACTGTCAAGGACATCACACCAGTTAGTATGCAGATCAGAGCTGATGTACTTGAAGACTGCCGCTCTGATGCAATCCTTTAGTTAGGGCAGTGCGGTATTCCCTGTCTGACCTCAATCACAGAGGCTACGGTGGAAGGTGCAAATTAAACGAAGGACTCTGGAGAATATGAAACATGTCGTGTTTCTTTCCGGAGCTGAATGTCATGTGTGCGTGCAGACAGACCCGAAGACGCACACACAGCTGAGTGAAGCAAGTGAACATGTGGTCCCAGGCTCTTCAAGTTGGCGCCCTGAGAATAGATTCACCCAATTAAAAAAAAAAAAAAAAAAAAAAAAAAAAAAAAGAAAAGAAAAGGAAAAAACGTAGAGGTTTCTTTTGTTAAATTTTGTCATTGTTCTCTTCTCCTAGAGACCTTTATCAAGAGAGGGTAAACATAGGAGGCAGCTTCTCATAGGACAGAAATGTCTGACAATAAGCCCAACAATTTGAGCATAAGAGAGGAAATTACTGCAGTATTGCGAAGTGCACTAAGTTTGTGCTGGAAAAGAATTACTGTGAGCTTTCTCGCTGGCAGTCTCACATTTAATGAGTACAAATAGCTCTGATCAAGAGGGAAAAATTGAGCCTTTTTTCATAAAACAGCCACTTTCTTGGCAGAATATTGGTATTCATGAAGTGTCTCCTCTTAGTTTCTAAAAGGTATTTACTTATGATTAATGCCACTTCCGTAATATGAATTTTAAATGTTTTTCAGTGTATTCAAAACATTGTATGCTCCTTTTATGAAATCAGTGTATTAAGTCAGGTATCAGAAACATAGTTTTGTTGGTAAATAGACCCGTGAGCATTTCTGCAGGCTAAAGATGATCATTTCTTCCTACCTACAGTAAGTTGATCTACATGCCTAAACAGATGACCATTCTGAAGCATTTCTTTCGCTGAAGCATTTCTCCACACTTAAGGTCTCTACACTGAAGCTTCTCGCTCCACTGTAGGTGATCTCCAACCAAAAGCCACTAAGCCTAGGAGGGGTCAATTTGCCCCTGATATAGTAGGGCACATGCAATTTACTTCCTTTCTGTTAAATCGGTGTCCTGGTTGTAAATTTTCCCCCAGTTTTGCTCTTTCACTTCCTCAATCTTGCTCCCCTTGTCGGAATTAATGAGATCAGGTTTGATCAGGGCAGCCAAGTGTTCCGGGAGGAATCTCACAACCGCCTTGTGTCCTGTAATAGAATTTGCATCTAATGCATATATAAATCAAACATCTTTCTGGACATTTTCATATGCATAATGTCATTTCCCCCTCTTTTTTTCTAGGGAAAGTGTGTTGGGAAGGATTGGAGACGTGCTTTTTCTTTTTTCAAACCTTACACTTTGAGTCAGATGCTTTCGATTTGTTTTGCTGACTGAAGCACCGAGGATCTCAGCTCAGAGGTCTTTGAGTTGTGGTTGACAAATACTTTTTTCAATGAGGGATAAAAATGAAGGTGTGGTGATATGCTTTGGCTAGGTGGCTATTTTAGAAAGGGGAAGCACCATCCTTCTGGGTTTTCTCTCTTTGTTATGTAAATGAACCTGAAACTAGCAGATCCAAAGTTTTTTTTTTTTTTTTTTCCTTTCGAGGAATTGCAAGACAAAAAATAAACAGTAGCAGGAGGGTGGGGTGTCTTGGTGTTCTTCACCAACTCAGTTGTCTGCTGCCACGATGAGTATTGTAGCATTGTGGCATTTCGATGTACATCTTTTGGGAGTCACTGCAGACGCCGGTGACTGTTGATATCCTTTAGTGACAGCGCTATATCTGTGCCTTCTTGATTTTCTCTCTGTAGGAAAGTAGCCAACTTTCATGAGAATGGAACAGACGCGTTTAGTTAAGCCCGCGTGTCTTTGGTGAGATGCAAGGTGAATCATGCTTTTGTCTGATTTCTTTGGGAACTACAACCAATGCTGTGTGGGCTTTTGCTAATTCAGGGTGAGGAGCGACAACCTCAGAAATTAAACCGGAAAATTACACAGAGCGCAATTTTAAAAATGCAGTCCAAGTTTTTGATCTATCTAGCAAACAGAAGGATGCCTTTTTAAAGGACAAATTAATGTTTTTTGCTTGTTTTCAGTCTGGGTGTTTCTGTGTTAATTGGACATTGATGTGTTCTTTGGGTTTATTCTCTGAAGTATTTATAAATAATGTCTAGAAATTAATAATCACTCCTCAAATGTATATGTTTCTTGCTTTGCTTGCCAACTTGACAGCCGTCACCTCTTCAGAGGAGACCTCCTCTCGCTTGGGACTAGCTCCAAGAAGTCATGCCATAAGCATGAATCTGATGCCTCACGACTTATTTAATGACATGTAATGTCCAAAATGCCTACGGTTCCTTCAGCCCATTAAGGAAAACTGGTAGCAGTCCCCTGCCGTTGACTGGGTAATTCAGTCTGATGACATGCACACTTAAATACATATTTCTGCAATCAGCCTTGTTTATATGTTAACAAGAGGATGATATCAATTCACAGTATGAATCTGGAAAAGTCGTGCCGATTTTAAAATATAATTCGGTTAATTTTTTAAACTTTTTTAAAAATTTTTTTTTTTTTTTAAACAACTGGGCTACTGCATACACAAGTATTAAAAACTGGAAGACAGAAGTAGCGGATGAGCAGGGGGGCCTAAACCAGGCTGCTGTAGGGAATAGCTAAAGACCAAGATGTTTCTAAGGCCTTGCAGGCTCAGTCACCTAGACCTGAAGCACCAGGAGGACCAAGGTAAAGCAGAGATTAATGGTAAATGTCAGGGAATTCATAAAGCTATGATACCTTTAAAATGAAAGCCAGATATCAAAATGAAAGTCCAAATAAGTTTTTGTTGATTGTTCTCATAAAGTTTTGTTCTGTTTACAGTAAAATTTGCCAGACCTAGTTGTTATGTAATCAGTGTCCTGAGGGAAATGTGTGGGGTCCATATTTCATAACACCTGTCCCATCAGTACAGTGCCTTGTGTAGAACCTATTCTATACTGGGTTTGTACAGCAAGGAAGAAGAGGCCTGTCACTTCAGCACAGCTATTAAACTGATTATAGGAATCAGTGTAACGTGTTTAATTGGAGAATTTAAGTAAATCTGTTTCTTTCCTGATCCATTGAGAAATTAACTATCCCATTCACCGCATAAATTTTCAGGTTTCACTTATGCGACACTCAGGGGTGATGAATTTTTAATGAAGAAAATGGCCTAATAATTATTGAACAGATGTAAGTGTGGGAGTGCAGGCACCAGTGGACCACGCAGAAGGCGTGTGTTCACCCCAGTGGCGTAAGGGAGCTTTCGCTGGCCCTAAACTGGCAGGGGGGAGTGCCACGCTCTGGAGAGCGTCAGAAGACATCCTCGCCCAGTCTAACACGCTGTCCTTTGGGCCCTTTGTGAACCATGACATCATAATTCAGATGCTCGAGGCTCTGCCCTGACTTGGGCCTGCTGGTCTTCCCCTGACTCAAACAGTGTTGCTTTCCCTTCTGCTTAGCCTTGTGCGTGGCTGACTGTCACCTCTTGATGATTTAACCTCTAAGATATGGCATGCCTTAAGAGGTGAGCTTAGGGAAGAACAAGCATATGTCATCCTCCACCCAAAACGTGATGCTATTGCTTCTTATCCGGGTGTCACAAGTCGATGGTTGCACTGTGTGTGTGTGTGTGTGTGTGTGTGTGTTGCCATCCAGAAAACATCCTGCTCTTGCTTGATGAAGCTCTACAATAAACCTCCTTTAATACATCTCGGCTATAAGATATCAATTCAGTAGCTGTTCATTATAAATATAACCCTGAATAATTTACTGACCAAAAATAAATAAATCAATGTGTAAAACAATCCTTTACTATGATCTCGATCCTGTAATCTGTGCATGTGTGTTCATAATAAGAATGTTTCTTTAGTTAGATTTCTAATGTGCTTGGTCATCAAGCACACAAGTGTAATAATGTCCTCAGTGGTACAGTGTTTCAAAGCTCGTCTGCATGTCCAAATTAAGTCTTCTAAGTAATGCTCAGGCAATTGAAGCACAGATCAAGCATCTGGCTTCGAGGCTGCTGCCCTGTTCCCATGTGTGCTCGCTCACTCCCCCATCTTTCCTCTTAATTGTCACATGTACATTAACACAGTTTCATTATTATTATTATTTTTTAAGTTTCAGTTTTAGGTGCTTTTAGGTGCTTCAAGTTTCAGGTGCTGTTAGCTTGGTTTATCTTTTGGAACCAAGGAACCAGAGTTCAGGTGTATAGTTTTCAGTGAAGTACATTGGCTGTGAGAACAGTATCCCCCTTCCACAATGGTTCCGCTGTGTGGCAGTCCCCGTTCTGTCAGGATACCCTGGAAGTAGCCCTGTAAGGAGAGAGCCGCCACATGATTGGCAAACAAAGTAGGTAGTTAGGGTTTGAGCTGCCTTTAAACCATCGCCTCTCATCCTACCTAAATTATGTTCCTGTGCTAACAGCTTCTATTAAATCTACTATTGCCTATTCAGGTGCTAATTGAGATGAAGCTTGGGTTTGTCAAGGTAATTGTAGGCAATAGCTTAAAATGGCTGGAGATTGCATGACACCGGCAATAATGGGAGAAATTACTGCCGTATCACAGCTGCACAGATGATATGATATCATTATGGGTTTTTTATTCTTTTTTTTTGTTCCTGGGAAAAATTAAATTTTGAGGAGTTCATTTGGAAGGCATTAGGTGCCATTATACAGTATATGCCATCCTATAAATTAATTTGATATGAAAGTCCAGATTCAGTCTCCTGACACCTAGGACCAAAAAAGCTAGCATGACGTATTCATCTGTATTCTCCCATTTTCAAAATAAATATGTTAATAAATGATGTCCATGGATAATTTTGCCGGTAGCCAGTTTTGACAATAAGTGACAATCCCCCCTGTTCGAATCTGTTCTACGTTCATCTGTGCTGCCGACATCCCGTGTTCAGTTGTTGTGTCCAGCGTCAGGTTCCAGACTGGAAACGAATGGTGAAAAATTTAGGATGATAGCACGAACGAAGGACATATCACCCACTCTGAATGAGTTGAAAAAGAAAGGTGAGTATAATATTAACTGCTTATTTGCTTTGTTACACATTCATATTTGTAAAATGTGAGAAACGGATGAAGCCTTTGGTGTGTCTGAGAATCGGGTAGAGCCTGAAACCGCTGTCTAAGGAAATGACTCCTTGCAGTCCCAGTGCATAAACCCTGAGGTTTTAGAACCATTATCCAGTTTTGGGATAAATATTGCATAGCACAACCTTATTTGATTGGTGTTTAGGTTTAAATCTTAAAACTTAAATTCTCGAGGCAGTAATTTCAAATTAAACCTGGGGCATATCTATGTGAAAATTCCTAAAGGATTTATGAAAATGTATTCTATTGACTTCCGCGGTGTGTTGGTCCACATACACACCTGCATGTTTACCTTTTATCCAGCCTGGCATTGTCTGTTTGAGCTCTTGCCACATTCAAATCTGCTTCTACTCAAAGAAGGGTAGGGAAGATGTTTTCTGTGTTTTCGTGGATTCTACAGAAATTGTAAAATTGTGCTTATTTTTAGCCCTAAATACTCCCAGAGCTGTCAGTGTGCTGCAATAAAATGTATGATCAATGCACTCACTGTTTTACTGGTACTGAATTTTCCTGTACGTGTGGTGGTTAGTAAGTTCACTGGCGAGTTTGTAGAACAGGGAGTAACTTCCAATGTCTGTCGTCTTCTCCAGCATTTCACAACTTCGCAACAATTTAATGTCCTGCTAATAGGGGCCATTAACCCTCTGGTGTCATTGGCCCTCAAAGACCATGACCCTGTATAATAACTGTTAATAGGCTACCTGATTACCTCCCTCCGGTAAGGTCAAAGACCCAACAGGGCTGTGAAACAGAACCTTAAAGCTGCGATAAAGGGAACTTTTGGCTGTTATTTGTGGGAGCTCACATCCAGTGGACAAAACTGCTAACTGTACCTGGAGCTGTTTCATGCCTGGAAGCCTGGAAGATGACAGCGTCCGCCAGGCTTAATCAGTTGGGGTTGGGTGGCTAGAGTCACGTGGAGGGCGGTCGCTCCGTCTCACTATACAGCAATGAAGCAGCCGCACATCTGGGCCCTGGAGTCGGGGCAGTGGCCCTGTCGATTGGGAAGCATTGCAGCAAACGCCCCCCGCAGAGTCAAAGCGCAGAAACCGCATCATCGCTGCTGAGTGAGGGAGCGCCACGGAATGTACACCAGGGAATCCAGACGGGAGCGAATTTCACATTGCAAACAAATCATGAGCGAAGTAACGCATCCAGGGCGAAAATGGAAGTAATCTTTAACTCAGTGGGGGAGCAGAGCTTTCAGGGTGGGTCCTAGACAATAGTCTTGCTGTGTATTGGCTGCTTATTTGCAAAAGGTGACGTTTCAGTGATGCTGGAAATTCCCTGACTGTCCTTTAACTTAACTTGTTAAGTTTGCTTGTGGAAAAATAAATGACTGTCCTATGCAATGTGTGAAGAGATTCCTTCAAGAGTTTTAATGGGATTTAATGGTGTTATATCTGCAACCAGCATTTAAAATAAATCATAAATGGAAGACAAAGGGAAGTTTTACTTATTTTATCCTACTATGTAACAAAACTGAAACCTTTGAATGGAGGAGTTTGCTAATGCTTGAAGCTCTCCTGACCCTGATTGGTGGACATGTGGACACCCCCTTTGATTTTCAGCGTTATTGTGAATCCTACTGCTTTGTCTTGTCATCCTGCTAATGTGTAACAATCAGAAAAATACCAACATCAGACAGGGACTGCGTGTATTTTGAAGTATTTTAGGATGGCTTGGAATTAATGGAGGCCAAAATGACACCTGGTTCAAAAATTGCATTAATCAGAAATGCAGAACAAAAGCTGCTTTTGTGCACAAAGTAGTGAGCCTCCTGACAAGAAACCTTCAAATCCCTGATTTTTGTGAGGAGGCTGCATTTAACACTGCTTTCTGCTGAAAGCTGTTGTGCCGTTCAAATGGAAGCTTTCCCAGGAATCACAGAAGCCTAAGCGCTGGATCAATTTTCGTTTTCTTATCGCGCGACTTTTTCTGTGAGTTTTATTTCATTTTAAAACGTGAATTACCAATTTGTCTTTATGGAATCGACCATTTCAAAGGCCAGATTCCTATGCAAAAAATGCCAATGCAGAGTATTTTCTCCCAAATGTGACATTTTTATGGCTATAATTTTACCTTCTTATTCTGAGAATAGCTTCCCCAAAGGGATGCTGCCTCTTATCCTTGGAGCGCTCATGTGACATCGCCATGTCTGGTTTCCTTAATATTCAAGGAGAACGGCAATTTGGAGGGACATTGTGTCGTCAGAGCTTGGTATGCCATACCCATGCTTTATGGGGACACTATGATGCTGAATGCCGTGTGCCAAATGCCTCTGTAGATGGTGGCAAGTTGGTGGGACCTGAAGGTTACCTAAGTGGTGATGATTCTCTATTTGCAGTTTTGTGCAGCTGAGGAACAGGGACCAGTCATATCCGGCTTCAGGGTCGGTCATCCGCTAATTTCACAGAGCATTTAATAGGATTCTTTTTCTCAGATGATCTCATGCGCACAAGCACAGAAAAACTTAAAATGACTCCTCTGGAGAATTAGTATTGTCATATTTCTGATTTGTGTTTATATTGCTTTGTTAATAATTTGAATACTTAATGCTTTGTAATTTAACCATTTTTGAATGCAAATAACAAAACCAGATGCATCTGATGTTGCCAAGTGTTAGTTGTCTGAATCTCAATATGCAAAGGACTGACGATGTGCCGAGCACTTCAGTCAGGTTTACTGTACTTTGGCATGGTTTACTCTACTCTGCTATACTTTGGCATGGTTTAGTTTATTATCATGTGGTTTACTTTGGCATAGATTACTGTACTTTAGTGTTGTTTACTGAATTCCGCTGTATTTTGGGATAGTTTACCATAGTGTTGTTTACAGTACTGTACTGTACAGTACCTTGTTTACTGTACTCTGTCTTACTTTGGCATGGTTTATTTTGTTATGGTTTACTGCACTCTGTTATATTTTGGCGTGGTTTACTGTACCTTGCTGTACCTTGGCATTGTGGCCACCTTTCATACTCTTTAATGAGAAGGATGACTTGTACCTAGAACATTTATAGGGACAAATCCTTCAAAGGAAGTGTACGAGATGCATGGATATCCTCCTAAGATGACCTGTGAGGCAGAGAGGCTGCATGTGGAGTTTATCACACACAGTGGTTTTGAGAAGAAGTAATATGACAGTGTTCCAGTTCTTAACAGCACTGCCGTGTGCACTGGATGGTCCGGGCTCACTGCTCCTGACTCATTATGTGTCCCTCGTAGGGGCGGGGCCTCTGCTCTGACATTCACACTACACTGTGAGTCAACCAGGCCTGTGCTCTGATAAATTTGCATCTCTTTGAATGTGACGCTTGGAGAGAAAAAAAGTTGAGGGAAAAAAAAGCGAGCCACTAGATTAAATTTTGCCGTCTAGAAAATGAGAAAAAAAAGGCCTCTATCTCCTGGAGTCTACTGGGAAGATCTTTATTCTGATTCTTGTTAGAATTGTTTATCACTCTGACAGAGCAGGCCGGGGATGAGATAAAGGCAGCGTTCCATCACAGGCGCTGACAGTCGTAGGACACGCCACGGAATGAAAGGAGCCTGAGAAATATTATTAATAGATGGTGACTTGATTTGCCTCGATTGCACGTCAAGAAGAGGGGGCCAGGGCTTGATTGCAGCCTATGAAGTTCTGTCCAAAAGGGAAGCTATTTTTCATTAAGTGATAGAAGTCTTTTTTTCCCCCTTTGCTCCCTCCTCTGCATTGCTTTCCAAGGAGCTGATAACTTATGCAGTTTATTCTAAGCGTGCTGATTTGTGTCAGTGTGAGAGAGGAAAGAAGAACTTATCTCTCCTTTCGCAGAGTAAACCGCCCAGCCTGCAGTGCAGGTTGGTTGAAGTGAGCACCTGCCTTCCGGGGCTGGCTGCCTATCGAGTCCATCAACTCGGCGTTTAATCGTCATCGGCACGGTAACGGCTGCGTTATTTGTGTTTATTTCAACCGACGGCTAATTCTAATGACATGCTTGCATTGCAGCCCAGAATAGCTAATAAGGGAGCCTCGCCAGACTGAGACGATGGTCAGTTTGTTCATCGCTTATTGCCGTGAAGAACAAATATGGACAAATTGAGCTATGCCGCATAACGCCAGTGTGGTCGTAGTTCGGGGTGGGGGGGTCCTCAGTGAGCCTGTAATGTGAGTGGTTGTCATTACAGCGTTAAGCACCGTTTGATTTGGGATGTTGTGTAATGGAACAGAGCCGGTGACTGGTCACCCTTGCCTGCCAGAGGCCCTGCTTCAGTGTAGGTGTCCTGCTCCAGGAATTTGAAACATTGAGACTTGTTTCACTGTGACTGTTGTACAAGAGGTTAGAAGTAATTATATCCTATATTCCTTTTCTTAAGGAATCCTGATGAAAATGTACAAGGTACCAATTCAAGAGCACATGGCCACCAATGGTCACTACCAGCTTGATCAAAGAGAGCATTGTCTTTGGTGATGGGGGGGTTTTGGAATGAGCATTTGGATTCATTACAGTCAGCTTAACATGTATTTCTACTATATGTAAGACATACAGAGTTTAATTAACCGAAGGCGCAATGTGAACTAAATTGTTTTCCTTCATTTACAGTACTCCTTAAAATTAATGTGCAGTGAAATATGCGCGCCTGATATAAAATGTGACAAATGGTGCTTGAAGCAGAATTGCAAAGACTTCTGTGTCCTGGAATACTGAGGGTTGACGGACCACATCTTCAGTGCCATTGGGATTGGCCAGGAAATGTGGAAGTGCTTCACCTCGCAGCAGGTCATGCTAAACATCTAACCCTAACCCTCTATACCAGTGTTTTCCAATCTGGACCTCGGGGACCTACAGACAGTCCATGTTTTTACTGGAAGGGAGCAAAAATGTGGACTGTCTGGCAGGGAGTTTGGAGGGAGCAAAAATGTGGACCAACTATGGGTCCCCGAGGGCCAGACTGGGAGACACTGGTCTATACAAATATGGTGTCAAATATGATAATATACTCACAGTTTGGCCAGGCACATCTGTCTCTGCGTAATAAGGCACACTGGTTTCCTGTCCTCATGGAAAAAGTGACTGCCACTCTGGTCGGGGACCATCCAGTTGAAGATGCCTCCTACTGAGATCGGTCCAGTATGAATGAATGAGTTATGCTGTGGGACAGTCCAGTCTGGATTCCACTATTATCTGGTCGAAAGCGAAAGCTACTTTATAATATATATTTTTTTGTGTCCTAGGCATAGCCGAGTCAGGATACCGGCTAAAAAAAAAAAAACAGAAAACCACAGAAAAATCAGCCCAGGATAACATCCTGTAACTAATAACATGTTTATGTGCGGCAGTGACCTCTGACGGTTCCGTCAACACATCCTGTTTACGCAGTCCTCTCCGTCTGTCGGAGGAACGGCGTTAACCGTACTGTCAGCTGCCTTCTCAGCCCTGCAAAATACACCTATTTAAGACATAAACACTGGATCCTCAGAGCTATGAAAGATACACAAATAAATGCGATGGGGAAGAATATTTGGAGGCTATTTAAGGAGGGTAGCGCAATTCTCAGAACAGCACGGTGTTTGGGTTTATATTTGTTTTGAGATTCGTATTATTATTTGGCAAATGTTGTGCTTTGTTCTGCGGAATATTCACCCACCCGGTACCCATACCCATGCGCGCAAATTCCCAACTCATAGAGACCCTGCCCAAGGTTCTGACACGGCATTTTGTTTCTGGCTAGTTTTCTGGTATATTATCAGTATAAGTGCCATCGGGGTCACCTATGAGGCCTACATCTCCGAAACGGCCCGTGATGTGTCTGGATGCGGTGCTGTAGTGAGCTGTGGTACAGATAGTATTTCCTGATTTTCCCGGGGGTCTCTGGGTCAGCAAGGGAGGGGCTTGCGTTTCTCTTCTTTAACCAATCGCAGGATAAGCGGTACAGGCGCATACCACTCTGCTGCACTGCCTGAGCGTCTGGGGGCACCAGACTCAGTCATGTGATACATTTCTGTAGAGAAACCACACTTGTTTCTTCAAATGGCTGCAAGCCAAGAGTTTGACGACAAACCATCCACCTGTGTGCGCACACACACACACACGCACACACAGACATATCTTTACCTGCACTGGGTTGGGGGTGAAGAAGATGGCACCTCTCTTGGGTGAAACCAAAGTGAAACTGATCAGGGTCACCCTTACAGGATTTCTGCAGACCTCTACAGAGGTCAGCTAGGCGGAGCAGGGTGGGAACTCAGGCTTCTACACAAACCGCTGGCTTAACGGCTCTCTACATCTCCTCCCCGCAACCCTCATCTCCATACAGTGAAGACCTGAGCCCTGACCGCACGTGCACCTCTGCTGCTGCCGATTTGAAGGAGAGTGACTGCGGTTTCACTGCTTTGTCTCTTGAGTTGTCGTGAGCCAAACCCCACTCAGGAAAACGGCGCTTGTTTTTGCGTCGTTATCTCTTCGCACTCTCCAGCTGGCAGTAATGAGCAGCTTCAGAGGTTGACACAAACACCTGCTCGCCCTCTGCAGAAAGGCCTTCTCACACGAAAAATCCCCTCGTCATTTCTGCCGCTTTGACTCGTGTGCCGGTAGTCCTGATGAAGTGTGACCGAGTCCCACTGCGGTTCACTGTTACGATTTCTTGTTTGTTTCTCAACACTGAAGTAATGTGTGTCCCTATAGTGTCTTGTTATTAATTTGGCAATCTGTACTCCTACAAGTCTACTATGTGGAGGCCTTCTGTAATCGATAATGGTGTGTACCCTTACAATACGTCTGTGAAGGTCTGGGGGGGTTGGTGTTGCTGGTAAAGGAACATCTGGAAGGACACTGAAGGTTCACACATCCCCAAGCCTCCCCTGGAGCAGTTTCCTGCTGCTCCACCTGAAAATGCTTGAGGAGGAGATGTTGGTAGACAGTGCCCTAGGGTGATGTCCTCTGAACTGGAGAGTTTTTAGATATTTATTCTAATGTTCCTCAAGGTTGCCCCTCGGTGCATTGCTGAAAACTCAGGGCATCTGTCCTTGCATTTAACACTGTTAAGTTAGCCTACTACTGACCTTCTGTTTTTGGTACTCCTTGGCCTCCAGAAGGGGGCACTGTGCTGTTTACACCCTGCCTGTTACCTCAACCCTGCTTGTTTCCTTCAACACATGCTACAGATGAGCCCACAAATGATTCTTGTATATCGGTGTGGTAGCCATGCCCTTTGAAGCTGCTTGGATAAGTCTTCCTCTGTTGTAGAATGAGCAGGACCATGTTGTGAATTTTTTTTATGGCAGCAATGGAGGGGGAGGGGGGGGTGCTGCTTGATCTAAAATGACAAGTACGTGTGCCATGTAA
Organism: Hippopotamyrus pictus; assembly: GCA_026781145.1. Lineage (NCBI taxonomy): Eukaryota > Metazoa > Chordata > Actinopteri > Osteoglossiformes > Mormyridae > Hippopotamyrus > Hippopotamyrus pictus. The sequence goes on from JAODLC010000028.1 coordinate 13,595,126, forward strand.
CAGATAATCACATCAGATATCTTTCGGTTAAACACTAACAATTAGCAACAAAAATTGTGTTCTATTAAGAGTTAATGTCTTTACATAATTATCAATTACATTTCGATTTCACGTGTGTCCCACTCTTACCGTTTAACAGGCACTCATTGTGGACAGGAAAATCCAATCAGTTTGCAGCAGTGCTGACCTTGAGCCGACGTGTAAACAATGCCACGGAGCAAACTGAGGTCATCGGCATTTGCCTCCACTAGCGTGACATCCAGCGAATGACATGTCTGGTTTTCTGGTCCTGTACGTCTGTGTTGAGATGAACAGTGAAATTCTTCTAACGCGCCGTAAAGGTAGAGTTTAACTGAGTCACTGTTTGGTAAAGGGGCAAAGTAGTGTTCTTTCTTCAGTGCAAGTCTCTTGCTGACAAAAGAGGGCAGTATGATGACATTGACGAAGTGGACGAACTTTCCTCCGGCGTTCTCAAACAAGCAGATCAGATGGCTGTGAACAAAGTGCTGTGAGATGCCGGGTAGGACGTTAATGTCTCCCTCCAGGATTATAGACGTGTGGGGGGATTTGCACTTACATCACAAGTGCAGCGTGAGGAGAATAAACTCGAATCACAGATGCCACAGACGGCTTTTTATTATAAAGTCTGCTTTTAATAAAAATGTACGTTTATGTTTTAAGGCGGCAACAGGCAGAATTTTCGCTTTATGACTGCAATGAAACTCTTTTCATCTTGTTCTGAAAAAGTGTACTTCAAACTTTCCGCTGCACCTTGTCAGCAGGTGTGGATGTGCTGCTCTTTAAGACCGGCGTCTGTGGCGGGAAAAAGACTGAGACCGTTTAGCGAACTTCAACATCTTGCTTTAGCGAAAGGGGGCGCACGATGCCAGGCCTCCAGTAGGAGGCATCCTAATCGGCTAATTATCAGGATTCTGTTGTTTGTTGGCTCCTTTTCCTGACAAACTACGGCTCTGTGGATGTCCTCCGACGTGCTCCGGAGTCTGGATCATTGTCACCGGGACGACACGTCCCCCCATCCACTCTGTTTCTAAAATGAGAGGTGGTCTTGTAAAGTATGGAAGGACCAAGTGACTGTATGAGTTACTGTCCGGCACCTCCCCACTGAGCCTAAGGATAGTCTGTACTAGCTTGTCCAGGCTTGAGCCATTCTGTGTTTGGGGGGGGGGGGGTGGAGTCAGTGCTGATACTGAGATGTAGGAAACATGAGGCAGTACCAGTGCCATTAACTCAGACTAAATTCTTGGTCTAAGCTATGCTGGACTCAAATAGTAGCTTCTAATTCTATACTATTCTGTACAACAACTGAGACTAAGGCCCCCCCCACCTGAAGGATGCTGACAGGTTTTGTATTTATTCTTTGCCATGCAAAGGTGCCCATGGTAATTAATTAATTAGTTTTATGGTTTATGGCAATATTTTATTGGTGAGCAGCTGATGTCTAAATGGGCAAATGACAATAATGTACAAGTATATATATTTTCTAATTTTGTAAATGATGTGGTTGTTTTTGTTTTCTATGTCTACATATAAATGTAAATGTAGCCTGAATCTAAGTGCAATGTGACAGTCTTCTGGATAGGAGCCTTCAATCGCTTTTGCTGGATTAGCAGGCACCTGAGTGTGAGTCTTTGGTGAACTTTACAGGATGCGGGAGGACACAGGAAAATGTGACTTATGTGGCTGGTGATTGTCTTTATTGTTTAAGTCCACCCTATTCAAATCTGGCCCTCGATTCCAAATCCAGGCCTCGTTTTCAATTTTCCCAGGTAGCTAGTTTAATAATTACTGATTCTGATTGGCTAGAGGCATCACACCTGGCTCACAGGTAAAGGAAGGCTGGAAAACCAGGAGCTCGGCGCTTGAGGATCGCGATTTGAACAGCTCTGGTTAAAATAGTATGAAAGGGTTAATAACATTTAAAAATATATATTTGATTACAGGAGTTTCCTGTGTGATGGCTCCTTTCTCTTCATTGATGTAGTAATATCGCACTCACAAATTCTTGTTTCTGACTTGAGCCGGACACTCCATTTTTAATAGATCCAGTCACACAGCAGTTGTATTATAAAATTCTTGTAATTGTTCAGTGGCTGTTCAGCATTTGAGGCTGGGACGTGATATTTTTGGTTGACCCACTGCATTCACCAGTTACCTGGTTTTCGCGCTGTGCGGTTGCCTCTTAAACGGCAAGTGGTTGCATGTTAGAGAAGGGATTGCTAATAGATGCTATAATCCTTCTTGGGCTAAGAATGTTTCTGATAATATATGAGTATATTGTAGATCTTCAATTAAGAAGCTTGGAAGATAATGCAGAAATCCAAACTGAAAATGAAATGGGATATTTAGGGCTAATCTGTAGTTAGAGAATAGGTTAAAGAGTCCTAATTAGATTATGATTTAAGTACCCGGCGTTCACTGTATCACTGCGTCGCTGTCTTCATGCTCCCCGGGTAAGACTGGTGACTCTCACACATGCGCACGCATGAACACACGCACAGAAGCTCAGATGTGCCTGAAATGATCTCAAATTAACATATATATGCAAAATAGATTTTAATTAATTGTAAAATTTATTTTGATTAAATACTCAAAATGTCATGATTTTAATCTTTAGAAAACTTTTAATTAATTTTGCTAGTTAAACCTCATCAAGGCATCCATTGGAGCGTAATTAGAATGTAGCCTCTCCCTGTAATTTAAAATGGGGAAAATCAAAAATTAACCATTGTTATCACATTTGTAATGCAACCAGTAAGAAGGATGAGTAGTGATAAATTAACTGGGTCTGATTTCACATGCAAGTAAAATAATACTGCTTATTGGGAGATACCATAATATTGATTAAATCAGGATCTGTGGCATATAGATCCCTCTCCGTCCACTGCGACTGGACCGTTAACACGCTGCTCCTCTAGTCCAGTGAAGAGAAAATGAACAGCCAGTGAGGGAAGTCTTGTTCTTAATCTGCAAAAAGTAGCACACACATTACATCAACAGTAGTGTCACTGTGAGAGCATTTATACGATCTTGATTGTTTCATAGTATGATTTTTAATACCTCTGAGAGTTTGTTTACACATTGTAGTAAATTAGGGTGAGAATGAGACAGAGAGCAGATGTTCGTCTTCTAAGGGGGTGCAGGAGTTTCCTATTCAGATGCATCTGTTTCTTTTTGATCAAGTAAGAATATAGGGATTCTTGGAAGGATACTTCCCTTTCTGGTCTTCCAAGATGGACATGGAAGAAGGCGAAGCAAGCAGTCGTGTTGGACTAGACTGCCTGTGTGCATGACTGTGTGCATGACTTGTGCATGAAAGGGAAGTATCTTTAATGACCCTTCTGACAAAATGGTCTGTAATCAGGTGGCTCCTGGTTACTCCAACCCACCTCAGAGTTAAATTGCTACCTGCGGATCAAGGTCAGTCTGGCACCTGCTGCACGGACACTAATTACAAGCAGCACGCTACACGCATATGTGTATCTTAACATACTGCGTGTCGTGTGGTGCCTGGTCTCTGCTACGGCCGAAACAGTTGCTCCTAGTTTACGTTTCGCAGTCAGGGGCAGTTTGTAGAACCAGTCAATAGGACCCCCCCCCCAAAATGCACGGTGGGGGCCGGGGGTCTTAGTCGGCCGCTGTAGACTGTAGGGTCCCTTGGATCCGCACGCTGACATAATAATTTGCTGTTTTTGAATGACAGGTGCTTCTGTGGCTTGTAAGCCAGATACTTGCCATTGGTAACGTGGGGCATCTGCCAAAATCCATTGTACGTGGAAGACCATGAATTTTCCCGCAGTGTAGCGGTGAATGTACCTCCAGCGCAATGCGCTTGTTTATAGAAGGCTAGAATGAGAACAGACTGGGATGGTGATAGCAGACTGGCACATTTCATGTCTATGAATAACAGGCCTGGAGCAAGTGCACCACACATACACAGAGTTTAACTTGACACTTTCCTTTCCTAGCTTATTTTTTCTTTAATTGCTGCACAGTATTTCAACTCAATCAGCAGAATCACCAACAAGTTAATCTCTCAAGAAGTGATTTTTGGCCGAGTGGCAGTATTAGTAAACAGCCCCCACCCCCCACCCCGCCTGCGGGCCAGCGTGAGCCCTGTGTCTCGGCCTGCTCGCCTGCATGAACCAGATGTCAGACCACATCAGAAGGTGTGCAGCATTTGCAGACTGCCCTGCAACATCTCTGTCTTCTCGCTTGCCTCCGGAGTACTTCCGCTCCTCCGCCGCTCCCCGCTGCTACACCTCCATGTCCTTGAGTAGCCTGGCGTTAAGGCCATGTTAGCGTGCGCCCTGTCTGGGTTCCCCGTGTGCTGTAGGCCTCCTCATGGCGGCTGCGTGGCAGCCTTAAAACTAAAAATGTCACCGTTCGCTGTTTTTGTGCTCGAAAGATGACTTTTAGAAGAGTTGGCCTATGAGTAATTGTTGGTTAGAAGAGTCTTCTGCAGTGTTGTTACAGGGGAACCTGGCAGCGAAGTGTGACGTTACTGAATTATATATGGAATGCATTTCTACTTCCTGACTGTCCTCATGCTCTATATGGGTTGTTCAGTCCCACTGTTTCCGTTTGAAAGGCATACAGCTGATCTGAAGGTCTTCCTCACTTCATCATTCTGCAGTTTCATGACAAAGCAGACAGTCTTGCATTACAGTAAACCATTAAATCAGGATTATCATATATGCTTTTTGAGAGACTTTACTAACGCCCCCCCCCCCCCCCCCCCCCCCCCCCCCCC
>JAODLC010000028.1:13599914-13618729 GCA_026781145.1 Hippopotamyrus pictus
ACTGGGAGGGACAGAAGGAAAGAGGCAAGTGAAGAAGGGAAACTTGAGCTGTAAAATTTATCAGACCAACCACATGCTAGCATGAGTGGCTGCTCACCCACACGTGCCTGACCCAAGTTGTAAAATCTGTGACCCGCTGAAGAGTTGTCAGACCAGTAATCTAACGGTCCCAGGCGGTGTTAGAACTCAGGTTTTTTTTTCCCCTTTCACAACTGAGGCTGCAGACTTTGCACAAATGAGAGGCGCTTTGAAAAATAAGCCCTCATTTGTGATAAAGTGGATTCAGATGGTTGGCTGAAGCTCAAAGAGGCTGCCTGGGTAGGGTCAACTTATTATTCCTTGAATACAAAGGGCCCATGTTCTCGCGCAAACCTTCTCTCATGAAAGTCCTGGCTATCAGAACCTGGGTCAAGGCTTCCCCCACGCTGCAACTCTCCGGTCGCCCTGTTGGTTGGGATTTGGACGAAAGATGTCCAAGCATCAGCGTCACAGTTGGGAAGCGAATCAAGACAAATGAGAATGAGATGCATCTGGGCTGGAAGAAGCCCAGAGGGGCGGAGCTTCGTGGCAGAGTGAAATGTTGCTTTAAAACCTGCGGGGATGTGGTGCTTAGAGTTTACTTACTTTTCATCTGTTTTAAGGTTGAGGTTATATGAAAAAAGAAAACACCCGGCACGCCAATGAAGCATTTACACAAAATGAATCTAACCTTTCAATATTATTTTGATGAATTTTTTTTTTTTTACGTAACGTGGTTAAGTACCTGGCAGGGGGGGGGGGGGAGTTTCAGTGGTATTGGAGGGAAGCTGGTATTGTCTTATGCTCTTGGGTGTTTGCCTACACGGGGGATTTCCTCTTACCTTGTACCTCACCACCATCTGAGCATTTTCACTAAGGGTTTGCATGGAGCAGAATTAGCAAACCATTTGTGGAGGAAGCCTTGATAACACTGCTGTGAAGAAACCTTTAGAACATCACTGTGAGAGTATAGAGGAAATGCAAAAGTTTGCGTGACGTTTCTTTGGAGAAATATCGGAGTAATTCAGAAGTAGTCGTACAGGGAGCCAACATGTGCATAGCAATGACTGACCAGTGCTGCCTTTCAGCCACAGCTGTGTTAAAGGGGATATTTACAGTTGTTATGGTCATAAACTTAAAAATTAAGCTGCAAACTCATTGATATTTCCTCATCATCTCCATGTCTGAAGTCCTTCCTATTAAGGTTAAAAATATAAACGTAATTTTTGATGAGAAGCAAATATTGTGATGCGTTTAGGTATGGTCTACCGTACGGGACACCTGCTTGCCTCAGAAGCCGACATCATTTACTTGTACAAAATGCTGTACAAAAAGACGTGATTGTCTAGTTTAAGCGAAGTCCTGTTGTCCTGCTTGATTTCTTTTCGGATTGCAGTGCTAGATTTGCGAGAAGAGCATCTCAGGCGTGGATGTGACACTGAAGAGGGGATGTGTGAAACAGCTTGAAAGAAACGCCTTTCTCGTTTCAGAGTAATGGAGATGCAAAAAAACCCTCTATATTTTAGACCAAGACAGGAAAAAAAGTTGCAATCAAGCTGACTTGAGTCTTCTCCTGCAGAGATGACAAACACCCACAACCTTCTGGTCAGAAACTATTTTTAATTTCTTCAGGGTGCGTCACAAAAGACTTAAGGCAATGTTTTCTGCCTGCAGGGATGGAAGCCTTCCTTTCCATGCCTGTTAACCCTTGTTTTCTTTGTTTTACGGGCAAACTGCACTGCCACAGCACTTGATACCGTGTTTCTGAATAAGGCTAAATGTCTGTGGTTGGTGCCTTGGGAGAGAGTCTGTCTTGTATGCAGCTGGAGCCATGCATTAGCGTCAGGTCCACTGCGCACATGGGCTCCTCGTCATGCAACTGGAGGCAGCAGCTCTGTTGGCTTATGGGTAAACCCCCATGTAGTTTGTGTGTGAGGAAGGAGGGCGGTCTTTGACAGCTTTCAGCCACAGTGTGTTAGGCTGAGATGCATGGTGCATTGTGCTACACTACAGTAGTTCAATATGGTGTCTCATTGCTTCGGGGTCACGTGTACAGCAACGTGGGTCTGGGGGACTTATCTATCCGTCCAGTCTTATATTAATTTTTCTCCTTGTCACTGAGGATTGATGAGTTGTTGGCCGGAGCCAATATACCGACTTATCTTAATAAAGAGTAATACAGAATATCATGAAGAAGTTACTCTTCTGCATTTTGCTGCATTCTGTGTTGGCAGAATACCCTCATGGTGTAATGCTCACTGAGTATGCCTTGGCACCATCCTGATCTGCTCCCTCTGTCTAAGCAAGATCTTCAGACCACCATGTCGTCTCATTCACCTACACCAGCGTTCTCCAGTTAGCTGGTGCAAATGTCAGGGGTGGAAAGTGGGCTGTTTGTTGCAATAACTGCCAAGAAAGCTCTTAGCTGGAATTTGCCCAAGGCTGTGGGACTTCTCACGCCTCTGGCTGATAAAAGCAGGACTGGCTCTATTCCAGAGATGAGCGGAGGGCTTGTGGTTTCCTTTGTAGAATGGAGTGGAGACAGTTATTACCTATCCTGTGGGTTTCAGGCACTGCCTAATTCTGTAATCAGCCTCCAGCTCTGCATAATGAGCCGTCGTCCGAGAGGCTTGGCCTACATGTGAGGTTAACGACCAGAGAGATGGCAAGTCTGATACACTGGAAGCCTGCAGATGTTCAGAGCCTTCGGTGCTGCTGGTGCGCAGAGCAAGCTGTGCAGTGGTGTAGCTTACAGATCAGCAGAGCCTGTCGAAACGGCCGAGAGCTGTTTTGAGAGCTTTTAAGGCTAAAGCTGAGCTACCAGCCAGCAGCCAGTGCAAACTTGATTGCTGTTTGTAAGAGCTGTGGGTTCGGAGAATCTACCAGTCTTCCAAAGCTGCCCTCTGCTGCCCCCTGAGGACACTCGTGAGCAGTGCTGACACAGCGCTCTTTGTTTGCCTAATGAAACCCCACATCACCAAGGCTGTTTTCGTATGGTTAAAGAGTCATTATAGCTGTCCTGCATGCTTTCATTTCGGCAAGAGCAAAACGTGGCAGAGTTTCGAGTGGTTGCTGCTAGTCTGGGATGCTTCTTAAAACGTTCTTTCTAGCTACGCTACCTTTCATAAAAGAAATGTGTGTTTCTGGGAAACTGTTCAAACTCCATTAAGGGTGTGTTTGCAAACCATGCCCTCCAGTTTTCTAGTGATTTGTAGTTAATCTGTTTTTGTTAAAGAACAGAGCACTTAAAAAATTAAAAAGTAAACCTAAAAATTTCCCCTGGCCTTGGTCTTGTGGCAATAACGATTCTGAAGAGGAAACATTTTTCTGTTTTCCTATCACATGACCACTTATTTCAAGTTATGCATGATGCAGATATAAGATGGTAAGATATAAAATACAACTGGCGTAACATATTACTTATTAAATTTACCAGTAGATACTGGGTCATTTATTCTATCTTGGTGTTGAAAGAGGAACTCAGGTATATTTTTATTATTGCATCCTTTTGTCTTGTTTTGTTGCCCTTAAGCTTGGTTACTGGAATGTTTCGCTTTACACAGTGATGACCGTTGGGTTGCAATTTGTTTCTTAGCTTGGAGAACAATAGTTTGCCACCCCTGCAAACTTGGAAAAAAAGTTCTCTATCATTGCAGACTTTTTTCATCATGTGCAGCTTGACTGGTGCAGTGCCGTGTGCTTGTGACCAAGGCATGCAGATAGTCACAGACAAATATAGAGAGTGACACCAATATGGTCGACACCTTCCCTGCCTTGAATACCAACATGTCCCTTTACCCGGGCCATAGCTACCTTGAAAGAATCAAAAGTCCTTAATGATGTCTGACATAAAGTGCTCTGCCTGTGAGTCTCCCAGAAAGCACAGAGTAAGGTTGGGGAGTAAAAATGAAACTAAAGACTTGAAGAGTAACAGTTTAACTGCAAGTGGGTGGATCGAGGAGGGTTCAAACAGCAATTTCTGAGATATGGGGTTCATTTTTGAAGCAACTTGTTGAACAGTAAGAACGAACAGTGAACCATCATTTAAGCATTTGTAAGACCCTTAGAGGTCTTACAAAGCAGTGCAATATACTGTAGAGCAATAGATAAACAATTATATAGTATCTGAATTCAGAATTATCATATCTACAGTACTGAAACTATTTTATGCTGATTTTGTTGTCTGGCTATGGAGAAGTGACCACATTAGTGGCTTGGCTCGTCAGAGTGTTAAGCAGTCTTGTAGTACTTGAGTCTCAACTCAACATCGAGTAATGAAAAAGTAATCTGTGAATTGAAAGCATTTCTCGGATCTCGGCCTAGAGCATCTTGGTTTGGGCTCGTAATTTTAAGGCTAGACGCTAGACAATTGTTTTTTTTCACCAGTGCTCAACTTCCCCAGTTCCCTTACTCTTGAAACAGTGCATGTTCATAAAATAAAATACCATTGATAAATCATTTATTATTCACATTTGTTGTATTTGGCTGTATGCTGCAGATTCTATTTTATTAATTTTTTAAAAGACCGTGCCAAAGTGCAATACTACCTTGGAAATTCCCTCAGAACTGACAGAAGTGATTTTCTCACATACAAACACACTTTGCAGCACAGCAAACTGTAAGTTGCTCCGGCCAATGGATATTGTTAGAACTGGAATGAGTGTGATCACCATTTAAATTTTACGTGGTTTGTTCCGCCCAGAAGCTCTTGCAAGTTATACAGATATTTTGTTAACGCCTATTTTCATGTCATTTATAGGAATTATTTGATTTGATTTCCCTTATTACAACATCATATTTACATAAATCAGGTTCCACTAGAAGGAAAGCAGACATAGTCATTCAACAAATCATTTCACTTTGTTTTTCATCCCTACTGGTCCAAACATGACAGTGTTTATATAATCGAAGGGGAAAAGACTGTTCTGTTCTGAATAGAAGTATTATGGTATCGTCCCATATTGAATAATGAAATGTGTCCCTTTTCGAACTGACGTGACATGTCATGTACGGGAAAATACGGGACGCGATTTCTTCAGCATTTTTGCACCGCGTCCGAACAGCCAGTGTAACCACTGACTCGCAAATCCCACCCTGACAAGTGGCTTACACAAAAAATATAATCATCAGTGGTGTAGCGTTCGCTGTTTGTGACCGAATACTTATGTTTGAGATGATTTTTATGCTTAAATAATACAAATTTCCTTTCAAATATTAGCAGGGTCATGATAATAGTAATTTAGCAAATATTAAATATTAAACCATGTGGACTTTGTCTGGTCCCTGTCTCGACCCTCCCTATATCGAGGTCTTGACTCACACTTGGACTTATCCCCATCATTACTGTTAAGTTCTTGGAACTTGAGATCTTTATCCAAGACTGGCTAAGGCTTGGCCCACTGCAACCCACAGTGCACACTGTATCCAGCCACATCTGGCCTGGCTAACTGTATGTCAGCCAGTTGTTTCTTTCAAAATATTGTTGCCAGTGCGTTCAGAAACAAAGATTTAACTCTTTATATGATGTGCAGTGACATACGTGCCTCACAGGTCATGCAGATCTTACACTTGCATGATACAGTGCCTTGTTGGGTTAATGACATACTCGGTATAATTGGCATTTTGAGGCATGTGTGCTCACAGAACCATTGTTTTGTGGTGCGTGTACATGTCAGGGTTACCCAGAAGGCTCTGCAGATGATGTAATAGAAGTCCAAGAAGCTTTCTGGGTCTGGTGAGAAAAATACTGTTTATAAACAGGCTTCCTGAATGAATCCTCCTCATAATAAATGAGGAAACCTAGGCTGTCACACAAAAAAATAATCCTCGTAACAACAAAGAGGAATCTGGGTTTCTAAGTGAGCTTTTAATCCAGCTTAGAAGTAAACCTAAGAAAACCTGGACTGTCATGTGAGGAAAGGATTCCTCCTCATGAATCTTGGAGGGAACTAGTCAAAATTAATTAATTTAATTTATGGTAATATTCTGTTCGTTCTCCATGTATAGTCGTCATTTTTTTTTGGCAATAAATACCTGTTAGTATTGTTCCCATGTATGGTCAAGCCATATTATTACTTATAACAGAACAGTCTTGATCGAACTACCAGCTTACCCTTTAAGTCATTATTCTTCATCAGTATTATCTGCAGAGTGGCTGTGAGGGGGGTCTGTGACAGATGGAATGACAGGATGGTTTCCTATACAGATCCGTGTCCTGGAATGAGAAAACAAACTCATTCTCTTTTTTAATCGGTAATTATTGTAACAGAAGTATTATTCAGTCACATGTAATGGGTCAGGATTTCTGTAGGTTCCAGGTTGTGTCGTCATCTGCCCTGTGCGTGCTTAGTGATGAGGGAATCCTTCAGACACGATGCCTCCACACAGTCTCACCAAACCTTAGCGTGAACTTTCTGCTTGGGGACAATCCATGAAGTGACCAGCAGATCCCGGAGCAGCGTGGGGATGTGTTGAAGCTGCAGGCGAGAGCTGGTTTCCTCGTTTCCTGGTATCAAGGCTGCTGGTAATTTATAGTCAGTGTGGTGTAAAGAGTGACTCTGCCAACCAGATGGAATCAGGACTCAGCTGCCTGGATGTGGAAACACGTGCGCCACCCGCTGACAGTCTCCTTCTGTCGCCAACGATCTCCTTTCTACACAAGTTATTGTTTACGTTCAATAATTGTCCTGCTTTTATGAATATTTTTACATGAGAGATACGTCGCTATAGCCAAAATTTGTCAGTAGATGCCAGTTTCCTAAATTTGTGTGTATTATCATAATGTGCCATGTAGACAACACTGACTAACAGACTTCCTGATAAAATGGCAGAATTTTGCTTAGATTTCATGGTAAATCAGACTAGAGATTAATTACACTGGTCTCCACCACACTAGAGCAGTGGAGGGCAAATCCACACAGCGCCGGGACATCTGTCAATAACCCTCCTGCAGCTCCGACAGCTATTTCTGTTTTGCGATTAGCATTAGCGTACAGTATGATTGTTGGATATGGGGCTCTCAATTTCAAGTGCAAAACTGGGGGTGCTATTCTAAGGCTAATATATCCTAGCGCTGTGTTTGGAGAGAGAACAGGGCACCTCACACGCAGAAAGCCGTTTTGTTCCACGTAGGGTTTGTCGGTGTAGATAACGGCAGTGAACTGACTGATGTTGTGTCATAAACATGCCAGTGTAGTATATCTGGTCTAATTCACTTACTCCGGAGCAAATTCTGTAACCGTAAGGAAAGGGTCAGGCTTTTCGCCCATTACTGCCGTGTCACCGAGGTGCGATAACAGAGTAGTTGTGTATTGATTGGGTTTTCTGTATGCCCCTTCTGTGTGTTTCAGATCCTAAGAGATGCCTACCTCAGACCCTTGTAGGACAGTTCACTGTTGCTTCCTGAGTGTGACCGTGCGCTGTTTACTGCAAAATGACTGATCTCTGTGAGTTTGGTCACACCGTGTCTTCCATACAGGCTCCTAATTAAAATGGCTACAGCGACAGCATAAACAGGCGTGACTCGCTGTATTAAACGGTCCATCGTCCATCATTAATTTGGTGTCACAGACATGTATTAGGCAGGTATTACTAATCAAGCAGGTCCTGTAGTCTCCTGCTCCCAGGAGACATGCAGCTGTTTACAATGGAAGTAGGGAATAACATTTCTGGGTCCACCGGGCTTCCACCTCAACGAAGGCTCACTGCTAACAGTAACAGAGGATTAATTAGAGCTGGTCCCAGTGGAACAAACTGGAGGATGCAGCTCTGGTCAGAGGGGAGACATTAGCAGCTACATGCACAGGTAGAAGAGTTGAGATGCTTCCCTGCCCAGGAATCAGCTCCAGGCGAAACTGGAAGAGTTATCCTGAGCTGGGGAGCTTGAAGCATAGAATCTTGTTAGGATCCCGTTAGTCAGCAGGGTGTGATTCTTAGCACACATCTGTGCTGGGTGTCCTCATGGTCTACCTGGGTCAGGCTTTATGATTTAGACAGTCCTGGGTAGACCTCAGATTCCGCCCACTGTTTCTGCAGGTACTGCCTGTCAGTCTTCCCCATGATGATTCCCATCCTGGGTGCGTGGGTGCGTGGGTTTGTGCAGTAGAGCGACAGCAATCTGCATGGTGAGGAGCTGCTCATGGTACCACTGTGTGAGCTCAGGCTGGCATCAGATCTGGGGGCCGTGGGGACGCACCTCCACATGGCAGCCAGGGAGGAGTATTTGGTGATGTGCATTGTGACGGAGCGTCAACAGTAACGAACTGTGTTGAGAAAAAGATAATCACATAGGAATGAGCTTGTAGCATCGAGGGAGTTTGTTTGGGATCCAGCACAAAGCTTACAGTGGGAAGGGGGGGGCTTAAAATGGGTCATTAATAAGCAGGTCAACCTGCTCTGTGCATGAAAGTACCTGTCAGGACCTGCATGGCAGGGCTCAGCTGAAGACTGAATGTAAGGGTTGCAATAGGGAAAAGTCTCTGTCAAGCTCTATGCCACAGGGATGCTCTGAATAGGTTCTGCAGCGCATTGGTGAGGGGGAAAAGGCAGCTGTGAGGTGTATGTGTGTAGGGGGATATCTTAGCAACTTCATCTGGCTTATTGCCAAAATGTTTTGCAGATGTTTTGTTTTGCAGGTCTGAATTTTGTAAAGATAAGTCAGCTGGAAGTCCCCAAATGGGTGTAGATGCATGTGGCATGCGTGCAGTTTTTCACATTGTCAGCAGCAGTCTAGGGTCACCCTGTTACTCTGCATAGCTGAAAAGAGCATGTTCATCTGTGCTATTCTAACCTGTAAAATTGGTATGGGTCTGATGCTGCCTGCTGAAGCTGTACACCACCGTGCCCTTTGGAGATAACGATTAGTATCTGATTAGCATCTGTACTCTTAATAGTAAATAAGCCTTGTGGTTTTCATGCCTCATCGCCTCAAATCATTCAGTCATCAGGAGCTTTTTTTCCCCCCAGTGCCGTGTCTCCCGTTACTCAGAGGCGGGCAAGACACAGGGCTGAAGTGACCAGAGGGTCTGGATAAGTCATAGTGGATCAGTGTGTTTTTGGAGCCCCTGAAGGAGAGGTAGGGCATGATTATGTGGATGGTCTCTCAGCCGTTGGCCTTGTCTGAGAGTCCAGGGGAAGGCTGTGCCTAATCAGGCCTCGCACCTGGGGAGTCCAGGCCTCTGAAGAGCTGCCCATCTAACGTCTGTCTGTACACACGCCGCTTTCTGCTGAGATACGCTGCATATGCGGACCCATATGTGAGCATTTCCGAATTCATGGTAGTCTTTGAATTCATCCAGGGCCAAACTCCACACAGAAATCAAAGTTTTCATCCAGTTGCGTGTTTATGCTGCGGGGTAGCATATGGCAGGAGGTATATATAACATTTTAGAATAACGTCTGTAAGGAAGAATCGAGATTGTGTAGGTGTAGGAGAAATGGTACTATGTTATAAACAGTGTAGCGGAACAGCGGGTCTTTGAGAGTTCTGTGTTCACTAGTCTTAAAACCAGGCTGGAGCAGCCAGCTGAGTGATGAGTGTCCCACCCTGATATGTCTGGAAAGCCAGCAGTACATAGATGTTTTTTTTTTTATTTCCATTTACTCTGTTCTGCCCCAGAATTGAGTTGCTCTTTTCTTTTACTGTATCATTCTGTACAAACCCATTAGGTCTATGGTTTTGTGACCAATTTGTGGACTGGCCTGTTGACATGATGCCATAATGGTGTTTATGAAATTGTTCAACTCTTCTTCATAGTTTTGCAGGGCTAGCTTTGATATGTTTTAATATGTTTCATTATGTTAATTCAAAAAGACCTTATGTGTTCGCATTTAATATGTCCCAGAATTTGTTGGGGGAGGGTGACTTTTTCTGTAGGGAGAGAGTCGGGTGACCGGTGTTTTGAGTCCTTTCAGTCCAGTCTGCCCCCGTTTTCTGCACAGAAACACAGCAGGCAGATGGCTGGTTAGTGACCATGGCTAGTACTGACACTCAGTGCCTGGAGTTTCCGGTTGTTTTGATTGGCTGGAGTACCAGGTGGCCGACCCTCAGCGGCACTACAGGGCTTCGTCAGAAGAAGACGTCAGTGGACATTGATAGACATGGATAATAGCTCAAGGGGCCACAGGACTTCGACCTTCTTCATGAAGCAGCCTATCCTGGGCTGTTCCTGGAGCGGCTAGGGAGGCTGAGCAGAAACGAGCCTTCAGCAGTGTCCTTCAGAAGGTCCGTGTGCGTTAGAGGCACGGCATTCCGCTCCGTATCAAACTTTCCGACCGGTATAATCAGCTCTGCTTCACAAAGAGAGATTGGGGTGTCTTTCATATTGATTGGTGTTCGCCTCTTTAGGGAGGTGTGCATGCGTAGGTTTCCAGCTCCGTCCTGTACCATGTGGCTATGTGTGTAACACTGTCCATGCTGCCTCACCATTCATGTGTGGGCTGCTTGACACAAAGCCAACAGATCAATTAGGCAATTTATACAACTGATGCTTGGCAGGCCTCGCCTTTAGATACAGCCAACAGAGCGAGAGCGGACCTGATGAGCGTGCCCAGAACGGAGCGCTTCTTTCCAAATTCCCCAAGGAACGGGAGCGATTCTGGTTTCGTTTTGGACATGTCCCCAAAGCTGGCACTCTACATTAAACGCTGCGCTTAAACTCCCAGCAGCTTCTCCTCATCTAAGTCTGTTAAATGGCTATTAGGGCAGTGCCCTTGCCAACGTTCACTGCAGTGCAGTGCAGTGTGGGGGCATCCACAGCTTTGTTTTGACAGCTGTGCCTGTTTGCATTTTACATGGCATGCTTTGTTCCGGGAACAAAAATGATGCATAAATAAGGAAATTATCAAGAAAACTCTGGATATTATGTGTAATTTGCTTTTGGTAGGTGAATTGAAGCAACTGAATTAGCCAGTTGGGTCTGGAAGGGCAGCCAGGTGGGCCATCAAGGCCGTGGCACTGCCCTCTGCCAGTGGGCTGCCCGGACATGGGCGGCTTTGTTAAGAGTAATGGCCGTATGGCCCCAGTCCAAGGCCTTGTGTTGCCAGGAGATGCTTAACAGGCTGGCAGTTAAAAGGAGGAAGATACCCACTCAATGTGTGGGCACACATAAAAATAAGTGGATGTAAAGTGACTTTTCCTGGCATCTTTTATGTTCTACGTGTTAAACTCCAGTGGCGGCCAGTGGGGCGGCTTCTCGGGCACTGACCCGTCTCGGAGGGGATCCTGTGCCGTGTCACTTCAGCAGGACATCCCCCAAACCAGCGGTGGGCTGGGATATTTCTGCAGGCTCTCACTCTAAGATCTATCATCTCTCACACCTGGCGTGAATATACAGGCTTGTCTAGTCTGAGGGAAGAGTGACTGATGTGAGTGGAATTAGCTTTTAAACCGTAAGTCTGAAGTTATCTTCGGAAAGCCATGCACAGTCATGGTCTGTTTTGTCCTACCCTGGGTATCAGGCTAGTTTGTCTACAGTCATTACCTTTACATACACACCTAGGGTTATAGCTTGACTACGGTATTTAATCGGACTACTGTCCTTGTCTCAGTATACATGTATGGGAGGGGAATTGATTTATTGACCAAAATATGTCCAACTCCACTACAATAGGTGCCAATATGGCTCCTTTCAGCTTGTTAGTATTGGGCTTTTTCCAGTTGACCTATTACATCACGGACATAATAAATAAATAACAATGGATGCGAGGACAAATGAAGTGACCCAAGCTTTAATTGCGATCTGGTCAGAAGAACAGATACAATACAAGAAGATCAAGATAGCATAACAAGAAATAAGTATTTTGTATAATACAGTATGCTATGACGGCACGGTATTGGTAATTTTTTGAATATTGTAAAGTGATTTTGTTGTAATAAATATTGGGGTATTCATGAAACAAAAAAAAATAAGTTCAACACAAATTTCTCATGAACCCATCTAGGACTGATTTAAACAGCAAGGATGAAAATGATTATGATTGTCTTGGAGAAAGCATGCAGCGCTCATGCAAAAGCAGCGGAGATAAACTTTAAACTTATTTTTCAACATAATTCCTTTTCAAGATTATCTAGTTTATCATTAAAATTGCAAAACTTGCTAAGTTTTTTTTTTTCCTATGACAGAATAAAAATGTTTTAGTGAGACTTAAACTCCCTGTGTTATAATGTATGTCCAGAATGATGGTAAGAAAAAGGCTGATCTTTATCTAGCTGACTAGCGATGTCAGAATTGGATGTGCATAACATGCGATGTTGATATTAATATCACACGTCGTCCTTTCTCACTACAGCCATTTCTTGAATTCAGTACAAGATACCCCACCTTGCCTTTGTGCTGTTATTCGGCACTGGTGCCAGTTTTTATGCCAGTGGGAAACCAAAACCATTAAGTACTGTACTTTTGGTATCTTCTTGAAGTACCAAAAGTACGGTACCTGGTATGGTGGAGAAGCGCCCTATAGTTGAGCGGTGATTTGGACAGCTTTACTGAGCTGTAGGTTTCATACGTGCTGTACGTTTTTATTGTTTCTTTTGTTTTAACAAATGAGATGCACGGTATTCCTCGTGGCTATGGTGTTATCCGAAGGCAGACGACGCTGCCGTATGGTGCAGGAGTGCGCCAACAAGGCGACCTCTGCTATGCTCCAAGCTTCTCCTGTGTACCAGCTTCTTCTGTTACTTCTGGGTCAAAGCCCGGGTGGGGGGCAGCAGTAAATCAACTCCCAATCACATTATCTGGGTGTCTTAGTCCGACTCGGAGAAATTCGATTTAGTACAATTTCAGTCGGACTAACATGTTTACTTGTACTTTAAAAGTCTGGTTTTAGTCGGACTCACACAATAATTCGATTTTCTAAGTGTGCAATTAAACACACTGAGTATCACTAATCAAGACAACTTCAGAAGCAAGGAGCTGCTGTCTGATTCATAGTCAAGTGGGTCCTGATGAATTTGAAAGAGTGTGGTGATGCAATCCACAGAATATATAACCTCAAAAAAGCCAGTGTTTGAGAGTCGTACTGCATTTATTTTTGAGCGTCAAATTTACCTTTGTTTCTGTTAGTCATCAGTAGTCCTATATAAGAAATTATATTACTGCGGCAGACCTAAAAAGAAAAGAATTGGAGTGTGATTATATTTTAAGAAAGATCAGAGCACGAGAAAGAGAAAACCATGAAGAAAAAGTCTACTGCATTGAAGTTCAGAGCTGGGCTCCTTAGTAGGGGAAGTGTATCGACCAACGGATGGCAGCATTGAGCAGGTGAAGGTGGGTTGGCTTGAGGACTGCCTTTTTACAATGCATTAGCTTGTGGGCTCCTGATTGGGATGTCAGAAGGTTCGATGTGCCGCTCATGTTCAACTGTAGGCTTCCTGAAAGGCTGAACATAGAGCTGACAGCTATACTGATCTGACGGAGGTGCTCCGACCGATCAGCAGCCAATTTAAACCTGCTAATTTTCAGTCTTGGTTACTCAATCGGTGGCCTTTAATTTGACGGATCTTAAATACTGATTTTGCAGATGACGAAACACTTTAAAGAGGAACTGCGCCCTTAAATGTGTTTTTGAGCTGTAAACTAAATAGTATGACACTACTAGGGTTGCACAATGTGCAATGTACATTGTAACATCATGATGTGCATATGTGCTATAGTCACATCGTGATAGGGTGCAATTTAAGAACGATTTAATCAGTTTGAATAATAAAGATTTCATTATTTAAAAGAGGCTAATAAAGGTTTTATTTAAAACACCAGAAACGTGTTTATTTGTATAGAACACTAGCTCTGTTTATCACAATTTAATTAAATATATATAATTGATCTATATAAGAAATTATTTTGTCCGATATAGGACTGCTTCACTTCTTTAGGTTCATGTTTTGTCCACGCGCTCTGCACGTGTGGTGAATTGGCGTCACTAACGCGCGGCCTTAATTTATCCGATCAGTTTTGTGTCTATCATGACATAAACGCCTTAAACCTCAGTGGGCATTGTTATTAACAGCACTGGTAACAGACAAATGGAGCTCTGGAGTACGGAGGGGAGCTCAGTCTGAATGGGCTCTCGGCGTCATCGTATGACATTTACATGGCACTTCAGTCTCACATGGTGACACTTACGTGGATCTTAGCTCTGTAGAACAGCAGAGGCTGCCAGGACGCATCGCTTTGCTCTTAAACTTAAGCATTTATTTTGAAACACCTCAGCAAGCTGATTACTTTTTCTGAATATTGCCCTTTCTTCGACAAACGAACTGAACGACTTTCCATTTCTATAATGATACTAATCACTGCTGGATCTCGGCCCCCAGCCGACTTTTTAACATTTTTCAAAATTATGCTGTGGGTGGAGTTATGCTCAGAGCTGTGGGTGGAGTTAGGCTCAGAGCTGTGGGTGGAGTTACATTTTAAACAGACGATCCCCATCCTCCCCTCCCACCCTGTGATCGGTGACCAGTATCGGCCAATTCTCATTCCAGCGACTGTCCCCGAAAACAATGATCGGAGCATTTCCTACATGCAAGCTAAGCAGGCTCTTCTACTGTAGCCGTGTCATGCTGAGATGACCTACGGAGAAACACAATGCGGTTATCGTGCCGTAGGTTGTACTGGGCCTGTGGAAGTGTCCCAATCCTTAGGCCTTATTCTGTTACTCACGGCCCGTTATTGCAGTTCACAGTGGAGGTCGCTAGACAGATTAGGGACAGCCGAAGTCAAAAAAAAAACCAAGAACATCGTCTCTGGTGGGATGGGTTAACATCATCTTCAGTGGACTGTATCTGGGGTGGGGCCCGGATTCTCTTAAGGTCGTCATTCTCACTGTAGAGTGATTGGGAATGTAATCATATTTTGGCTATCTCCCATGCCTTGATATCCACGACTACTTCCTTACCTTCTAATAATAATAATAATAATATTAATAATAATAATGACTTTTATTTATATAGCGCCTTTCTCACATTCATGGATGCTTTTCAGTGGGTCTTTGCATTGGGGGGACATGGCTAGGTCAAACGACTGTCCAAATGACCTCTGTTTGTTCATGTCTCATTTATATTTGTTTCAAGAATTGTTTTTGTGTTGTAAGCCATTAAGAATTAGCAGCCAAACATCAGAGAATTGTCCAACTAATTAATTATATCTTGGATTAGTGAAGAGCAGGGACTTAATAATTGATGTTGAGGAAACATGGCATTGGGATCATTGATATATTATTCACTATCCCGCCTTTGAAAAGACTCTTCCAGAATGCATACAGACACTCCGCTCATGACAGTGGTCTCTTCTTGTTGGACCCGATTGCATATTCTAGGTTTAATCTGAGAAATGAGGGCTGCTTACACGTGTGAGAATGCCTGCAGGGTACAGCGGTCCGTATTATTGCGCTAGGTTCCAGGCACAATGGCAGACAGAATCGTCATCTGTTTTTGTTTCTGTTCAGGACTTCAGCTGGTCAAAGTTGGAATTCAGACATTGCTTTGTCTAATTCGATTTGAAACTTCTTCTAAGAAAGCTTCTCCTGCTCAGTTAGATGCCCATCCAATCCATCCGCTTCTCCTTCTCTCCAGGGACCTGCTCTCCACTCTTTAGTATTGATCACAGAATGATTTTTACTAGCTGAGGAACCTTGTTTTTAAAGACCATCATTACAGCAGTACGGGCTGCCCATTCTCGAATGTGTACATTCTCACTGAAACAGTTTGTTTCATTTTGTTTTAGGTCTACACCATGGCTATTTTTCCTTAATGGTTCTTCGCTTATTTTAGTAGATTAACTTCTCCGTTTGTTTCACACGCTGACTCTGGTTTCCTGTCGTTCTCCAGATGGCAAGGCGTCTCATCTCCTAATGCTGCATTAATCCTGTTTGCACATGGAGTCCTCGGCCCAGTAAACGCTCTGACTCGTGGCGCTCTCTGGGGGATGGGCACGTCCCTGCTGACACAGAGTGCTGGTTTAGAGGCTTCGGGGCGTGGTCTTCTGGGCTTCACTTATGGGGGGCGTCAGATAAGGGACTGGGCAGACGCGTAAAGAGGAAACGGGGGATTCACTGATGGTGCGATTCACCTCAGATTATTTTTCAGTTTGTTGCTGGAGGCAGCGTAATGTTAACTGCGCTTTAACATTATCTTTTTAACACTAAACTGCGCGCACAGTTTCCATGCTTTCCAGCTGCAGATTCACCCGGAGCTTAATATTTTCATGCCTGATGCCATAAGACGTTATTGCTAAGTGAATGTTTTTGAGCGAACGATGGCCTGTGCGTCAGGTGTACGTTTAGGATGACTCAAAGACATGGGTGTGTAAATCTAATTAAAAATGTGAAAGGGTTAGCAGCCTGCTGTGTCTCTCCCAGGTCCTCCTTGCCAGTTCTTGGCAGTCATCCTGTCAGCCAGCCAGCTGTTTAGTCCTGCCCTGAACCACTGCCAGAGCCACACGGCATTGTGGGTAGTCTGGTCCATCCACGCTTGCTACTGCTTTGTAGTCTCTGTAAAGATTTCCTCTGAAGTTTTCAAGATGGGGAAATTGCTAGGAAAATGTTTAGTGTTTAGAAAAGAATGTGTAACACAGTTTAAAGTAGCGAAATTAAAAACCGGGACAAGAATTCAAAGAGCCACATTCCGGAAGCCAGTACTTTTCCTGCGTGTGAGTGGCAAAGCCGACTGGTTACGTGTGAACACGGTAACGTACAGTAAGCTCACGTGAACACTGTAATATAGGCACACATGAACACGGTAAGATCAGCAAGAGTTGACCCAAAAGCACCGTGGGGGGGGGGGGTGTTTTGGAATAAGAGATGCCAATCTTTTTCATGTGTCTCACTTAGATGCTAAAGTCACCCCCCAGCTGAAATTTTGCCTTCACCCCCAGCTGATTTTTAAAATTAGTCAACTTAGTGAACGAAGCTGATTAGATTGTTAGTCGTGTTTCTGCATGTGCACATGAGATTTGGTTAGGGCTGCCTGCGTGTAACATATTACAAGCAGGACCGCACCAGCCTCTTGTCTAGGCTAATTTTCATTTGGGTAAGTAGTAGTAAGTAGTAAGTAGTGTGTCTTTAGTATCAAAGATGCCATCCTGTCTGCTGCCCGTGAGTAAGCCAGTCCGATGTCAGCCACCTTCTCTGTGTGTTAGCTTGGGAGTGTGTTTCTTGTGGACTCCTAGCCTAAGTAATTGGACATTTTCAGTCCAGTCAAAGAAAAATGGACGAAATAATGAGGCCGATCAATGGAAAAGCGAATGTGGGGATTGCTAGGGGTCTCCGATTCTGTCATTGAATTTAGTACAGTCATGTTCAGGTGTTAAACAGATTTAACAGATTTAAATCAGCTGTAGACAGTGCAACTGTACTTATTTGTAGGTTCCAGACGAATGTGTGTGTGTGTGAGAGAGAGAGAGAGAGAGACAGTGGGGTTGTGTGTTTGGATCCAATCAAAATGCTGCTTTTTTGACCCCATTGTATGTGATCCTCATGGTCGACTTCTAAAAGATTCCACTGAAAGGTTTTAATTACGCAGTGACTTAACTTGGCCCCAATGCACAGATCCTTATTGAAGTCCATAAATCTCCCTCAATGACAGGCTCCCACCATACACAAACACTGCTGCTCCCCGGACCTCCCAGCAACGTGCACCGGCCTCCACATCCCCAGGCCCCATGGCTCGTCTCGTCTTCACCAGCTCTCCCATTAATCATAATCCTCAGGCTGAGCTAACCAGCAGCCCGCAGCTTCCCGGATGCAGCGGATGCCGTGTCGAGGTAGCCGCAGGCCGCCCGAATCTCGTTGAGGAAATTGTCCAAAATTCCCGTTGTAGGTTGATACACGGATATGGAGCTGGAGCCTGTGAGTGTAGTGCTTAGAACATGGTTGTTTGGAATGAGAGCGGTGAGCTGTGGCAGTCATGTTAGCCAGCACCACGCGCTTGCAGACCTACCCCTGACATGGCTGATTTTGGTGTCTTCCCTCTTCTGCTTTGGCAGTTGGGCATTATTAGCGTCCTGTGGAACTTGCGAATGAGGTTTGTCAGGCACCTTCGCTCACCAGGTGTGTCTCGCAGCCACGCAGTCTGGGGTCTGCCAGCGACTAGTCTTGGAGTATGTCTGTGGACATCCCCGGTCCACCGGAGCTACGGGGGACATTCCCACGCCTGCCACACTTCCCAGCAATTTAGGCTTACATGCTAATTTTGCCTGAACGTTTGCGTGGCAATTACCCTTCAACATAAATGAGGTATACATAATTAAATGTTGGAAGAAGAACTGATCTCGGAGATACTGCTGACACACGCAGACAGTTTATATGTAACTCGCAGGTTTTCTCTCTCTCCACTCTGACCCAGATGCTGGTCCGATGGTGTTCGTCATTTGCGTTCAGATGGCAGCAGTTGCCACCACATAACTTCTCTGTACCTTTGGTGTCGCGCAGCTATGCAAGGTCACATCAAAAGTAGTTCTTCTGGTAAGGGCTTCTTATAATAGGTTTGCAACTTCGAAGCGGGTCTTAAAATAATGAAACGTGTGCCAGTGGACACGGGCCTGTGCGTCGGTCGTGGCAGCGGTGAGCTCCTCCGCAGGCATGCAGGGACAGTCACGGAGTGTCAAACCCTGAAATGAAGAAACACTGAAATTTATGAGGAGTCCTTCCCTCTGTTCAGAGTATTCGTTTGTGTATCAGGAAAAAGCAGTACCTGACATAAAAGAGGAATGCTGTGTGTGTGTGTCAGTGTGTGGGTTTGCATAGATCACATTTGAGGACCAAATTGTCCCCAAAGTGTAGTAAAACCTGAAATTTCCCTACTT
>JAODLC010000028.1:13633768-13650531 GCA_026781145.1 Hippopotamyrus pictus
CTCCCACCGTGTGGACTGTGACTGTCTGCTCCCACAATGTCCTATTGGACTGTTTCTCCCACCGTGTGGACCGTGACTGTCCGCTCCCACAATGTCCTATTGGACTGTCCTCTGCCACCGTTTGGACTGTGACTGTCTGCTCCCACAATGTCCTATTGGACTGTCCTCTCCCACCGTGTGGACTGTGACTGTCTGCTCCCACAATATCCTACTGGGCGGTCGTGGTCCTTTCTGACTTCACAAACATCTCTTCCATCTGGCCTCTTGCCTGCCCCTTCTTAAAGGGGCCCTGACTTTCAAAGGACAGAAGAAGCTTAAAAAAATCAATAACTCATCATTTATTGATCACTAAAAATTGTCCTCATTAGCCCCCTAAGTGGTCCTCCCCATTTAATAGTTGATGAAATGCCACCCCCCCATGAACCCTGTTTCTGTCACCATGCTCAATTCATGGAGGCCACATGGCAACAATCAGTATGCCTTTGGCCTGAAAACAGGTCCAGAATGTACACTGTGGTTCTTTGTATGTCTGTGTGGATCCCCCCCCCCAGCACCAGAGCCCTGTGTGACTCTAACAGCAGCCTGTCTCAGCAGCACGCCAGTTTCAGCTGCTTAATGACTGAAGGGCCAGTCCTCCCTCATTTCAGCTGTTTGATCTTTTGAGGCGTGTGCTGCACATGTTTTCTATTGCATGAAAAATTAATTTTGCGTATCACTTTACAACATGTAAAATGTGTTTATCTTCCAGGGATTAAGGGCGTGCAAAATGAACACTGCGGAGCTTCTGTGTCAGGTATGTGCAAACATGCGGCCCACTTCGGTCCGCAGACGAGATTGTGTTGACTTCAAGGCCCCTGTCATGCAACGGACGGCTGATCACTGATGTCGGATAAGCAGTTCCATTTCACCCAGAAGAGAGGAGGACAGGACAGGAAGAGGTGCTTTTGGGTAATTGAGTAGGTTGTTAAAGATGATGGGTTTTTGGTGAAGTTCCTTTCGATAGCGTCAGGCTCGTAGACCTGTATCTCTCCCTGGAGCTGTTTGGGTATGGAGTACCTGTACTCACTTCTCTCTCCTGGCTGGACCCAGAAAAATGTTGTGAGGCACTGCCCTGCTGGGATTCAGTCCATGGATCCGCAGTTTAGTAGACAGAAGCATGTAGAAACTGCTTTTGTGCTGTTTCAAGTTTTGATTTAGCTGCCGTGTTGTCAAGCTGTCAGTGTTCTCATGAGGGAGTGACATTTTCATCCAAGCTTCTCCTGAACCCATCTGGCTTCAGTGTCCAGTCTAACCAGTGAGCACAACCTGTAAGCCATTGTGGGAGATGGGAGGCAGAGAGTGTCAGCACGCTCCTTTCTGTGCGACGGTGTTCAACACAGTCATATCAGCCCAACCAGCTAAGGTAATGGCCTTGTGCTTCAGTCAGACTTTGCCTCCGAACAGGTGAACAGTGTGACTGCAGAAGCAGGCAGCTGTGTGAGGGATGAAAGTCTTTCCTGTGGTGAGTGTGCGAGGCCTGGCGCCATCCAAGTGGAGGTACCACAGGTGGGTCACTCAAAACTAGATTTTCGAAATGCTTAGAATTTTTCCAAAGAAGATTGCAGACTTCTATGATTAGAGCCTTGTTTGTCCATATGGGTTAGGAATTGGATGAGATCCTATTGGTGCTGCAACTGGGTGAATGTACTTCGTTTATCTCAATACCAAGAACTGTATACCGATAATGTGAGGAAATATACCAGCACTGTCCTAAGTGCTTACTGTCCATCCCCCAACCGACAGTCATGCTGCATTTCAGTACTGTACCTCAAGGTGTCTCTGTAGACATCATCAGGATTTGTATCAATAATCAGGATAACCACTAATATTGATTCAGTCCATTTAGTGCTGGTCTAGCCACTGTCAAAATCTCTTTTCAACAACAACAAAACTTAAACTATGTATTCAGGCTTAACTTATTTTGTGATGCACAGCTGAAGCATACTGCATCTGATTGCTCTTCAGAATGAGTGACTTACACACTTAAAAAGAGCTTTTAGACTTTATCTAAATCAGCATTGCATCTAAGAGTATAGAGCCTTCTGTTTAAAAGGCAACTGCTTATCCTTGATGAAATATACACATTTTCTTTCACATAATGTCTGCGTCTGCAAATTTTGTAGTGTTTTTTTTTTTTTGGAGATTTCAGAGATCAGTTGGAATTTTGTCCTGGTGTAACGGCTACATCTTACCTAGTTATCAAACATATCCGAATGTCAAAAATTGTGGCAGAACACCTTTGATGATATTTATAAGCTAAAAATTGTGGGTCAGTCTCCTTTCTGCTTGTGTCAGATGATTGTTGCCCTAGTTGCAGCCTGGCATGATATCCAGCACTTATCTGGGATTGATGACATATCCACAGTTAGAGTAATGATTATGCAGCACCTTTTGTTAAAGCTCAAGAGACCAATCTATTTTAATTATATTCCTAACATCGACAACACAGTTTTTTACTTCCTGGTGAAATATTTCCCCCTTTTTTTTTTTAAGCTGGACGTTCCCTCTCCAGAATGTCTCGGCTAGCTATTAATAGCTAGCATGAATTTTAAAATGCTACTTTGCTTGGCATGCCGCTTCATTAGTCCCGTGGACTCCTTTAGAAATAGGCCAGCTGCACGTTTGCCATGTTCTTAATAGAGGTTTAGGATTCGGCATGGCCCATGTAATTCCTGAGTGGCGGCGGCATATTGACGGCTTGCTGCACAGGGGTGGGGAACCTGATCCATGGAGGGCCGGTGCGGGTTTTTGGGATGACCTCTCAATCAGCCAATAGCAGTGGGTCCCCAGGACTGGAGATGAGAACCACTGCTTTATTATTGGCTGATTGAGAGGTCATCCCAAAAACCCGCACCCGCCCTCCATGGATCAGGTTCCCCATCCCTAGCAGGCCAACGTGCGCAACCCAAGCAGGACCCAAATCATCACATGACATGGACGCCACTACCTCTGAAATATCATACAGCAGATACGTAAACTGCATTGACAATCCACTCATTAAGGCAACTTCACTGCACACTGCACTTTGCACAACAATCATCTCATGCGTCACCACTTGCCACTTTTTGTATTTTGTATATGTTGGATATTTTGTTAATTTCATTCTTATTTGTCTGCACTTTATATTTATATTATCTGCACTTTTTAACTCTTTCTCTTTTGCACAGTCTTTGTATCGGTCAGGGTTCATTCCACTGCATGTTGTGCCTGTTATAACTATGTATGTGACGAATAAAGAATCTTGAATCTTGACAGAGGTGCCACAGAAGTGCCAGGTAGGTCAAGTAAGCAGCAAAGCAGGGGTGCTGCACTGCCGCAGGCACCGGGTTGCGCGTTTTCCTGCGTCCATGCTTTGGAAGGGCCGCAGTCTTAGTTAGCGACTCAGATAAGGCTGATGAGAAGAAGCCTCTTCTCCATTGTCCATTATGAGAATCAATAATCCCTTTCTAAATATGCTCTTAATAAAGGAGTTAAGCCGTATATATATTTCATGCTGTACGAGGAGCTTCTCCCTCATGTGATTAGGTTTAGTCTGCATCTTTCATTCATAATTAATCTGGCCCTTTCGGGAGTGCGTATTATGAATCCCTGCGCAGCCGGAACTTACCGTTACACGTTCTTTCATCCGCAGCTCTCGACGGATCACTTCCATTGTGTAAACGGCTACACGTCGACCATGCGGGGCATGCGGGGAAGACTGCTTGTGGCGTGAGCCATGTCGACGCAGAACCAGCAAGCCCGAGCGATGAGATACGCAGGCCAGGGTCCCCATGTAAACCAACTATTGTCCAGTGTGCTGATAACTGTAATCAGTTTATCAATTGGATTTTTAAGTTAACCTGTCTGTCAGCGCATGTTCCTCATCGGAAGCGATCTGGTCGTTGGACGGGAAACGCACTAACAAGAGAACAGGCCAGGGGTGAACTAGGATTACTTAACCTGGTAATTTCCTTCATTAGCACTTTGATGGTCAATGGCAAAAAAGCTTGTTTTTTATATACACGTATGGTCCGTAGCGTGTTTATTCCCACAACTGGAGTCAATTGATTTACTGGTCACTGGAATCAGACTCCAGGAAATCGGGGTGCAGATTTTTGCAGTGATTATGATAGTACTCTGGGGACCAGGCGAATTGAATCGTTCTTGCATCCTGTCTTGGGATCTGTTGCTGTTTCTCTTCATATGAAAGAATAATGTTGACTTGTATGGCTTTTGTTTTGCTATTAGTTGCATTTTGTTGGGAACCCACGAAGTGTGAAAGAAGGCAACATAACAAGGTGAAAACTAGTTGACCTGTGACAGGAGGTTAGTGGTTGGTATGACCTCTGGTGACCATTATTCCTTGGTGATTTGGCCCCGGTTGGGTCTGCAGCATATAACCAGCCACTTTAAACTCGCACGTTCATTTGACAGCTCTTGTGTGCTCATACGTCACGTCCGTTTGCAGCCTTGTCGGTTGTTACCGTGGATTAGTGTCATATGACAGTGCAGGAACGAAAGCGTTAAAAGAATGTTTAATTATCCGGCACTGTTTTATGGAAATAGTTTAGTCTGTTGGTGGCTTCTCAGAAAAGCTGGTCTTTACCACAAGTTGAAAAGTTAATTGTGGCGCTGGCTGGAGAACAGAAACATGAAGGGTTGGAGTGAATTTAATGGTAAATAAAAGCAGCTGTAGGGAGTCCCCCCTCCCCTCCCCGCCCCCGCCCCAAAGTTTTTTACTGTTCTTTGCAAAGCTAAAGGGCCCCCCATCCTCCTGAATTATCTGTGGTGCTTGTGCAGATAAATCCTGTATAGTTGAGTTTATGTCATTATATGCGACTGCAAAACTTAGACCAGTAGTAATGGTTTATTTTCATTTCATTCTTAGCGATCTGGAGTCGCGTGTTAATGTTCGTTCTGGGCTCAGAGATGAGTCCCAGAAGACGGCAATTGAAGGTCAAGGAATGACTGCGTTTCCCAAGCTGTTACCCTGCGCTGTGGAAAGGTACCCGCTCCCTTTTCCTCTCTGCTGGGCGACTTGAAGAAGCCGGGTTAAATAAGCGATGGAAATCCTCTACTGGCTATGCGGTGAAACTCTGCCAAGCAAAAAGTGCCCCAATCCCTTGGGTTGCCCATTCATTCATTTTACTACAAGTCATTGCTGTCAGTTCATGGATGCCTCTAACGATTAATGCTCTCATCATCCTGTTTTGATTTGGGATGACTGCCTACACAAGGGTCCTCATCAGCGAAAGGAGCACAGCACAGGCTCTTGAGGATGCGTTCCTTCCTGTTACCAGCTCCTGCTTGTGAGTCGTCCCCGTCGTGTGTCTCCCCTAGGGTGTCCCGTCGTCTTTCCTGCCGCTTCTCCTGTCTCCCCCCCTCGTCTCCTCCTGTCTCCCCCTCACATCTGATCAATGCCGCAGAGGAGTCTGGTCTCCGCTCCTGACCAGCCCAAACATGGACCGGGCTTCCTCAGGATCTCAGATTTCGCATCACGTTGATCGAGTGTGACGGGGCAGGTCAGCTCACCCTGGGACAGAGTGGAATGGAGCGGCTCTGCAACACTGCGGTACAGCACGACTTCAGATCAAGAGTTTTGGAGATTTCTTACAAAAATTCCTTCATCATGGCTGCCAGCTGTACAGTAATGGAGCAGTGTCAAGCTTATTTTTCAGTGAAGACCTGAAGACATGAGGAGCCTTAAGAACATAAGTAGAACATTTCTTTGATCATCTCTGTATTAATCTGATCATCTGCATCCAGGCCATTGTCCGACAGAATCAGATAAAATTTAGAGAGATAGGTGTGAAGGACCAGGTGCACAGTCTCAGTGGGTTTAGAGATATGGTGGACTGATAATGCCTGGGAACTAAAGTTTGCATACATTGGGCCTCTTCATTAGACATGTAGCCGCAGAAAGGCAGTCTGAAGAGAAGGTATTAATAAAGCATGTTATCTTTTAAGTGCTTTTGAGGAGTCTGGTTTTTTTTGTATTTATTTGCATCCTCCTTGCTGGTCCAAAACTGCAGTCTTGTTCTCCTTTTTGATGTGTTTGCCTTCACGGCTCCTGAGCGCTCTCGAGCTCCATCTGGCCACAGCAGAGGCGGCGGAATGGCGAGAAAAAGCATTTCCATATGTGTGAATTAGGCCCCCCCCCCCCCCCCAAAACGGCTCGGCCGTCCCTCTGATGTGGGGAGCAAGAAGACGACTGCCGAGCTCGCTAATAGCGATCAAGAATCAGCTTTTATTAGCCTGTTGCTCCCCTGTGCAGCATTTCATATTCGCTCTCCACTTTGAAAGGCGTAATTGAAGAATCTTACGAATGTCATAGCCGGTTTGGCCGGCAGCACGTTGGAAGTGGGTGTACACACTGCGTCTGTGCTGCTCCGAGGCGGGGGGGCCGGGGGGGGGCATCCTTGGTCCTTATTACTACCTATTATTATCATCTCTTTTTATTTACTCCTTAATCATAGTTGAAAAGGACATCGTGTAAAACAGGTAATTAGTCCGCTAGATCAAATCTCACTTTCAACATGAAAAAAAAACTATTGAGTGAGAACTGAAGGGTTTATGTCTTTATTTGAAAACAAAGAGCTCTTTGCACATCCTCTTGTTTGTGGTGCGGATGTTCATCCTCTCCATACCACGGACTGTGTCGCAGCCTCCCCCCCGAGCCCCCCTCTCAAGCAGCATTTTTAAGGCTGTCCTGCCTCATTCATTGGCTCCTGGGCGTTTTCTTTCAGCCCTAAATGAAGCCTCATATTTTCACTCCACTCAGACTCTACAAATCCACATATTTCACTTGATGAAATCAAAGGCGTTGCCTGCGGCTGAGTTGTAGCGTAGCTGTTACAGTCTGCCAAAGCGGCCCCCCCAAGGCTCCCAAATAGTCCTCCCTTTTTGACACCCAGCATGTTTGTTACAGTATTCAGTAGCTTTTAAAGTGTTCCCTCCGTCCCAGAACACATCTCTCATGTATACATATTCACTCAAAGTTAATATATAAAACTGAGTGGGCCTGTTTTGTATGAGTACATAAGAGACTGTGTATGTTTTGTATGAGTATATATAGACCACAAAGTGACTGAGTTGGTTTATAATTAAATGTTCAAATTAAAATGGTAAACATGCAGCTAGATATGACCAAATGGGTGAGTTTACGAAAAAGCACAAAGACAGAGAATAGACTTGGATCTTGGCAAACTTCTACTCTGCAGCCCTGATGAGTTTGGCCTTGCTGTGTCCTGGTGGTTGGTGTCCTCACTCCCCTTCGAAATAGATGCTCAGGTGGGTTAGTGCCTTTGTCTGGGGGTGCGATGGTGGCGATGGGCACATGCTTTCAGAGCTGACACCTCATCAGTGGAGGAGGCGGGAGTATTTTTCAACAGCTCCATCATCTCCATCTGCTGACTACAGACTCTTCTTATTCTTTTGTCTCCAGGCTATGTTGTAGCTTCACTGTAGTGTGCCCCCCCCCACCCCAGTCTCAGCCTTCGCCGTCATCAAGTGGCGGCATGCAGATACCGAAAGCCAAAGTGACAGAGGCAGGTGTGAGGTAGTGAACCACAATGGCCAGTGGTGGTGACCCAAAATGGCTCTCATTTCACCATCCAGCTCAAGCTCAAAGAAGATTACCTGGAAGGAAATGACATGATTCACATCTCCTCTCTAGTTGAAAGGGGGCCCTTGACCATGCCCCTCTCCCCGCACCATTCACAGGCTCTTATTCCACTCTATACCAGCTACCAGAGTCCAGCACAGAAGTCTAGTATCTGTTTTTCTGCTTCCTTCACTGAACGTGCAAAGCCTCCCTTAATCCATACCCAGACTAAGTGGACAATAATTATCCACGGCTTTCTGTCGACCATGGCAGGGTGGAGGGGGGTGGGGAGACAGGTGAATTAATACTCAGGGGCTGTTATACTCTGTAGTGGCACAGGGTTTCGTCAGCTGTGAAAGCAAGATGCGAGAAGCAAAGGGCCAGCAGTCCCCAGGTTATGAATGAGTTCTGTTACCGAAGTCAGTCTTTAAGTCCAATTTGTAGGTAAGTCGAAACAATAATAATACAAAACAAGGCCTACATAATTATAATAATGATAATAATACCATAATAATTAAAGTAGCTACATATAGTATTGTATATCGGACTAACGAATCACTGAAGCCATGCAATGTTTTCATGAGCGCCACAAAGTAGTGTGTGCATTTGTTATTACAAACCGTTGTATTTATCTCAAATTTTTTACACAATAGGCTTTGGAATTTGGAAGTTGGTTCATGAGTACCAGTTTTTGTCGGATATTTTTAACCCAGGGACTGCCAGAATAGTCGGCCGATGAGTCTTATCCAGAACTGAAAAGGTACAGCACAAAATGCTGATCTTGTACAGCTCAGAAATAAATGGTTGGGTTTTGTGAGAACTGAAGCCGGGGGTTGAGCGATAGCCCATGATTTTCCGGCTTCTGCAGGCCCTGTACTCTTGTGCTTGTGCTTGGTTGGCGTCCAGGCGCAATGTGCTCCAGGAGCACTGTGCTGTCAGACTTGGCCTACGCTAAGCTGCGCTGAAGTAGCGGGTCCTCATTCTCTACTTAAATACTGAGACTAAGGGCCCCCCCCCCATACGTTGGCTAGTGGGCTGTGCTGTGACGTATGAGCCCTCCGTCTGAAGGCTTTACTGCCAGCGAGTTTTGCATTTATTCTGTGCGTTACAAGGAAGCCTATGTCCTGCAATGGGAGATTATGACTTGGATTATACACATCGGTCTGCTCCAGCCGCCTTTATCACTCACCTCCACGATGTTGCGGAAGATGGGTGCTTTCACTGCTCAGAGATGAAATATTCATAATCGGACCGATGGCGCCACTTTTGAATGAATGAATGTCAAGGTCGGTGTGGCATCAGATAATCATGTCATCGACGTGTGCCATGTCCTTAGTACTGGGCTCTGGCCCATCAGATGCTGCCTTGTGACCCGTGATCCTGTGCTGAGCTGTTTATCTTCGAGTGGGTACAGCGCCCCCCCCCCCCTCCCCCAGCCTGTGTCTGTGTCTATCTTGTGCAGTGGGTTTTGCTGTTCGGAGCTGAAAAGGTGCGCATTGAGCCAGGAAAGAGTAATTTATATATTTGGAAAGGTAACAAAAGCTGTTGTAATCGGGTTTACCATCTCTGCCATTGTGCACCCAACAAAGAGTGTTAGAATCAGCCCCTTTTACGGGCAGGCACAGAGACTCACATGGACTCTAAACATGAAAATTCACTCCGAAGGGAGAAAAAAATGCTGCACATGATTGGTGACAAAAGATAACAAGAAGTGGCTGCAGGGTGCCACCAAATTCTTGGTGTCTCAGAGTGGTGTGAATAGACCCCATCTGGCTCGATCACACTTCCACGTCCAATAGGACGCCACTCTGGGGGGATGACAAGACATACATTCAGAGCGAAACGTTTGCCAAGGTCCTGGGTTAGCATGCTGTCCCCAGTTGGGAAGATTGGGTCCTAGGCTACTTTGTGTGTTTACAGAGAAGAAGCTTGAATCCTGGAAGACTGACTGTGTGCTGTCCCTCGAGGACCAGATGGGTCTTCTGCCTTTCTTGTGTTAATATAATACAGGCAAAATGCAGCTCTTGTCTGAGTAGTTGACCTTTGACTTTGGTGAAAGCTGAAGGTGAGAGTTCAGTTTAAGATTTCTGTTATTTAATGTAAATTCATTACAGTATGAATTTAGGTGTTTCTTGCCAGTGGAAATAACCTCCTGAATTTCTTGTCGCAATTTTTGGAGAAAATAAAACATGAGGAAGAGTGATTTCAAGTTTGGTGGAGAAGCGTCGTGGTGGAGATGTCACTGCTGGCCCAGAAATCATCTCCGGTTCCGCCCAAGGGAGAGATGTACCGCTTGTCATGCCGCACGTATGTGCTGATCACTGAAACACCGGGGAGGGTCCATGAGAGTGTGAGGAGGTGTTGCTAGGGTGGGATTACACTGTCCTGTGACACCTCGCACACTGGGGGCTATTCTGTGGACGGAGCAGTAGAATATATTACACGGTTGTCGAGCTGTGCCTGAAATAGGTAAAAATAAAATGGAACACAGTCACCCACACAGTCAGTTATTTTACCTATGTGTTTGCCAGTAAGCAATAAACTAGCGCATGCCTCATGGGTTGTTAACACAGACAGAGTGGAATTAGTCTGGCCCTCGGCAGAGTGGTACGAAAACTGCCTTTGTCATCGGTATTTACCTATACGACTGTGATAGATAACACAAAAGAGCTTTAGAGAATCCAAGCTGATGCACCTGTAGCTGGTCAGTAGCTTGTTCAGGAGAGTGAGTGTGCACCAGATCACCAGGTCCTTTAACTGCAGGAAGTGAACTCCTTGCATAAGGCCTTCAGACAAGCAGTCTGTGAAAAGTAGTGGGACCTAAGGCTTTGACGGCAAGAGAGCCTGATCCGTACCCGACCCTCCCCCAGGGAGAGATTTCAAACCTGGTGCGATGAGTCGCTTTGTCTGCGATCCGCCCGTACGGGAGCCAACAGGAGACATTCTGGCTGGTTGGCGCTCAGCCAGACGATGGCGGAAATGGAAGACAAAAACCCCAAAGAGTAATTCAGTAAAGTAGTGAACAAGCACCTGCTGGGCGTTGGCTCGCGCGCGTGTGAGGGAGTGTGCGTGCTGCTGGCGTGGAGGAGCAGTCACGTCGGCAACTAGCAGTATGACGGCAGGGCTGGAGCAGAAGCAGCAGCCAGCGCTCCGGCCTGTGGTCCCATTCTAAAAGTGGGTTTTCAGCGCCTTCCTTTCTGTGACCGCTGCATGCAACTCCCCGTTCTCAGGGCCTTCGTAGGTAACCCTGCATGTTACATGTATATCACATGTGTAGCTTTGCCCTTCAGTCGCTGGTCATGGAGGGCATCTGCTAGAACAGCTCCCCTTTCGGGGGCGGTCGGCCTGAACCCAAGCTTCCTGTGTTCTTTTGCCGCAGCCTCGCAGCACGGCCCCGTGTGGAGCTGCACACCTGCTTATTGTACTCATCATGCATGGTTAATGTGTCCATGTCCGTCTCCTGCCACAGAGACCTTGCAGTCGGGGGAGTACCTGGAAAAGTGACCTTTCGCTCTGCGGTGGTACCTGGGTAGACAGATCTCATGACGGCGCGGAGATGGGGGTCAGTGTCTAGACGGCTGTGTGCGGAGAAATATCCTAGTTTTGCTAAATGTTATGTGAGCCTGCCTGTTTCACCTGGAACAGAATCAGGATTTTTGTAGCCGTTTAATGCAGTGATCCACTCTCACACAGTATGGCATCTGGCAGAGTTTCACTCGGCAAACAAATACAAGCCAGTTATCAGCAGAAGCAACCTCTGTTAATGACACAGAATCTCTCTTTTTGGCTGAATTTTCTGCATAAGTCTGTGTACATAACAGTAATGAACACTAAGTAAAATGTTAAGCTCATTGAGAAGTTCATGTGTTCATTATGTTTTCCTGAGAACAAATTCCACAAGATCAGCTACTTACTGCTGTATCTAATACAGTTTAGACCTGTTCTTACTCAAAAATGGAATTATAATAAACATTTGGTGATTTAGCTAGTGCATGAGCCATAGTGAGGATTGATATCACAACTTATTCTAATACCTGTGACCAAACATTAGTAGCATTAATGATTTGTCTCTATTGTAATGATTTGTCATTAGGAAATGTATCTTCCGAAAAGAGGAATTTTGAACCATTCAATGGAAACTCGGCTGAATCCAGAAACTGCTGGAGTCGTCATCAGATAGGATGGAGATTCATTCTTACACTGATATGGTCTAAGTAGATGCCAATCATCATTTTCCTGGACATTATTTGCAAGTAAATGTATTCAAGCAAGGTGCATGTCCTTGTTTGTCAGAGCAAAAATGAGTGTTTAGTATTTTCAAGTCTGAGTTGCATCAGTCTTTCAGCAAGCATGTAGTACTAACTTCGACCTCTTTTTTCACTCACATAGTTTACAAGCAAAGAGACCCAGATAGATGGAATAGGCAAAAAAATCAAAACCCAGTATGGACTCACTGCAACATCTAGGTCCTACATGGTTTTGCCGCAAGTACAGATACACATCTAATTCATTACAATGCCTTTCATACGGGATTTTTCTTCAGTTTTAATCCTTTTTTATAAAATGTTCAAAGGTGAAGCAGGGTTTATTCACGTAATGCTTTGGTCAGAGACAGCATAGAAACCTCGTTGTGGCAGACAGATGACACTTTGAACGGTCACCTCATGAGAGGTGTGAAATCACTCAGCTTTGTTTGTGCTTCCCGACGGAGAGAAATGACTCCTTAGGTTGTGGTTTAGGGGAGGCCTCGGTTGTTCTATAGATAACGTTGGAATAATCGTGCATGAGGCGGCACACCTCCTTACACGTGTACTCCTCTGCCGAAGGAGTACGAGGTTCAGCGAAATGTTGCCTTGTGGCTCCTAGCATTCTGGTTTTGTATGTTGTCTTGACTGGCTCAGATGATGTGAACTGAAAAGTAATGCTGCACGGCACTGACTCCAGTGGAATCCTCCATGTTTCTTGCATCACGAAAATGGATTGTGATAGCAAGCATTCTTGTTTTCCTGCAATGACAACTGGCCTGATCCTTCACTGCCCCAGTTTGAAAGCCAGTGCAACTGGAATCTACACTCTGTAAGTGCAGTAGCGCTGCTGCAGGGTGTTTACCAGCCTTTATTACTTTCCTTGTCTTGCTCTCCGCACGGCTGAATACAGCCACGCGTTATACGTCTCCCCTTCTCTCCTTTCAGGGGTGACCTACTCACTGTGAACGCAAGGCCATAGAAAATGGGTCACTGGCAGCATCTTCACCGTCTGTCGTCGCCCGCAATGATGACAGAGCAGCTCTTTAAGTCAGCTGGTAGGAATTAGGATTTTAAATTGTGTGCTGTGCTATTCCTTGCCTGTTAATTGCCTTGGGTTTTTTTTTAATGCTTTTACATTTCTCACTGTAAAAGTTTCATGTGTCTGAGCCTTCCAGTCCAGACCCTCCCTCCCCTCTGTGTCTCCGTCCTTACAGTTTATCAACTTAGTTTGGTTATTTTATTAACAATTTCAAAGAAACACGGAGGTAGCTGTTTACCCGCTACTTGCTTGACGGTAACATTCAGGCTTTGAACACGTTTTGGCCAAAGAGATCCAGAATTACACATCTCCATTAGCCTGGCTCTGAGTTTGTTACCCTATATTTAAATATCTGGCTTTTTTTCTCCTGTAATCATTTACATTCCTAAATTTGCACTTTTCAGATAGATTGTGTCTCATTCTAATTTTAATATCAGTGTTATTTCCCATGCCACCTCTTGTTTTATTATATATGATGAATATTCTCCACCCTCCTTTCCTACCTGCCTCTTTAATCCTTACGCTCACACCATGCTTATGAGCTGAAATATTTTATCAGGTGGAAGCTGCTGTCAAAGTTATCATTTTAATCTTATTTCAATAAAAAAAATAATCTCTCTTCTCTGTTTGACAGCAGCTAATGGTTTTTTGTTATCGTAAACAAAACTTTGAGGACTTAAACTGTGTAAAAAAAAATAAAATAATAAAAAAAATGAAGCAAGTTGGATGTTTCTCACCTTGTATGAAACGGGAATGAAGGGAGAATCCGGGTAGTTCATGAAAGATGTAGATCCTAAGTGATAGACGATTGGATGTGTCTCAGATCTGGAAAGCAGGTGAAATATGACTGGATCCGTGTCTGAGATTCTTGTCAACAGAAGTAAAGACTAAAGCCCAGAACGTCTTCCCAAGGTTGAGCAGCACAGGAAGTGGATACATCAAACATACTGTACAAACAACTATGTGTTTTAGGGTGTAGAAGAGTCAGAAAGACTGAAATGATTCAGAAGAGGCTTACCTCGGATAAATCATGCAGTTCAATTGGACAATATGGTCTAAATAATACAAATTAATGATCATCTCTATAAAGGGAGTGAGATGCTGTGTGCACAGAATGGTACAGGACCCCTTATTGTTCAATCAAACCCATCTCTGAGTTCTTTTAAGCACAAATCTCCTTCATTCCATTTTCAGTTCTGTACACATGCTGTGTTTAATTATTTTTAATGCTCAGTCCCTGCTCTGGGGTATTAAATGCACTTTAAAGTAGTTACATTAAATGTTTTATGCACAATATCACGACACAAACTGCTAATAAGCCAAAGAATCTAACCTCCTCACATGTTTGTGGAGGAGAAAATACTGCAGTGCTTTTTTTTTTTTTTCTCAATAATCTCCATGAAAGTTTTTCTAGTACCGCTCTTGAACCTTGCCAGATGTTCTCCAAACATTTGCTCATATCTTGCTGGACTGCTTGCAGAATCTCTACTCAGGGGCACCCCAGCCACGTTTTGCCACCAGGTCAATCACTTAATCAATTTGATTAGTTAAATAAGCTAATGAGGTTTTGATTAGACAAACAAGGTGTGCTAGTGGTCGAGTCAAAAAATACATGGGTGTATTGGATGGTTGCTATAAATTCTGGTGTGACTTTAGGAGAGATTTTCAAATGACTAAGATAGCACTTTGGCTGACATAATATCATAGTCGTACAGCAATATGATCATTTAAACATTACTTTCTTTGACTGCCCGAGACATTTGCACAATACTGTACACTGGTACCTTCATACGGATAGCTTAGTGTGTAGCGTATAGATTTTGTGTCGTTTTATTTTTCCATCTGTCCGGGATTACATAATGACCACTTTATTTTTTTAAGAAGCAGTATGTTTGCAGAGTGAGCAGTGAAATATTTAGCTGTCGGCAGTGCCTGTCTTTCCCCATCTCTTTCCTTCTCCCTCTTAAATGATGACGTTTCGCAGCACCGACAGGAAACGGATTGCGTTTTTAATTTAACACACTAGAGAAGATCTCTAGCCCTTTAACCTGAGGTTGGTTTCCCAACACAATCCAAACGTGGAACGATGTCTTGGGCCACTCTGAGTGTGCTTCTTCTCATCATTAGCTGGCCTGGTGCTTCATCACTTTGCAAAAATTCCTATCTGCTGAACATAAGGGAAAGGAACGGTGGGGAATCAATCTTGTGTGCTTGGCCAGATAAACAGGAGACACAATCGGGGGAGAGGAGAGAGACGAGAGGGTCTCGTCCTGCCCATGATGGATGGCTGGAGTAAAAGTGTCAGAATGGTATTATGTAAATGACAGAGGCATCCGAGCTTTGCCTTGATGATTATGGGAGATGTGAGTGATGCTTGTCGTCCCCAGATACTCCAAGGGCCTTATTATTTCGCTTCCCCATGACCAGCCCGCGAGTGTGACCTCAGCCCTTCTGGGGGGAGGGGAGCGAGGACACAACCCGAAGAGGCGTCTGTTTTATTTACTGAGCGAACAATGTGCCAGGCTGGATCACCTCACGGGCATTGGGAACTCCTGGGGAGAAGCGTCTCTTCATTCCACTCCATCCCAGGCAAATCAGCCTCCTGACAACTAGACCCGAGAGGGAAATCTCTGTTTCTACCCGTACCCTGTAAGTATTTGCATAAAACTGAAATACCTTTATTAAAAAACTGTCCTCGGCTGAAATAGCGTGCCAGTGTGTAAATCTGCTTTCCTTCACTGTATTGTACTGATCCTGAACTCCCAGAACACCTTATCATCAGATTACTTGCTTAGCATATATAATATATATATAGTATTTATACGCTTATCATAAAACCTGGTTTTTGCAAGACATGAGGTTGGCTGCACAGTCCACGTTTCCCCAAAAAGAGCCTTATAAATGCACAAACAACATAATATCTGTGCTTCTGGTGGGTTTGCGTCTTTCCCTCGGATTAGACAGCAGTCGTAGTCGCTCTGGGAGCCAAGGCCATATGGTTTTTACCTCCAGTCCAGGCTCCCCTGCACTTCTTGGGCTTCTCATAGCTAGGAGAGGCCAGCAGAAGGTTCTGAGCTCCAACTGAGGATAGCGGTTTGGCCTGGAAAGAAGGAATGATTGAGTGCTCGCATGGCGGTCCTGAGTGAATGGAGAGGCTTAACAGGATTACCCGTTTCACAAAAGGTCATGGTCCTATGTGGTCTTTTTCGTACTGCACTTGTGAACATGCAACGCGGAGAGTCTGTCCTCATATAGAAGGAGGCATTGCTGTGTTTTTTTTGCAAAATTTGAGGTTTCATTTGTTACACGTTTGTGTGATTACAATCCTGCCTATAATTTTTATTCCGTGATAGGTCATATTTCATAATCCGTCAAATGAACAATATAGCGTACCATTGTGATGCACTTATAATTAGTATTCTGTAAAATAGTCTGTAGTAACCTAATATAAAATTCAATTCATTTGGTGCCCGGATCTGGGATCAGAAGCTTTGAAATGTGGAGAAGCTTAATGGCTAATCTTCTATAGTGCGTTCTAGCAGGGAAAAGCCCAAGAGCTGCTGACTGTTAGTGATTCGACTGCTAAAGGTTGTGTGGAAAACTCCAGTGCTATTGGTTTCTGAAAGGGCAGCTCCTGCTTTGACGCCCTATGATGAAGAAAAGGAGAGCAAAGTGTGAGCAGGAGGAAACGCTGAAGGCGCTGCCACTGTCACCTTTCTGGATGCTGGGCTGCAGTGTTCCCCTCTGCTGTTTCTGAGTAGCTGCCACTGTCACCTTTCTGGATGCTGGGCTGCAGTGTTCCCCTCTGCTGTTTCTGAGTAGCTGCCACTGTCACCTTTCTGGATGCTGGGCTGCA
>JAODLC010000028.1:13666295-13678929 GCA_026781145.1 Hippopotamyrus pictus
CTGTAGTGGTCAGTCAGGCCTCCTCTTTAAAAAAGGAAGCATACACCTGTGGGCTTCTGCAGTGGTCAGTCAGGCCTTCTCTTTAAAAAAGGAAGCATACACCTGTGGGCTTCTGTAGTGGTCAGTCAGGCCTCCTCTTTAAAAAAGGAAGCATACACCTGTGGGCTTCTGCAGTGGTCAGTCAGGCCTCCTCTTTGTGAGGCTGGATGAGGGCTCAGTGAGTCCAGGGAACTGGGATGAAAGTCATATTCAAATACAGGAATCCATCTGTTTAACACCAGACTTCACCTAAGTCAGGGTACAGTGCTTTCCCAGTGCCTCCCCAATCCATCAGCATCTCTAGGCTACCTTGCTGGTTTCAACCTGTTGTTCTGTCTCCGGAGGACCTCTCGCTTTGAACTTCAGGGTTAGAACCACTGCCTGCCCTCCTCCCAAATCCAGCTCCCACTGGCCAGCTGTGATCCGCCTCCATGAAATCTCCTTGCTGTCGCTGCTATTGCAAAAGCCCCAGGGTTTTGCTGTTTTTCTGAACACTGCTGATCTCTCTGTACATCTGCTGCATTTTACTTCACAGGGAAATGTTGATAACGAATGTGCTAATTAGAAATGTATTAGCTCAGTGGTAGCAGCACAGAACTGACCTGTGATGGAGATGCGCACATCAGTGTGTCGTTAGCAATACCATGACCTTATGCCCGTAGTGGTGTTATCACGACATGCGATCATTCATCTGTCTTATCCTAATATAGAGGAGCATGTGTGCTGAGGAAAGATGCTTTGAATTTAATCCATTTAAGCCGTACAGTGTGCGTGAACCAAAACATTTGGGCGATTTCCATGGAAACTTAGGTGTTAAACATTAGCTTCTGACCTCTTTCTTGTACGCATCACAAGTGAGCACAGTTGACTGGGAGGTTGATTTCTCCGCGATGCTCAGCTCGGTTATGGGCTATTACGTAATTATCCTAGAAATCTTGTAACTCTGGTCTAATCTTCCATATCATTGCTGACATTTGCACTTTAACTGTCAATATACCCATTCTGTGTTAATTTGAGATGAGCCTAAAAAATTTAAACTTTTTAAGCAAATGAAAAGTTGTCATTACTTTAAGATCCGTTCATCAAACACATGATTGTCTTATCAGGAATTAT
The DNA here is from genome assembly GCA_026781145.1 of Hippopotamyrus pictus. Taxonomy (NCBI): domain Eukaryota; kingdom Metazoa; phylum Chordata; class Actinopteri; order Osteoglossiformes; family Mormyridae; genus Hippopotamyrus; species Hippopotamyrus pictus. The sequence goes on from JAODLC010000028.1 coordinate 13,667,448, forward strand.
CTTTTATGTCTCTGAAACAATGATAATGTTTAAACAAATTTTCAAGCGAACCTCTATATTTATCACAATTTTCCTGCATAGGAACAGTTTGCGTCTGCCTCCATTTGTATAATTTGTCTAATATCGAACCATAATGCAAGTTTAAGAAGATCTGCTCAACAGAGGATGACACACTGACTGTCGATCTATACAGTCGTACATATGCATGCTCCGTGAATACTTAAAGGCTTGATTACAGAACAGGGACTGTTGGACCTTATACTTTCTCTTTATCATGTGGTTTCAGGAATAAGCTAGTATGTGACAGGTCCTACATGTAGGCATGTTAAATCACTCAGAGCCGCTTATCTGTGTTCCAGAGGCAGAAGACCAGTCAGAGCCGAATTCAGCTAGTCAAGAAGAATTTAGGGCGGATGATATTCTGTGATGTTCAAAGTCACCTTAAGCCTTAAACCATCATCCTGTTATTCATGACGTTTTTGCTTGCTTCTTTTCCAGCTATAGTGACCGATGTGAAATTCTAGTCAGTGGACAGAGTGAACCTGCAGGAATGTATGTTTACTTTGATCCTGATTGTTAGCTCTTTCTGTGTGTAGGGGGCTCTGCCCAAAACCCAGTGGACTTCAGTCCCTGCATACATGGATTTAGTCTGGATTTGGGACTCTTGATGGTAGAACAAAATGTTCTTGTCACACAAAAGGAATGTTAGAGGCTACGAATGTATCTGTGTCTTTGTACCGATCATTTTTGTTTTCTCTGCTGCCGACACAGGTTTAGCGTTCTGCTGTCCCATGGCTGACATTTAGTGCTGTTGGTCCTCCTTTTCACTGACCTCCATGTGATCTCACAATGATGTGTGGATATGCCTTCCGGTTGCAAAATACCAGGAAGATGCTGGGTCACGACCACAGCAAATGGAGAAACTGATATAATGAGAATGAACCAGAAGCAGCAGGACTTTGCCAGATGAAACGGCCTTTGGCCGATACATGGTTCCAAATCAATAACTTACACTATTTCACTTTACAGGTGTCAGTTGGCTAGCGTTGTGAATAAATTGGTGCACCAGTCCCTCCCATTCTAACTAGAATTCAGCTTCCCCTCCCTTTCTTAAATGGAGCTCACGGTGAGATCGTTAACTTCTCTGCACTCCTGGAGATACTGAGCTTCGTACATCTCCTCTTGTTACCTCACAGGTGGCAGCAGTCCAGCTGAGAGGTGTTTACCTGGCTCACGATGCAAATGCCGACAGAACGGTTCACTTGCGAAGTCCCTGTTCCTCTCTATCTCTGTGATTCACATAAACCCCAAACCCATCCCCTTCTGGGGTTTTGGTGTGTCCTGAAGCGGCGGCGGGCTGTAGAGGCCCCGTACGCTACCTTCTCACCAGTGTGGTGAGTGCTGCAACAGGAGGGATTTTGTGGGGGGGGGACGGGGGGGACGTGACAGCAGCTTTGCCCTGCATTGATCGCCGCTCTCACTCTAAGTGCACCACTTTATGACAAAAGGGTTCATGACACTGCAGTCAGAAAGTCAATAACGTGATAAATACCCTTCTTTTGGTCCCACGTCCAGCCCTTCAGCAGCTGCTGGCAGTGACGCTTATTACCGCCGCAGTGAATTCTGTGCCTCCCAGTGCACTTATTAACCCTGGATGTCAGAGTTTGCCACATTTCAGGAGCAGTGATAAGCAGAATCAGGTGATTTGTTAATGAGCTGGTAAATGCGTTGTTATTTCGTGGTACCGTCGGGCTGCTTTTGAGACCCCAGCTTTATGCGTGTACATGAAAACACGGACGTTAGCCATACTGATGCACAGTTTGGTTAAAGATCATTAAGTGGAAGTCAATTGCAGCTGCAAGCTTGAGCCATTTATATGACACTGACCAGTGGGTAGTGGTTTGTCGCCTTGCTGGGCCGTACAACAGTAACAAAGCATAAAATTCAGACAGGGATCACGCATGCCGTGCACTGTGAGTACAAGCAGAGCTCTTTGCTTCTCTAAGCAGGAAATGGACCTGGCTTGACCATCGGGAACAGGTTCCAGCAGTATCGGAAAATCACGGCCAAACCTGGCTCTGTAATGACACTATGCTCACACAAGCGCCGACCACCTTGCCAAAAGACCATAGCTTTCCTGGGAGATTTTGCTACCCATTCATCTTTCTCAGGCGAAAAACAGATACCTGTATTCTCTTGGTCACTTGGGTGGCAACATTGAGTCTCCTGCTTTGTTATGGATTTGTGGTTTGTTGCAGAAATGTCCTTACATGTTACACTTGAACATATATGTTAACTTTGCCAGTCAGCCAGCTTAATGCAAGTCACAAAGTCTGATTTCCTTTTTTTTTTTTGCGTGTGTTTTTTAAAACGATCAGTCCACCAATCGTTATCTTATCCCATGCAACTAAAAAAATTTTCATGTTTAGAATTGCATTTGTTTTAGACTATAGCAATTTTGTTTTCTAAACACAAAATGTTCAGTATGTCTGGGTCTTGCCCATCTGCCATCGAAATACAATAGGAATCATAGTCACAACTTATTCTTTGGTCACCTCCTACTGTTACTTTATTTTCACGTGGGAGGCAGAATTCAAGCATGTTCTCTGACTAATTGGAGAGTGACATGAATGTCTTGCACATTTTTTGGACAGGAGTTGAATGTTTTTGGACCGCAGCAGAAACGGCAGTAGATGAAAGTTATAATTAAGTGTCAGCTTAACGTAATGAGTAGTGGTGCTGGAGGTGCACACAGCAGTGGCAAACGTACTGGCGGTCGTGTCACTGCTGTTTCCTGCTTGGACTCTGCCAGATTTGCAGACGGGAAGCCCGTCATTCCTGTGGCCCAACCAGTACCGCTGCACCTCGTATGGATTAATGCAAGAGTCCGTGTTTATTTTCTTCAGAATCGCACTTCTATGCTGATTAGTGAGTTTGCTCTTGGACTAGTCTGTCAAATATCCTCATGTGGTCTTGACTAGGTGCTTTTACTCACACGTATGTGAGTTTATCAAACGTTTAACATATTGACATGTTTAGCACTTGTGGTGTATGAATGCTGGTTTACAGCCACACATATTTTGCTGGACAGAGACGTGAAGCTTGCACAGGGTGGGTTAATATGACATAGTGAACCAAATAAAACATGGGAATATTACTTTTATGGGTAACTGAGTCTCATTAGGGTTTCTTAGAGAGCCTCTGGCTCTGCTGTTAATATCAGATTAACCTGAATATCCTATTAAATTCACAGGGTGCTTTGGAGAGGGGAGTCTGTCCAAGAACAAAATACGAAAACAAGACACCTTCAGACTCATTCTGGAATATATATCATCTACTCAAACTCCATTAAAGGTGATATCTACAGATGAAAATTTTTGCTCTGACTGATGTGTTCCCCTTCGTAAAATTGTCTGTTATCAACTCTCTCTTCTTCTTGCACTTTTTATTTAATAAAGGGTGACATGTTGAATTCTGGGTATGCTCTTATCCGCTACTGAATTTTCACGGGAACTATGTGATGTCATTCTGTTCATGCCTTAGTTTGCCACAAATAGCTTCAACAGTGCTTGAGATTCGGGTTTGGGGCAGGGAAGACTGACTGGCCGGCCGTCCTCTGACATAGTATTTCCCATGTTGTCTTGTGATGATGTGATGCTCGCAGTTTGAACAGTGCATCCCTATCTGCTCGTGCACATGATTGGTACAGAGGACCCACCTGGGAATGACGAGCAGCCAATTACATGTCAGCCGGTAGGACCTGAGTTGAACCAAGAGCATTTAGTCAGCTGTTTGTTTTCTTTTAATGCTTGAAGTCGGATGAGAACTTTGGGTGAGGCTTCTACCTACATTGAACCACTGTACTGTTGGTCTGTCTCCTCAGTGTCTTCCTGATTCGTCCACCGAAGACCACAAAGTACACAGATTTGTTGACCAAGTCATAAGTCACAGAAGTCATGTCAAATGCATTCAATTCTGAATTTATTGCATGCAGCTCATTAATAAATCTTTGTCTTCCTCGCCTACATAATCTATGTCGGTATGTCTTAATGCAGGGAGAACAGAAGATTTTGACATGCTGCTGGTAGCCTGAGCCGGTAGCTGTGACAGGATGATTATTCCTGTGTTCTGCAGTCTGGCCGTGCTGCTAATCTCTTCACGCACTGCTGTGTGCGTGGACCCTCACCACGCAGCATGCTGAGCTCATCTCCTAGCAGTAATTGCATGTTTTTCTCTCGGTGTAAGCAGCTTGAGAGTGTTACTCCAGGTGCTGGTCTGTCTTTTCAGGAGTAGAGGAAGGCTGGCGTGTGGGCGTGTAGGAGAAGCTCGGGGTGAGTGTGGAACCTGTAATGCGGCCAAGTGCCGTTTGAAAGCTGATGTTAAAATCTCTCACCTTCCCTTTAATCTCGCCTCCCTCTCCTCTTCGCCTTTTGCCGTCTCCTTTGCTAGCCGACTGTTCGCCACGGGGTTAAAGCTTGCTCCTGCTCTTGTACAGTAGCTGTGCGCTTAGCAGAAAGGTAGCTTTCTTGTGGTTTTCACATGCCCGTTAGAGCGGTCCCCGAACACTGGGTGGCAGGAGGTGCTAAGATAGGTGAAACCGCAAAAAAAAAAAGAATTTGGCCTGAGGCAATGACAGACAGTGGGAGAATTAATTACTCCAGACAGGTAAGCATTATGTGGCATCGTGAGCCAGACCTCAAAGGTCTTGGGGATTAATAGAGCTGTTCAGACAGGATCTCTGTCCAGCGTGAAGGCCTGTAGCAGTCAGGGGAAAGCAGACATGATCCAAAACTGATGGTAGCATTCTTTCCCAGGAAAGGAGGTGCATGCAGTGCACAGTGGTACAGTGTGGAAGTATACTGCGGAGCGCCTCACTGCCTAGCCAGTCTACATACTCAGTTGCCTGTGCCAGTCCTTCTCTCAGTGATCGCCCGCTAATACCAGCAAATTCTTTCTAGAAGGCCGCTTGTCAATGTCTCCCCTGACATACTGACCTCTGCAATGCATGTTAGATTGTTTATTTACTCAAATCATTAATAGCATTTGAGGAAGAGGGAGGATAAAAAAAAAAAAAAAACACAAGCGACACGTATTCTAGTGCATGAGGTCACTGTTCTGTGCGTTTGTTTCGGAAGTCCTTGTCACTCTGCAGGTGTTGGGGCGCGATCAGGGAGTGAAGTTCCTCTGTCGACTTGAGTCTGTCACACACCCAGTGGAAGGCAGCCATTGGTTCCCTCTTTCCTTCTCTGCCATGTGCTACATCCAGGACCTGGATCCGTTCAGTATGCTGGAGCAGTTGCCCGGGCTGCATGCAGACAAAGGAGGGAACAGTTGTACCTTGTGAGCTGCTGGAGTGTGGAATCCTCGCTGACATGTATTTAGATATGAAGAGCATACCCATGAGGGAAACTTCATGTTCCTGCTCTGAGGGTCCAGCTGGAGGGTAAGTGTTCTGACCTGAGCAGATCTGTCCTACTGGTCTGATGTACCTCGGGGGCTAATGAATTCCACCTGGAGTCATCTTCCTTTCTTCTCGCCTACAGATGCCTGTAAGATGAGAGCCTTGTGCTCTGGCCTTATCGCCAGGCCCTGGCAGCCTGTGGCAGGAGAAAAAGCATTTGGGATTAGACTTCTAAGGACAACCCTGACTATTCACACTTGGCATTAGCAAGACAGCCTTAGTACAAGAAGGATATTTTTTATTCCTTCAATTTAACTTTAATTACTCAAATCTCTGTGAGGGCACATAAGAAAAGCCCAGGCATTTGTGTCAAGAAGATTAGCAGACTGCCCTGCCAAGTCCGTGCATTGCTGCGTCGTTAGATAGAATTCAAATTCAAATCCGGCTGAAGACAGTGCAGCTGTCACCCCCTGGCCTGCAAAGCCCCCTTGGATCAAACATGAGCTGTCCTCCCTCTGCCTGCATCTCCCTCACTTGCCTTCCCCCCGAGGTCGCTAATCCGCTCTCCTCGCTCACTGTGACAGCTAAAATAAAGCCATAAAACCTCCAAAATAATTACTAATTAAAAATACGAAATGCCTTTTCCCCTCATAAGGTGTGGGGGGGGGGGAGCCTAGGTGTCAGGGGTATAGCTGTCCCCGCCAAAAAGAGACCATATTTCCTCCATTGTCCCCGTGTCTCAGCCTGTGCCAGCACCAAACTGAAGGTCGTCCCACTAATGCTCCAGACTAGCTGGAGGTGTGAATGAGCATGAAGGTTCTAACCCAACAGTATAATGAGCTTTTTACACTAGACCGTGAATGTGTGGTTCTAATCCGGGGAGCACCCAGAACACGAGGCATCATCTGGAGGTTCTATGCCTGGAAGAATTTGTAAGTTCTGCACCAGGTTGCAGTGGTGGCTTAATGATTAGGGAAGCGCACTTGTAATTGAACCAGCAAGGCACCACTGAGGTACCCTGAGCAAGGTTCCGCCCCCAGCACTGCTCCCCAGGCGCTGAATTATCTGCCCCCGCTATGTCACATGGTCATGTTTGGGTTAAACGCAGAGGACACGTTTCGTCGTTGTGCACTGTGTGCTGTGGTGTGACAACAATGACAATTAATCACTAAATTCTAAAAGCTCCATACTGGGCACCACCAGGAGGAAGAAGAACGCAAGAAGTTCTAGATGTGACAGAATCCTGAGATTCTGCAGCAGGAACCATCCGGAGGCTCCATTCCAGACAGCATCTGGTGGCTCTACTCCAGGTATCATGTGGGTGTTCTGAAGTGAACTACAAATGGCAGGTTCTACATGGCGCCATAGGTCTTGCACCAGCAGATAAGGCTCATGTTTTCTATTAAGGAGGTTCAGCGAGAGCATTTTTGCGCCAGCCAAACCCCTTGGCCTGATTTGTTTGCGGGGCCCTATTATGGCAGTCCAGTGAAATCATTCAAACCTCCTCCTTTGTTATATATAACAAGGACATTATTCCATCAACAGAACCGCTTTACTCAACAGGCAACTGGCCAGCCAGCCTTGACTCGTTATTTCTCATATAGGAACGTTCTGGTAGCTGTATGTCTAGCTTCAGTGCACCTCTCAAAGAAGTAATGGCAATAGAAAATTTAGCGGAGGGGCTCTGGTTAGTGTTTCCGGTCAAGGGTAGGCCGAGTATTAATTATTGATTTAAATGTCAAAACATTTACAATGGAATATACCTGAAAGACACATAGAGAAATGTCAGGGAATAAAGCATGTGTTCAAGACACTGAATTGTATGCAGTGTTTTTTTTTTCCCCTGCAGATTCTGACTCCTAACGAGCCATAGAGTTAACTTAATAACGCCAACCCCAGTGTCTCTGGCCTGGGGGGGGGGCAGGGTGATTAATATCTGCCTACCTTGTTACCTAATTCATTATGGAATAGCAGTTAATTTGATCTGATATTATTTTAATAAAATTTTGTAATATATTAGATTGTTTCAGGCTATCAAAATAATTTTCTAATTATTACGGTTACTCAACCAAAGCCTTTTTTTTTTTTTCTTTGCAAGCTGCACTTGGTCTGACTTGGAATACATTAGTGGGTACAACTCCATCCTAGCTGTAGGAGTGAAATATATATATATATATGCATGATTACACCACAAATATCATTACTGTTAAAGTGTAGCCTGCAGAAGCTTGCGAGAGGCCTACAGGCTTATGTGTGATTGGGTCTCCATGACCCCGTAAACCCTTTGATCACATTTTTGTAAAAATATATATCATATTTCTTTTATGCTAATAACTGAGACTCTGATTTCATTAATTAGTGGCACGGCTGAGCGATGTGGCCCCTCCAGTGGCATCAGACCGTCTGCGCAGGCGTGTGAATCCACCGTGTTCTCAAGAAGACTTCGACTGCAGCTTTGAATGGGGACTACGGGAGACCGCGCTGACCATGCAGGCCACGCAGACCGCGCTGACCATGCAGGCCACGCAGACTGCACTGACCACGCAGACCGCGCTAACCATGCAGACCATGCAGACCGCGCTGACCATGCAGGCCACGCAGACTGCGCTGACCACGCAGACCGCGCTAACCATGCAGACCATGCAGGCCACGCAGACTGCACTGACCACGCAGACCGCGCTAACCATGCAGACCATGCAGACCACGCAGACCGCGCTGACCATGCAGGCCACGCAGACCGCGCTGACCATGCAGGCCACGCAGACCGCGCTGACCACGCAGACCGCGCTAACCATGCAGGCCACGCAGACCGCGCTAACCATGCAGGCCACGCAGACTGCGCTGACCATGCAGACCACGCAGACTGCGCTGACCACGCAGACCGCGCTAACCATGCAGACCATGCAGGCCACGCAGACTGCAATGACCATGCAGACCACGCAGACCGCGCTGACCATGCAGGCCACGCAGGCCGCGCTGACCATGCAGACCACGCAGACTGCGCTGACCATGCAGACCACGCAGACTGCGCTGACCACACAGACCGCGCTAACCATGCAGACCACGCAGACCGCGCTGACTGAGAGATTTTCTTGACTGACAGGTGCCTATATTCAATGCCCATCGCCTCCATCAGGTGTGCAGATCAAATTGTAAGATACATAGGTTCCATAGCTGTCACATGTGGCCTGAAGAAGCGTGTGATTCAATGTCTCACCAAAACAACCCAAGGGGAAGAATTTTTTGGTGCTGATGATGTCATCAGAATTGTTCAGAATCAGAAATCACCAGGTGAACGTAAATGTACTGGTGCGTTCAAAGACAACACAGAACATAAAAATAAAAATAAAGAAATTGGTTTAAATAGTGCAAATCAGTACAGATTAGAGTCAGTAAGTTGGTATTCACAAAACGTGCAGTGTTTACGAGTGCTCGATTAGGTGTTTGTTTAAATTCTGCTTATATGATATATTAAAATGGGAAATATAGCGGGACGTTGAAAGCGAAGGCTGCGATCGCCGGTGGTGGATTATGTGGTTTTCGCTGCTTCTGGGTTCCAGCATAGTCAGACTATGCATTACACAGCATGACTTTATGTGAGCAAATGGATGAAGAACCTTAGAGAACACAGGTAGCTTCGGGAAATACAGAAATTGCTTTAAAAAAATATTCCGGGTCCATGAAGTTATTTGGAATTTGTTGTGTAAATAGTGCCTCAGGTTGGTGTCCATGGTCACCTGCTTAGTGTGGTCCTGCGTCTGTGATGGACAATGACAGATCAGCTTCAGAGTTTAGAAATAAAAACAGGTCCAAAATAAACTCTTCCCTAATGAGAGGCAGACAGACACGTCTCGCTTCCATTGTGTTTTCGAAGCCCACTGAGAGTGCTTTGGCTTCGGCCTAGTCCTGCGCTCTCATCACGAGCTACACAGTTTTGTCACTTTAGCTGGTGCTGTTGGACCCGGACCAGCAGAGCAGGGTATGACTGAAGGCCAATTAACACCCTCTGCTTTCTGCTGCACCGTGGGGTTCCAAACGAGAGCCAGGCAGCAGGCAGGCTGGGCCAACACGCCCCCGTACCCGGCTCAGAGGTCCGACAAAGAGAAGAGTAAGGGGGGGGGGGGGGGGAGGGCAGGAGAGACCTGGGAAGGACCGATGGGTATGAGGCTTATCAGGAAAGAGAAACGCGTGTGGAGGGAGACGTTCAGGAGTGATGTTAAATGAGTAGCAAGCTTGTCTGCGCACAGCACAAAGACTCACCCCGACGTGATGATGGTTCTCCTGAGAGCAGATATCTTTAAATAACTGTAGATCTGTAATCAGCCCCCACACACTTAATTAAATTCTACTCTAATAGCAGAACTATTTTCCTGAAGTGATCGTCTTTCTGAGGACAAGTTGGGAAGCTGATCCGACTTGTCCCGTCGATCTGGAACCTGTGCCAAAAACGGCCGGGAGTCTGCGCTAGGTGTTTCTGGACACCCTGTGTGCTGAGTGCTGATTGGTGGAATTCCACCCTCAGGCTTCACCGGGATGTGTTCCAAAATATACCGGCGTGTTCGTGTGTGTGTGTGTGTGTGTGTGAATCTGCGGGCAGGGCTGCTAAATCACTGTCTGTCAAGGCATCAGTATACTACTTATGCTCTTTTCACCTTTGCTACTCTTGTTGGTAAAAATGTTGTTTTGATTCATTTTCCCAAGTTTTCATTTTTATATCAACTTGCAGTGCAGACATGTCATCTTACGGTTCAAAGTACGGGGTCTGCTTCTGGACTGCCTTCTCCACACCTTCTCTGTAAGCATGCCATCTGCACCACGCTCTCCCGTGTGACTTGACATTTAATTAAGATGTCAGGAATATTTTGGTCATCATTTGAAGTTTCCCAGGGCTGTTTGCCCACAAGACAGAAATGTTCCCATCAGTTATAACTGGCCCTGCCCTTGCCAGCCAACTGCCTGAAATCCTGAAATCTGCATTATAAACTCGCCTGTTTCTCCTGGACAAAGCAGATAGATTTTTGTTGGTTTAGTCATGACATGCTTTTCAGAAAAGGCTGGTTTGGCTTGAGCAGCATTAAGGCTTTGATATCATAATGAAGCATTTTTAGGACTCTGCTGCGGGACAGGAGCTTACAGACCTGACACTTGCACGGGTGTGTATGCCCCAGGCCGTCTGCTTGGAGAGGAGGTTCTAGGCAACTGAGCAATAGGTCGTTATATGTGAATGAGTGGAAAAATAGGGAGGGACCCCCTCGCCCCATTTCCCCCCGCCATCGCTCTTGGCGGGTGACTGCGGGAGGCTCCGCTTCGCCAGGGGTAGCTTCAGGAGCCCGTTTCACTTGAGGTCACAGTCTTTCGTCACTCTAAAATAAAATGATAAGAACATGGGGACTGATACTGGCAGAAGGGCGATCTTCTTCCTACCTGGTGGTTCTCTTTTGTTATGCTCTTTAGTTTGTGTGAAGCAGCTCTATAAACAGAATGAGTAACACTGCCATTTACGGCCGCAGGCCCCCCCTGCCCCAGAAAGGCAGCTCGACGTCACCCATCCCCCACCCCGTCCTCCATACTGGCTTCGGACTGATCTTCTACTGGTTCATATCTGTCAATCTGGCTTGGATTAACTTTTAATTACAGCACGCCTGTCCTTGCACTGACTTTAATTACACACCAAATAGCCTAACAGAAGAATAATTAAAGAACAGTAAAATGTAAACCACATCTAGGAATCGTTGTCGTCAAGAATTTGAACTTTTATTACCTATTGTTAGAGAACACACAGGCTGGGCGTGAGCGGAAAGAGGTCGGGACATGGGCTGGGTGTGATCACAGAGACCAGGACACGTTCTGGCTGTGACCAGAGAGACGGGGACACGGGCTGGGCGTGACCAGAGAGACGGGGACATGGGCTGGGCGTGACCAGAAAGAAAGAGACATGGGTGGGCGTGACCAGAGAGACGGGGACATGGGCTGGGCGTGACCAGAGAGACGGGGACATGGGCTGGGCGTTACCAGAGAGACGGAGACATGGGCTGGGCGTTACCAGAGAGACGGGGACATGGGCTGGGTGTGACCAGAGAG
>JAODLC010000028.1:13722967-13741735 GCA_026781145.1 Hippopotamyrus pictus
TATTTGAGCACCACCCCTAATCCTCCCAGGCAGCAGAGTGAAGAATGAGCTTTTGTTAAGTGGTGATTTCTCGCACTAAACGGCTCACCCTTCTGGCGGCAGGGCTCCGCACTGAGAGGCCTCATTAGCTGGCGGCGTGTGAGAGGGAGCAGCGAGATGGACTAATTCCTCCAGCGGCCGAGCCGGAGCTCAGGCCTTGTACTACCTGATAATCGCATCCCGCCGGCTGGCTCTCTTCCCGAATAACAGCTCTGCTCTGAACTCCGCAGTGGCGAGCGGGGCGAGCGGGACGGGCCCCCCCTCGCGCCGCCTCATCCGCCTCGTTTTCCGCGTGGGGTGTCAGATCACGGCCGTCCCAGGGCTGCGCCGCTCTCCCAGGACGGGATGGGAGCCGCAGGACTGGGATGTCGGACGGCCGCGATTGAAAGCGTCGCGCTCCACCCCGCCGCCGGTCCACGCAGCAACCTCAGTGACACGGAAAGCCAAAGCCGGTCGGAGATCAGGGTAGCCGCTGAGCTGTGATATAGCAGCAGAGGCCGAGGTCAAGGGTCTAATGTGATTATGTGTATTACGCTCTGGGTTACTCTGCTAGCGGAATTAGCCACAGCGTCTGAGCCACGTTCCAACGACACGGACGTGATTCGGGCTGCTGCCCAAGCAGCATAATGAGAAGCATGTTCCTCTATGCATCAGCCGTAAAGTACCTGCACACAGCCCTGCCTCACTGCATAATACACAGACAGCCCCATGTCACTGTAAAGCACAGGCAGTACGCATGCAGTACTGCATGACCTTCAGCCGCATATCACGACAGAACTCACACAGGCCTGTGTCTGCGTTATCACAGGGCACACACAGCCCCATGTCACTGTAAAGCATGCACAGCCTGCTTCACTGCATAACACAGCCTCATGTCACTGCAGAGCACGCACAGCACTGCCACACTGCATAACATAGTCTCATATCACTGTAGAGCATGCACAGCATGACCTCACTGCATAACACAGACCCATGTTTCTGTAAAGCATGCATAGTCTGCTTCACTGCATAATACAGCTTCATGTCACTGCAGAACATGCACAGCACTACCTTACTGCATAACATAGTCTCATCTTGCTGTAAAGCATGCACGGCATGCTTCACTACATAACACAGCCCCATCTTGCTGTAAAGCATGCACAGCACTGCCTCACTGCATAATACAGCCCCATGTCACTGTTAGAGCACACACAGCACTGTCTCACTGCATAACACAGCCCTATGTCAACAAACAGCACTGTCTCACCACATAACACAGCCTCATGTCACTGGAGAGCACTCCCAGCACAACCGCACTGCATAACACAGCCCTGTGTCACTGTAGATCATGCACAGCACTGTCTCACTGCATAACACAGCCTCTTGTCACTGTAGAGCACACACAACACTATCTCACTGTATAACACAGCCCCATGTCACTGCAGCGCGTGCACTGCTTCAAGTCATAAGAAAAAACAAGAGGACCATCAAAAGCAGTGAAATGCCAGTGTGTTGCTCCGCTGTCTGACACCACACAGGGTTAATGCAGTCAAATGCTGGCACTCTTAGTTTAGTCTGATCCCAGATGAAAATACCACAGTGACCACAGTTTAAACGTCTCTCTCCGGCACTTCCTGGCTGGCAGACCTGAAGCCCTGATACTTAGCTGCAGTGCTGTGCTTGATCCTAATCTCACTCTCATTCTGCATGTCACCCTGCAGAGTGTCTGACGAACGCAGACATGCGGCCTCCGAGTCACAAAAACAGGAGCTGCTCGTCTGGCGCTGAAATTATTCTCAAAGTGTAGATGACTGTTAAAGCGAGACTAAATGACATATCAGGAGCCCCCCCCTTGGGTCCCCCAACCCCCCACTGTGGGCCCCACACTTCCAGCACGCTCGTCTGCTCACCACATTGACATGATCGCTTAGCCCAGCTGCTGTCCACCACGATTAAAATGTTTAATTTTGCAGATTATTTACAGCTGTCGCTCGTACATTTATTAAAGTCATTAAAGTGGTTAGGGCAGCATTTTTACTTCTCCTGCTAGTAGCAGTTTGGGTTTTTTTTTGATTCCCTCTAGAAAATGTGTGTAAATTCCTGTGAAGTGCTTTAGAACAGCCTGCTTGTACGAATTCCCTGCGCTAAATCGATTTCTTCTTAAGCTTCCAGCTTACATGTGATACAAACACTGTTCACTTGCTCTGAAGACTGTACTTCAACACTAAAGGGGGCTGCAATAATGAAAACTGAAAAAATGGCCGCCTCTAATCGTGTCATTTTCCACATGAACACTCTCGCTTGAAATCATACCTTCTAAACTGCAAGCACCTGGCAGTAAAGTCGACTTTGAAATAAAGGGCCGGATTTGAAGCGGCTGTTTGTTGATGCGTTTAGTCCCTTCCTGGATCTAATCGTGTTGCACTTGTTACAGGAGATGTTACAGGCGTGAGGTAAAGATCCACAGACACAGGGTTCGCCCCCCTGCCTCGCCAGCAAGCCCCCCTCCCCCCTTCCGCCCCCCCAGCCAGCCAGCCAGTCAGGGCCCTGATGCTGGGACAACAATTCTCACAAGTCACAGAAAATTACCATGCATGAATGCAAAAAAGCCTGATCAGGAGTAATTAACACGACTTCATATGCAAATTTTATTAATGCAGAACTACAAAGTCATTATGCAAATGAAAGTTTCGTCAAGCCTCTTGACAAATATTCAGTGCTCCAGCCAAAGAACCGCTTCTCTCGCTTACCCTCTCTCTCTTTCTCTCTCCCTCTCTCTCTCCCTCTCTCTCTCTTTCCAAAGTAGAGTGAGCGTATAAGAATGATGTAAAGTTATTTTAAACTTGAGAAATGAGTTTCCTGCGTTCTTATGGAGGTGAGATGCTAGCCGGCGAGAGACGGCTGGGCCAGTCTGCGTAATTAAAGCCCTGGGTTTGGGTAATGACGGCTTGGCTTTGGAGGGAGGTAATGAACCTGTGATGCCCAAAGAGAGGGGGGAAACATATGAATATGCATGAGCCTCACTGGCTTTGATGATTAAAGAAAATTTTAATATTTAAATGAGTGCATGCAAAGTGATTAACAAAAAAAAAAAAAAAAACGCAACGAGGCAAGAATGTAAAAGGGATTTGAGGAAACTAAGAGGCGCAGCCACGTCGCGTCGCTGAGGCCTGACGACGGGGAAGAGGCCTGCTGACGGGGAAGAGGCCTGACGGCGCTCGCTCTCCTTCAGCGGCTGGACCCGGCCCAAGAAGCGGGATTTGGAAATGATTTCAAACGCTGCATAAAGGTAGCGGTTTCCTGGGTCTGGATTAAGCTCAGGAAAAGTACGCGTCTCACCAAAGGGCCGACTCTGCCGCCGGGGGCGTCCGTCATATTAACGGCGTGCCGCATCTGCCCTGCCGCCCGTTAGCGATTAGCTGAAGCGACCCCCACCCTCCCCCCGCCGTGGGCCACTGCGCTGGGTCACGTGCAACCATGCCCTCAGGAAGGCGGCCCACGCTGAAGCACCGCTGCAGCAACGCACGCTTTGCAGCAAACACCGCATTGCTGCCGGGCCCAGGAAACTGCTCCTTCCTGGCTGTCACCGGCGATGCCACGCAGACACAGGTTACGTAGATGGACCCAAACCACAGCAGCCCGAAGCGTAGCTCCTGGGAAGGACTCTGTCTGTTTCATGCATCGTGAACCCAACCCAAGAATAAGTCATTCCGTCGCAATGTAGCACTGCGGATATTAATGCGGCCATATATGTAATGCTGTACTGCGGGATTTATTAATGATTCTAGAAGTACGTTCTGTGGTTATGCAAAACAGCAATGGGTGGAAGGAATAAACACCAAACACAAGAACGCGTCTACGATCTGAGATAAGGGGAGGGCCATCAGAACCAGCCGAGCGAAGCAGATGCCACATCATAGTCAGGCAGCGAAACGGCCACCAGCGGCGTTAATGCGAGGCTGCGTGGTGATCCATCATCGCTCAGAACCCGTTAAGCGCGTTAAACACGCAGCATCTCAAGAACACCGGTTTTGCGGTCCGAGTCTTTTCTGCATGACAATCAGGCTAACTTTCAGCTAACGTTCTGTGTATGTGTGTGTGTGTGTGCGTTGCAAAGCCTTTACTGACATATTCTGTCCCAGCTGTAGGACGACATTGCAAACCCCTCGTCCCGCCCTGTTTGCAACCTCACAACAATGCAAGAACTTTACCCTTTGCGCTGGAATCAGCGGTAACCCCCATAATCAAAAGCTGAAAATTAATACTCAAAAGGAAAAAGACAACCAGAACGATACCGCCCTCGTTCATCGGCCCAAGAGCTGGCGCCGAGGGCTGGCAGGTGACCCAGAGGGCACCTTCGGCAGAAACAAATCTCTCTGGGCAGATGATCAAAAAGCAAGTAGGCACAGAGGGCTTGGAATTAGGAAGTGAAATTCCTGTACGGCGGGCCAAGCCTGTGTCCAGCCGGAGTGCTGGATGGAAAGGACCTCCGCTTACAGGCACTATTTAGACGACTAAATTACAAATATTATTCAAAATGGCTACATGTTGAACAGCCTTAATGTCGTGCTCTGGCCTTTTCCTTTCACTCCTTCAATGTCCTGGCAGTCTCGTAAGGAGAGCCTGTCCCTGACTCGCACTCCTTCCTCTGCCTCAGTGCTGCTGCTCCTCGTGGCGTCCCTCTGACCCGATGTCGAGTGGGACGATGCCCTCGCAGTTAATTTAATTAATCGATTAAATGGCCGACTTTGAGATAGTAAACCCTACAGAGAGTTGGAACCCCTCCACACGGAGAGACAGCCAGCGGGCCACAAAGGGGCAGAATCTGCTTGGCTGATGGCTTCCAGCAGCTCGTCTGAGCGGGATCCCCCGACCCAAACCCGCGGCAGTTCAATCGGCATCATTAACAGCGGATTCTTTCTGCGGCTTCAGCTGCGGCGTGCGTGCCTGCAGATTAGCCCCAGATTAACTGCGCAGTGGACGCAGTGGAGATGCGCACTGATCCAGCCGGTGCATGTTCCCCAGGTAAATGTCATCGCAAATATGTTTTATCGCATTAAATATTCACAGCTGGCACCTTACGTGTGAGGCATCCCAAATAAAAATGATCTGTATCCTCAAACCTGGTTGATCCCCTCATCCTACTCTGTACCGCCTAGTCTACACACTGTAATATAAACGTCCCTCAGAGTGTGAACATGTGTGGCTAATCTCCACACCTCCGCCATCCTCGTCTGTACCACCGGGTATAGAGGTAGGGTTAGGCGGTATTACGGTAACACAATATACCGCGGCATTTTGAAATCACGCTGATAAAAAAATCAGCCTTTTCGAAAATTTTTCTGTGCCCCTCTATTCAGTAAATTCTACCATCAAAATATCATATGTACCGGTATAACGGAATTCAAAATCAGGTACCCCCCAATGCTAATTCGCGGTTTGGTATACGGCATCCTCAGACTTGAACACCTTTCCCACGTCCCAGTGTCATTCATCTGGTGACCAGTGGCGAGTCTCTCAAGCAGTGAGTGCCGTTCACTGGCAGGAAGGGACTGACTAGCTCGACGGAGAACAACAAACGGAGGAAGTGATCAAGTGTGGAAAATGTTTCTCATCGGGCTGGGCTGTCTAAGCGAAAGGGGATCGAAGTCTGAGAGGCGTCTCTGTATGTACAAGTGCAAGCCCCGGGTTGGGAGGAGGGGCGTCGGTGATTCGGTCTAAGGCTCCAAACCTCTATCTTCCCCATCTTATTGCTTCACTACAAAGTGACAGATGGATATATGAAAAAAACTAATTCATGAAGAATGATGGCAGCCTGGAGACCAGGGGTGACGGCTCTATTTTTAAACTCTGGCTCGGAGTGTTTATGATTTTCCCTTCCACGATCTGAACAAACGGAACCAAAAAACTTTTCGAATGCTTTAACCTGCTGGGAGGCAATTATGAATGTGCGTTGTGGAGGATGTCCTTAGCTGAGTGCACAAACTGGCATTTAAGCTGTTTAATCGCCCTCTGTGGACACATCTCATCTCGCTGTCTTTCAGCCTGACACCAGATCCTCCTCCTGTCCAAAGCTTCATTTATGGAAGGTGTAAGATTCTCTTATAAGGATTATCATCTGAATTACAAAGCTATATTTTTCATGTCAGATTTTTTATAACTGGTTATTCAAAAAAAAAAAAAAAAATCTAATATCAGGGTTTTTTATTTTTTTTTTTTGTCACTTGAAGCTAAGACCTCCAGGAAGACGAGCATTACTGCCTCAGAGTTGATACAGTAGCTTCTCTGTCATATTGTTGTGGCTTTAGAACTTTCTCCCTGTACGTTGGTTGCTTGAATATTCAAGTGTCGGTATTATGATCCATTTAAAGTGGCATTTTACTTAAATCTCCAGTCCTCACTTTTTGCTGTAATTAATACCGCAACCTACAGAGGATGTGCCCAAAAATCCAGTAGTTCAACCTGTGAATTATTCATCTGAACACAGATCACTTCACAGCCATACATTATAAACTACTGGCATCATGACAAATTCATCCCGCTATCGCTGCCACTTATTACTGTACATAATATGTTGTTTATGAATAATATATTTGTGTAACAGGAATAATGTTTTTAGAACCAGTTGCCTGTAAACTGTACTGTGTGTTAACCTGCCTCTGTCGCAGGTGTGTTAAATTAGATAGATCTCTGGTGTTTTCACTTTTATTTTAAGATGAGCTACTATTTAAATGTCTGTCTCTTTCCAGCTCTCTGCAGGCCAATCAGGAGTCCGCAAGCCGCATCACGCGGGTTATCTTACTGCGTCTGCTGTTTGTCTTGCGCCCTGCCTGATCTGTCTGCTTCCCAGCCGCCCGCGTGACCCGCCTGTACGCTGCAATTTGTCTTGTTCCCGAGTAAATATGCCTAAGTGTGTGAGATAGCGGCCGCAGGTGATCCGGCGGGTCGCACGGCCCCTCGGTCCGCTGACAGGCTGTGCAAGTGGCTCCCCTAATCCCCTTTCTGGAGTGTCTGAATTTTAATGATCTGTCCACCTTTTAAGCCTGACGTTGCTGAATGGGAGCGGTTTGGCCCTTCCTTACGCGTGCCGATGTCTGCCGCGGCCTCCCGCCACGCCACACGACGGGAGAGCAAGCGGGAGTGTGCCTTTGTGATTATCACGGGGGTAGGTGTGACCGGAAGCGCACAGGGACAGACCTACCTGCGGGGGTACCCTCCTGCTTGGGGCAGATTCCTTTAGTAGGTGTCAGCATTCTCTCGTCGTCCTCTTCAGGCGTCACCTGAATCCCGATTTCCACCGGCTCCACCACTTTCCTGGGCTCAGGCCGCGGTGAGGGGCTTCCCGGCTCCCCCATCTTGTGGTAGCAGCCGGTGCCCCCGCCCAAAGCCTGGCACTGCTTCCGCTTGTGCTCGATGAAGACTAGGATGTCCCCCAGGGGAAAGTTCATCTGGCACTGGCCACAGGTGAGCAGGTCGTGGTCGCCCACTCCGGACGGCAGCGGGCAGGTGAAGCCGAGGTCAGGCGAGGGGGTGTCGACCTCGGCGGGGATGATGTCCACATGGTCAGGGTCTGCCGTGGGGGAGAGGACGGGGCGTGAATGAGCCGTATCTGCAGCACTGCACCCCAGGCAGTCAACACTGGCAGCCCGGCTCGTGGCCGGCATAGACAGGTAAACTAAGACCTCTCCTTCAGTCTCTGGCACTGAAACAGCTTCCTTCCTAAAAGCACCATATTGGCAAAGATTTCCCCAGTGCCCTCATTAGCGCGTGCCGGTCTTCTGTCACTGCCTGCAAATGCTGTTTGTCTTTATGAAGTTAAACGACGAGAGACAGACAGACAGAAATATATATATATTCTTTACTGATTTGCTCATAAAGCTCACATAGTATTAGGTTTGCCTGCCTCTGTGTTACTCTGATGGATTTTACACGTCAGTTTAAATTTTCAGTATAAATCACAAAACCCAAAACCTGTGGATGACGGATAAGAGGCGGCCCTGGAGTGTCCTGACTCAGTGCAGTAATAGGATTTCCGTCGCTGGTGTCAGGAAGAGGGGCCGTGCAGATTTAGTGTCTAAAAATGAACACCCCACTGCCAACTTACTCTCTACACATACTGAAGTGTATTAATCTACAGGGAGAACCGGATCACCTTTCACAGATGCAGAGCCAATCAGTATCTGGGAGCTGAGACTGACACGTTGATAGATCACATGACACGCGGTCATAGTCACAACTTGTTGTAAAATGACTGATATGCCTGATTGGCTGCTCAGAATCAGTCTGCACCTCCAGGCCCTGATGTATGTTGCAAAAACACCATCTTCCACATAACACAGTAGGACAGTACGAATCAGGGGCCTTTTTCTGTCAGACTGTGAGAACTAATAAAACCTGCACAGTTTGCCGATTACGTTTTAAATGTGACTGTAATTCTGCATGAAATTATGAGCTGAGCTTTATGTTTCAGAAATAAACATTAGCGCAGTGGGTGTGTGTTGAGGGGGTGGGCATTGGGGTCCAGTCAGATTTACCTGATACACAGGCATCCCCCCCCCCCCCCAAACAGAGCAGGTGTTCTGCGCGCACACGGACACATGCCCTGCACAGACAGAGGTCAATCACAGAAATTCTAACTGTATAGATAGTGAACGGTGTAGCTCAGTTGTATAACACAGCGGCCCAAACAGTGAGCTTCCAGCCAACAGCCGGACCGTTCAGACACACTGCGGTGAGGAGCGTGATTTGGCCTCCCTCATACCACTGCGTTCCCCCAATCCGCAGGTCACACATACTGACCCAAAGAATTACTCAGGGACAACTGAATCATCAATCGCATCACAGCATGTGTGAAACACACATGTAGGTCTGTTTTGGTGTAGCATAAAAATCAGGAGAACTAGGAAAAGTAATGATACGTTTTTCACCAGGAGTGCATCCCTTGCTGTCAATACATCAGATTAAATGATTATTTGTGTGTAACATTTTTATAGTCTATATGTAATATGTTAATAGCTGGGGTACATACAGGTAATTAGGTTCAGAATGCAGGCCTCCGTGTGAGTAACCAGGTTGGCGTCCAGCCCTAGGTACCTGTGCATGCCTGTCTCTGTATAATTAGAACGGGGGAGAACAGAGAGGTGTAGGTAAGGTGAGGTTAATTTGCCACAGAATGGCACAGCTGGGCTCAACAGTCAGCTCTAAGCACAATCAGGGAAACTGGCAAAGGGGGTCGGGCAGGGGGACATCGGCAGTGGGGAGACTGGTGGGAGGAGAATGACATGGGGAGGCAGAGAGGAGGAGACTGACAAGGGGAGGCGGGCAGGAGGAGACTGATAAGCGGAGAGGTGCAGGAGGAGACAGACAAGGGGAGACAGAGAGGAGGAGACTGACAAGGGGAGGCGGGCAGGAGGAGACTGATAAGCAGAGACAGAGAGGAGGAGACTGACAAAGGAAGATGGGCAAGAGTCTGACAATGGGAGACAGGCAGGAGGAGACTGACAGGAGGACATTGGCGAGGGGAGACAGGCAGGAGGTGACTGACAGGAGGACATTGGCGAGGGGAGACAGGCAGGAGGAGACTGACAGGAGGACATTGGCGAGGGGAGACAGGCAGGAGGACGGCAATGGAAGCTTAATACTATCATTGGATTGGACACCACAGTATGGCATTTAGATGCTGCTACCTTGGTATCCAGCATTTAAAAAATCAGTAATGTATAGAAATATTTTTGTTGCTTTTCAGAAAATGTATCCTCTTCTCCCAGAGCAAAGGAATGACACTGAGTGTCAGAGCTGAACTCATACATTAAGGAAGGGGAAACTTGAGGACGTTAAAGGCAAAATCTACACTGATTTTACACACAGTGCCAATGTCAACCTTGAGATCACAGCTGCACAATTACAAATGCATCTTTTCCATTTTACACACTGTGTCACAGTAGCCTTCAAAATGGAGAGCAATTCAGTAACACTGTGAAAACAAAGTAAGAACTGGGAGATCTTTGTACTGTTCTGCCAGTGCCAGAAGAGTATTGAAAATTAGCAAATAAAATAAGGCTCCACGAAGCTCAAGGTCTGTAGGTGAGGAGCAGCTTAACATCATGGAACCGTGCGAGAGAAACAGTGGCTCCACGGAATAGGCCAGGCACTCGCCGCCCGTGAGTGAGGACATGAGCAGCTTTCTTCTGCACTGGGTGCGGTTTTGGACATATCAGCACAAACATCTCAGTAGACAGTGGTCAAAAGCCACCTACAAGTTTCTTCACCCATCCCCCCCCCCCCAGCGCAACGAAAGATTTACAAGATGCAAATACCCATACAGCAACACAGCAGGCCGACTCACAGACTCAGAGCTCCCCCTAGCAGGTCAAAGTATGTACAGCAGCTGCACCCTCAGGAACCACTGAGATTGACTAATAGCAGGACATATGGAAGATTATATACACATACATATATAATAAGACTATATATAATTTTTAAACTGCCCCCCTCCCAAAAAATACACCATTATGAGTCTTGCTCTGAATGCAACAAAAAGATTTTCTACAAAAAAAGTCTGTGAGTATGGAAATGACTGTGAGACAGAGAGAAGTCAGCGGCAGTTACTAGGCATGATGTTTGAGTCCCGCCTACTGTGCATTTCTAGTGATCAGGCTGCAAAGCTTTAAACCCGACACAGGTTTGCATTTATTAGAGGACAAACTCAGTGCACATTTTGAAATAATATTAATGGCAAACATTGTTAAACTAAATTACACAACACATGTTCTATAATCCAGAGGCACGCCAACATCATTTAAATACTCCTTCCCCAGCTGCATAAACGGTTTGTTTTTGTTTTTTTTTGATGCATTTGTCTGCCTGCAATGTTGTCAGAAACTTTTTACATACCAAATTATTCCCACAAAAGTCGCATTAATTCTGCAGAATGCCATCCTTTTCATATCGTTTCAATAAGACAGAAAAGGCAAGATGACTTTTTTTTTTTTATCTTTTAGAAAATCTAGTACAGAATTTGTCTGTATATAATCTTTTGATTGTTTTCGCCATTCAAACGTGCGTTTAGTCAGAAATAAATTTAAGGGAAAGTTATACCTCAGCATATATAAATGCCAGAATTTATTCAGAAGATGGAATGCAGGATGGGAGTCTGCATTTAGCTTTCGTAACAGAGGAGAGGCTCCAGGCCGAAGAGGCTGACTGCAGCTAAGGCCTAAGCGTGCGACTGTGCAGCTCAGCTGCCGTGTTTCGATGCCACATCCTCAGAGAACCTCCCCTAATGTGTCCCCCTAGAAACCAGCGCAAAAGGCCACCGGCGTAGCGCCTGTTTGCGGAGCCGCCCGCGTCGCGAGGAGCCACAGCGCATAG
Organism: Hippopotamyrus pictus; assembly: GCA_026781145.1. NCBI lineage: Eukaryota > Metazoa > Chordata > Actinopteri > Osteoglossiformes > Mormyridae > Hippopotamyrus > Hippopotamyrus pictus. The sequence goes on from JAODLC010000028.1 coordinate 13,734,356, forward strand.
CGGACGCTGCCCGTACACGAGACCCGCGCCGGCTCTCTCATGCGGCCGATGCGCTCAGATGTGCTGCTCAAAGCACTGCCTGAAGCTAATCCACAGAAGGAATAGCGGTTAGCAAGACCTAAATACCACAAGCGACGTGTTGACTGGCAGGTGTGTGCATGTATTCTACCACTTTCTCAAGGCCTCCCCTGAAACCTGAGGTTACACTTTCGATCTTAGATTAAATTTGAAATAAGATATTTTAATAAAAATGTGACCACAAGTACCTTTCAGCATTTCGCCCTGACGCCGCCGCATTCCCATGGCTGTCGCATTAATTAGTCACGAGTGAAGTTAGGCTGAACATTTCTTCATGCGCTCTGAATAATTTATTTCAGAGCAGGGTTCCGCGCCCCAGGTGTGTCACTCGCGACCTTCTGTGTGTTGTGTAGCTACTGATCAGTCTCAGTCCAGGGGCTCCTTCAGTGCTGCTGTCGGTGTGATGCCCACCACTCTCCGGACGGTCGGCCCTGTTTTCAGTACACCGTCCTTCGGAAGGGGGGGAAGGATTCTCCCAATGAGCCCTGAAGCCTTGCTTTTGCCGCCCCCACCCCCACAAACGCAATAGCTTCCTGTTTTGAGGCTGAGCCCCAGTGCTGCCCCTGAGGGATTTGCGTGCATTCAACGCCGCACTCCAGTGTCTGTTCGCTAACGTCCAAAAGATACACAGTACCTGTCCGTATTCTGCAAGCTTGCTGATTAATGAGCTGGGCATGACTAAGCTGGCCACTCAGGCCTGCCTATGGAGTCCAGTGCCGCCCTGTCACAGCAGTTAAACAGACACGGGCCAAACAGGTGGACGGTGGCCCCCACTGTGTATTCGGCTACACGCTGCCAAGGGCCCGGGGGCCACTGGAGCTCAGCATCGTCACGGCAACCCCAAATACTTTGTGGTCTGCGTCAGCCAACGCCCAGCCACACTGGCGACGTCCCAGGTGGTGGAGGCCCTCCGGAATAATAAGGCGTGTCTCAGTGTGCTGACAGGTCACCCCGCGCCCGGTAAACAGCCGCCGCTTCCGCAGGTGCCTTCGGAGAGTCTCGCGTGAGCCGGCGGCCTGCAGATGACCACCGTGAGGCTTCGCGCTGCCCCCCTTTCAGGCCCAGCGTGTGCTGGACCATGCAAAACAAGGCAAATAATGTAAGTGAATAAGTAAGCATGGAGAGCAGTGTCCACCCACCCACCCACCCCCCCGCCCCGACAGAAGCGTGCCCCCGCTAAGGGAGCTGACGTAGTACCCAGTTAAAAATGCACCAAAAATCATTAGCCTACAAATAAAGGAATGGAAGGCAGGACAGAATGTGCAGAATACGAGTTTAAAACCCAGTACAACACAAAACAGATCTGAGCGAGATTACATCATGCTCAACTGTTATGAATTAGCTGGATTAGACCATGCTCTGGAAATGCTTGGAAAATGCTGAAGTGTCCTGACTGATTTTAGCCTGGTCTTAAATTTGTTACTCCTCTTCTCTTGATAATTATGAGCCAGAGAGTCAAAAGCTGCAGCCTACTTCATAAGGTTTATGAACACAATATTACATTTATTTGAGTAACCATGAGGAAACGTGACTTTACGTAAAGACTAGCAATTAAAAGAGCTCATTTAAACATGAATTATTCGCATGCATTCTACCGATCTGGTAATTCATACAGACTTATGTGAATGTTCATAATGTAATCAGATCAACAGGAATTACGATTTTCATGGCATTTCTGCCCTTACGCTTCGTTTACAACTACCCGCCTTTCGTAGTACCTTAGCTACGTGTAAGCACCTCCCAAAAACACGTACAGAAATTAATAGCACGTTCAAAATTAAAAATATGTTTAGCAAATATCTGCTTCTTTATCAAATACATCATGTTATTTTTACCCGAGAGTATTGCAATAATTTGAGTGTCCGTAAGTTTTGATGCAGGCAGCGGCCTCACCCGAAGTGAAAATGAAATATTCTTGAAAGAAACTACTAGTATAATGAGTTCGGATGGAAGCAAATTAAATTCGACTCGATAATAAATAAATCTAAAGAGTATTTTTCACGAAGGAGCTTTCAATGAAACGAGTAAACGCATTTCCTTAGAATATAAACGTCAATGTAGTAATTGTGAGTGTATTGGAATGAGTTTTAAAAATATCTGCTTTGAGATAGAAGAGCAACGCATCTCAATGTGATAATTATAGTAAATATGACAATCTTAAAAAAAATAAAATAAAAAAAAACTACACAAACAAAAGCGGATTCTCCGGTGTATTGAGGATTTCCTTCTACTATTCCTGGGAAAAACAAACAGTAAGATTTATATATTTCATTGTTATAAAATTAATATTCAAGGTCTGCGCCCGTGCTTTGCGCGGGGCCCTTATCGCTTAAGTTTGGTTGCGGCGTGTATTCAGCGGCTGTTCCGTTTTCTTACGCTCTCTGAGTGATGGTGGTATTGTTTACATCGCACCTGCACTAAATTACTATCCTAATTCGGTATTCTATTTTTTCAAATGGTTTCAGGCTTGCCAAAGATGAAATGTGCTGAGTCTTTGAGTTTTACTTTCCACTGAAGAGTTAGTTACAAGTACAGTTTAATCATGGTCCTGTGTGTGTGTGTGTGTGTGTGTGTGTGTGTGTGTGTGTGTGTAAATTGAGAATACTTCTCATGCACTTAGATGACACACACCAAATGTAAGTACACTATTTTCCAGTCCGGAACCAATTAAAACCCATTATAAATACAGACAACATGAAACCAGAAGGCATGCATGTGCTATCACTCCATGAAATCATATTTTTTCTTGCATACAGGCATTTTTATTAGTCTTGTAGGGCCTAACCAGCATAGAACAATTCTGGTGTAATTTATAATGTAAATAACGTGGAATTAAACTAGTCAGACACTTATTTCTTTGTTTTGTTCAAGGGTATCTAGATATATAATTTTATTTTATTAATAGATAAAATTTTAAATTACAATGCTAATAATATTATTAATAACATTCTTTTACGCCTATTATGCGCAAATATTTTTCTGTTTATATAATCACGCGGCATTTATCAAAATCACTGTAATATCTTTACATATTTGTCTCCATTTTCTATATTGTGTTGTTTAGACAGACTAACGTGGTTCGCTGTATTACTTGAGAATCTTTCCTAATAGACGGAATTTAAACACGGAGCAGTCCTGGAACAGGTGGGGTTTTTAATCTGTTTCGCCTCCTGCATGCTTCTCAGAAGCTGTAGAAAATAAAGGTACTCACGCGGTATTGTCTCTCTTTGCGACAAATGCTGCGGGTTCCCCTGCTTGCGACGGGACATTGCCCCGCATCTACACTGGCATTGCCCGGAGACCTGCACTGGGGACGATGGTTTTCCTGCTTTACTCTTCCCTTTTCCTGCAGTAACTTTTCTTTTTTCCTGGGAACTCCTTGTTTCCAGCCCGGCTCCTTCGCTCACAGGACGGAAAGTACCTTCGCGCCGAGGCTGCAGACCACTCTGGTCTTCCGATGACCCGACCTGGGGGCGCGCAGATTCCCCTTCAGTGTCCTCTAAGTCAAAACATCTAGAAAAGGTGTGTGATGAGAGAGGTCTGCAAAGAGCAGGAAATAAATATCCGTGATGTGTTACGCCTGTGAGTGACAAGCGTGAGCAAACCTCTGTAATCTTCTCCCTGCGTTTCTGGACAATCAAAAGCGCTGTCCTGTGCTGCGATTTGACAGCTTGGTCACGCTGAATACCAGTCTTCTACAAGGCTGTAGATGAGGTGTGGACTTGAAATTTTGCCTCTTAAATAAAAATAAAACAATTAGGAAATTGAGAAGAAGAATCCAGCGTCCTCTCAGGTTGGCCAAGCGATCTCGGGATCCTCTTCTCCACTCAGTGCTCGTATCGCCCAGTGCCGCCTCTCTAACTCTTCACACTTGCTCCCTTGTCGTGCACTGAGGAGCGCAAGGACCTCCACCTTTCTTTGCAAGTAAAACAAGACCTGCAGCTTTTTTTTCTCTTCTTTTAATTGTGAAGATGGCGGAGTCCCACTTCTCTGGGCGCTCGCTGTGTCTCTGTGGCTGAGGCTGACTCTGTACAATGGGATAAAATTCAAGTTCAAGTGCGGACGTGACGTTAAGTCTAGTGAGAATGAAATTGGAAGCAGTGAGAGGCTACAGGAGCACTGGGGGCGACTAGTGGTGGCTTTCACAGCTAGAGGATGAGAGGCGCTGCAGCGGTCAGCGGCTGACAGCTACGCACGTCTCTAAGGGCTGCGTCCACCGCGGGGACTCACTTCGTATGAATTCACCTTAAAAGCAATGTGCCTATTGACAGGAGACAAACATATTTGCAGCAATTATAAGAACATAAAAATATCTGTAGGTTTGTCAACGTATAAGACCTTGTGGCCGTTTACAGTATTTAGACACATTTGTTTCATGATATTCATGATTACATGACATCTTTGTAATGACCCTCGTGCTGTAACGTGAATTCATCTACGTTTGACTATAACTTGCTGATTTTCACTCAGGATTATTTTATTAGGGTTTAAGACGTTCCCGCTTTAAAAGCTCGGTGTTTTTATTTACGTTTTATTTATGTAAATTCCCCTCCGTTTCCTGACATAGTCACAGTTACGCAGTCACGCCGCGTTTGTCTTCAGCGTTGAGGCCAGTAACAGTATTGCGTTTGACCATGAACGGTCCGCTGACAAAATACTGGACACTTTTTCCCAAAGTTTTTCCAGCCGACAGGAAAAAAGCAGAATACTTTAAAATATACGACAACTAAACAGTAACAAACGGAAAATACGTCTGCATTTTGGAATACAGGTCACAAACATGGTGAATTAAAATAAAAAAAAGGTTTTTGCATTTTAGAATTATGACGAATAAACAGATATTATTTTGTCTTCTGAATATTTTTCCTTAATATGTAGCATATGCATTAATGTTAAGATTGATAGCCAGATGACAAACGCGCATATCCATAAGCAAAAGGATATACACAGGGTTAGCATCCATGTAAAATATTTCGCCTCGTTTCATTGAGGAAAGGGACAATAATGTACTCCAAATCAATTAAGAAGATTACTATGTTTTGTGTTATTATTAATAGAATGTACAGATATAATCTGTTATTATGATGTTGTTAATGGAATGATAAAATGAAAATTATAGCAATTTAGAATAAACGATTGAAATGCTTTAATTGATCTTGTAATCAATTATCTAAAACTAGTAAATGGCGGGAAATAAACTCCAATGTATAATTACGACTCATGCTTATCGAATAGAATAGTTCGCTCCAGACAAATACATATGTATGAATATTATAAATTAAACATATCTATAAAAAGGCACGTATCCGGTTTTAAAGTAGGGTCCATTTTCGCGTCAAGATATGTACGTGGACCGACAAATACACAACTGTCAGCTTTGTCTGTTTTTTGGTAGCCTTGATTGATATGTTATATGTATATATTTTTTTCATTAATTTAAAATAAATAGTTTTTCAAATGACAATTTTAAAGCGAACTAGGACCGCTGTTTCTCCAAAACCCTATACGTGTACAGGAGAGAGGAGAGGGAAGGGGTCGGTCGGGGCATCCGCGTGCGCCGGCAGCGCTGGAGAGGCGTCCTTTTGCATTGCTGGTCGAAGGAAAACGGATAGATCTGACGATGAGGACAAATTCATGTAATGGTTAGTGGTGTTGAGCCCTTTTACAAACTGTGTCGGTCGAGGAGATTAATGACTACGAGTTAGTTGCTTTACTTGACGTTTTTAATATGCTCTGGTGTACAGTGAAGTCAACAATAATTGCCCATATTTAAATTGATTAAATAAATACATGTAATAAAAACTTGGCCAAACCCGCCACCCCACCCCATTATTAAAAGTGCCAGCCTTGACACTGCACAGCCCCAGTCCAACCATTGTGTATTAAATTACCTGGAAGGTCCCCCAGTAATTTGTTTATTACATACATGATTATTTTGGAGAGACTGCAAAACCTTACAGTGCCCAAAGATCACAGACTGTGGCCTGAATTCGACCCTGAGGTCCAGCGGAGCTACTTATGTTAGCCTGTGAGGGTCTTTGCCTGCAGGAGGCGTGGAGACCTTGGCACGACTGAAACAAAGGCGATGGACGTCTAAGCCTCTCGCTGAGGCCACGGTTCAGTCTGACATCTCACTCGCAAAGAGTCCATCAAATGATCACCCATTTTCTTCCACCTTTTACCGACAACTAATCACTGATTGGATGTAAAATTGTACCTAGCAACTTATTTAATTTAGGGGCTGTAATCTTTTGAAATATTTTTCTTTCTCTTTCACCAGAGTTCTGTGTTTTAACGTTCTCCTTTAGTACAAAAAAAATACATTGGTTTCCAAGCTATCATCACCAGGAAAGGGGAGTCTTCTTTGGGAAAAATTTGTTTTCAAGATCCGTGTATCTCCTTATTAATTTGCATACATTGTTGTAGATTAAGAAGATTGCAATATTTCAGAGTAATAATTCCCTTTGAATGTCAGTCATTGCACACATGCACGGATTTTTACAGATTTAGAAAAACCCGGTCTGAATTAAGCAAACATCAGGCATTCTTTTAACACCTAATGCCAGGTGGTACTTTACACATAAACATCAGTCTTTGCCCAGTCACTTGTGTTCAAAGTGATTTGATTTAATAGATAGATAAAAAGCCAGATTAAACAACCTAAGAATCAGCAGTAGATTTGAGAATCTTCAGTTTGTCGAGACATATGCAAGCTTTCTAATGATTCCACGCTGCATATAAATGCTTTCGTACACATGTCCAAAAAATTAGCCAAGTCCACAATGAATAACTTGCCACTGAATGGCTGTTTTTTTTCTGTGTAGTGATGGTAAGATTTTTTGCGAATGAAAATATTTTATTTTCAGTTTTACGATTTGTTTTTCCATCATCGTTTGCGTCTGGGAGATATAGATCTGGGACAGAATTTTGCACATGTGCCGCAGTGTAATCTCTGATTTATGCATTCATAAACATATTGTTTTCCCTAAGTATTACTCTGTATTACTCTGTTGTTTTCCTTACAAGGGGTCAGGGAGTGATCTTCAGTTTCCCCCATATAATGGTAGATTGTTTTTCTGCCTTCTGATTCCCTCCAGAAACTACCATGCTTAGTAACAACTTTTTCGTTAAAATGCACCGTACTGAATACATTTTGATTGAGTAGTTGGTTGATTAAGTGACTGTTTGATTGACTGATTGATTGATCAATTAAAGTTTGTTTTTAGTTTATCCTTGATCACACACACACATATACTCTGTGTGTGTGTGTGTGTGTGTGTGTGTGTGTGTGTATGTATATAT
>JAODLC010000028.1:13741835-13784833 GCA_026781145.1 Hippopotamyrus pictus
ATCCATAAACCATCAAAAATCAAGCTTTGGATGAGTATCTTGCTTCAGAAAGAAACTGTCATCATATCACACAGTGAGTAGTGATGGTTTATTTTTCTGTGCTTTGGGTCTGTTTTAATACTGACTTGTTTAATACTGACATTGTTGTTTATGTGTGACTGGAGTCTTGTGTTGGATGTTACTGTCTCCTGACTGTTTCTGTTGCTTTGTCGTTGGGCTTGTTCTATTTTTTTGGTGAACCTGTCACAGTGGCCAGAACGTAAAAAACACTACCCTCGTGCCCCCAGACATCACCAGCATCAGTCTGGGCTGTTCTGTCTGTCATTTTTATTTAGGGCACAAGCTGAACTGTCCCTGCAGCCAGGTTCCAGGCGTTCCGGGGTGATGCCGGCTATACCAGCATCCGTCACAGTGCCACTGAAACAAAGAGAGAAATGTCGCTCTGCCGTGATTGCAGTTCCCGAGCTCTCAGATCCCTTCGATTGTAATACAACAGTACCCTCTGTTGGCCGGCAGCAGGCATATGTAAATCACAGCCCCCCTGCCATCAGGACCTCTCCCCACCCCCCACTTAGATGCCGCGGAACTTCCCTAGACCGTCCCTGCCGGCGGGTGCTGGGAGGAAGAGAATGGGCAGGCTGCTTCAGCTCATTGCTGTGGTTCCTTGGTGGGTCTTAGCGTGTGTGTGTTGCCTTCTACGAGGACCAGAGGAACATGATCAACACAGTGTGTGTGTGTGTGTGTGTGTGTGTGTGTGTGTGATATCATGGCCGTATGGCAAACAATGCAGCTACCAGAATGGCCTGATTTCTGTGATATTATAGCTGTATGGCGAACGAGGCAGCTACCAGAATGGCCTGATTTCTGTGATATTATAGCTGTATGGCGGACGAGGCAGCTACCAGAATGGCCTGATTTCTGTGATATTATAGGTGTATGGCGGACGAGGCAGCTACCAGAATGGCCTGATTTCTGTGATATTATGCTGTATGGCATACAATGGACGTACTAGAATGGCCTGATTTCTGTGATATTATAGCTGTATGGCATACAATGGACGTACTAGAATGGCCTGATTCTTGTTATATTACGTTATGACGGGTGATGCAGGTACCAGGACGGCACTTTTTGTGTGATTTACCTGTGTGGTACACTGTGGACCATTATGAGACTTAAAGTTAATTTAATTTCCTAACATTGTGGAGCATTTTTATTCAAATCAAACTTGGTATTTTAAAAGTTCTCCTAGGATGGTCTCCTCATGTGTTTAAGAGAGAGAAACCCCTTCAGCACAATTAACTATATCAAAGTTTCAATTATTCCTTTAAAGAAAAAAAATGCTAATGATAGGTTTATTTAGGAGTCGTTAACACATTCAGTAGCTCAGCTGCGTTCATAATTAACTCTAGAATTTACTTATTCACTTCTGTGGTGTTTAATCAGAGAGACTTCAGTTCAGAATAATTAATGGCATTACAATGAGGAGGTGCTGCTCGCTGATGTATACGTTGGTCATTATCACACTAAGCACATATAATTAGGTTACACTTTTGAAAAAGGCAAAGTACTAAAATGATTCTGTTTAAACTCATAAATTCATGAATTTCACATCAATTGTATATGGAAAACACAATGAAGACAAATGCATAACTGAAAATGTCTTGTTATGAAGAAATATTGTGCTCTATTGTACTTTACATGTCAGACATTTGTTTTGTTTGAATGCACTGGTGACAATTGTCTTTTTCTTCAGTTTTTAGAAGACTTTAAATTGCTACTGAATGTTGAGATTTAGTGTGTTTTGAGCTCCACCTACAGAGGCTGTGACATCACAGTCTGAACTCCGGTGATGGACGTTTCACATCTATAGAGGCTGTGACATCACAGTTGTAGCTCCAGTGATGGAGGTTCCACACCTACAGAGGCTGTGACATCACAGTCTCAACTCCGGTGATGGACGTTTCACATCTATAGAGGCTGTGACATCACAGTTGTAGCTCCAGTGATGGAGGTTCCACACCTACAGAGGCTGTGACATCACAGTCTCAACTCCGGTGATGGACGTTTCACATCTATAGAGGCTGTGACATCACAGTCTCAACTCCGGTGATGGACGTTTCACATCTATAGAGGCTGTGACATCACAAATGGAACTCCAATGATGTGGAGGCCCCCCACCAAAAAAGATTGTGAAATTACAGTGAGAATTCCACTGATGGATGCGTCAAATTCACAATGCCTTGTTTACAAGGAAAACTTCAGGGCGGTAGAATGCTTGCTTATCGACTGTTTCAGAAAATAACTGTGTTTACCTTAAAACCCTGACATACACCAGGCAGTCTTCACCGCAGCTGGTGTTGCTGATCCATGGGGCAGTTGGCGAGTTCCTTAAAAACACGACTGCCATTTGGATATGTGCCCTTGTCAGGGTTGAGGAAAGTGAAGACTAAAAGCCATGGTCATGCTTCCCCAACAGACTAATGTCTGGCTTAGCTCACTCTCCCTCTCAGGTGGGGAGCCAACCTGCTGGAAACCAGTGCCTTGGTGGATCTCTTCAGGTCCCTTCCCAGTGCTTCACCGCAGGCCTTGAAAATACAGCTACAAATTGGATTGTTTGGAATGAAAAATGGCAATGGCATGTGACTAAACCTGACTGCTTGGCAGGTAATGCAAGCCCACTTCTGAGGCTCCCTGGAGAGTGTTAGCACACATCTACCAACCAATAGGAAAGCTTGATATTCCCAGGAGAGCATGTGGCCTGCGCTCTGTCTGCCAATAGAACGTGTAGATAATGTCATGACTAAGCAGACTTGAGTTCTGACCACAGCCTTCACCAAATGGAAACAATCAATGTTCTCTGGGTTGGTCTTCATCATTTCATTCTTCATCACTGGGTGTCACATGAGGATATGACCACCAAGGGATCTAGGGGTACCTGCCTACGCTGTGTACTGCCTGTCTGTGGGTGTTCATGCCAGAACCTGGAGAGACAGCTGAAGGGGTGGGACTTGAGTATGATGCAATTGCACTCAGGACTCCTTTCTGCCTTGCACGCTCTTGCACACCAATCACACAGCAGTGTTTCTCAGTGGTGCAGGTGTAATTGGTGTAATGTTTCAGCCCAGTGTTAGGCAGTGCTGATCCTGCAACTCGGCCTGCCACAGTGCCAAAGCCAGGCAATCAGTCAGCAGTGTGCATCTTGGCAGCCAGCTCTACGCGATTTCATCTGCACTACAGACACACAGCGCCTCGTGTCAGGCAGAAGGTCAGTTGACCAAGAGCCTATTGAGCCCTGTCTCTCCTTATCATCTCTGGTTTCCACACTACACCAGTATAAATTTGTCTCCATTGGGACTATCTGCTTGTCTCGTGCATACCACGGCTTGATAAAACACGGTTGACCTGATATCTATTGCACTTTCATCTACTGTGCGAGTACCAGAAGATTGACTCCCAAGGTCTAACACTCCTCCTGTGCATGGTGACTTTAGCACACGTTGAACTCACTGTGGGTGCTCGCACTGACCAGCTCCAAGCTCCATCCACCCACTAAAGACAGCGAGGTACAGCATCCAGAATCGCTGGCATTGATGGAGCCGAATGACACTCTAATCCCGGCGTTTGGCACAAACGCGCAAAGCAACAGCCGGAAACAAACAAACATGAACATGGGCGTACTTTGACCTTTGACCTGGCTGGTTGTAGCGCAACTATAGTATGTGGGTGAGGCATTACGCCCTGGCTTGGAAGCTCGCCAAGTGATGCTGATAATTAGGTGCTCATCTCATTAACTGTCCATGGCTGCCCTCTGCTGGTTAATGGCTTCTATTTACAGACTTCAGAATGCTCTTGCAGACTGATCATGCAGATGAAAAGAGATGCCAGATTGCAGTAAAAACCACTCTAGCTGTGTGTATGTGCCTCTTGGGCACCCTAATAACACCAGAGCCGACATATTTAACCAATATGAAAGCTTGACTCATTATTAAATGTGCATTGAGATTTTGTTCATCTCCACTGAACATCCTAAATGTAGCCAGATTGTTCTAAAGTAAAATTTTTAATCAAGTGATAATAGCATGCTCTTGTAGGTGATATTGGGTGCCACGTTACTGCCGGTTTCCTTATCTCATGAAATTCTGTGCTGTGTCATTGTGTTGACTGGCATTCTGTTGTATTTTGTACTGCATAACTGTGCTATGTGGTGTTCTAGGTGACATCACAGTACTGGGTGGTGTTCTATGCTGCATCACGTGTTGATTGGTGTTCTGTTCTGTACTGCATCACTGTGCTATGTGGTGTTCTAGGTGACATCACAGTACTGGGTGGTGTTCTATGCTGCATCACGTGTTGATTGGTGTTCTGTTCTGTGCTGCATCACTGTGTTGACTGGTGTTCTCTGATGTTCAGTACAGCATCACTGTGTTGAGTGGTGTTCAGTACAGCATCACTGTGTTGAGTGATGTTCTCTGATGTTCAGTGCAACATCACTGTGTTAGATGGTGTTCTGGGTTTTGTACCCATGTAGACTGGTGTTCTAGGAGACATCACAGTGCTGGGTGGTGTGCTTGGCAAGGTGGCCCTATTCAGTTCTATCCTGCATCACTGTGTTGATTGGTGTAATGTTGTGTTCTGTGCTGCATCACTGCATTGGGTGGTGTTCTGGGTTCGGTGTGCATGTCAGCTGGTGTTATAGGTGACATCACAGCGGTGGGTGCTGTTCCTGGTGATGTGGCCATGTTCGGCGGCGTTCTAAGCATCATCAAGGTGTTGGATGGTGTTCTGAGAGGGACAGTTTGGAAAGCAAGCCCTTCTATATGACCGTGTGGATACAGGCATGCCCTTCCATTGGGGTGCACTTCTAACCAGGGCCTGTGGGTTGGGAGCGGCCTGGCATCGGACCGCATCGACATCACTGCGTGACCTAAAAACAAGCCTGGCCAGTGGAAGTGCCATTCAGGTGGATGCACAGTGCGGTCAGACGAGATGCCTTGTGGCAAAGCAGCACTCCAGTGACCTGGTCTACCTCTCTGTTGGACAGCGGCATGGAAACAGCAGGATCTTGATGGCAGAGGTGAGGGACCAGATTTGGAACTGTACACAGACCATCAGACAGCAGCTGTGTTAGGTGGTTGTATGCATCAAATGACCAGTTCCCTGCAAGGTGCCAACTCATTGGTCTCCAGACCCAAGCGAAATTAATTTCCTCCATTCTCACTCTTATCCTTTATATATAAGGCAGATAAAATTTTGCTATTAAAACCTCACAATGTAAAAACACTTCAGTTCACTTTCACACAACGCAATTCCATTATAGGAAACCCACAGCAGACACAATGAGGAGTTTCCAGGGACTTTGAAGTAACAAAGTATATAAAATGCCATAAATAAAAAATGGCAGACAATTTTAAGAGCATTAGAAGTTTGATATCCTCCAGGCGAGCCGCTGGGGATTTTTGGGGCAGTAATTATTTATAGAAATTAAATGTCATATTACTTTGTTTCAGTCCAATTGGATTTTAGCCCGATGCATTCCTCATTTAATATTTCTACTTGAACAGTTGCTGTGCTATATAAATAATGCGTAATATGATTTCAATATATAATTCGTTCACAGTGTTGTGGTCTCTACATCAGCTTATGAACATGACACTGGACACTAAGAGGAGGACGTTCCTCTCCCTAGCTGTGACCGGTGACATTCAGAGAAAGACCTCCCCCGCCCAGCTGTTACCAGTGACACTCAAAGGAGAAGCCCCCCCCACAGAGGACGAGGGAGCCACGTACAGTGCCTTTGGTCAGTGTGTATTCACTTCAGTGCGATGTAGTTTGCTACGCAGCCTTAATTACGGGGAGCGTGGATGTGTGTGGCAGGCAGCCTGATTAATGTCGGATTAGCCTGGACGTTAGCTACACTTATTAGCGCGCTATTATTAGCTTAATGTGCTTGGTTTGCATACACTGTTCTTCAGCCTTGGGCTTTCCCGAGCCGCAGCAGCTTGCTGGGCACCCAGGTACAACGACAACCAGAGCATCGGCCCAGATAAACACAGGAGCGGCAAAACGAACGAGTGATGCGCACCGGACTAATGCATAAACAGTCCACTAGGGGGCGCACACAGCCACTCACTTGCATGGCTGAATCTGGATGGAGCCCATCTCAGGATAGCAGCAGTCGCTTGGTTACGTGCGCCGGTGTGTAAGAATGATACCCTTGCCCACCCCCCAGTCTTCTCAGGCGGTGTGGAAGGGGTTAAACCCCCGCTCGGCGGCCCTGGACTCCGGCGCTCCCCCCCCCCCCCCCCCCGCTCTCCATTTGCAAATGATCCCGCTTGTCTGCATATTGTCACTTGCCAGCCGGCTGCTCATTCATCAACCGCGCGCTGCTGCTCCACGCCGCCTAACCCTCCACATTTAATTGTTCCCACTCTGACCTGGAGGATGGAGAATGATGTGGCTCTCTGTCGGTCGGCGGTGGGGGGGGGCACGCAGGGAGCAGAATTAACAACCCTGTGGGGACGGCAGTGGCAGCGCAGTCGGGCTAATGCCCCCATCCTCCCCCTCTTGTTTCTAGGGAGCAATCCCCCATGCGGAGATGGAGGAAAGGATAGGAGGAAGACCGCATGGTGGGTGGAGGGGTGGGCGGCTGAAGGCGAGGAGGTCCCCTGGAGGTGAGGAGGAGCCGGCTGTGGGAGGACCTCCTCTCCTTGGGTGTGAGGAGATGTTTGAAAGCAGTCGGCCTCCCAGTCTGTAGCCAGCTGGATCGCGTGCTGTAGATAGTGACCGTGCCGGCCTCCTGTCGGCCTGCAGGTAACTCACTGGGCCTCAGTGTGGATGAAGAAGGGACGCAACGGTGGTAGGTTAAGAGTTCAACATTACCGGCTTTTGATCCTGCATTTCTCGCTCTATGTTCTCATGCTGCAGGTTTGCTAATCTTCCCATCCAGCTCAGCGAGCAGCAGCGTGAAGGGCCGCCACCCCCCTCCATCTTCAGGCCACCAGCTGCTGTGCCTGTGGTACAACATGAACGTGTCTCTCACCACGCTTTGTCTTACAGGCTCTGACTGGCCTCAATCAGATGAGCCGCTGAAGTCGCCTCTGCCACTAACCACCAGGGGGCGATATAGAGCACAGAGGGCGTTCACAGGCTACTTTTTGCTGGTAACTGTGTGCCAGAGCAGCAGTGGACAGAGTGCATGTTTATCAATGCGACCGGTGAATTATTCATGCCACGCATCACAGGACAAGTGTCACGTTGCCTAACTGCTAACATCCGCGGTCGCACATGTGCCTGGTCCGACAGACCTACTGCCCATTACTTTAATGTATTCAACAATTAAAGGGTTTTATCTTGGAACATATGAATAATGAATGCCGAATTTCAAAATTTAATTGCTCCGAATTAAATGATTCAAGATAATGTTTCTTTTATAAATTTGTAATGTGGCTGGGGGCGGAAGGAGGGGAAAAAATGTGTGTAAAAATGAGTTTGCGGCTTCCGAGAGGCCTCGACTCATACACAGGGGGCACTGCTGAGCACCCACGAAACACAAAATCTAACTTTAACCTCCCACATAACTCCAGAGTTCTTGGGCACCAAACAGAGCACTAGTGTCCCTCAGACACGCACAGATTGTCACTAGCGATGGTCGATGCATTTAAACTGTCTTTATTCTCAAATCTCTAGCCGCTCAGTGGCTACAAGCGTAGATACAAAGCGATCGGCACAGAAGGACTGCGGTATGGCAGAGGGTCATGCCGTCGAGGAAGCGTAACCGCGAGCTGCTCCGGTGTCCGCCGGACACTGCACCGCAAACGAGGAAAACCCGCTTCCCCGCAGACTGCCCTCTGCATTTGGTGAAGGACGAACTGACGCACATCGATCAGGTCATTAAGGCCTCAAATATAAAGAAATTCACAGAAACACACACAGCTCTTCAGTGCTAAATAAAGGTAACATAAACGGGGTAGCTTGCATTCTGACATCCACAGCGCCACCAGCGTTCAATCTGCAGCAACTTTAGTGTAAAAAAAGAAAAAACAAACCCTGATGATAGTTAGGCTGAATAAAATCCTGTTACATTCAGAAATTATTTTCAGACATCAAAGCCATGTTGACCCGTCGCTCCCACTATTCATATAACTGTATCTGCTTTTAAGAATAAAGCACAAAGGGTCAAATTTATTTGGGGCTGGGAAAAAAAAAAAAAAAAAACCCTCTTCAGATCATCAGACGTGACACCTCAGAGAGCGCAGAGCCGGTCAGGAGCCCCTAGAAGAGCACGGTCCTGTCTGGGATTCAAGGCAATGAACGGAAAGATGGGCTGCTGACACACTTGTACCTGTGCCTCTTACGCAAAAGCTTTTGTCCATTGATCCGGATCTCTTCAGCGCTAACCAAGACAACGTGCTGGACCTGGTAGGTGGCTTATCCACAGTTTCGGTCCATTTTCTGTCCACCCAGTCAGCGTTGAGGCTGCTGTTAAACGCAGGATGCGGCTGGCTGATAATACGGAGGACAGGCTCTCAGGCAGTGTGCTGGAGTTCCGCTCCTCAGGCAGTAGGTGAGACAGACATGGGGGGGGGGGGGGGGGGTCCTGTGTCTGTGGGGGTGCCTTTATTCTTTTAAGTCACTTCGAGAAACAGAAATAAGTAAATAGTGGCGCGGCGGGGGGGTCTGGGGCTGCCTTATTGAGAGTTCTCCTCGACCCCGTCTCCAGTCCGCTCCGCGCCATTCCCGTTCTCCACGGCGATGCCGCCGTTCAGGAGCAGCGCGTCCGCAGCGTCTCCGGGCCCCAGCGTGGCGTCATTGGCCTCCTCCAGCTCCCGGAGCACCAGGGGCAGCTGGCCGTCGGGATCGCCAGCTTCCTGTCGCCGCGGCAGCGGGGCCTCCTCCTCCAGCAGCTTGCGGAAGTGCTCGCGCTGGGCCCGGCCGCTGCCCACCGCACCCTCCAGGATCTGCTTCTCGGCCAGGCGCAGCTGGACGGCCACCCGGGTGTGGAAGGAGAGCCCAGGCTGCTCCAACAGGGCCTGGTCACTCTGAGGGAGGGAGGGAGGAGACCAGCAGTAAGCTTGGTGCCGGTGGCGAGGGACAACGGCGAGGGACAACGGCGAGGGACAACGGGGAGGGACGACGGCGAGGGACAACGGGGAGGGACGACGGCGAGTCCAGTAGGTGCCAACCTGCATCAATACAGTTCTGAATTTTTTAATTTTATATTACTTAGATATTTACATACATTTACTTAGTTATTATTTTAGATATGTTGAACTAAACAGAAATATATTTTTATTTTCAGTTTTACTAATTCATTTCAGGGCATAGACTGACAGTTGTGGAGCTATTTTATGTATCTGATCTTTAATGAATCCTGCCTGAATGCACATTATGTACATTTAATGAAAATATGCAGAACATGTTTCAGGTATTAATTAATAAAACAAATCATAAGTTTAGCTTTTTGTTTTCAGTTTATTTCAGTTTATAAGCAATATTTACCGTTTAGCCCTGTTTTCATTTAGTTGTAGTTTATTCTCGCATGTTGTTTTGTGTTAGCTTACAAAATATTTTCTAACTTTAGCTTTCATTAATGATTATGACCTTACTGACTACAGAGAGGCAAGGTAGGAGTCCCACCTCTGGTGAGGAGAGCAGGGATCTCTACTGCCCTAAGAACACAGCCCCCCACCCCCAGGTCCCACCTCCGTGGTGGAGCTGTAGGTCTTCAGGAGCAGAGAAGCCCTGGTTTCCAGGAAGGTCCACAGCTTAATTTCGTTCTCCCAGCTGACAGGAAGCTCGACATTGCCCAGCGACAGGATATTGTTCATGGCCTGCTCACCCACAAGGTAGTCCTTCAGTTCCTCTGTGGTCAAAGAGCAGAGAAGCTGAGAGTGTGGGAAGAGCACTGCCAAAGAGCAGACAGCAGGGGGCGGACCTGAGATGGTGCGCCTCAGATCTCAGCATGAAGACACTGGGTTGCTACGCTATGTGAGCATGTTTACAGGACAGACGCTAAACCCTCAACTGTCCCAGGAAATTAAAAATGGAGAAAATGATCACTTTGCAAAATACTGTTCTCCGACTCTCCGTGGAACTGAACACACCTGCGAGGGGGTGCTGCCCAGGGGGCACCAGTGGGGACCTTACCTTCTGTCATGCAGAAAACGCGGAGGAAGGCCAGCAGCTGAGCGGACATGGGGGGGTCTGCGCCGTGCAGGGCGAACATGCTGGACCTGTGGAGGAAGGTTCCAGCCTATCAGCTGCCAGCCTCAGATAGCGGTCATCGAACAGAGACTCGCGGGACGGGACCTCAGATTCGGTATCGCAGCTTTTCATCTCCGATTCCTTGAGACGGCACTCATTACACAGCGAGGCCATTAAAAAAGCATCAATCTAACACAATAAGGATTTTGGACGGGGCTGCTGAAGGTGGCGGGCGGCCAATCCCGGATCGCTCACCCCCCCCACCCCCCAAATTAAATTCCAATTTGGGTAGCCCGGCGGTGCAGTCATGCAGGAGCCTGGCTGGGGAGCCAACAGCAGTCGCGACCAATGGGGGAGCTGCCCCGCCCTAGCTCCTCCCCCATCTCTCGCTTGACGGCTGATTGATGTGAAGGGGCTGCAACTCCACTGAACCTGCTGCATTTTTAAACACTCAGTCATTTATAATTCACCATTTACTGCCGACGTCCTCGGCCAATAGCTTCTGCTCAACAGTAGAGAAATATCACCCAGAGACCATAAACAGAAAAAAAAAAGTCATTTTAAGAGGGCAATATTTCCCTGTTCCTCAGTTTATCGATCAGAGCGGCAATAAGCCGTACGAAGCTGAAATAGTTTCTCCAAAAACGCATTATAGAGCTGTACCAGCACGGCAATGAGGTTATACCTGTCCGCCCCCTGACCCGACTGAACGGCAGAGGTTTAACCCTCGAGCGACGGGTAACACGGGGCATCCGGCTGCAGGATGTACGGTGGGCACAGCAGGGCGCACACTCACGCGGGGATGCCAACGCGGGCCAACACTTCGGCCTTCATGGCGTACAGACGCTCACTCTTGCTCACACCCAGCTTGATCTTCACCCGGTCGTGGGCGTTGGCGTCGTAGAAGAAGCCGTTGTGGATCACGAACTCCGCGTTGGACCTCGTGCCGTAGAAGATGTAGATCTGGGGATGTAGCGAGAGACAAAAGAGGAGCATGAACAGTGGGGTATATGGTAAGGAAATCTCCCATCCACAGACACAGGCTGGGCTTAGTGGAAGAGATCATCTCAGCAACAGGAGTTCCAGTGCTAAACACCAGGCGTTTCAGACGCGGAAGCTAACGTCAGCTTCTGGGAAAACGGTTTTGTGAGCGCGATCGGCAGGTGCTGATAGCTCCGGCCAAAATGTGCAAAATCTGAGGCAGGATCCTTTGGAACAGCCTACTGAAGCGTCCTCTCCCAGATGCGTGTCCGCCCCGCCCCCCCCCCCCCCCCCAGGTTACAGGCCGTCTGTCCAGCTGCCTCCACCAGTTTCATCAAAAGAGACCCTGTCTGCCCAGTCCAAGTGTACCTACACTGACCCTGCAAACCTTGGGGCATATTTAAAGTCAAAGAGAAATCTAAACACAGTATTATATAGCTGTGGGTGTCAGGGAAGCAGCCAATCAGAGCCATTCACGAGTCACATGACTCAGCCGGATACTCACTTGCTCATCCTTCTTGTAGTCCATCAGGGCTACACACTCGCACCTGTCGTCCTCCAGGTTATACCCAGTTGTAATCTAAAACCACAAAGTGAGATTTTATTCAAATGGTTGGATCAAAGGGCACAGGCGATGGACCATAAAGCCGGGGGGGGGGGGGTGTCTCCACTGAGGAACGGAGTCACCCGTTAATGAAAGCTCATTATCACAGGAGCGTGTTGAAGGTGGGGGGTGAGCGAAGGGGAGTGGGCATAATGACCCAGGAGGGGGTCCTTTCTAGGCTCTGCACCGGTTCATCACCTCCTCACATCAACCACTGCAGCCTGCACTGCGTCTACACAACGCCAGTGCTGAGCGAGACGAGCCTGGCCTCTATTTCCACCAGCTGCACGTTTAGATTTGTTCTTTTACCTCCAGAGGAAATGAGTAGAGGAGATTTGGACAGACTTTACATCAGGTAATTAAGCGCCATATCGGTATACATGTTAGAATTGAGTTAAGAACTTTTCAAATGAGTTGAAACAGAGAAAATTGAATGAAGCCGCAGGCTGCAGTGTGATTTCTCCATGGAGAGTCGGGGTGTGAGAAACCCAGGCCCGTCTCATCAAAGCGGAGCCCCGGGGAGCTGCATGACGGCATTAAACCTCTTAATGACTGCACTTTTCATTTTATCCAGCATTTTAAAATAAAATTCCAGAGCATAATAGGAACACCTTCTGAATGCATAAGAGGCCGAGCGACGGGGGAAGCCGCCATTCAAATGGTCACCGTCCCGGACAGAGGGGGTACGGCACAGAGGCAGGACTGCGGTACCTACCAGGCCGTTGGTGTGGTTGCACATGTCCCACAGCGGGATCAGGGCTAGTGTGACCCGGCTGCCGTCCTCCGTGGGGATCTGGTTCTGCCGAGTCATGACGGAGGACACGGCCCACCTGCAGAGAGGCATCTCGAGTCATAAAAACCGCTGGAACGAGACCGGCGGCGTGAAACGCCCTGCGACCGCGGCGGCTGCGCGACTCCAGAGATAAAAGGAGACCCCGCCATGAATTATTCCCTCTGAGATAATGGTGAGCTAATGAAAGAGGGACGAATGCAAAGAGCTCCTATCGGGGGCTTCCTGAGCGGAGGCACCTCCCACCTCACCTGTAGTCATCAAAGGTGAAGGATTCCTTGAAGGGCAGCTTGCTGGCAGCGGGATGAGTCTGTGGCGGCGGGGGGAGGGGGGGGAAAGAAAGCGGAAATAAGTTGAAACTGGCCGGCACAATTTCATTATGCGGCCGCCTAACAGATACTAACGAGAGCGGGAGCATCCGGCGGCCCACGGCGGGATCACGCCGGCATTAGCCCCTCATACATCACTGTCAGCTTAATTTGTTGTGCGAGGCAGCCGTCATAAATCTGCTTCATCAATTTGGCCGACAGTTGGCCTGCGAACCACAGCAATCTACATGTAAAGCAGCCGGCCGTGTCTCCCAGGGCGCGTCTGGGCCGCGTTCTCCCGCCAAATCGGCCCACGCTGGAGCGGCCGTAAAAATAGCCTGGGTGAACCGCAGGCAGCGGGGGGCTGCTGTGTAAACCGGGGTGTCGCGCTCGCAGCCGGTTCACAAGTGCCCCGCTCAGACGGCAGCGCGTGAGTGTGAGCGCACGTGCAAGCGTGCGTGCGCGCCTGTTTCCATGCCCGTGTTAGTCGACCCCAACATTCATCTTTTGCCTCACTCGTCTGTGGTTTTGTTATGGTGCCAGACATTTTGGCAATCATTTTGGTTTGGGGGGGAGGGGCTAAACTGAGAGTCAGGGCACGATACACACTGTACTGCTGGTAAGTGACACAGTAAAAACATTCAGACATTTTGTAGTGTATTTCTGCCACCTAGAGGATCACTCTGACATTACAGACTCTAACAATTTGCTTACAGATACATGGCTGTCTGTGATAAAGCATGATAAGGGATTTAAAGCATGTCTGTAGCAGAGAAACAGCCACAGCACACCGCTAACATCTTCCATCAAGCAGGAATAAAAAAAAAAAAAACAGCAGCAGAGAAAGGCACCCTGACAAGCACGAAGTTTCGTATCTAGAGTGCCCACAAGTAAGCTCACTCATAACATCCAGTGATTTAAAAGCTACAAGGAAAACATTAAACATCACATAATAATTTTGTCACTGGGATAAATATTGGATGTTTTATCTTGACAGAAGTGTACCATACTCACACTGACAGTTACTGAATGAAAAACAAGAAGCATCCATGACATTTTTAAAAGCTACTCTTTTTGTTTTATGACCCTGAAAGAATTATCAAAGCCTCGGTGGATGGATGGAACGCTGCTGGAGGGTAGTATTTCTACAGCTGCAAGCTCATTAAATGGTTTCTGTCTCCCCCTTGTGGGCAGTTTGTTGCATTGCCGTCATGCATGTCGCATCCCACAGCCCTGCCACAACACTCTAAGTGTACCTACTGACTGCCAGAGGCACACCATGTTGTCGTGGAGTGGCATCAGGGTGCTCTGCTCTAGATTGTACACAGCAAACTGCGTAAGCTGGCTGTGCAGGCCATGTTCTTATTGGTGGGCTCAGAAGTCGGGTGCCAAGCCCCCCCCCACTCCCTGAACCCCCACAATTCCTGACATGGGTTTCATGTGAACAGTGAACAGTCCCAAATATTGTTTAAGCCAGAGTTTCCAAGCACCCCAAGCGGGACTGAAAGGGTTCCAGGTTGAGGACATTGTAACTTTATCAACAGCTAGCCTGTCCCAAACCAGGAGGGAACGCACCTGGATGACTTTGTAGAAGTAGGCATACTGGCGTGCTGTGTTTTTATACTGGCTAAAGACGTCCTGGATGGCCTGCGTGGCCTGCAGGCAGCGCACTTCCTCCTCCTCGTAGTACAGCGGTGTGTCGTACTCGCTGGGTAGACTCTTGATGTAGGGCAGCCAGAAGGAGCTGGGGTTAGCACGTTCACACAGGAGGTGCAGGGCCAGCGTCACATTGCCCATGGCCTGCAGGATGCGGTCCTGGCTGTACAGGGAACCTGGAGATGGGAAACTGAGCTGAGATGCGGGCGTGTGGTCAATAAGCCGGGGTGCCCGGGTCTGCGGGCTGATCTGGAGGAAGACAGCCTGCGCAGACAGGACTTCCGTCCTCTGAGGGACTCACCAAGCACTGAGTTTTTTGCCGATTCCACCGTCAGCAGCATCTTCCGGGGGATCCACAGGAACAGCTCCTCTGCCTACACAGGCAGAGATCTTCACCTCAACCAACCTGAACCCCTCCACAGATGCATCCCTCACAGAGTGGCCCCGCCACCGGTACTCACCTTAATGTCCCGCGTGGCCTTTAAGCCGTACCCCTGCTCTGCAAAATTACAGATTTCGAAGCCTTCGCAAGAGGCCCCATTTTCTGCAGCCCAGGCCATCAGCTCCGGGAAGTGATCCTCTCTCATTCCGTCGAACACCACGGACAGACCTGCCGACATGCCACAAGGCTCACGTGCTCCATCGGCATTTCTCACAAGGTAGGATGTGAACGGAACGCTAGATTTCAGAAACCGCCCCCAGCTTCACCAACAGCATGATTGTGCGGCTACCCAAAACGCTAACCTTTCTGTTTTTTTCTGATCTTCTCCACAAGGCTTCGGATCTGGACATACTCCGCCCACTCCTGACCCGGGGGCGGGGCTGCCCCACTGCATTCTGGGATTGGAAAATGACGACATTAGCCTGGAGCCCAGAGAAAGAAAAGCAGCCTGGACAGGGAGATTCCCAAGAGGAAAACAGCAGCTCACACAGACCACAGCAATGTTACATGAAGAGACATCTGCGTAGGCCCTTACTCTGTAAGAGCTCCGAGACCAGGTTCAGCATCTCCTTCGGGTTTGCCACAGCTGTGGGTCCCGTTCCCCATTTTTGCGTCTTCACTCTGCTCTTCTTCCCCATGTTCAGGCTGAACCACAATCAAGGACTGCTGAGAAGAGCAGCTTGTGAGTAGGAATAATCATACAGTCTCAATCATTAATCTGAACCACTAGAGGGCACAGTTTACAAGACTTCATGGTATTCCAAGATATTACATTCATAAGCGCTTTATGTTATGTAACTGATCAGCTGCATGTAGCGTGAGAAGTTAGTCTGTGGGACCGTTTTGCTGTTTAAGCATTGCCTGTGCAGATCTTGGGTGGTTACTGCACCCCTTTTCTGAATTTGCTGCCCAGTATATGGTCTCAGGTGACCTCAGCTGTCAAACCCTTTCAGTCTCGCTGGATTTTGTGTATCATGATCCTTGCTGCAGGTCTTCATCTTAGGACAGACCTCAGCCATTTCTTCCCCTTTTTTAAACACAATGTACCTGTTAAACTGAGGTTTTAGTGGCTGATTTATGCCGCTTGAGTGTTTGCATAATGTGCAAAGTCCTGAACTAAGAAGTATACCTGTGATTGAATTGGACAATAAATGCGCAAAAAGACACAGAAAACCGTGTCTTCTAAGATGTTCCCTTCCGTATATGTTCCCGTTAACTTCCTATTCTGGAATTTTCCCTGATTCCATGACATGCTTGCATTGGCCATTAGCCAACAAGCATCAGCAGGCCTCTTTCCTGGGATGATGCTGCTGTGGGAGTAGGAGGGGCGGAGCTCCAAGCATTCATCCAATCAGAACGAAAAGCATGAAACAAGCTCCATCCCATGTATTCCAAAACTAGAGAGCTGTGAGATTACCACTTTAGACCCAGGTCATCTGGAAAGGGACATTTTTGAGATAATTTCCCATCCATCCTTACTTAAGTAGGCATCAATGAATATTTATCAAAGATCCATGATAAGGGATGTTTCTGAGCATGACCAAGTATAGATAGTGTGGGAGTGCGTGAAGGTTAGAGGGAGAGCACAGGTCTGACACCCAGTCAGTTGCTTGGAACCCTCTTTAGCAGTCCAGACCTCCAATATGGACCACAGTATGTAGGCGCGGTCAGTAAAGCTGATGAAATAAGGGCACGTGGGATTGCAAGCTGCCATCCACCGTCACATCTGGGGCATTTTAAGTTTAAACCTAAATAACCGCACCTTTTTTTTGCTAGTAACAAGACTTACATCTTTGGTTGGTGGGGTTATATGTAATAGGAAAGCAGAGGCAAGAGCCAATCGTCTGGGTAAAACCCAAAGACGATCAGAAGAATGAATATGTTCTAGTTAAAATATACCGAACAGCAGTAAGACTAAATACACGTAAGTTACAATGTACATTTACAAAAATGATCAAATACGAAGAATGATGCGTACAGGCAGATATACAGGCGCAGAGGCGATCCATGTACCTATCTACCACAGCAGCTTAAGCCCTGGCAGCTTTAAAAATCTGGCGTGACAGCTCGCACGTTACTGAGACCTGCATCGCCCGCGACTAATCGTGTTTCAATAAGGCCCAGTCAAGAAATCACAGACGAGCGGATGATCGTGAGTAAAACAGAAGGCGGCGAATGAACTTTGAAGGAGGGCAGCTAGCCAGCTAGCATTTCTGCAGACGGATCGTCCACATAAAGTAAGCAGCAGAATGCGGCACGATAACAGTACAACACACCGACTGCGACGGTGCCCTGTTGCAATCTTTTTCTAAAATATTAGTAGACTACCTTCCGATTGACAGCAGCAGGTCCTCCTGACAGCCTGGAGTTCAGTCCTCTTCAACCACCGGAACGGGGTGCGCAGCCTAACATGCTGCCTCTAAACGGCCTCCGCAGGTTCTCACTACCAGCCCATATTATTGCTGCTTCCAAGAGAGCGGCACAGCGGATACATACCCATAACTCGCATGGCAGTAATCTGATCGCTTTTCACAGCTATTGGTTAACGTAGGGACCCGCCCCGGTTGTTATGGAGTTTCATAGGTCCATATTTTATGTCAATCAACCATGCATATCTATCAAGTTTTTTGCATCACACAAAAATAAACGGAAAGGCCCTGGTGTCTTATAATTGGTCGTCTTCTTCGGCGACATGAAATTACCTTAAAAGGCCATGATATAAAGCTCATGATTTGTTTAAGTAAACGTCAATCTATGGAGCTAAAAAGGAACGCTGGGCGTACTCCCTTTACGTCATGTAAGGCGGAACTTGGTGCGTTACGTCACATTATAGCCGTATACTGGACGTTATAGGCGCTTACATTTTAAAATAGCCTCTGTTTACGACGTTCTTCTTCATAATATTTGTTTATTTAAGTCTTAAGTAGTCTGTGTCCTTAGACATTTATTCACAGGAAATGTTTTAATACTCATGTTCCATTATAAAATATTATATTAGTTAAATTATCTGAGGTTATTCATACCTCTGGTAGTGTTATACAACATACTCTGTCTCCATTAACTAGTGTTAGTACTTGTATTTATCGGTTAAGCTTACTTACTGGTAAAGTTTACTAGGGGATACTTAAATGTATACATTTGCTGTGGCTATATAGAAATATACCGCCATTTCATGTGCTTCATTGGACTTTCGTTATAATTACTTTGAAATATGCTCTTTATACATTTATGTGTTACGTTTAGTTTATTAATAATTAAATTATGTAGCACGTTTTACAGAATGTTTTCTCTATATCAGATTTGTGCGTTTGGTTCTCATACAATGGTGGTTTTTATATTTACTAAAGTAATTTTCTGGCTGTATTCAGGCACTAACCGCATTTTTAAATTGGGTTGTGGAGTATGATAGCCAATGAAAACTGCATATTGGACTTCATGCCCACAGATGCCATGACTGTGTCGTTCTCACTTCTGTTATGGGTGGTCTTGTGCTAGGAACTAATTCTAATCAGTTTTAATCAAAATTATTAATGGGTACTGGCCTTAAAATTAGCTCATTGTTTCACATCTGACAGATTACCCTGCTTGACCGTTGGCCACCGTCCTTCTTAAAGCATAATTTATATTGATTGGTCTTACCAGCAGGTGGCGACATTGTTTCCTTTGATCTATGTTGCAGTACAGATAAAATATTTTCATTTAAAACAATTTCCAGTACATTCCATCCAGGATGTACCGCAGGTTCTACTTCCACCACCCCATGACCCTGACCAGAATAAGTGGTTAGAAGATGGATGTGTGAATAATTTACAGGAGACAAAAGTACTATAAAGAAATACTTCTTGTTTTTATTTCAAATCATGAAAAATTAGTCATTTGTATATTTTGCTTTTTTAAGATGCTAAATTATCAGTCCATTTTTTAGCTACATACAGTGCCAGGTTTTAAACCTTAATGTTAGTCCCAAGTACTCTAAAGAAATCAGTCATGACAGTGCTCTTTAAGCCCTGAAAGTACATCTTCTATCACACGTGGTAGGTATAACTGAATGCACTGGAACCATGAAATACAAGTCTCAGTGTCACATTGTGGATATAGAAAAACATTGAATGACCTTATTCATACCGACCGATAGAAGAAGCCAGTAGTTGTTTCATCATTTGTATAACAAAGGTCACTTTTTTATATCGCTTTTGAAGGCTTAAAGGGGGACGCACTTTGGTTATCCCTGCTGGAGGTCTCTGGGCAGCGGGAATGTCAGGAATGCCCGTAAACAGATGACATCAGGGTAAGATAGCCCCCTACTTCACAGGCCTGCTCTGTGGTACTGAGGTGCTAATGCTGTTTTTTTTTTGTGAAGTAATTCTACCATTAAATGAAAAATGCATGTTGAATCCAGGTTGCATTCTAGAGCTGCATCATAATCTTATAATCACACCTGTCCCTTTTGTGTCAATGATCCTTCCATCTCCATCACACCTGTCCCTTGCTATGTCCTCAACACTTGCTATCTTCATCAGACTTCCAGTGTACCCACCACCATTTTCATTTCTGGGAAAAAAAATGCTTTACTTTATGCTCAAAAGGAGTGCACGACAAATCTTCCATTTCATGTAGGAAGAGGCCATTTCCCTTCTGTATATTCAGAGCTGTACTTCATTCTGAAAGCATTATCCTCGTCCAAAGTTCCAGACTGTAACTCTTTGTTACCCCAATGTTAGGTGTCACCCTAATTCCATTTAAAATCGGCAGGGCTCTGGTTGGCTGGCTATAAGGTTGACCCAGCATTCCTTTGCCTCAAACCCTCAGGTTTTTGCTCAGACTATGTGCTTCTCAAAAACAAAACGGATAGTGAAAACTGGCATGCACACATGTACCTCCACTAAAATAGAAAACTGACAGTGATGCTTTTGATATGTATATATATTTTTCTACTTAAAGTGATTTCTGCATTCATGATAGACACCTTCCTCAAGCAAACTGGCAGGTTTGCTGAAACTTTTACCTTGTTTCCAGCAACACGGAGCCGGTACTGTTGCTGGGCTGGTTCTCGCTCGGTGCCTTTTGAGAACCTGCCTGCATTTCCACTGGTTTCACTAAAGCACCGGACGGAAACATTACGTAGGCAGAAGTGAGTGTAAAGGTAAGGTCCATATGGTCCATTTGGGATTTATTCCTGTTTCAGATTTCAAGTGTTTATAAGCTGCCGAAGCGAAAAAAAGAGCCTTTAAGGAGACAAAAGTTTAGTTTTTCAGAGTATGACTCATTGTGATCTGTCTCTATTGCCTGTATTCACTTTTGTCTCTCTTAAAGTTTGTTTTATTGCCATCCTTTTAGGGATTGTGTAATAAAAGAGTCTGCTAAAAACTGAACATTGCTGGCCACCTCCTGATCACTTTGTCACTCGAGCACCACAATATTTTATTTACTCAAGCTGCGACATGTTTATCAGTTATTATTAAATCTGGCCAGCAAATAGATCTTTTGCTTTTCACAAAATAATAAAAGATATAACGTTATTTTGCTAATAAGCGGTGGTAAGTTGTTTCACTGCCGGCACCGATGATATTAGACAAAACTATGTCAGTTATCGATCGAATTTTCCAGCTATCCAGCTCCGGCACCACGTTAGTGTAAACTGGGTATTTATGTGACCTCAGAGTAACAAACAGAGCATGGAAACAGTATTTTAGGTGATCTATGGAGTATAGAAAGCTGCACATGGAGCATAGGACCAGACAATGACCAGGAAATTCTAAAGATAAACACTGAAGGAAAAAAGCATTGATTTGGCACTTTGTATTCCTACAATCAACAGCTGGAGAATAAAAGACGATAAACTAACTGCCAGTCTGGAACCCTTCATAGTTACAAAATTGAGATCTGATGAGTGGTTTGGTCCAGTCGAGAATTATAGTCCACCAATGTCAAAGTCTGTAGGTAGTGGAAACAGATCTGATTTTCGTAGACAGCTTCCATCCCTGGTTCTTGTATACTTTTCCTCTGATCTGCTTACTGCGGACCTTTGAGCTGGTTTCCTGCTAGATGCTGCCGGATGGATGGCTTGGAGCTGGCAGCATCTTCCAACTTGCGCCATACGACCTGCACAGCAAAGCCAATCAGAATATTCTACAGAGAGAGCTTGACCATGAGCTGGGAAGTGAGACAAGCTGAAGAAATGTGTGGAGCATTTGGCAGACCAACAACAAATGTGACACCTGCTCAACAGGCCCTGGGCAGAGTGGCAATATTACCAGGAACCTTCATGGTACTTCAATTGGTTAATGTGGTGAATGGTTAATGGATGAACTGTCAGAGGCAGAAATCACTGGATAGCAGTATCTTATAAGCAGATCTGCATATGTGGTCATGATGCCTCAAACTGTACCTTTCAAAACTGAAGAGGTCAAAAAGCACAGCATCGGGTTGTGTAAGAGAAAAAGCTGAAATAGCACTCTACGTACGTTACACATCTCTCGGACAATGGCCTTCTCATTTTCTGTGAGGTCTTCCTCGTAATCCTCAGGAATTTGCTTGTCCAGGTTTTCATGGACCTCAAGCACCTGCAAAAGCCAGTGACAGAAGGGTGAAACTTCAAGGGACAAGCCAAACATCAATAGATGGCCAAAGGGCTTTGACTCCAGAAAACTGGAAATCTAGAGAGGACGTTTCCACTTGACACCGTGTTTGCATAAGAGAAGCACGTATAATTCTGCAATACTATAAAAGAAAATGCAAGAAAAGAATTCCTGATCACTATAATGTGCAGAGTTCGTTTAAAGGCATTGCACATCCTTCAATCTGGATGCAGATGAACACCAAGTTAACACTAGAGATATAATTCTTGCTAGAGCTTAATCAAGGCCAAGTTTTCTTATGTTTTGTTGTGGGACAGATGGCTCCACCATCCTACCTTCATGGCTTGAACCACAGCCTCTGGTTTCTGGGTTGCTGGCAGAAGTCCGGCCTTCGCGGCAACACTGCTGGGTGCAATTCTGGCACTGCCCTGCCGAGGAACCACAGCATAGGGGGTGAGTATATACAGCACTTTTAGTACTTCCAGTTTGCTTTTCAGAATTAAGAATGAATATGTACAGGTACGCTTGTTTTGTTTTGTGTTCCTGTTTGTGGTACACACATTCTGCGGTTCTTCCTGGTGCTGGGACAAGGAGGATAGCTGTGACTCCGAGTGGCACAGAGGTAGACCTTTCCTCAGTGGCCTCAGTCCAGTTGTGCTACCCTGAGGACAAAGATGATGGTCTAAGGGAGCTCTCGATGGTTTCATGTCATACTCTTCTCTACACACAACGCTATCCAGAGGCAAATAACAAACACACATTATGTTCCCATCATGGGATAGGAAGTCCTTTTCTGAAATACAGTCCTCCACGAGCCAGAACATCTGCATCACTGCTTCAGTCAGTCACCATCGAATAACTGCTGGCATGCGTGCATTTGCCGACAGCCCGTAATGTCTCCCTGAAGATTACAGTAGTGAGATTAGCTTTTGATCTTACACAACCCCATTCAATATCTTCACAAAGTCAAGAATTCCGATCTGCCCCAAAACAAATACAAAAATTATCAAAAGGGTATTGTTTACATTCTGAAAAAGAGAAAGTGAAAATGTGTGACGGGAGAGGCAGAGCTTTACACGAAGGGAGGCGTGAGCAAGAGAGAACAATATCTATTTGACCCCCCCAACAACATAAGCAGCCACGTATTTCCCCCACAAAGCAATTCACTACAGCAGGAAGCTCTCGACACTGGCCATCACTTCGCTGTGTACTGGCTGCAGGAAAGAACGTGTCACAAGCATTTTGCAGGCAAGGGGAAAAGAGAGTCCCGGACACCGATAGAGGCACACCAAGCTTGCGGAGCTCTCAGATGGTTACCTTTGTTGGCATCTTTGGCAAACTATAGCGGCTACGTGGCTGAGAGAGGAGAGAACAGAAACGATGAATGACCTTCTCGATAATATGCAGGACAGTCCTTAGGTCATGTGGGTGACCCCCTTGAAGGGGGGCCCTTTAATCTGATTGGGCAGTAAGCAGATTCCACCGGCATGACTTGACAGGGATCTCACCATCTTATATCTTATCACTTGATCATCAGCCTAAGCCCCTCAGACAAAAGCCACATTTTTGCTTCACTATGTCACAGCATCTATGTTATATAGTATTCTATTTTATTTGCATTAAGTTTACAAAAATGTGTACCACTCTTGTGCGATATGAAACAATATAGCTAATACAGCATCTGTAAACATTTATGTAAAAACTTCATGAGCAAGAGAGTAGATAAACAACACAAGATCATTTTCCTAAAGTACTGTACAGTGTGTTCTGTTCTCTCATCCATGACGTAGATACCGGAAGAAACATGAGCCAAACCCCTGATGTTTCAGATGCTGAGGTTCACTCTAAGTAACACATACAGAACTTGTCTCTGTTGTGGGAGCTTCATGGTATTATGGCCTTTTACCTGTGATAGTAGCTTGTCATCATCCTGTAACATCCGCACTTTGGTTTCCAGCTGCCTGACATAATTGGAACTTGAATCTAAAGGGAAAAATCGACAGGGAAAAATATCAATTCCTCTAAATCAAAATGGCAGACGTGTCGTCACATAGCTCTGCTTCTTGACCAAAATGTGTAAAATCTTCAAATGACTTTCATCCTGAGATGTTAACAGTTAATGAACAATTAATGTATGTTAAAATGGTTGGCTATCTTTATCACTCTCAGTTGAATTACCAATGCAATCCTTTGCGGCACAGAATTGGCTAAACACCGGTTTGCCCTGTCCCTGGCAGTATGATGGTTAGCTCCCAGTCTGAGAAAGCTGCACCAATAACCTGAGAGCATTCAGAGCACATGGGGTGACATTGTGAAGAGTGCTGCTATACAATGTGCAGCCTGTAACTTATAGTAGGGTGACCACACATCCTCTTTTTCCCGGACATGTCCTCTTTTTTGGGACCTAAAAATGCCTGAAATGTGGGGAAAAGAATGCCGAGATTTGTTTTGTTCTTTCTGGAGGTACGTTCATGCCTTCATCTCCTTCACCTTTTTAAAAACACGGGTTATAAATCTGATGAAACTGACTGGCCAGCAGGAGTGATTGGGAAAGAGTCTCCTGGCCCAGCAGAAGCTGAGTGTAACCTAGTCGTTTCTGATTATAATGGATAACAGGGTTACATAAGTAGTATCCTGACTGTCACTGAAGCCCTGTGAATCAGGTGGGTATTTTAATAGATACTATCGCACGCCTTTAATGCCGGCCGCACCGACAGAGGGCTGTGCTGATAAATTGATAAATGTCTCATGCTACTTTTTGAAAATTAGAATGAAAGACCTGCTCCTGATGACTTTACTAAAAAGTAGAGCAGAATACCAAATAAATATTTAACAATGAACATGAAAGGCGTACGTACATTATTAAAAGCACTGCGTGTGATGCATGATGGGATTTCAGCAGCACAGCAGAGCATCGAGATGATGTGCTAAGAGATCTGGAAATATGCAAATGATCTTACTGTGTAGGCCAGTGTGTTCGCGTGAGATGCTGATTTGCGGTTCCAGAAGGATCTGAGCACTGTTATCCACAGTAATGCTCTGAGCTGGAGTTTGTGCAATCCACCAGTATATGCATATGCAGAGAAGTGCCTCCTGGTGGTCACTAGGGCTCATTCACTAGACCAGGGGTCTCCAACTCCGGTCCTGGAGAGCTACTGTCCAGTCGGTTTTCAATCCTACCCGGCTTCTGATGAGCCACACCTGTTCTCAGGCAAATACCAGAAGCAGGCGTGGCTCATCAAAAGCCAAGTAGGATAGAAAACCTACTGGATAGTCGCTCTCCAGGACCGGAGTTGGAGACCCCTGCACTAGACATATTCACTGGTGATTCCTGCCTGATAAACCAAGAGCAGGCTCTGACCTTTAGCTCTTGTCTTCTCCTGAGCATGCAGTCTGCTATCCAGAGGAGCCAGCTCAACCTGTTTGGACCCAAATCTATCCTTGCCTACAGGTTGGCCGCAGTAATCCACCCTGGTGACTCACCGCCTGGTTTATGGCCTGTGCCACGTGACTCATGGCTGCATATTTACTGTAATTTAGTTCACTCTGCTTCAGTGAAAGACAGCAGGATCCCTCCTGCATCCCTGTGGCCTGAAGACCAATTTTGTAACTTCAGAGCAGCTCACAGTAAAACTGGCTGCCAGCTTCCCTTTGCAAACCTTTCTGAATTAAAAGCAATTTTGAGGCTGGTGGGGTGGCATGGTGGTGCAGTGACACCTCTACAGACCAGGGTTTGAGCCTCTGCCCCAGGTCTACATGTTTGGAGTTGGTTTGTTCTCCCTGTGGGGTTTCCTCCCCGCAGTCCGAAAACATGCTAAGGTGAACTGGAGTTGCCAAATTGCCCGTAGCTGTGATGTATGCCGTCAAATGGCCCGATGCCCCATCCTGGGTAATTCCCGGGCTTGTGCCCACCTGTGCCCAGCACTGGTCCTAGCTGCATGAAAAAAAGCATTTTTTGCAGGCCCTACCTACGGAAGAATTACCTCTTAGCTGTCAGCTGAGGTTTCACTGAGATTCCACACAAGCGATGCTTATCCAAGCTGCAGCAATCCATCCACAAGGCTTTCATCTGAACAGGAATGTCTCTACCTTCTATCTGTTTGCTATACCTTTGTATCTTCCAGAAGATTATCACCTGATAAACAAGGTTTCTTGGAGAAGATATATCATACAGAAAATCTCACAGATCTTATATAAGCCCATTCACTGTGCCTTGACATGTTTACCGGACATGTTCCAATGGTTTCCATGGTCTTCCAACAGGAGACGGGACAGTCGTCCTCAATTGTTACAACTTTTACTTCACATTGCTTCTGTCTGGCTCAGAAGTATATAAGTGTGAGAAAATACACCACAAAAGAACCACAGATGAAAATCTGTGGTCCTCTTTCTCCTTTTATTTTTGAATATGGAACCTCATGTTCCTAAAGGGAGGAACTAAGGTTTTATTTCACTTCATGCATTTGTCTAAAATTGGTGGTTGAACTCAAGTTATTTCCTTGTTTTAGTAACCTGTTAGGAAAGTAAATACATTTAGAGGAAAACACGAGAGACTTGTGTTGAAGAACAATGCATCGTGTCTAAAGGAGAACTTTAGGAGAACTCCCTGGACTTACACTGCTTGGCCATTTATCTACTATACGAGGTTCTCGGTCCCTTGTAGCACTGTGTCTAGAAAAGGTCAGGTGTTTAGCACGGCGATTAAATGTACAGAGAACCCTGAGAGCACGGCTGTTCTTGTGTACGATACCGTTTCCTACTGAAGGAATCCGAAGAGGGATCTTCAACAAGGAGCTTGTGTTTACGAAACCGCATGCTAAATGAAGCATCATTAAAACGGCGTCGACGAGACGCATGTCACTACAGGCATCTGAACGGAGATCACTGGTAGGGAATGACAGCTGGCTTTACAACATCCACTTTACAACATTCACAGGGCTTAAGTTTTATTTGCAGGTGAATGTTCTCAAGGCTAGAGTATTACAAAAAGACTAGCACTCTGTCGCAACTCCAAAAGCACCCCGCTGTCTGTCGTGCCTCTGTGCCACTGCTTCTCAGACGGAGCAGGAGTCTCAGCGCTGCGTTGAGACTGGATTGTGTTAAACCATGCATGTGTCTGCTATTCCATCTTCCTTAGGGGCCAGTTCTCAGCTGAGGAGAGCAGCTCCCACTGCACTAATGAGGACACGTCTTTAATGATGTGGAATATGATTTCAGTTCCCCTGAATGGAATCTCAGCAGATGTGATGAACGTTCTGCTCTCTGTTCTGCAGTATAAATGGCTCACATGAAAGTTTAATGCAGAGAGATAAGAGCATGCCGTCAGCTCCTTTGATCTACTGCGGCTCAGATCTCCAGTGTGCCATTCAGCCACAACATCCCATGATCCAGCATCACCCCGCTCTTTATGCTGCTGCACTTCTGCAGAGGAGTGGCAGCTTGAGGTGGTCTGCAGCAACGACCGTGTTGAGGGCTGTAAGGTATGTTTCTCTTCTGAGCACATCACACTCAACAGCCCCACCCCTGTGCCTGGAGAGATGCCAGAAATGCAGCAGGAATTTCCACAGTTCTTGGCGAAGGACTTATATGCTACATTCTTTTCCTGAGGTAGTGAATTCAGCGTCTTCCATATTGCTGAGAGGAGATAGCAGTTCGGGAGAGTTTGAAGCAGAGGAGGAACCCGTTATCCATGAAAACTTCAAAGGGAGGCCTGATTAAAACGTGACGCCGCATCCATCCAACTCCTTACCATGTGATACCACATACTGCGTAAAAGTCTACTGTCCACTCAGTTTTCAGTTAACGCTTTAAAACCAATAACTTCTGAAATATTCATTATTAACTATAAGATGCACATAATTAAAGCCAACCTCAATTCATATTCTAATTCCAAATCTTACCACAACTTCAAGTACTTTGTGAGAACAGATACATCAAGATACAGATACATAAGCTGCACATTATTCCTGTCTTGGATAAATTCATTAAACTAATACATGTTCTAATGCTACCCAATGCTAGCATACTGTGAAGGAACTTAATATTTGTTACTAGCCAAATGTGTTACTTCCATAAAAAATGTCTGACATGCCTTTTTTATTATTAGTCACTAGGCTAGTGTTCAGTTTTTGTACTTGCCCTTCATTTAAATTACTTACCTTAGGCAAGTGGGTGAGTTTAATTTTAGTGATGGACAAAATGACGCTTCCTGAACCATTTGCTGTATTTTTTGAGCCCACTAGATGGTGCTCTTGACTTGCTTTGGCACATGCTTTGTGCCCCTTTTTTTGGAATAGAGAGCACCATCTACTGGGGTCAAAAAATATAGTAAATGGTTCATGAAGCATCATTTTGTCCGTCACTACTCAATTTCGAGCCCTGCTACCATATTTAAAAATTTAAAAGTGAATTTGCAAGGCAAATGTGCGTTAGTGACACCTATCATGGTGGTATTATAGGGTCCCAAGGTACACATTTGTGAGCATCCCTGAAGGGAAATGAAAGGGTGAAACAGGGTGGACAGCTCGTCTTATAACTCCTCTCTGTGGCTCCCAGGTAGGCATCCAAAATAAACACGTTAAAGCCTAACGCACTATCCCACAAAGGGTGTGTATCCTCTAACATGGCATGGTAGATGTTCACTTGTAGGACAGTTGTGAAAAATGTAACTGTTCCTGTATAAGCAGATGCATGACAGCAGGCTTTCTCTCCTTTGATGTGCTTTAACAAAAGAGTGCTTTAAGCACCCCCTCCCTCTCGAGAGAGCTCAGTGCTGCCCCACTTCTCTTCCTGGGACCAGATTTGCCAGCAGTCAGCTGGATGATAATAACTGTTACAATGGTTCCCCACCCCCACCCCCTCTACTTCTCCAGCCTTCTCCAAACATGCTGGAAGAGCAGCTGGTCTGAGCCATCCTCTAGCTGACCTCCTTCCTTTCCAATCAGCTTATGTTTCCCCTAAGGACAAGAAGCCACAATGTCCTAGGAGCCTAACTAGCTCAGCCTGGAGTCACACTCTCCAACCTCAAGGTGTAACGCTCATATAAGGCCTGACCCTTTTGGTTTATTTATGCTGTTCTGGTGTCATCTGCTGCAGTCATGACTCTTCTACTTCATCACTTTTTGGCACTAGAATTTCTCGGTGAATCCAACAGGCTAAGGAATTCCTTTAGTGTAAAACATATCAGAAGGATGTCTTCCCAGTGTAGACAAGATATCTCCAGATCCAGTGTCCCTGCTGTGTTGCTAATGGACCCTGGACACTGGTAATCCCCAGAGAAATGGGTCACTTAGATCATTTTCAAGGTAGTCCTGAAATTACCGGTTCCTTCAAACCACATGAAAAAATAAAGGGCTAAAACTGTCATATGAATTTTCTAAATGAAATAGAAACAGGATGAAATGCATACGTGCTCCTGAGGGGAGAATCCCTCAGCTTAACAGCGGGATGAGATTCCAGAACAAAGCAGATAAAGAAATGTACAGATCTTACATACAGATATGTAAACTCATTCTGTGTCAAGCACATCACCATCAACTAACCCTGGTGCTATGCATATTGGATTTGTGTAACCAAATCCACTATAAACTAGAGAGCATACTTGAATATACTTTCGTGGTGACATCAATAACACATTTGGGAACAGGTGGTTTGGAATAGAAATGTCACTGGTATGGTTTTTTTGTCCTGCTGCCTGTATCGTGCCAGGATGGATTGTTGGTGTGCCAAAGATATCCACTCCAGAGAAACGTAGCACTATCTGCTACCCGAGCGGACCAGATGTCCCCGACCCAGACGTAGTCACGCCAGAGCAGCCACTTCGACGATATGAGAAACTCCTTTACTCTGAAACAAGGAGCAGACCTGAAAAGCCTACATTCTAATCCGCAAAATCTCTATGGCAGCAGCTATTTGCAGTAAATGAATGAAGCCGTGAAGCAGGGGGTGGGGGCCTTTCAAAAATAGAATCCCGTCCATTCATTCTGACCAAGAAGGTCTTTCTGCATGGGCTCATTAACATAACAAAACAGGGGCTCTCCTATGCAGTGCAATGGAGCGTTTTTACCAATACAGGCAGGGCAGCACAAACAACAGTCAGATGGGCGATCGTGTGCACATTCCTCCAGTCAGAGAACGTCATCAGGTCTTCATTTGGAACTTTATATTTTTCCAATTTTAGAATGTGCTAAATATTTAATGGATCTAATCTACATTTTATTTGCAGCTTAAAAACAAATCAAAGCAAGCAAAAAAATAAAATAAATAAATGTCAACATAAAAAAATTTACAGGGGGTTTCCATGGTTTACATTGCAACTCCCAATCCAGAAGAGGGACACTCAACGGTTTTGTTGTAAAAGTCAGTGGGAAAGAACTTTCATCCAAGCTTCTGTCCTCAAAAATGCTCCCAAGAGTGTGGTTTGGAGAGGCTGGAAGGATCTGCGAGACCAGCCAATTACAAGCTTGCTTGTGAGTACCCTTTGAAGTCCAGCATGGAGGGAATTTAATAGGTGAAACCTGACAGCTAGCGCAGCCAATAAAACATGTTCATCAAGTGGAGAAAGGCAATTTGACCACTGAGCCCCTGCCGCTAGGCCTGCCCTCTGTATGACCACCATGACATGCAGACTACCTTAGTCTGCGCGCACCCATTTCCCCAAATACCTTTTAAATCATCTTCAGTTGGATTACATGCATGAAGTAAATCAGATACTCCGAAATGCGTTTAAGAAAATCAAAAGCCTACACCAGCGCTTCTAACAGCACACTTGCTAAATAAACATATGGGTGGTCCAAGTGGTCTATAAATTCACCAGTAACCTGATCCGCCACATGCGGCGAGGGCTGGATAAATCATCGACCTCAAAAGATGCCGAAATTTAAAACATCTCAGCTGATTCCTGTTTTAAAAGATAGGGGTGCATTCTGTGGAAAATAAAGGAAACAGGTCCAACTACATTTTGGGAAATGCTTTGTCAGGGAGTGTTTCTAACCAGTTCTGATGGGAGAGAACCTGATACTCATGGTAATTACCATATTAAATACCAGGCAGACACACTGAGAGCACACGGCCTTCTGCTGCATCCTCTGGCCCTGGGGCCGATCTGGACCTAATGGAAGCTCCCATCCCACAGAAACTCTTCCATTTCTTTTTGACCGTGGGAAGACGGAGCAAAAGTGATACCTGACCCTGCAACAGAAGTCCGGCTCATGACCCAGAAAAGACCCCCTTAGTCCTCTGGTACTCCAATGGGGGGGGGGAGGGGTGGGTGTGGGGGCTGGGACTTTATTTGGGGAAGAGACTGGAGATGGATTCAACAAAAAGGTTAGGAGGACAGAAAGTCAGCAGAATGGTGAATTGTCTGTGCTGAAGGATTGGTAAAAAGGTACAAGTTAAAGGAAAGAGGTCACCCCCCCCCTCCATCGCAAGAAGCCACATACCAGGAACTCCCAGTTAATCTTTTTCAGAAAGACACTGGTGGTTGAAATAATAAGCATGACATGCAAATTCAACTTCACATTTACTACTTAGGTTTTATTTTTGTATCCAAGTTGACCAAAGTCACCAAGCAATTTCCACTTTAGATAGACACTGGTCAACTTTCTGGTGAGAGAAGTAGAGAGATGGACTTCTGCGAGACAGTATCATAACCCCCTTAATCCGTTGAGGTCCCCCCCCCCTCTCTTTCAGGAGCTCACAGCACAACAGGGGGGGTTAAGTATAGACTGGTTAAGTATAGAGTGTCCAGGTGAGGAGGGTAATCTGGGGCAGCAGCAATCATGCTCCCTGTCATGCAAAGTGTGTAAGCAAGCCTTTAAGCATGGGGTGTCTGCTTACTCAGTAAAGTGCATAATAATCAGGTCCAGAAAGTACAAATCCAGACCAAGATTTTGTTTCAACCAACCATTTGAGCATAAAGAGTCACAGTCACAGACTACTCAACTGGTTGGCTGAAACGAAATCTTGGTCTGGACTTGTACTTTCTGGACCTGAACTATCCATATCTGGCATAAATAACATACACATTGCACAGTGCAATAACACTGAGCCGACTTTGAACAAAGACAGACTACAATCAGGAATACTAAATGGCGCGGCAATAATTCTGGGTATGGTGTCAGGATATGCAAGATATCAGTATTAATCCATTAAATCCTTTCCTGTCTATAGGATCAAAATGGATTTGAAATTCATGGTGACTGTAGATTGCAAGATTTCTGTAAGCATATACAAAACTACTGAAAGTACATCAGTAGTACAACAGACTGAAGTTGCCTGTCCTTCCTGGGAACAGCTGTAACAATTGAGACTCACCATCAAGAGCAGTGGAGATACTGCGGTGGTGGGCGGGGGCATACAGATCATCCATGCACCTTCTGTTGCTCTCCACCTTAGGTTCCCCTGCTTTCTGCGTGTGGCTGTGGTTGTGATGGTGGTCAGGACTGCCAACGCTGCTCGTGCTGGAGGTGCTGCTTCCATCCCCGACATCTCGGAGCGTGCTGGACCCACCGTTCAGGTTTGTTAGACTGGACTGACTGTCAATAGAGCTCCTGGACCCAGCTCCACTCCGCTGCTCATCCAGCATAACGATGATCTCCTTTAGCTCCGTGTTCTCCTGCACCAGTGTCTCCTGGTTGACCTCCAGTTCCCTCAGCTTCTGCTGGTACAAACCCACCTCCTGCCACATAACACTTGCAGTGTAGCGGCCAAACCGCTGCCACTCTCTGGACAGCTTCTTGCCCTTCTGCCTGTCGTCGTCTAAGAAGCAGCACAGCTCCCTCAGCTCGTGGTTGTCCTCCAGCAGTTTTTGATTGACCTCTTTCAGGCCCCGTATTTCATGAAGATGCACCTGAAGCCTTCGATTGACATCCTTCATCATGTTGCCATGTTCAACCATCAAGTTCATCTTCTCCTGATCCACCTTTCTCAGTCTCTTAAGCAAGTCATTTTTGCTCCATTTCAGCAGTTCACCATCAGGAACTTTACTTAAATCGTCCATCGGTTCGTCCGTCACATTCTTTGCCATATTCACTATTGTAAACACATACACAGTGTAACTAGGTACACTCTACAGATGCAGACTTAAGAGTCTTAACGGTAACATTAGAATAGTTTTGTAAAAGCTAAATAGGCAAAAAATAATAATAATAATAAAACCTTCTAAAGTGTAGATTAAACCGCAAAGGACACGCCCAGTTTCCTCTTGGCAAGATAAATCACATATTGTGATTTATGACACTAACCCGTTTATGTCAGCACCATGAGCCGGCGATTGCGCGCTCGACACACGGCCAGCGGTGGTAAAAACGATCGATGTCCCGGTGGCTGTCGCCTTCCGCGGCTCCTCTCTCAGCACATTAGGAAATAACATTCAGTAAAACGCATTTCCAATCCTTATCAATTCAAAACAGCGTTACTTCCCGGATTATTCTATGCTTAATGTATACTGAATATTGAAGCTGTTTTTACATCAAAATACTTGATGATTGTCTCGCCGTCGGGTATATAAATAAGCCACTGTTCCGAAGCAAAACGAGGGTTAGCCCAGAAGATCTTAAGTTTCCCTCGTTAAATACACGGAATCTCCAGGTTAGAATGGGTGATTCCCCCTGCCGCGGCAGAGGCTCGCTTCCAGCAGCCGGGCGCCCGATGACGGGGTAGACAGGCGGTGCGAGCAGGTAGATGGAGGTGCAGCCGAGTGCCCGATGACGGGGTAGACAGGCGGTGCGAGCAGGTAGATGGAGGTGCAGCCGAGTGCGCGATGACTGGGTAGACAGGCGGTGCGAGCAGGTAGACGGAGGTGCAGCCGGACGCTTTGTGCTCAAGGGCCGGCCTCCTTAAAGGAGCAGCAAACCACGCCTTCTGGGTGCTAGGCGTTCATTTACACTCGCACTATGAATGGCATGTGTAAGGGTGAATATAATGACATGTGTACTTTGCTCATACCCTTTCGATCATATAAATATGTACTGAAGCAATTAATCTTATTTAATAGCGTCAAGGCAAGCAAATGAAATGAATCGCTTGAGACTTTTACCAGCCACGCCTCGGTCGTGACTTGGCCATTGGATACCTGCTGATATTAATAACATACAGTTGGAGTTTCACATTGTTAGATATTATTAACGATGAATGTTTCCATGTTAGATTTTCTCTTTATGGTGTGTGCCAGTAATATTTGCCTTCCTCCGTTATACATCATGTCATTTTTACTAATGACGTTTTGACAAGTGTTCGGCCGAATCGTTACATTTCACAGCGAACAGGAAATGCAGAGCGAGCAAGGCACGTTGGACCAAAAAGCTGGCCCATCGCAGTTAATTCGCACAACACAGTGCACAAAGTTCAGAACCAGACATCCAGCTATGGAGCCGAGTAGCTGGAGGAAAGCCATGCGAAGCCGCGGGAGGAGCATGGCAGCTCCGGTCAGACGGAGCCAGAGCCGGGAACGGATTCAAAATGCAGCGATGGGGCTCTTGGAAGCAGCGTGGCCCATGACAAAAGGCATAGCGGCATAAGGATTAATACGTCCACTTTGGGGGCAAATAATTCATTATCACAGTCAAATATTTAGGTTCCGTTATTCTTTTTAATTAGTGGAAGTCCAGATATCTGACGTTCCATTCAGTTCCCGTTCTGCGCGACGTTTCTGTGAATACAGCGCCCCCTTCTGGACACAGTCGACTCTTCTCATTTATCCGTGAGCACGTTTCTGCAAGTACGTGCCCAGAATCATGTAAAAACAAGCAAACGTTACGGCTTTGATTACAGCTACATGTTTTTATTTATACACCGAGAAAAACATTTGTAGAGTTATTATCATATTTCCCCCCCGTTGTTTCTACTTGGTAAGTATTATGTTTATAAAATAAAATGATTGCGCGTGAGTAGCTTAGTGGGACAAATCAGCCAGGGCAGAAGGGAGCAAAGCATGCGGATCGGCGTACTCTGACGTGGGACCACCGGGAGCAGAGTGACCCTCCCCGGCTCCTGCGATGTCTGGCCGTGGTGCGGCTGCACATTCCAAACAAGCCCGATGCCTCAATTACAATTCATATCCGTGATTTCCTCGCATGGGAACTCGACCCTTTGAGACACTGACACATTTGGATGCAAGTTCAGGGAGGATGATTAACGTCTGCGGTCAAGTACAACGTGGAAGAAAGTTATTTGCCAGCAGCACAAAACGCCAAAATGGCTTCGTAACTCCGAGGGGAAAGTAGCTGGAGTCCTCTAATGTATAAATTCTCTGTAGAGAAGTTCAGCACATGGAAATACTACCGATTCAGGGAAATAGTTAATAATAAAATCACGGCGACGTGCATGTCTCACAAGCCGGACTGGAGACTTTTCCGCCGTTTTGCGGTACTTCGTCTAGATGTCTTTGCAGAATAAAGGCACTGCTGAGTAAAATAACGGTAAGATGCGGCACCATTGTGATTCCCCGGGACGCGCCTGCCAGCCGCTGTTTGCCCTGCTCCTTTTATTCGGACTCAGGATATTACCTGCATCCCCACATCCACAGTGCCTGGATTTCAAGCCCCCATTTAAACCACAGGATACCCTCGTGTTTTGCGTGATGTACACGGACTTCGGCTGCTGTGATTCTCGCAAAGATCGGGAACTGAGGGCGAAATTTTACGAGATCGTGGACAATTTCGACAGTCAGGGATATGCCAGTTGCGCGGGGTATGTTCAGGACATTATATGTCAGGTAAGCAAATATCGTAAAGCTATTATAACCTCCAAAACTGAAAGCGGTACATAAGAAAAAAAAAAACAACGAATCTACTTTCTTAGTGTCTGGAGTGCCATAACTATTGCTTTAGTCGATTATGTGTTACTATTAAGACCTGTAGCAAATGGAGTCATTTCGATAGTTTAATATAGTTAAAAATGTTTTAATTAAACGAAAAATGCAGAATGTGGCTGCCTTCTAAACAATGAATGTGAATTTATTTGAATAATGGTAGGTCCCTTTTTTACGCCGGACTTCCTCAGTCTGAGGCACACATGAGGTCTCCCTTCTTGTTCTGTTCGGCTCCCCCAGGAATGCTCCCCATATGCTGCTCACCTTTTTGACGCGGAGGACCCCAGCACCCCTCTTCGCTCTCTCCCGGGACTCTGCCCAGACTACTGCTCCCGCTTCTGGCTGAGGTGCCGCTCGGTCATCACCCTCCTCTCCAACAACACCAGCCTGGAGGGCCTGGAGGCAGACCGACATCGCTTTTGTAGGTACCTGGAGCTGGACGATGCAGACTACTGCTATCCCCACCTGCTGAGCAATCCACAGCTGACCAAGGACCTGGGCCGGGTCACGGCCAATGAGGAAGGCTGCTTGCATTTGTGCGTCGAGGAGGTAGCCAATGGGCTGCGCAACCCCCTGGCCATGGTGCACGCCAACGACGGCACTCATCGGTTCTTTGTGGCGGAGCAGGTAGGCCTGGTCTGGGCCTATCTGCCAGATCGCTCCCGGCTGGAGAAGCCATTCCTAAACCTCACAAAGACAGTGCTGACTTCGCCGTGGGAGGGTGATGAGCGAGGCTTCCTGGGCCTGACCTTTCACCCCTACTTTAAGTACAACGGCAAGTTGTACGTTTATTACTCGGTGAAGGTGGGCCGCCAGGAGAGGATCAGAATCAGCCAGTTCCGCATTTCCTCCGGCGATATGAACGTGGTGGACCATAATTCAGAAAGGTGTGTGTCTGTCCAGTCATCCTTTGTCTAAATGCGACTTGCGTTAAATGCAACCTGCAGTGAAAGTGAAGGTGCTTGTGTGGAGCCTTCAACAGATGTACCGCTTCATGGTTTTACGTTACATTAGCGGTTACTCTCTTGAAACTTTTGTAACTGCAGGGTTATTTTAGAAGTTGATGAACCGGCATCAAATCACAATGGAGGCCAGGTGCTGTTCGCAGACGACGGCTACTTGTACATCTTCACCGGGGACGGAGGCATGGCTGGGGACCCTTTCGGCAAATTCGGGAACTCGCAAAACAAGTAGGAGCCATTTAGAGGCCCCCCAAACGGGGCCCTAAGTGCTAGAGCAGAATGAGCTGCGAAACACCAGGAGCATATCTTTGGCTGAGAGCATATGGGACGCAGCGCTCTTGATTCAGCACGATCTGGTCTCTCCTCTCACTCACACAGGTCCACCTTGCTGGGCAAGGTTCTCCGCGTTGATGTGGATGACAACGATAGGGGGCCGCCATACAAGATTCCGTCGGACAACCCCTTCCTGCGGGAGCCCGGGGCGCGGCCAGAGGTGTACGCCTACGG
Organism: Hippopotamyrus pictus; assembly: GCA_026781145.1. Taxonomy (NCBI): domain Eukaryota; kingdom Metazoa; phylum Chordata; class Actinopteri; order Osteoglossiformes; family Mormyridae; genus Hippopotamyrus; species Hippopotamyrus pictus. The sequence continues at coordinate 13,778,677 of JAODLC010000028.1, forward strand.
TGTGCGCAACATGTGGCGCTGCTCAGTGGACCGCGGCGACCCCACCACCAGGGAAGGAAAGGGCAGGATCTTCTGCGGAGACGTGGGACAGAACAAATACGAGGAGGTTGACATCATCGAATCGGGGAAGAACTATGGCTGGAGGGCCAAAGAAGGCTTCTCCTGTTATGACAAGAAGCTGTGTGCCAACAGCTCCTTGGGTGGGTATTTTACAATGGACCGCAAGCTCCGAGATCCGTACGGTGCCCAATCTGTGTGACGTGGGCACTCCCTGGCCCACGATTGCCCAGACCAGGGGAAATGATCTCGTATTTTATCCCGTTCCCAAATACGGAGGCAATCTGTGGCTGAGACACAGGATGAAACTGGATGATCAAGAGGAGTCTGATTGGGTCCTCTTTTTGTAGATGATGTCCTACCCATATTTGCCTACCCTCACAAACTGGGGAAGTCGGTGACTGGGGGGTATGTGTATCGTGGCTGTGAAAACCCCAACCTGAACGGCATGTATATATTTGGAGACTTCATGAGTGGGTAAGGATCATTTGAGGGCCTGGGGGGGGAAGGGGTTAGTAATTAAACCAAAGTGTGCTGATCTTGTTTTGTTTACCAAGGTTGAAATAGGTAGGAATCCGTCTTACTGTGAATGTTCTACAGAAGATACATTTGAATTTGTTTTGCTGTATTGGGATCTGGGGGTTCGGATGTTCCTGTGCATTCCAGGCGCATGATGGCTCTCCAGGAGAACAAGGTAACAAACCAGTGGGACGACCATGAGATCTGCATGGGCCAGGGTCTGACCTGTGCTTTTCCGGGCCTCATCAACAACTACTATCAGTACATCATCTCCTTTGCTGAGGATGAGGCAGGTGGGATGAAGGGAAAAGTCTCTCCACACCTTTATTGTTTTTTTTTTCCATTTAATGCCTGCATTATTCTGGATTTTTTCCCCATGGTGTGAATAACACCAAGAACTTCAGTAGGAGTTTCCAGAAGTTTTTTTAAAAAGTCCCCAGGAGTAATACGTAGCCAAAGGCTCTTATCTCAAATCTTTGAAAAATTCGTCTCACTAAGAAAACATCTCTGCACCATCCAGAAAAAGACACATTTTTGAAATCCAGCCAGTCCAGCTATTGTGTTTGCCAAGGTATATCCAGCCAAGCAGTTTTGCAGTTGTTTTCAGTCACCTGATTAACCATGTGACTTCTGACCAATCAGGATCATACTGTAGCTTTTTCTTAGAATAGACAGCCCTTTGCTTTACAACCCGTTCCTTGCCACACTTACTAATGTAAAAACTGACAGGACTAAACTGATCCAAGGTAACCTGAGAGCCAAAGGTTGTGTTTTCTTCTCATTGTGCTCTCCAGTGTTTAATTTTAAACGGAAAGTCTTACGGGGCATTCTGATGTTCACAGGAGAGTTGTATTTCATGTCCACTGGGGTCCCGAGTGCAGCATCGCGTTCAGGTGTTGTGTACAAACTGATCGATCCCTCTCGGTGAGTAACTGCCGGTCCATTACTGTCCTTCCCAGTCCGTTCACATTTGTGGGCAGCCATAAGCCTGTTTTCATCACGAATACTCATCCCCTAGGCTGTATTTTCCTCCTGTGGATTGCCGAGAGCCCCAGTCGAATGATGAGATAACATATAAAGAACCAGTTCAGAAAACAGGGAGTAGCTGGGGCTGTCACAATCACGTCGCAGTATAATTGTGATAATATGCCGCATGCACAGTAATCACCAGGGCTTTAGAATACGGGTGAAACATTTGTCCAGACGCCGGGTTTTCGCTACTCTACAGACGTTTACTTACGGCGACAGGTAAGCAGATTAGTAGTGTGTCTAAAATATTAATGAGATGAGTATTGTGACGCTCAAAAGTCCATAGTCTGTATAAATTCAGTGGATCCTTATGTTTATTAAATTCGATTATCGGAGCACGCCGCGTAACACCGTTTCGGCAAATCATGGAAACGATAAGCACTGATGTGGCAGTGAGCTCAGCATCCACGATGTCTTTTATAAGAGGAGGTACTGTGGATAAACAAGGTTAACAGGCATTTGTGGTGTGCCGGTACTTATGGCTTTTTATGGTCAGGCACAGGTTATTAAACATAAGGATACATGAATTTATATGGATTATTGACTTTTGGGAATCACAATACGGCTCTCATTAATATGATAGATGTATTACTAATCTGTGTACCAAACTGTCGGTGTAAGTAAACGTTCGTAGAGTACCGAGAAGCTGGCGTCCGGACAGATGCTTCACCCGTCATCTAAAGTCCTGCCGATTATTGTGCATGTGCTATATAATCGCGATTACGTCACGATGTGATTTTGACAGCCTGACCTCCAGCCCGAACGTAAGAGCGTAAGAACGTATGAGAATGTAAGGACGTTCTCATAAGAATGAATATTTCTGGTTCTGAGAAATAGCTGGGAATCATTTTGAAATCGGTGTGTAGAGGGTACACGTTAATCAGAACACTGCCGTTGAGTCATCTGGATTGAAGCTTGTAGCCTGATCGTTCGCCCTGATTACAGGCTGTGGGCCCATTTTGTAATGCTGTGTTTGTTTTTACAGGCGAGCACCGCCAACAAAATGCCAATACGAAGCCCTTCCAGTCAAAGTGAAAGGCAACCTCATTAAATTCAAACCAAAGGAAAGTAAGTGCATTTCAGACAGCTTCGGGAAGCTAGTCTGCGCCAATCATATGATGTATGTTTGCGCTTTGCGCTGAGGCACAATGGTCGCACACCCTAAGTGTCCATAAGCAAGGCCTGTGTTCCGCAGCTCTGATTGGGGTGGCGATTCCGACCAAGCGCTCCAAGCTGGCCCGTACGGTGAGACCATCCAAGGCAGCTGTGACGTCACCTGCACCCACGCAGGCCACCACCACCGACTGGTTCCTGAAAATGGTGCGGCTGCTCGCAGAAGCAGGGACCTCGGGGAGGACCGGCCCCGCCAGCACCACCCCTGCCCCGAGAAGGAGCACCCCTCCCTTAAGGAGAAGCACCCCGGGCACCCGCACCCCTGCTTCTCGGAGGAGCACTCCCGCCACGATCACTACCGCCCCGGCTAAGTCACGCAAGCCCACCAAGGCGCGTAAGGGCCGGCGCAGGAAAGGCAAGCACCGCAACGGGGCCCTGCGCCTGGCCGGCCAGCCGGAGGGGAAGCTCGACCGTGGGAGGGTGGAGATCTTCGTAGACGGCGAATGGGGTACGGTTTGCGATGACCTCTGGGACCAGCGCAGCGCCGAAGTGGCCTGCAGGCAGCTGGGCTTCGGCATGGCAATAAGGGCCGCCAAGCGTGCCGAATTCGGCGAAGGGCGGCGACTGCGCATCCTGCTGGACGACGTGCAGTGCCAGGGCTCGGAGGGCATCCTCCTGCAGTGTCAGCACGCCGGCGTGGGCCAGCACAACTGCGGGCACCACGAGGACGCGGGGGTCGTGTGCGGGAACGCCGGCTCCGCAAAGCCCAGCAACTCCGCTTAGGGGGACCACTGCCACCAGCTTTGCGGGACAGAGCTGGGGCGTGGGGTTTCGGCCTGGAGGTGTGCCTGCCGCTGCACGGGGCGGTAAAAGCATGCTAGCCGGATAGCCCTGTGTTAGCATAAGGCGCTAACAGACTTATACATGCACACTGTTCAAGCATGCTAGGCTAGTGTATACAGCTGATCATGTACCACTTCTTAACCTAATACCTTTATAAACGGCAAATAAATGCACATTTTATCCATTTTGCGAAGGTTGTTGACTCTTTCTTAGGAAGTTCTTTTGTGTCCCAGTCATAGGATGACCAGATAATCCACGTCACTGGAGACACTTTCAGCTACTTCACATTTTACCAACTACTTTAAAACCGAAAGGTTCCTGTGCTTGGTCTGAACAGCTCTTCTTGTGCTTTGACTGATTTGTTTCCTTGATTGAAAGACTCATCCAGCATTAACATCTGTGACACATCCATGATTATATGAGACAATGCCAATTAGTGCACAACAAGAACTCAGTGCTTAAGTGAAATCCAGGTCCTTTTAATTGAAATATTCGTTTACAAATCCTGTCCTAGCTGAAAGTAGCCTCCCTGACATGGATTTTCTGGTCACTTTACCCAGTCAGTAATGGTTTGCCTAAAGTAAAAACCAGGCCTATTTCTGTACAGGGGGGTTACCTGACCCCTGGGACTAAATTCAAAGGGTCTGGATTCCTGCAGTGTGACTGGAAGGGGATTTTGAAGGTGGCAGGCTTGCGATGTTCTATGATGATCTGTGATGATCTGTCTTAGTGGTGAGCTTCCATGTGACTGTTAAACAGGCTGGAAACATGTATACCCTGCATCACACGGATACTGTGACTTTACATCAGGTGTTTCCATGCTGGAAGCCCTTTTACCTGAAGTTGTAGTAGCCATGATGGTTATTTAGTGCTGGTAAACCACCCAATCAACAAAACCTCCCACTTAGTCCTGGCTCACTGCCTGTGCTTATTGGGGTGTTCATATAATTCGTATAATTTTATCTACATGGTAGCAATAGTTAATTAAAAAGCTGAGAGTTTTACAGTATGGCATGTTGCCTCTATCGGAACCTGTGGCTCGGCTCCATAGCTCAGTGGTTAGAGCACTGGTCTTGTAAACCAGGGGTCGCGAGTTCGATCCTCGCTGGGGCCTGCCGGTCCTTAATTTTCACCGTTTATTTCAAACGGTTTTTCCGGGGAACCCCGGCTCGTGCCGCTCTGCTGAACTGCGCTGCGGTGGATGTCGACGGAGTATTCGAATGTCATCGTGGCTTAGCCGCACCTTGCAGAAGGTGCAGCAGGACGCTCACCGGCTTTTGGCAAGAGCACTGTGATTACGAACCGGAGACAACACTTTGTTTACGAGTGTTACGTCCAGGTGTCAGTTGTTAAGTATACTTCATTTTAAACCGTATAGTACGTTATATACAGTAAATTCCTTTACACGTATTTTGCATAACTGTTTATATTGTAGAGCGACATGCATTAACGACAGAATGAAATGTCGTTTAGTCGAAGATCACCTTTTACAGTCGCCTTATCGCTGGTTTCCCGTACGATCTGCGAGCCGATGTTTGTTTCCTAAGTTGTACACAAGGTGGCAGTATTTACACGCTCGTAAACGATAGTGATGACCCGGAAACCACTTTGCGCCTGCTTAAGAAAATCACTGCCTGTCTGAACTTTAGTCCAGCCACGTGACTTCTTGACATCTAGATGTGCTGGGCACCGTTTGTACAAAGGATTGTGCTGAGGCGGCTCTATCCATTGCTGGTTCTCTCTCTGTGATCCAGCTGGGTTTGCTCAAGAAACCATCTCCATCAGCTTTGTTCATTTGTTTCCTGTATACAAACTTGTCAGACAAGAGACTCTTTGTGGTGAAGAAACAAACCAAACACCTCTAACAATGAAGCCAAACAGTGTAAGCAGAGTGCAGGCAGATACCTTTCCTTGTGAATGGACTGTCAACATGAGATCGGCCTTGCAGCTAACCCTGGAATGGCTCAGAGAATGGAATCCCGTCAGGTGAGCCATCGCCGACCCTTTGTGTTTTTAGGAGGTGCTGACTGACACCCTGCTTTCCATAAATTAAACTGAGACTCACCTCTGACCCAGAGAATGATCTCCGGCCCCTGAAACAAATTTTATGGGGATTTGTGTCTTTTAGAGTGTTGACCTGATCTGGAAAAAGCTGAGTGTCAGGACATGCCTCACTGGTGAAAGGTTTAAAGCCATTCAAGGATTCAAGAGTTTTATTTGTCACATGCAAGGTATACAGTCCAGGTATAACCTGCAGTGAAATGCAAGGTGGTCAGCTCTGGCTAAAAAATAGTGAAAGCAATAAGACATAAAAGTTTCATCCGTCTGTAAGTGCTTCTCCTATTCAGGGTTGCAGGGGGTTTGGAGCCTATGGGCACAAAGCAGGGAGCGACCCAGGATGGGGCGCCAAGCCACCACAGGGCACTGTCGGGGAGGGGGGGGACCAGAGAACACAGAGGAAACCCCATGCTGACATGGGCAGCGCATGCAAACTCCACACACATGGAACCCAGATGTAGATCTGGGGCCTGTTTCACAAAGCAGGGTTACTTGCTTAGCCAGGTAACTTGCCAGATTTAAGGTAGTCTGGGCTAAA
>JAODLC010000028.1:13805778-13818593 GCA_026781145.1 Hippopotamyrus pictus
GCGATGGGCTGGCCCCCTGTCCAGGGTTGTTCCCTGCCTCGTGCCCGTTGCTTCCGGGATAGGCTCCGGACCCCCCCTGACCCAATAAGGATACAGCAGGTTGGAAAATGGATGGATGGATGGGTGTATTGGTTGGTTGCTGTAGGTTATTTAGGGGATGTTTTGAAATGGTTAAGCAGACACACTTTGACAAAGATTATTGTATAGTTTTACACCAACATGATGATCATTTAAGCATCATTATCTTTGACTGCCTAAGATTTTTGCCCAGATCTGTATGTGTTTAAATAGTAACTGTAGCAGTTCTGTGAGGTTCCCAGATCGGGTGCTGGAATATGGGTATGGTGTTCAGGGAGACACGCCATGCCAGTGTGATACTTACACTCCCCGCACTAATAAAATCATCATCGGTTTTCCACAATGGCATCTCGTTGTGTCACTTGAGTTCGGCCTCAGAAAATGAGGGACATGCTCTCACCCTGCTCGTTTCCCTCTTCATTACTGCCGGATAAGAGCAGAGCTGTGGAACATCATGACTGACCCCGAAAAGCTCCTATCGCGCTCTCTGTTCCTCCACGTGCACCCACGTGGTGGCGCGTTGGCAACGCTGATCACGCTGATGATTTAATAAGCGCCGGATGCCCAGGTGTCAGGCAGAGGAATGCGGTCCGCGGTGCCGTAATGATAAGGGCTGAGATTGGTGTTCGGGTCTCAGAAAGAATGTGTGAGTGGGATCTGATGGATGTGGCTCTTTGCACCCAAAAGCTAATGAATGAGCCCGGCAGCTCCTCTGGAAAATCAATGTGGCCGTCTGCCAGAAGATGCTGAGAACAACATTGTCTTTGGATAATGGCAGAGGATAGTCGCTGTCGCTTGAAGGAAGGATGAAAATGGAGGAGAGAGGACCCCACCTGTGTAGCCATGACTGACTGGTTATGAGATACACATCCTACTTTATTGAGAGTAAACAAGAATAAGCACCAAGCAGGGCACTCTCCAACTCCTTTGTCTTAAGGTTCCTGAAGCGATTCTTCCCTTGAACGCCCTTTCCTGAAAATGCAGATTTATTTTGTAGAAATTGATCAACGTGTCGAAACAGCCAGAATGCTTCTTTGTCCCTGCTAATTAGTTTCGTGAAACGCTACAGAGCTGGGCTGTGAGTAACCTTTGTTTAGCTTGGCTACGGCTTACAAAGCCACTCGAAACCTGCAGCACAGCCAATTTACTTCTCCTGCGCGTCTGAGCGCACAACTAATTATTCTAATGTTGTTTTCTGTTTGGACTTGCAGGAGTGCAAGCACTGGATAACTGAGACCCCGCCGCTGCACATACTTACAGTGCCCTCCACAATTATTGGCACCCATTGTAAAGATTTACAAAAAGGGTTAGAAAAAATCCACCTTTTGGTTAAGTAGCTTCATGTCACACTGAAAAAATGAGTAACATCCAGCTTGTCATTGAAATAAATTTAATCAAAATGAAACAAACACTTCATGAACTAAAACACGTGTGCCACAATTTAGTGCCCAGTATTTAATACTTTGTACAACCTCCCTTTGCCAGTATAACAGCACTGAATCTTCTCTTATAACATTGTATAGGGTTAGAGAATACAAAGCAGGGAATCTGAGAATGTTCTTTTTTGCAGAATCTCTCCAGTCCTAGGCCCTCTCTTCTGCACTCTCCTCTTCAGCTCAGCCCACAGGTTTTCAGTGGGGTTCAGGTCAGGGGACTGAGATGGCAATGGCAGGAGCTTGATTCTGCGGTCAGCTAACCATTCCTATGCTGTTTGGACATGTGTTTAGGATCATTGTCCTGCTCGAACATTCAGTGACCGCCCAGTTTTAGCGTCCTGGCAGAGGCAGCTACATTTTGATTTAAAATCTCCAGGTATTTCATGGACTCCATAGTGCCATGTACCCTAATGAGGTTTCCAGGGCCTTTGGAGGAAAAACAGCCTCGCAACATCACTGAAGCTCCACCATATTTTACTGTTGGGATAAGGTTCTCTTCATTATAGCCATCCTTCTTTTTACACCAAACCCACCTTGAATGTTTATTGCCAGAAAGCTCCATTTTTGTTTCATTAGACCACAGAACATGTCGAAGATGTAGTGTTTCGCCAACTCCAGGTGCTTACGTTCGTGGATAACTAACGAAAAAAGCTTTTTCTGGCATACCTTCCAAATAATCTGTTACCATGACCCTAACCCCTGGATTCTACTTTGTCTTGTAATTTGCCAACAGTGATCCTTGAGGATTTGTTTGCCTGTCTTACAATCTTCCTCATTGTACATGGAGGCAAAATAAACTTGGGTCCTCCTCCAGACAGCTTTGTAACACTTCCAGTTGATGTCCACTTTGTTATTATTTCCCCAACAGCAGAATTGGGCATTTTCAGGCGAGTAGCTATTTTTTATACCATTCCCTGACTTATGAATGTCAACGCATTTCTGCCTCATTTTGTTTATATCAGGGGTGGGCACTCTTATCCGCAAAGGGCCGCTGTGTATGTGGGTTTTCGCTGCAACTCCCTAATTACATTACTAATTAGAGGACTGATTGGCTGAAGAGTCTTCACACCTGGGTTTGAACAGCTGACCTACAGGTTATCCGAAAAACTTGCATACACACCGGCCCTTTGCGGATAAGATTGGCCACCCCTGGTTTATATGTTCTCTTAACTTTCCCATGTTGATGGATGACTAAGGGAATTTGGCCTCTGTCACCTCATGCTTGTACCCCAGTTAATCAGGAAGTCATGGATCACAGTTTGAACGTTCCTATACACTCCAGTCAACTCAAAGGTGTATAATTTACACTGGAAACGTGCTTCAGTTACATTGTGTTCACCACAATTTCCAGGGGTGTCAATAATCGTGGCACATGTGTTTTTGTTAAAATAATTAATTATTGATGATGGATTTGTTTTTATTTGATTAAATTTATTTCATTGAAAGGTTGGATTTTCCTCATTTTTTCAGTGTGAGATGAAGCTACTTCGCCAAAAGGTGGACTTTTTCTAACCCCTTTTAAAAATCTTTGCAAGGGGTGCCAATAATTGTGGAGGGCACTGCATGTTACATCAGCACTGCAAATCCAGTGTCTCTTACTGATTTTGTTTTAGCTTTGTTCATTTAAATACAGGTTTACCACAGCTGTTAGTAAAGTGGATCGTTGCGCCCATTTTTTGCTAATTCAGCTGTGCCTCCATACAGTTAAAAGTCTGGACACACCTACTGAAACACCCAAAGCACATCTCCAGGTTATGTAGTATGCATTGTCTTGAGAACAAGAAAAGAGATGTGGGGCTGTGACAGATGACCTGACCCCCACAATCCCCCCCAACCTAAACCCTATAGAGCTGGTTAGGGATGAGCTGAATTGAAGAGCAAGGTAGCCAACCGGAACCCAGAACTTGTGGAAACTCCTTCTGGACTGTTGGAGATGCATTCCAGGTGGCTATGTCTGGAAGCTCGTAGAAGGATCGAAGCAAGAAGGGGCTGTTTCGAAGAAAATTTCGAGATGCTGAACACTTCTTTTGGTTATTGCATTGTTTGATATGTATTACTTAATTGCCTCAAGGTCTTAAGCTATATGATGAATAACATAGCTAAAATAGAGACACAAGCATCAAGGTGTGCGCAGACATAAGACTGGTACTATATGTGGTGAGTACTAACTTAGACTGATTCCCATAGATCTGCTCATACCATTTCTGAGGCTGGAAATTAGGGAAATTAGAGGAATTTTCAACCCGAATGTATTTATGTACAAGTCTGGCTTACTTATTATTCAGGAGAAGAGCTTTTCACTGCTTCGGTGAATTTTATGCAGGAGTCACTGATGCCGGCTAGCAGGCTCTAATCAGAGATACTCATGATAGATCGCTGGCCTGTTGCCAGCAGCAGAGAGTTGGGATATTGCAGGGGGTGTACCTGAGGTGGACGGGGCATCACGGGGGGTGTACCTGAGGTGGACGGGGCATCACGGGGGGTGTACCTGAGGTGGACGGGGCATCACGGGGGGTGTACCTGAGATGTTCTAGGAGACAGCCAGTTGGAGTTTTCGCAGTTTTTTTGTGTCCCTTTAGAACGGGGGTGCAGACGAAACGGCACCCCGCGATAGGTGAACGTCTGCATAGACGCACACATTTCATCCGGATTGTGCAAATTCACACTTCTGTTTCTGACTTTTCCTACGCTCAGAGGCAGTCAAGCGCGGGTGTGCAATCAAAGTGTAATTATGCGAGCTATCGTCTTCATTTGTGCCATATTGTATTGCTGAATATTCACATGTGTCCGTAGGTGATGCATTTGATTGGATCCTTTGTTATGGTGCCGGTTTGTTACTGCAGTTTCTTAATTAATCATGTATTCAGAGGGAAACAAGTTTCCATACAGCACACATGAAGCCAGTAGCTAGCGGGCTCTGTCAGTAGGGCATCCCTGAAAGAGCTGTCTAACCAGTATGGTGAGAATCTAATTTGAGCCGATAGAGATTGATTGAGTCTTATTAGACACTGTTTAGCTATTGTAGCCACTTCAATGACCTGTAAGGACCATTTATTTCACAAAGGTCAGGCTGTTCCTTGGGTTTCATCTTGAGTACTGATAGGACAAAGGAGAATTGGAAACCAAGGGTGGGAGCAACTGTCATGTGTTCAGCTGAGCTAGTGGAAAACCGTCAAGGCTGATCACCAATATAGCTTCTTACCTTATTGTCTCAACATTACTAAATAATCCAGTTCCTCTTAAACCTATCCATCCGACTGTTGTGGGTGGGCCTGAAGCCCGTCCCGTGCGGCAGAGAGGAACAAGGCTGGGCTACACTCTGGACAGGATGCCAGTTCTTCTAAACCCCCACATCTTAATTTATCCTATGCACTGGATACATCTGATACTTCCGTGAAAGGATGTAACAGAAACGTACTAAGTAGATCACTTCAATAGCATTATGGAGTTCTCTTAGGTCTCCGGTGGAGTCCTAAGGCACATATATTTTGAAAAAGAATTTAAAACTCTCTGGCCAAGTAATTCGAAGATGGATGGATTTGAAATACATTTACTACACATTCAGGGTTCATTTAAGGTCGTGAATTTGTGATACTTCTTAGAAAACAAATTACTAACCTGGAAACTAATATTATCTGTTCGAAATTGAATATTAAGACCGAACCGAAGGTCATTAAATTTGAAAACAAATTACAATTGCTTTGCTAAATGCAGATTCTTCTGCAGTGATAGAGGTTAACGGACACCGCAGACTGTCCAGAGTGAACCCCTTCTCTCTGCCTGTCAGATTTACCCAGGCTCCCCCTGCGTCTCTGATGTAGTAATGCAGCATCCGTTTAACATTCTCTCACTGTTGTCAGACATTTGGCAATGTCAAACTGAGATCACAGCTAATGAGTGCGCTGTACAGTTCCTGACTGATTTAATATGACAGAAGACTAAACACTTTTGTGTCATTAGCATATAAACGAGACGGGCGTCATACCGGTACAATTAAAGATGAACCGTCTTCAGAGGTAGCATGAGTCCTAGCAGGAACCAGGATATAACAGATTGCCTCTGTGGACCGTGATCCACAGTCAGTGTGTACGAAGCTCCTGTACTCTGTTCAGTGGACCCACAGAGAACATGCCAGTGCTTCTGCTGTGTGGAAGGTGAATTAGATTTAAAACAGATTGAAATAGATTAAAACAGTTATGTTACATTATAGATCATTTCAAACTTTTCTTAAATTTTAGACTCTTCAAAATAGCCCCCTTTTGCCTTGACGAGAGCATCCAACAGTCTGCTCGTGGGAGTTGTACTTACACAAAAATGTTCTGAGGGCAGAAGGAAAAATGATTGGTTCAGACTGTTAACCAATCAGATTATAGGTGGGAGCAGCTAACAGATGTCTTGGTCCTGCCTCCTCTAGTTGCTTGGACCCACCTCCTGTAAAATCTGATTAGTTATCTCGCTGAACCATCCATTTTTCTTCTCCCCACAGAATATTTTTGTGTCAACAGTCCTAAAGGAGTTTCTGCAAGTTCTGGGCACAAGTTGGCTACTTTGCTCTTACTCTCTGATCCAACCCATCCCAAACCAGCTCTATAGGATTTAAGTCGGGGTGTTGTGGGGGGTCAGGACATCTGTCACAGCACTCCATCTCTGTTCACAAGATAATACGACATAACCTCAAGGTGTGATTACGATTGTTATCTTGTTGAAAAACAAAGGATTTTCAGTAGGTGTGTTCAGATTTTTTGATTTGTGCTGTACGAACCGTGACCATAAACCCCAATGTGATGATTTACCCCTTATGCTATCAAAGTGAATGCGCTCTTGATAATATCAGGTTGTTTCACAGCAATGCTAGATAGAGCACAGATACATGTCACTGTTGCAGCAGTACCCTTAGGACTGTGTGGCTCCAGCCTTCTAACATGCCAGCCCTCCTGTAATGACTGACACACCCATTAGGTCAAGAATGAGGCAAACAGCTGGAGCAGAGTCTCATCTGGGACCTCCTCCCCCCCCCCCGAAAGTCTCTGCGGGCACAATGAGGTTGCAGCTCCCCCACCCTACAGGCTGCAGAGCTGGAGGCTTCCATTTCAGAGTCTTTTCGCTGGGTCTTTCCATCTGTCCCCCACCAGCACTGACGTCAACGCGGCACACTTTCGCGGTATTGCACATGTGGGGGAGGCATAGAGGTGTCAAAGGACGGAGGTAGGAGAGAAGAAAGACTTAATGTCAGAGCTGCTAGGAAACCATCTCATGCTTAAAATGTACAGTGAAAAAGATGACAAAACAGGGCACATCCATCCATCCATGCATCCATCCATCCATGCATCCATCCATCCATCCATCCATCCAGGGGGTCCTTACCCTATCCCGGAAGCTATGGGCGCAAAGCAGGGTACAACCCAGGATGGGGCACCAACCCATCACAGGGCAAAACAGGGCACTTTTAAGAGAAAAAGATAAAGATACTGGTTAGAAAGGATATTTTATTATTATAGCTGAGCTTCTGCTTCTTTTATAAACCAATACAAAACCACCTGAGTGAATCTTTGTAAAAAGGCTCCATATCAATACTCTGTTTTGTTTTATATGGGGAATGTCTAGGATGAAGAAACACACTAGTAACCTTGTGTCATTTCACTTTTCTGTTTGGCTGGCTGCTGGGTAACTGAACCAGCTCCATGAATGTAACTGGGTCAGCGGCACTCACCACACACACCTGCGCTCCCATGATAAGAGGTCACATGGCCAGGTTTGGTAAATGACACCTCAATCCTCTATGCAAATGAGAATTGTTATCCTGAATTTGATTACATAGGAGGAGTGACATTCGCAGTATCAGAGGAAGACACATTGCTGCAGAGTGCAGACCAGAATAAAGGTTTGGATCTGTGTTTCTGTTTTGTTGTAAATCAAGTGCATGCATATGGTTCTCATTTCAGGTCCGACTGAAAATAATGTAAATAGCTACAGTGTGCTGTCTGCATTTTTATATTTGGGACAGAATGTCACAAAAAACTGAACACAATGTGCTGAATAGAAATGAATGCCTGCAAGGCAACTGACAGTTGCCTTATGTGTAATATAACAAAAAATTAAAATTTTAAGAGTTAATTGGGTGCCTCCTCATCAGCCAGTTACTAGCTGTGGGAAGCATTTACATTTTGTGTCAGAAGTCACAAGAAGTGGTTACTATCAGAAATTCCTGCACTAAATTAATGTTTGGTGTGTGAGCTGTTACTCAAACAAGCAAATTAGATTTTTTGTTACTCGTCTAAAATACGGAAACACTGGAGAATATGCAGGTTAGAGCTGGATGTGCTGGAAAGTATTTTTATTTGTATATGACTTAAGGGCAGCAGGTAGAGAAGCAGTAATGTGCAATTATGTCGAAAAACATCTGTTTTGTGCAACTGTAGTCCTGTGGGGGCCTATCACTATAAATCCTGAACTGGTTTCTATTCATAACCATGGTGTTTCCTGTCCAACAGGCAAAATTGCATGGGCCTGTGATTGGCTATAAATGTTTATAAATCTGTCCAACGATGTGTGCATCATCTTTTACTGTATGCATTGTTTTTATATAGTTTCAGATGATGCAGAAACAACCTGATGGTTTTTTGGTAAGGGTTTTTCTATATTTGGTAGTGAATGGCTTCTTCATAGTCAATAGCAGCTGAGAAGGTGATGACGGTTAGCGCATTGAAAAGGAAATAAATCTTAACTAAAATAAACGTTGCTCAATGCTGTTTGTCATTCCTTCCATATAGAGCTAGTAGAAAGCTTTAATACATACCAAATTATTTCATTGTCACGGGTAGTAAAAAAAAAAAGTTCAATCAAAGTGACTCGTACATGCATGTTTGTCTGGAAACTGTCCCTTACCTAGCGGAGCATTAAGCTTGGTGTAATTTAATTGTGTCTCATTGAGCACGCGCTTAAACGGACGTAGATACGGCACAGGCGCCGTACCTACTAACCAACGCTGGTTTCCTAAGCAACGGCCGGTTGGTTTACCTTGTGAGTTTAATTCCACTTTCAAGGTATTCTGTAAGGGGAAGTAACTGACTTTTACTAAATGTCATGCTTAAATGAATGCTAAATATGACGAGCAAATGACATGAGTGTTGCCGTAGAATGATATTGCATTTTGCAACGCTCTGAGGGGTTTCACGTGGCGTCGTGTCATGTGACTTTGGGTGAGAGGTCGCGTGCGGTCTGCTTCCGGAGAAAATGGCTGCTCCCGCGAAGAAGGTTTTCGAGCTTTTCGTTAACAAAGTACCATGGACTGTCGCAAACAGTGAGTATCGTTGCACATTTTAATATTCCGCCCAGTTCAAAGGTGGTGTGTTGTTACATTTAACGTGAAGTGGTTTACGGATTCTGCATGTTTACAAAGAAATGATCAATGTCACCTTGCTTGACGGCTCGCCGGCATGTTTCAATTAGAACGTGTTAGAATTTAGAGTCTTTGATTGACGACCGCAACAGTCTATGTCAATCTGTTGTGGGATTGTTCTAATTGTTAAGTATTTGTACATTTTCATTTTAACGTAATGGAATGCAAAAATAACGGGTTCGGGTATGTCACGTGTGGCTAATTTACGAGTATGCATCTTATACTGAGCAAGAATTTAAATGGCTGCACTTTTGGGTTTTACTCCCATTTTCCAGAAGTTAGAAAAAAAAAAAAATCGGTATTTTTTTGTGGGCGTACCAAGTGCGTATGTCTTTCAGATTTTACCAAATAAAAAGGTATTTATGCATGCGTAACCCATATACCAGGGGTGTCGAATTCCAGTCCCGGAGGGCCGGAGCCCTGTGTAGCTTAGCTCGTTCCCTGTTCCACCACAAATTTATCAACTGTGGGCTGTGTGGTAATTAGCACAAGGAGGTGCAAGGAGTTGAATCAGGTGTGTTGAATGAAGGGAAACCCAAAAATGTGCAGGGCTCCGGCCCCCCAGGACTGGAGTTTGACACCCCTGCCATATACTGTACAGGAGTATACAGGAGTAAACCTGCTGATTGAGCAACTTGATTGCTACACAGACGTGCTTTATTTTGACTGCAATAATATGGCCCTCTAAATTGTGCAGTTTTTGTTAAATAAAGCAATGCCCTGGGCACCTTATGTTTTGCTGGGCCGTGCCATTGGCTTGGTGGGTGCAGGGATGTCCACCAGAGCTGTTACCATAGCCATGAATGCCCATTTCCTCACCATAAGCTATCTCGGCTTTTGGCAGTGTTTTCAATCATGCCATGGTATGTGGCCAGGATCAGTGAAGTGATTTCACTGTTGGGCCCTTGAGCAAGCTTAACCCCCAGTTGCTTCAGGGACTGCCTTCTCAATTATACATCACTTTGTATGAAAGTGTCTGTTAAGTAAATAAAATGCACATGACGCGTCAGCCATTGAGCATTTGATGCTCTGAATCAGTGCACCAATAACGGACAACTTCACACTGAACTTGAACAGTGGGACAACATTCCAGAGGTCATAAGCTACAACCTGATCGACTCTGAAGAGATGCTGCGGTGCTACAGCCAAATGGTGCCAGACACGAATGTGGGGAATCCCTTTCTTGACCCGACTTATTTTTGGGGAATTTGTCACCAAATGAGCCTAATGCATTCCATTTATTTATTTCTCAGTCAGTTTTGTCAGTATATTTTATTTATTTTTTTGCAGAGGAAATGAGGGAGTACTTCGGGCAGTTTGGTCAGATAAAAAGATGTCTTCTTCCTTTTGTAAGTAGTTGTCTTCAGTGTAATCAGAAAATATGTTGCCGTGTTCTTCAGTGAAACTGATTGTCTAATTTATTGCACAGGACAAGGACACTGGTTTTCACAAAGGATTCTGCTGGGTTAGTTTTACCACTGAAGAGGGGCTTTTTAATGCACTACAGAAAGACCCACACATTATAGAGGAGACAAAGGTAAGTTCGGTCACAAGCCAGCACCAGATTATTGCTCTGCTACTGTAAGCGTCTCCTGTGTATATTATGCAAGTTAAAACTGTCATTAAATTGATTTTTTTTTTCACAGCTTCAGGTTGGCAGAAATAGACAATCTGTACCCCGAAGATTGATCGGAGAAGTAGAGGAAAGCTGAATGTCTGTTATGGAGAAATTGTAAACCAGTATATGTGATCTGACAAAATGTGTAACTGTTCACTGGTTTATTGTAAATATTTATCACCAAGCCAAATAAAGTCCCTGCACTTATTGTACGCTGCATGTGTCATTATTATTGCACACATTCAACTATTTCTCAACTTCCAGTTATGCATATGATCCTTTCATTCAATACTGACAAATGACTTCCACTGAATTTTATGGGAGATGGTGTATTCAGATCTCCAGCTTTTCTTTTGACTGAAGTGTATCGTTCCTGTGACACTGTGAGGACACCACAAAGGTCAGTAGGAAAGTCCGGCCATATGCATGGACCCCCTTTGTATGTGAGGCTAAATCTCCAAGACTGTAGATCTCTTTCTCTGTTCTCAAGAACCAGTATTTTTTTAAGTCCGTAAGCTATCATACAAATCTTTGCACACTTTCCTAGGTACTTCAATATCATTGTTTTGTTGGAAACATAATTATAGCTTAATTGTTTGCTTTGACTGGACTGAGTATTCCTCTAACAATAATTCATAGATGATGATATAAATTACTTTTATTTGTACAGGAAGTACAGCCAAATTTATCCTTATGGAATGCTTGGCTTTATATGTGCGCTTGCATTGTTTTGATTGAATATGCGAACAGGACTTACGTGTACTACATTGACCAGCATGACGTGCGAGGCAACATGCGCAGTGAGGTCCCTAGCGGCTACGTACAAACTGACATGCGCAGTGTCAGTAATGTAGCTTGTGTTAGGTAAGAGGTCGCGGAAAGCCGGTGAGTGAATGGAAATTATTGCAGTTGTCCACGCGAAACCTTACAGCCTTCGTACATCGCTTTTAAAAATAATTTTTGAATTGAGGAAAAATATGTAACGGAGTAGTTTATACTGGTTTGGTAAATTCGTATCGTGAAGTGACATTGGCCGTGTTTATCTTGGGTGAGTTAAACTAAGTTACATTGATTATAAAACCTATTGGGTAACGTAGTCGATGTCACCTGGACCTCCCGGTTACAGCATGGCCAAGCCCCTGTGACGCCCCGTTTCCCCCCTTCATCCTACCTGTCATCTGCCCTGCCCCGTCTGACTTTGACTTTACCGGTAGGATATCCATTAAAAACGCTGAATATGTTTCGTTTTTAACATAATAGCGCACATCATTACCGTGCCGGTGTTCTGTCGAGTTAGGCTACCGTAGTGCTAATCGATAGCCCTAACCCTAACCCCTCAAAAAACCCTAAAACCAAGACGGTGGAACTGCACTTGCGCAGAAAGGCTCGATAGCACGTCTTGATAGGTAGCTCAACTCGTCAGAACACCCGGAGATCAGTGAAATATACTGAGGTTACTTCTGTAACGTCAAACAATTTACTTGCTTAGTTTCGACAGGACCTTTAAAAAAATCTTCACATTTTTCATGTTCAGATTTGATTTTTAAAAATAACTACAAATTTATGTAACTAAAACTATTTTGAAATTTCAGAAAATTTAAATTTGGAAATGTTGGTTTATTTTCAAGGGGACGATGAGTGATTTCCAGATGTTATTAGCCACTAAAACAAACATCGGAATGGTTTGTGTACCGTTTAGACTGAATCCTCTTCATCTGAAAATAGGACAGTAAAATGATTGCATATCTCACTTATATATATCTTGGAAAATTAAAATGTGAATTATTTATAACTAAATTACTTCATATTTAAATACACATTTACCACATCGTTTACATTTTGCCCCTTAAGTAATTCGGAAATGATTAATCAGCACCTTACGCCTTAATTTGCAGCTAAGCGACGGCCCAGCCGCTTGTGGTTTGCCGGCCTCAGTGGGCCGATCCGCCCGGTGACTGCGCCGCCCGTCCCTCACCCCCAACGCCGCCATGGCTGCCCGCGTGCTCAAAGTGTCGTCCGCCGCCGCCGCGCTGCTCGCTTCCTCCGGCCTCTACCTTTACGGCAAACACCTGGACCCCAGCGACGTCAGCGTGGTTCGGTTTGGCAGAGCCGCAGCCACGGTAGGTCATCTAATACCGATACAAACACACTGGCTCACGTATTCAGTAATGGTGAGATGCATATCTAACGCATCTGATATGATTTCCCAAGGTACTCGTTACAATGCAGCTAAATAAAAACGGGGGGCGGCATATTCGCTACGACCAATACCCCGGTAAGCATT
>JAODLC010000028.1:13823872-13837328 GCA_026781145.1 Hippopotamyrus pictus
CATGGTTTGGATAGTTCCTTCTGGCCTGGTTCGATCCCCCCCTCATAGTTTGGATAGTTCCTTCTGGCCTGGTTAGATCCCCCCTCATGGTTTGGGTAGTTCCTTCTGGCCTGGTTCGATCCCCCCTCATGGTTTGGATAGTTCCTTCTGGCCTGGTTAGATCCCCCCTTATGGTTTGGATAGTTCTTTCTGGCCTGGTTAGATCCCCCCTTATGGTTTGGATAGTTCCTTCTGGCCTGGTTAGATCCCCCCTCATGGTTTGGATAGTTCCTTCTGGCCTGGTTTGATCCCCCCTCATGGTTTGGATAGTTCCTTCTGGCCTGGTTCGATTCCCCCCTCATGGTTTTCTCGTTTCTGCTTCAGCATCATGGCCGTAATGGGGGTGTCAGCGGGAGCTGTGCTTTCTCTCCCCCCCTCCCTTCAGTCCTGGCGTGTGTCTATATGGAGATCTCCGCCTGTATGAGGGACACGCTTGGGTTTGATGCCTAAATGGCCGTTAGGATGTGGTCATCTTGCCTTTTTGCTGTAGCTTGGCACCTCAGTGCTGTCAGCTTTGTTTCACTATGTGCCACATTCACATCAATGTGTCATGAGATATCCGTCACCAGCTGTTAGTCTCGCTGCCGCTCAGCACGCTCATTTGGCTACAGCGACTCGCGCCTGACCCCCCCAGGTCCCCAAGATGCCCTCTGCCGACCCCAAGGGACACGGTGCTAATTATGCCCCTCAAACGCCAATCTCGTGATGGCTGCCTGACACATCCAGCTCAGGAATCGTGGGCAGCGATGAGGACATCACCATGTCTGCTAGGCTTGAGGAAGTTCAGACGTGTCTACTGTGTCCACAAGCAGGGTGCTTCGTTCAGATGGCTTTACTAAATGTCACGCTTTAAACGCTGCAGTCTCCTGAAGAGCTGAGGAATGGGCCTGATTTCTGTTCTCCTTAGAGAGAACACCCGGAAGTGAGAGCCCCTGCAATCTCACTGGTGATTTATCTAGTCTTTGATGTGTACCATTTAACAGCTGTATTCACTTGTGAGAGATGCAGTGTATTTTCATGGAACAGAAACACCCTTAAAGGGAGGTAATGACACATTCGTAATGAAGGATTTCCTTTGAAGCCAGCGTTGTAAGTCTGCCTTTGATGTGATAGTATGTCATGTTTTTTGCCTAAATCTCAGGGGTGTTTGAAGTCGATAATTGTGAGGGATGGTGTTTGGGACGACGAAGACTTCCTGTTTCCTGCTGGGTTTGTGTGGCCAGCTGCTCTCCTGCCTGATGGGCGTGGCTGTCAGGGCCACGCCTCCAGCCCAGATCTTCCGCTTTGGACACGCCCCCTAGAAGGATGGCAGCTGGACCTGGCCGGTGGCAGTCAATTCCACTTAGCCTTTTGGCTGGTTCTGGAGCTGTTCTGTGGGGACATCCCGTGGATTTTTGATCCCTTGGGAAGCTGGTCTCTGATCGGCAAGGAGGCACGCAGGAAAACACTCTCCGAACGCCTAATTATGTGAGGCAGAAGAGCCTTGCTGCCTTTTGAGGCACAAAGATGAGAGACAGGGCTGCCGCTAATGCTAATGCTGCCATTAGCGGACAGAGTAAGGGAACAGGTATTATTGTGAGTGTTCGCTGGAGGTGTGTTTTCCCGCCGGTGCAGCCAATCTGTGAGGAGCTCAGCCTTGACAAAGATGGGCTGCTGTATTTAGCTTTCTGGACACTGACTGGCTGTTGTTTGTGGGATATAAGTTAAATCATAATGCTAGTCTGCTCCTATAAATGTCTAGCATGTTATAATTAACGGTGGCTCAACGAGTAGCTCTGCTGCGTCACACCTCCAAGGTTGAGGGTTCGACTCTCATTATTTGCGTGCTCTCCCTCTATGACCAGGATAATAGGATTGGTCATAATTCTGGGGACGGAGTGGTGGTTCTGAGGCTAAGGATCTATGCCAGCTAATCAGAAGGTTGCTGGTTCGAATCCCACAAATGCCAGGAGTGATCCTACTCTGTTGGGCCCTTGAGCAAGACCCTTAACATGCTTTGTTCTGGGAATGATGTTAATGTACACCCAGCCCTGCAAGCAGGTCCTCCAACTTACAGGGGAATTTGGGGGTTGGTGACAGGATTGGCACTCCAACCACTGGAAAAAAAACTCACGCTGGTCCATTTGGATGAGTATGGTGCTGAGGTATCACCCACCCCACGGCTGCACTCAGGTTCTCATCCCTGAGGTGGTTTGTCATGTGGTGGGTGCAGCAACGTACTGTAATCACCGCATGCTGCTTACCTGTTTCTCTGAGAATTCCGGTATTTGTCAGACCTTGTTCCATAGAATCGTTTAATTTGCTTTCTTGCTCTTTGAGGTAGCTGAAATCTTGGTTGTGGAGTTTATCCTGGTCCGGACTGATAAGCAAGTGATAACCTTTGTATGGGGGCTGTATGAGTTTCCTGTGCTACCAGGGACAGACTCTCCCAGATCAGACCCCAACATAAGCACACATACTGTGCATGTGTTTGGCTGCTTGTGTGGGCATTGTCGGAAAAGGTGTCTCCGCAGTTGCTCTCTCTGCCACTAGATGGCAGCACTGGCTAAAGTCCTGCCAGGTGTGACCAGATGTGGGTGTTGCTTGTTTTGGGTCGGGTTTTCCGTAAGAGCAGAGCAGGCTCTCCTCAGCGCAGGGAACCCTGGATTAGTGCATCCAAAACTGGTGTGATCTACTGCAGCTGGCACTGTTAACCTCTCACACCAGCTTCTCCACACTGTTAGAGGAAGAGGAAATGAATCATTTCACAGTCAATGGCCAGTAAATTTATTATACTGTACCCATTATAGAGCAGCTATATTTGGAAATTAAAATGTTTTCAGTCATTCGAAGCCTGTCAATATTCCAGGTATATCATGCTTGCATATGGTTTTATTAGGGTTAATTTTAGTTTCTCCTGTTTACGTTAACCTCTACTTTGGTGTACAGTTTATTTACTGCTCCTGCAGTTTTGCACAGACTCGTAAAACGTACCGCTGGTTTTATCTGCTGTTTATCAAATTGTTAATCAGTTTAGTTGTTTGCATTATTTCAGGTGTGAGCAGAATGTGCAAATGTGTGGTATTGTGAAAAATTGAAAATATATAGTTTATTTTTGGAAATTAATCAACCCCCTAGTAACACCCCCCTCCCTCTGTGGCCCCATGGAATACTTGCTGTAGACCAGGGGTTGTAAACCCCTACTTTAGTGTTTCCCAGTCCAGTCCTCCAGGACCAACATCCAGTCCTCATTTTTGTTCCCTCCCAGCTCCCTGCCAGACAGTCCATGTTTCAGGAGCTAGGAGGGAGCAAAAACGTGGGCTGCCTGTGGGTCCCTCGAGGACCAGATTGCGAAACACTGCTTCAGAGAACTGAATGTTGGAGTGCATCTGTCAGTATGACGTTGGAGTGACTGTCAGGGCAGAAAAGGCCAAGAGCATCCGAAACTGAGGGGTGGATCTTCGACACTGATCGTGTTTTTAAAAGGCATTAAGTAAGCCGATAAAACGAGCCAAAGCACCCTCTTTGGCTCATTTGGGTTCAGAGGTGAGGGGAGTCTTGTGATTTGATGGTATTAAATCATTAACTAATAGGGTTCGCATAATACCATATGAATAAATTTGCTTTTGAGTTTGCTAAATAAAATCTTCTAACATGTTTCCCCATCTCTGTGCTGCCTGGGCTTGGCCTCTTAGCTGCCCCTGACATCTGTTAGGTAATGCACTACAGCAGAGTGCTTTAATTACTTCTGGAAATGGAGGGCTCAGGCCTGGAGCCTCTCTGAGCCCATCTGACCACATTTTGTCTGTCTGTTGATCCCGGCAGCTGGGTTTCTTCGTCTGAGGGTCGCAGACCACACTGCATTTTGCCCCTGTGTGTGGAGCTGCCGGCTTTCCCATGTATGCCATCATCTAAAGCAATGTTTCCCAATCCGGTCCTCGGCAACCCACAGCCGGTCCACGTTTTTGCTCCCACCGAGCTCCTTAACAGACGGTAAACATTTTTGTTACCGTGAGCTTGGAGGGAGCAAAAATGTGGACTGTCTGTCGGTTGCAGAAGATCGGATTGGGAAACACTGATCTAAAGTGACCAATATACTTCTGTTCAGGGTGTCGGGGTCCGAGGTTAACTAACCGCTCCCAAGGCATGCAGGCCTTGTACAGTTCAGAGATAAAAGGTTGGGTTTTGTGAAAACTGTAGCTGGGAGTGGTGCAGCAGCCATCTGGAGGAGCCCCTTGCTGGAAGCTCGTGATGAAGCTGTCCACTCTGAAACATCACCCGTAAACACCAAGCCCAAGCTTCAGCCGTCTGGTCTGAAAGCTGTTAATTCACCTGAGCAATTCTGGGCTGAAATTGCTTGTTTGATAGAATGGGGTGTGATTTTCTTTAATAACCTAAGAAGGTAGGAAAAGCTGTTTCTTGACAATAACTGCAGAAAAGGACAGTAATTGATGTAAGCACAATTTCACATCTGTTTGTTTTGGTGGTAAATGAAAGAGGCACATTTACAACAGAGATGAACAATAGCGGTGCCCCTTTGGACTGGGTTCTGCAGATAGCTATGGACCCGACTGGCCTCATCATCATGGGACTGAAAAGTGTTCCGTTTGTAATTGAAATTCAGGGCTTGATGTAAAGATTGTCTTAGGTAGGCCTAAGGTGAATTGCTCAGTTCATTGCAAACTGCTCTTTGGTGAGCGCTGCATGGGTACACAAGGTCTGAACTTCATATAACACAAATGCATGCTTCTGTGAACGTAATTCATCTGATATTCATCTGCGCTGAGAGGTTCCTCCCTATAGTGTCGGTTGATGGTTAGCTGCGTGGTCAGATGAGGGGCGTCGGCTAGCCACATGGTCTTTGGTGGTTAGATGAGGGGCGTCGGCTAGCCACATGGTCTTTTGCGGTCAGATGAGGGGCATCAGCTAGCCACGCGGTCTTTTGCGGTCTGGTGATGGGCGTTGGATATCTACGCAGTCTTTGGCAGTCAGATGAGGGGCGTCAGCTAGCCATGCGTCCTTTTGCGGTCAAGTAAGGGGCGTCATTTAGTCATGTGGTCTAGGTCGATTTGAATGGTTTGGTGGCCATGCGTATGCTGCTTTGGTTGGCTGTTGAAAGCCACCTCTATGTTCCATAACACGTCTGCCGTTGATTAAGCTGGATCCTGCCTCCCCCACTAAGAAATGTTTGTGAGGCACCTGACCCAGCTGAGGTGGGCGTGGTGCTGAGTGCAGCTAGGTGGGGGGTGAGGGGGGGTGATGTCAGCTCCCTGGGAGGGTTTCAGTGCTGAAGGGGCCTGAAGTTACTGATGCGTGACAGTCAAATGCAGAGCATGAAATTTACTGTGGCTGAGAGCTAAATTGCCACTGTTCAGTCTCCCTCTCTCTCTCTCTTTCTCTCTCTCTCGATTCTCACGTTTGACATTCAGCCCTTCGCTCGTGTTCAGTTTCCCGTTTCCATTGTGATGGGAGGTTGGCATCGCCATAAAAATGGGTTATATATCTGAGGCCGCTTTTTAAGCCTCCCCGAAGAAAACGGCCTTGAACAGAAATCATTCGGCACTAAATGTGATTGTTAATGGACGTGTGGTGGAAGCTGGGGCGGCTTGGGGTCGAAGAGATGTCATTAACCCTGTGACCTAATATTAGTATTTATATAATCTGCCTCTGAAGGCCGCCGGACTCCTTGGAACCCTCCTGCCTTCTCCGTGAGTGTTAACCGGAAAGTTCTCGTGGTCAGTTACGGAGCTGCTGGGGTATCCGGCCTAGGTGATGCAGGCCCGCCTTCTGAGCCCTGCGTGTGAGACACCGTTTGCTGTCCTTTCCTGTCAGAGGGAAAATTTCAGTGGTTCAGCCAGATCAGGGCAGGTTTATTCCCTGAGCTCCGGACATGCCTCACTGTGTGTGTGTGTGCGTGTGTAAGACGTCTCTGCTCCCATTACAGCCAAGCTGGCCGTTTTGCCGCAGATTTTAGGTTTGTGTTATGCCGATTGTTATGTTTTTTGTGTTTTTGGCGTTTGCGGTGATTCTTTTAGTCTTATCCTCCCTGCACCACATGACTTTCTGATAAGACTCCAGTATGTACTTCTCTGCTGCAGAAGGTCGCAAGCTGGGATTATTAAAGCCACTGGTTACAGTCAGGTGGGCTGTGGGTCTGGGGGCCAACCCCCCCCCATTTGTATATCAGCATGGTATGCTCCACTCTGCCCCATTTGTATGGTCCGCTCCCCCGCTCATACACGTCATCGTGGTACAGCCCTCCCCTATTACTATCTCTCACCATGGTACTTTCCATTGGTGTTGGAAAGTCGTCCTTTAGAGAAGCCAGTGTGGTGTGTGACCCTGTCATCTTTTAACTTCTATCCATACCCACGCGTAGTCCTTGGTTGAGACTTAAGCCGTGTTCAGCATTAGCGCAGACCCATCTCCACAGAGCGCACTCGGTCCCAGAGTCCTCCTGGGTACGTGGGTCTGATCCTGAGCGGCCGTGCCCAGGGCGTTCGCCTCTAATGGCCGGCTTGTCCCCATGGGCAGTTCTCTTCACCCACTGTCAGGCAGGTGTACCTCCCCTCTCTCCTGCCAGGTGGCTCTCGGCCAAACGCGGGCGGTCAGAACGGATCAGCGTGCAGTCCGATCTGGCTGGGGATTAGACGAGGAACTCCATACAAGGCCCCGTGGCACCTTTCCGGAACTGAGAATGACGTCCGAATGCCAGTGTGTTTGTGTACGTTACATGTTGCCGAAGAAGGCTTTATGGAACTCTGTCGGTCTTCATGCTCAGCTTTTCCCAACGATCCTTACTTGTGGACGTAATTGCTTATGAACGTTAAAATGTGCTTATTAGGAAGGCGTGTCGGGGAGCTTATTGCAGTGTACTGAAGATCCCAGACAGGCCTTCGCTCCGACAAGAGAATGCCAGGGAGGCTGTAATGTAATGGTGTCATTGTGGGACGGCCCCTGAGAGCGACATGTGTGGAATCCTCGCTTGTGCTCGCCTGGGAATCCATGGGCGTTTGGTGGTATGTCATTAGCACTGCAGCGAGATGCGATTGCTGGCCAGTGACCATGGAGGGTTCATCTCTGTGTGGGGGGGGACCTCCTATTAGAGTTCTGTTCATTTTTTCATACCATCCAACTGTGCAGACATTATACCGCGGTATATGGTATTTTAATTATATTTTCAAAATCAGTGCTGTTCTGGTATTTAGACATCCTGGTGGTCTTTTGGAATTGGCACGCAGAACAAAAAAATTATGTTGCGGACAGGAAACAGGAGCCCAACGAACACAATTTGGATTTACAGTCCTCTTCATTCGTACGTCTGAAAGTTCGTAAGTAGAGGAGTGTCTGTATACCCAAAATATACTACTAAAATAAAATATATCTGTATACACTATTATTGTGGATGTCTCATTTGAAAATGGTCCACAGAAGCACAGCACGTGGCGAGCCTGCAGCTGAGAAGTGTCACCTCACTCCAGTGAGCCCAGCATTCACGTCCGGTGCACGAGCAGTCCACAGATTGAGCAGCTTCATTTGAGCTTCTCTCTTAGGAATCCTTCCCTGCCTGCACAGTTGGCTCGTGGGAGTTTTGCTTACGCTGAAATATTCTATGGGCAGAATGAAAAATGATTGGTTCAGAGAGAGAACCAATCAGAATGTAGAGGAGGTGGGTCCAAGCAAATAGTGGAGGCGGGACCAAGACACCTGGTTGGTTGTTCCCACCTCCTTTAGTTGCAGTCTGTTTACTGTACAGTCTGATTGGTTCAGAGAAATAACCAATCATTTTTCGTTCTGCCCTCAGAACATTTTTGTATAAGTAAAACTTCCAATAGCACTAAAGCGAGGCCCCAATATAAGCTCTGCTCAGAATGATGTCATCAATACGTGATTATGAACCCTTGCCCACGACTGCAGCTTTTATGTTATGTTTTTATGTTAAGATGTTGCATAAATAAACACTAAATAAAAAAAAATAATAATCTGAATTTATTGTTTGGTTTTCACTCCTCAGTCGCGTTCTAGCTGCGATGCTCTGCCGGAACACGTGTGTGTGAAACTACAATAAAATTACGTGACCTGAAGAGCTGCAAAACACTGTTATGGGCAGCAATGAGGCCCCCCCGTGTCAGCACTCGCTTGAACAAGTGGGCAAAGTACTGTGCTTATTTTAACACTGCCGCCCGCTTTCATGGTTTCGGTCTAAAGCAGGAAATCAAGGACCTTCCTCCTGGTCGTGGTTAAGCTCTTCCTGGGACTGAGCGGTTTGCTGTTGGCATAATTGATTTTCTTTACGCTATCAAACGGTAATTGGATGTAATGAGATGGACAGCAGTCCTTGCAGTGCTGATCGCCAAGCCTGCAAACTGACGCTTCTATTGACATAGCACCGCTCTTGTCGCTGCGTCTTTCTCGACCTGGGTGAACATGCAAGCTAGTAGACGCCGATTGACGGGACGCTGGTATTACAGGGCAGGCACGGGGTGTTTATCCACCGTAATAACCAGGGTAAGGCACATTTTTTGCTAAGCTCCCTGACAATCATGCCTGCCTGTATTTTTCTGTTGCAGTTGCAGCTATGCAGTGTCCTGTGGATGATCTCGGTTCTGCGTTCTCAGTAATTGGGAGCATGGTTTCAGCGATGCATTTTCCTCTGGCTCACAGACCATGAAATGACTAATCAATGCAGACACCACTGAAAGTCAGCTAAATGATGAATTGTGGCAAAATGGGACACTCCATAAGCCAGTGTCATGATGAATGTACCCCTCCCTTACGACGGTAACTGTAAACTTCACTGCTCCGTGGTCAGCGTGATGCTGCTTGACAAGGTGCCGACTTCTCCATCATACCCCGGAGTCCGTGGAAGCAGTGAGATACATAGCTCTGCACTGTAATTTCCAGACACAGGACAGCTTCTCTCCCACACTCCCACTGACCATCGTGCAGCCAGGAGATTTTGTGGCACGGGTAGGATGTTACCTTTATATATTCATCTAACCCAGCGGTGGGGAACCTGTTCCATGGAGGGCTGGTGTGGGTGTGGGTTTTTGGGATGGCCTCTCAGTCAGCCAGTAATAAAACGGCGGTTTTTAACTCCTGTCCTCTGGATCCACTGTTATTGGCTGATTGAGAGGTCATCCCAGAATCCCACATCTACACCGGCCATCCATGGAACAGGTTCCCGATCCCTTTGTCTAACCTCTGCTAAAGCCTCCATCTGCAGAAGGGCTTTTAGGTGAAGCTCTTCTGTGTCCAAAGGGTTTGGGTGAGCAGTACCTCCTTGTGCCCCTTGTGAGTGGAAAACATCGCCTCAAATGGGCAGATTTCTGTAAAATGACTGAACACCTGTGACCTCTAGGGGGCGACAGCAGGCAAATTTAAAAACAGTCCCCTGTATTTGGAGAGTTGATTGGTGCTAGGTCGTCTTTGTTTTCAGTGGCTTCGGTTGCCAGTCGTGGCCCCAGGAACGGTGGTGGTCTGGAGCCTAAGCAACCGTGGAACTGATGGGCTGTTATAAGTGAGGGTGGTATCAGGACCAGTCATGGGATCTGGGTCTGGAAGCTGGATGATTGCAAAGCACCAGGCTGCTATGGCGACTGCACTATTGGGATTTTGCTGCAGCGTCGCAAATATGCTGCACGTTTTCTGGCTTTTGCCACCCTTCCTTCCCCGCTGTGCTCCTGTGTATTGTGTCTGAAAGACCTCTGTGTTCAGGTGACTCCCGTTCATCCGATTTGGCTTTTCAGAGGCCATCAAATGGCCCCCGACAGCTGCTTGAGCATGGTATTAATGTGCCTGGCAGTTATTAGCCTCATCCTGGTCCTGGTCAGGGCTCTCTGGCTGTCCCTGTCACCCCCGTCTTTTTCACCTGGGAGACGGTCACCCGGCAGATGGGGATTGATGGCACACTGCCGCTGAGGTGAGGGGGGGGGGGGACTCCTCCCTCTCACTGGACCGAGCGGGACTGCATGACACAGGCAGACAGACAGAGGCTAGTTACCTGCAAGTAGCTAAAAACAGGTTGAGAGTGAACTGGTCTCTCTTAATTGGCTAACAGCTGGGTGGCTACCAGGC
Organism: Hippopotamyrus pictus; assembly: GCA_026781145.1. Taxonomy (NCBI): domain Eukaryota; kingdom Metazoa; phylum Chordata; class Actinopteri; order Osteoglossiformes; family Mormyridae; genus Hippopotamyrus; species Hippopotamyrus pictus. The sequence goes on from JAODLC010000028.1 coordinate 13,833,968, forward strand.
TTCATAAATTGTTGAGTGGACGGGATCTGCATCTACATCTGTGCGTGGGTCCACAGGAACGCTGCTGCAGAGTGGCACACGAGAGCGCTGCTCTGACAGGGCTTTTTGTTTTGTGTGTGTTTTTTTTATTTTTGAACTGGGGTTGCTATTACAGCCTTTGACCACTAGGCAACAGTGTCTGTCAGGACAAGCGATTAAGTGGATAATGAGAGAGCGCGGGTACCTTACCCCGTTCTTCGACGTAAGCTGATCTGCTCGCTGGGCCCGGCGCTGACGTGAAGGTCCAGCCTCGTGACCTGACCCGCCGCCCTCTTCGCCACGCAGGTGCACCGGCGCTCGGCAGAACGCCTCAGAGACCTGTGCTGTGCCAACAGGGGCACCTTCATAAAGGTGGGCCAGCACCTGGGCGCCCTGGACTACCTGCTTCCGGAGGAGTACACCAGCGTCCTGAAGGAGCTTCACAGTCGCGCCCCGCAGAGTTCCATCGCCGAGGTCCAGCAGGTCATCCGGGAGGACCTGGGCAAGGAGGTACAGCAAGCGTGTCCCAGTGCGGGCCTGTCTAATGTACAGATGGCTGCGCTTGCACCCACGCACATACATGGGTGTAACACACCGTTTGTGGCTATACTGGGGGGGCGGTTACCGGCTGTGGCTCTGCTGGGGAGGGGAGGCTGTAAGCTTAGTCACCCTCTGGCTGGCCTCCATACTAGTGCATACTGATAGGATCAGAGGTCAGGGGTCAGAAGGGTGAGTCAGAGAGCTGGTGCATCACTGCATGATGAGGCTTTTTACTCTCTGTCTGCTTGGGTCCCGGATTTCAGCCAATAACTGTTTCCAAAGGTTAACCTCAACAAGGGGAAGTTTTCACACTTTGCTGGGTGTGCTTGTTCAGGAGCAGTTCGTTGCCATCTGTGTGGTGTGTTTTATCTATTCTTTATAAAGAGCTTGGTGGTTCCTTCGTCATGGACAAGGCAGAACCTCCCCACGCCAAGGGAGAGACGGACGGACGGACGGACGGACAGACAGACAGACAGACAGGCAGACGGGGAGGAAGACAGGATGAAGGACAAACGGACAGGCAGGCAGGAAGATGACAGACAGAAAGAAAGACGACAGACAGGAAGATAGTCACAAGCGAGAAGCTAGGTAGAGAAGCAAGAAGACAGACAGGCGGAAAAACTGGCACTAAGACAGACAGGGAGACGGACAGGGAGGCTTTGTCACAGGCTGCTCGCTTTTTGAGGTACTTTGTACATTACAAAATGATAAGTTTGGCTCTTAGTAGCAGAAGAGGGCACTAGTCCTGCCCACAGGGATGTAAGTAGCAGTGTGCAGATCCTTGCTGATCTGTGAGGCCGTTATGCTTGTACTGTGTACCATATTGTGCATCTGTTTGTTTCTCTAAAGCCAATCAGACATTTTCTGTATTTGTTTGCTGTGCAAATGGTGTCTTGCTGTGGGACCCCTGCGGGTTCGTGTCCCTTGGTTCAGCTGTGTGTCCTTCCCAGATGTTGCGTTCAGTGACACAGCTGGACAGCGGACTGGTGCCAGGGTCTGTGGTGCGCTGCCTAACGACGTGCCAGGCGCCTGCCGTCCCTGAGAATGTCGCTCCGCAGCCCCACACATGCACACGCACACGCTAACCCTACTGAGTTTGAGGTTTGAGTTGCGGGTTTTATCAGGAAGTGAGGTCGGCAGTGTGCGGCGTGTTGTCAGCGTAATAAACGTTCACTTTCTGCCGTTAAATCCCTCGGCCCCCGGGCACAGCCCGCACTGCCTATTTATAGATGCTTCCATCTCCTTCCAGGCCCTCATCCCTCCCTCTCAGCTTCTTTTTAAATAAACGAAAGCTTTGCAGCCTCTGTGCGAGGCGTCCTTCAGGCGTCCCCGGCGCTTGACTGCAACGAAAGCTCCTGCTGCCGGACGGGAACGAGCCAGGGCCGCCAGTGTGATCCCAGCGTGGCGGGACCCCGGGGGGGCCGGCGGGGACCTCATCCTGACAGGTCGCCCTGCCCGGGACGCCGCTTGAAACACGAACGTAGGCGTGCGCGTGTTAAATGGCCGTCGGTCGGGGTGGGAGAGCTGCCGTATGCGGGGATCCCTCTGCCAGCCTCCCCAGAGGTCAGCCAGGTGCGAGGCGGGGAGGGGGGTGCCTGTCCGACCGATGGAGGGTGACTCCCATCAAATGTGTCTCCGTGGAGCTGGGGTTGCCGCGTTCCCGGCGCCATGGCAACCAGCTGCATGTACCAGCGCACTCAATTTCCCGCAGGCCGAGCGTGATGCGTGTCCGTGCACGGGCCGGCTTCCTCATTTTCGGCTCCGGTGGCTGCCGTGTGGGGGGAGGCGAGGCGCCCGCGACGTGTCCCTCTCTCGGCCTGCTGCGGGAGGGCTGCCGCTTTGCCTGCTGGGAAAAGCGCCCTTCTGGGCTGTGCTTTGTCATCATCTGGGGTGGGATTGGAGCGGGGGTGTGGGGTGAAGCTCTAAGGGGTACGGGCCAGACCCAGAAGCCCAGCAAGCTTTTTGAAGAATGGGCTCATCTCCCCTGGATCCAGGCAGGTGTCGGTCTCTGGGGCAACTGGCAGAAAGCGTGGCCAGGAATCTTCTTCCAGAGTGTGTGCTGTTCTAGATGTGGGGAAGTGGAGGTGAGGGGTGGGGCAGCAGACCCCCTGGCTGAATCATGAGTCAGAACTGGCACCGAAACCCCTACCCTCACAGAACACCCCTTCATAACCCCGTACCTCCAGGCTGGCTGAGGATTCTGCTGCTCATCAGATAGAGCGCTTTGGGTTCAATGAAGGAACAGCTCTGAGCTGGTCCAGCTTCCCGTCCATGACAGTGTGATGACCTGAACATGTGTGTTTACTGTGCAGGCTTATTGTCCCTAACGAAAACTATAAGACAACATTCTCGTAAATTGAAATATAGTAAGGTACAAAACTAACACTTGAAAAACTAAACGAAAATAAGTATTGCTTCCAAACCTACCTGAAAGGAAATGAAAACAAGGAGCAAATACTTTCTGTATTTAGGTAAAGTATTGATGCGTCTGTCTTTACCGTTTACCATTAATAATACCTGGAATGTGTTTTGCCAATTTTGAGGACATTAGTAGCAAGTGCATTTATGTAGGATTGTCTAAAAATCAGATAAATTGAACTTTCAGTCTATTCCCTGAAATAAAATAACGAAAACATTAACTTAAAATTTGTAAAAACTAAATCAATTTTTAGGTAGTTTTTATAGTATTGCCCTGTAGGCTTGCCTGTGTGTATGCTGTGTTAGGCTGTGTTGCCCTGTAGGCTGGCCTGTGTGTATGCTGTGTTAGGGTGTGTTGCCCTGTAGGCTGGCCTGTGTGTATGCT
>JAODLC010000028.1:13838612-13849422 GCA_026781145.1 Hippopotamyrus pictus
TTTGTAGAATAACTGTTACTATATTTCCCAGATGAGGAATACGTATTGTTTTGGAACATGTCCGCCACCACAGTCACATTCTCGTTGCTGCAATAACTCCAAAAGTATTTGACAGACAAATTTTATAAATATTAAAGCAACGGCACTTCTGGCCACAGAAAATGTGTAACTTTCTGAATATCATAACTAAAAAAGGATTTAATGGATCTTATTACCACATCACAAAAACATTATATGGGTTAAGACCTACACCTGATTTAATTTCAAGACAAATTGCACCAAAATTGAAACCGCAGTACTATGTGGCGGCGAAGGAAGAAAAGTGCAGCTGCAGAAGACACTTCATCTTATGAACACAGTATCTGGATGGATCTTTTTCTAACTTCCCAGGAACCTTGTGTAGGTTATGAACTGGATCTGGGATAAATCACACCAAAACTGAAGCAGTGCCATGTGGTGGCACATGAAAGGACAGCCATAGATGTAGATATGCAGAGTATGTAGGGGGCTAGAGATTGTGGAAGTTGGGGTATGGGAGGAGTAGGGGTTAGGTAGTTGGTTTGGTCTTGCGGTTACCAGCTTGATGCTGTGCGTCGTCCTACCAGCTACTCCAGGCCTGAGAACAGCCTGATTTACTCTGAGCTTTATTGCCGAAGATGGGGCTGTGATCTTCTGGGCCGACCTCACAGCCCTCTGTATGGCTCCACCACATCATACCATTATACCGCTGCTGAGGTCACTGTCAGACAGATCTGCAGTAGGACTCGCTGAGTGTGGCCTTGCTCATCCCTTCTTTCCTTTGTTGACTTGGTCGGCGAAGTCGTTTCACCGTTGGGTTCTTGAGCGAGGCCCTTAATCCCGATTACTCCAGGGACCGTCTGACCATGCTTTCTCGATTATGTGTTACTTCAGATAAAAGGGTCTGCTAAGTAAATATTTGTGAAGTGAAAACTCCAGCAGGCTGCAGTGAGGATTGGTCTCTGCCCACATCGGTCCATCTCAGATCCGGAGCCTTGAGGAGCTTGTAGTTGCTGACGGTTTTACTTGGAGAGCCATCCGTGGTGGTGACTGCTGCTGCCCCCCGCCCTTTAAGTTCTGCATAATGTACTGATTTATTGATGCTCTGTGTGGGTCTGTTGTGACATCACTTCCTCAGCTCCTGGAAGTGGATTCTTTATTACAGGCGAGATGTTCCTCCAAGGATGGTGTTCAAGGGCCAGAGAGCGACAGTGTCACCCACTGCACTGTTGCTCTTGTGTATGAACTTTAGCGAGAGTCTGTTACAAGGTTGTGCCTCATTAGCAGTTGACCTGGCTTGATTCATTGCACCTCCGTGGCTTTTCGATGAAAGGACGATGGCTGGCAGGAGTGGCAGTATACAGGATCGACTGATGCATAGGATCTTAAATGGTGCCGATTTATTAAGCCAAAAAGATAACATTGAATCTTTAAAGTACTAATCTGTTTTTATGTGGATTATGAGCTGTCCAGCTGGGTCTGTTTTCCCGTTCATAGAGTTCAGACTGCCTGTTTTACAGCCAGTGTGCTTTGTGATTTACATCCCAAACAGGAGCGCGGCCTCGACGGGCGGGGAGGATCACCAGTCAGACCCCTTCCTCGAGGTCAGAGACATTTCCCATTTCTTCACACACTTTCACATTTCACGGACCCGTTGGTCTGTAAGCCTTTCATTTGCCTTATAGCTTGATCTGCTTTCTCTGAAGAACAAACAGATGTGTAAAGGCAGGAGATGCAGCACTCGTAGCTTGATATCCATATAGCGTTTCCATGCCAGGTGAGAGGGTGGGTCACAACCACATTCAAACCTTGACTCCTCTGGGATTACTGCATCAGCCAGGGGTAGTTATGGGTTTATTTTGGCTGTTACAATAACCCCCCTCCTCTGTTTCTGTCTGGCTGTCTTGTGGCAGTTTCCTGTCCAGCATACTGAAGACGGAGTGTTAGAATTATAAGGTTCCTGGCTTATAGTAACTCCCTTCCCCTGTCTCTGGAAAACTGCATTTCACCTGATTTTTTATTTTTTTTTTGCCCAGTACAGCGAAGATGCAGAGCAGAATTAACAGCGTCCTGGCCCTTACAGCAACCTCCCTCCTTTGTCACTGGCTGGCTATCTTTCAACCATTTCCTTCCTTGTATAGTGGAGACGCAGTGGCAGAATTAGCAGAGTCCTGGCGTTTGCTGTAACCTCCCTCCTCTGTCACTGTATGGCTGTGTATCACAAGTTTCCCCCCCCCGCTGTGGCAGCCTGGACAGTGACTCTCACTTCTACTGGAGCACATTTCTGCCCTCACTTCCTTGCTTATCCTTCGCTTTCGCCACTATCTTGCAGAGAAGCTCAGCTGAAATTTTTACTGACCCTTCCCAGGCCTAGTTGAACATCAGCAGTTATGTAAATGTTAAATTGTGAACAGTCAGAGCAGAAGAAAGCAGCACCACCAGCGTGACGGGGTTTACACATACCTTACGGGCCATGACAAAAAGACGTTCATTTTTGCAGTGCAGTATGGAGCCCTGCTTCTTTTACGTCTCCATATAAAAATCTGACATACCTCAGAATAGTAGCTCACTCGTCATATTCAGGCATGTAAAACTCTATTTTCTTTTGGGTTTTTTTTGCCTGCCCTATGTGTCTGTGATGGTCGGCAGTTCGAGTCCCATCCTCAGCAGAATAGTTACATCACCATTGGACCCTTAATTCCCTGAGGTCCTCCAGATGCAGTAGATAAATGGCTGACCCTGCGATTGGACCCCAGTCTTTGCTGTCAGCTGCACACGTGTGTGTGTTCATGTTTTGAAGGAGAAGATGGGATATACGAAAATAGTGTACCTGTACTTGCGCAAATGGCAACTAAAGATTTTTTTTTTTTTCGTTTCATGCAAGTACTTAGTAATTAAAAGCTCCTCAGAATGATTGTATGGAAATTGTTGTTGTGAATATTAGCTTTTGTTGCATCAGACATGCAGCCGTTGATTTGATAATGGAAACCTTCCTACAGCACATGCTTGGGGCTGTGGTTTGAGCTCTTATCCTGTCTGGACTGCCCTGTAATTAATACTGCCAGACTGAAGCCGGCTTTGCTCCTTGCTCTGCAGATTTCCCATGATGCACATGGAAGGACCAGGTCCGGGCAGCTGCGTGTACATGCTGAGAGATAAAGCGCAGATTATGGCATGTGATAATTATCACTTGGAAATACAGGAGAGCTGTTTGTTCAGATGATAAGCATTATGGTGTCAGTTACTTCAGCACAGTGTGTGCTGTCCCCTGTGTTGTTCCCGCCGCTGGGCTGGTCCCTCTTCAGACAGCCACTTAGCTCTCGTGTGTTAAGCTCTGTGTGCATGTATAAAACTGAGATACTGGGGGGTTCAAAGCTGGCTAGAAGGCCACAGCTCCCCCTTTAACTTGACTTCTGATTCCTTTAGTCCAGGGGTGTCAAACTCCAGTCCTGGAGTGCTGGAACCCTACAGATTTTTGGCTTTCCCCTCATTTAACACACCTACATAAGACCATAAGAAATTTACGAATGACAGGAGGCCCTTCGGCCCATAATAATTCAACTGTCCTGAGCTGGTTGCATTCAGAGCAGATTTTCTTCTTCTGTGAAGGAGGACCAAGAATAGATTTACTGGATTTTAATCAAGTAATCCTTAGAGAAAACAGATCAGCGAGCGACCTGCACCACTGCGACCATTAATGTATCAGGGTTGACTAAGTGAGCTTTGGTCCTGCTTGCTCTTGATTAAGGGCCTTTGTGGAGAAGCAGGAGCAGAGCTCATCAGTGAAGGCCAGCCCTCAAGCAGCGAGATGGACGTCAGCACAGGCTGTACCCATCCCAGTAGGATGGACCCAGTAGAAGCCGACAACAGAGATTGGAGGACCTCGAAGAGAAGCAGTGGAAGTTCTCCTCATAACTTAGGGCAGGGTTTCTCAATCCAGTCCATGCAGACCCCCAGACAGTCCACGTTTTTGCTCTCTCTCAATTGGCAGGGAAACATGGACCATCTCGGGGTCTGCAAGGACTGGATTGGGAAACACTGGCTTAGGGTGATGAAGTGGACCTCCCGTACTTTGGCCCCTAGTCTGTGGTTTTTAATGATGTCATCTAAGACCTTGTCCCATGTAGTCTTTTTCTTGTACTTGTCATGCAGAAGTGTTTAGTGACACGCCTATTTTTCTTTGTGCAGGAAAAACAAAACTCCCTATTGCTGGGGACTTGGGCCAATTGTCAATCTCCCAACATCCGCCTTCGAATCCTGCCACCTAATTAACTTCTCGCCACTTCATTATCCTAGGTGTTTTCCCCAGGTCTTCCCGGGCCAATGGCTGCTGGCATCACCTTTCTGGTGGATGTGGTGCCTATTTAAACCCTTTCTTCTGGGGTCTGGTCTGTGGTTTCCCCGTGGCTGTGATTCACAGCGAATCCTGTTTCAACGCTGTAGTGAACGTCATCCTGATTGAGCAGCCTTTAAAATGTCAGCGCCTCAGACGGTCGCGCTAAATTAGCATGTTTTCTTGAAGGTATTTTTCAAGATCAGCATGAATATTCAGAAGGCATTCCTCTGGAAATGTGTACTCGTTAATTGCTGCGGTTTGAAAAATGAAGCTTTAAAATACTCTGACTCACATGAAATTAAATGAGGCCACTTGCCTGGAGGGCAGACATCTGACTCAATTTGCCTCTTTAAACATCCCAGCTGAACATTTGCTCCGAAAACGTTTCGCATAAAAGACGACCATTTGTGTCCCTGCAACCGCCTCAGGGGCGAGGGAGGCGGGAGGTGTGTTTCTCACCACAGTCTTTAGCGTGTTCCCGCTCCGTGTACATGCCGGTGTGTGCGGATTGGCTAACCGGGTGCTGGGCTGGCTGACATGAAGGGCCTATGGTCTTGAGAGCACGACCTCACTGGGGTCATCGTCTTGACGTCCTTATAGGATCAAGCTGCTCTCTTACGTCGGCATGCTTCCTGGTCTAGCTGTAGCAATCACCACCCCCTATCCTGCCAGTGTGTGTTGCAGGGCAGTCTGTGCAATGTGCTCTGGCCAGTCTGTGTGCTGTTGCAGGGCAGTCTGTGCAGAGTGTTCTGGGCAGACTGTGCCCTGCATAACAGGGAAGACTATACCGGGCACTCTGGCCAGTCTGTGTGCTGTTGCAGGGGAGTCTGTGCAGGATGCTCTGGCCTGTCTGTGTGCTGTTGTAGGGTAGTCTGTGCAGGCTGCTCTGGCCAGTCTGTGTGCTGTTAGAGGCCAAGGTCTGCACAGTTTGTTGCCAGGTCTGCGTAGTGGTGGTTCCAGAGGATGGCAGTGACTGTCGAGCACTTCATTGTCATGGGGATCAATCTGACAACCTCGCCCCTTTTGAAGGTCACTGTCGTCTTCCTCGTCGCTGTCTTTGCACTGTAGGGAGGAGCTCAGATTCAACCCCAGAGGGGTAACTGGTGACTAGTGCTGTTCCCTGTAGTGCATCTAGAGGCGCACTATCACTGCACGGAAAACATGAGCACACTGCCGATATTTTCTGTGCAATGAGATAACTGCCGTGTGGAAAATAGTTTGTACATTAAAATGCTCACTACAAAGTCTGTGGATTATCTTGAGTAACTGGGTCATATTTTCTGGTAAGAGACATGCTGTTGAATTTTTCAAATGTATTTTTTTTTCCGCACTTTAACACCCCCAAAAGAATGCCATTCCCATTATATTTGAGGGAAGCCCGACGTTTCTGTGGCCAATATCTCCAAAACTAGGCAAGTCCCAGCAGGACAACTTAGATGGATCGATAGCACTGAAACTCCTCTGAAACGTATCTTTTTCAGTTTTGGGGTGAACTGCCCCTTTAACTTTCATCTTGGGTTAATTAATAAATGAAAGGATCCAATCAGCCAAGCAGATTTTAAGTACACAGAAGCTGGCTGGCCGACCATGTTTCCTGAGTGTGTTAAACGTTAAATTCCAGTCAGTCCGTTTTAATGTGCGGCATCTGAAAACAAAACAAAAAAATGATTTTGCATTTTGAAGATAAGACCACCAATTTCATGCCGAGCGGCACTGCACAATTTAAGATAGTATCTCCAAGCAATTTCAGTAAGTGGTGTTTTTTTTTTCTTCCCTAGGATCTATACAGCGTTTTGAAAGGAGTTGAAAAACGTATGTTTATGATAAAAATGTTAATGGAGGGTGTTTCCCTTTCCGGGAATTTCAGCATCAGAGAGATAGAAGATGAGTTAGGTATGTACTACACAGCTAATGGCCGCTGCGTCTTTGCTTTTAAGCAGAAGTGTAATGAATCAGCCGCCTTGTAGGTTTTAGTTAGTTCACAGATAGGTTCACACGAGTCCCCCCCCCCCCATGTGACGACATATTGTGAAGTTTTGCTGCATTGCTGAAGAACAGTGGGAGTGGCCAGAAGGCCGGCCTTCTCCCTGACCGTGTGCTCGTGGCCCTCTGCAGGCCCTCCAGCCTTAGGTTAAGCGGTCCAAAGTGTTCGCTTATGCAGATTGATTTCCCCAGCTCATGGGGAATGGTGATTTATGGATTTCCACGCAGTGCGATTAGAGCTCAGCTCGATCAAACAGCGATAAACACATTTGTAGTGCCCCCAGCAGCAACCAGCATGAAGTGTCCGCTGTCTTTTCACTGTCTGTCTTTTCACTGTCTGCCTCTTCTTTTCTTTCCCTTCTCATTGTCTCTGTGGTCTGCTCTGATTCCGACTGCGCTTCTGTGCAGCGGTGTTCATGCTCTCGGAGGTCAGGGGTCAGCTGGAATTATTCAGCTGTGAGATGAAGTGCTGTGGAGATAATTAATGGGATGGGCCATGGGTGGAGAGCGTGGTTTGCTGTGGTGCGGGACTGTCTCACATGTGCTTGGCCGGAAGGCAAACGCTGTACCCGGTTTACCGTGGTGCATGTCTGGTTTATCACAGTGCGGGGTGGCTCATGGGTGGCATGTCTAGTATACCGTGGTACAGGGCCAGCTCACGGAGGGCGTGTCCTTTTTGGTTTGCTGCTGACACTCTGAAGCAGGATCCGTGTGACTGTCTGGCATCTGGAGATGGTGGAGATGACTTGCTCACTGGAGCATTGCTGGTGGGACCTCGTCTGTTCCGAGCTGGAGATCCTCACCATAGACTAATAGTGTGCGATCTTCCTCCCATAACAAAAGGAAACAAGCCTCTGATTGGCTCACCCGTTCTCTTTTAGCCTGAGTAGTCCCAAAGGGTTTTGTGTAAATTGTTGCCGACTTGCCTTCTGGTGCTGTAATCAGTAAGGCTGGTTGTCTTATTCAAAAGCCCTCCAGGTGGCAGTGTGGAGTCTTTATGTTAAGTCTCCCGCACATGCTAATGACCGGTCTGTTTTGCCAGTGTTGACTGTGATAATCCAGGCTGCAGTAATGTAAACAGCCAGTGACCTGAGCTGGGGGTGTGCGGGGAGGAGCTAGCAGGCTTCCCAGGACTTGGGGGTTTAGATATTTCCAGGTCTCGGATGGAATTGGGAAGCACAGTGGATCCATAGGTCCAGTGACCCTTTTTCAGGGAACAGCTTGGCCTTGCTCAGTTCTTATTTTTTGCTCATGATTTGGATGGGCATTCCGCCCCTGGTGCCTGGGTGCTTCACACCAAATGCTGTCACTTCCCCTCTGCCATGTGGGACCTCCAGTCTGCGGAAGACTCTGTCTCATTTCGCCCACCGTTTCCCTGAACCTTTTACGTAACGTCCTTTGTTATCCGAAGTGACCGGTGGCTTACATGTTTGTCGCATGATTTAATTGTGCAAGTAGTTATTTTTACAGCAGGTACTAGGGGATATGCCGGTATGTACAAGGGTACAACGGAAGGTTCCTTGAAACATTAGCTTACTAGACCTTAGCAGACCCAAATCCATAACCTTATTGGTTTTGCCTTGCTTTGCTCTACAATGAATTGTGCTCAGCTGCTGGTGGTATGCCTAACCACACTCATTTAAGCATCCTTAGTCTCTTTTGTACCAGTGCTAGTAACTGAGCTCATTTTGTTAGCTCTCATGCCGATCCCAACTCGTAGCACTTATTTATTATAACATTCTCTGTCCCATGTTTAACAGCTTGCAGCTATTAGCTGCACTGCTAACGAAGCTCATTGCAGCTCTTAGCAGCACTGCTAACTACTTGCAAAGCTTCTCTTAGCAACGCCGCTAGCTTCACACGCGGCAGCGGTTAGCAGCACTGCTAGCTACATGCTTAGCAGCTTTGCTAACTATACACATAGTAGTTCTGCCGGCTACACTGTAAACAGCATGCTAAGCAACACTACTAGCTGCACCCTTGACAGCACTTTTAGCCGTGTGCCGCTCCTAGACGCCAGGCCTCTTTCCTTTTGGAAATGTTCCCTCCCCTTTGGATAAGAGGGCGGTGAAAGTGTACGTTTGAGCAGCCGAGTCAGGGGAGCAGGTGGGCTGGCGAAGGAGGGAGGGCAAACAGCAGATGGTGGGCCAACATGTCCCTCTGCTGAGGTGGCAGAGCGGCAGCCCTGGGCCAGGGAATCGTCTGTGAGGAGCTACTCCTCTTTCACATGGCAACCGTGAAGTGGCTCAACAGCCATCGGAGCAGGAAACTCGAGCAGCTCTGCGAAGAGCACGCCACCCACGCGAACAGCCGCACGTACGTCACACGGCTTCGACTTTGACTTTACCTTCCAGAGAGGAGTGGAGGAGGATGCAGAGTTTCTGTTATCAGCCTGCTTCGTGAAGCAGAAATAAGGGGCCGTGCTGGGGCCATGCTCTCTGTGGCTTGTCGGTCTTCTCGTAAGACGTCTTCTGGACCTGCCGTCTTGTCACCACTAAAGGCACCGCAGTTCATTTAGCAGCCGCTTTTGTCCAAAGAGACGTACGAGCGGGGATCAGAGAGCAGGGTCAGCTGGCGTCTTCGGAGCAGTGGGGGCTAAGGGTCTCGCTGGAGGGCCTGAAGGTGGTATGGTTGTTCCTCCAGCACAAGATCTGAATGCTTCAGGCTTCCAGGCATGGGCAAGATTACCGTAAACCGCTGAGCTACAACCCCCCCCCCCACCGCCCCCGCCCTGCTAGGAAATTCTGTTGGCTATTTTGTGCTGGAAAATAAAGCCATCTAAATAAGGTCGGAATACAAATGGAGAAATTAGCCGTCTGCGTAGCCGGCGCGGAGGCCACGCTCACGTCGCAGCCCGTTAACTTCGCCTCGTCTCAGACGAGTCTCGCCATTTCTTTCGCATGCATAAAACATAGACACAAGCCCTGCGATTTGCTTTTTAATGGTGCTGCTGTATTAATCGTGTACTTGAAAATGCCCCGTGAGCTTTTTCTGTCTTGTCCCCGATAATATCACACGACACGCAGACGCTCCGTTTATTAGCGTTAACGCCCGCCGGCCTCCTCCCCCTGACCAGATCGGCCAGCTGTTTGCCAGCTTTGAGGACTCCCCCCAGGGTGCGGCCTCGCTGGCCCAGGTGCACAAGGCCCTGCTGCATGATGGGAGGACGGTGGCCGTCAAGGTGCAGCACCCCAAGGTGCAGACGCAGAGCTCCCGGGACATCGTTGTAATAGAGGTACATCCTGGAATGCAGTGTTACTGAGCCTCTCCATGATGATTATGACATATCAGTAATGTGGCAGTGATGTGCTACTGCTGTGGCTATTTGCACATCTCCAGTGCACCACCTGTTTATTGCATAGTTCACTTCCCACGTTGCACCGTTTTTGTCCTGCGCTGTTTTATCTCTCACTGTCCTGCTATTTGTCCTGTATTACACATTTCTTTGTCCTGTTGTCCCCCCCCATGTACCTGTATCCTCCCCTGCACATTCAGCATAAGAACTTCAGTCTTCCTCATAGTACATGTGACTGTAAAACTTGAAGCGTTCTTATTGGACTAGGACCTGATACTTGGGTTTCTGCTCTACTCTGGTACATTCTGACTCATTGATCTCACCACAGCTGTGTCTTTAGCTTACCGGCCCTAACGGATCCAGTGTGTGCCCTACAGGTGCTCCTTAAGGCAGTCAAGTGGCTCTTCCCTGATTTCTCATTCATGTGGCTAGTAGAAGAGGCCAAGAAGAACATGCCTTTGGAGCTGGACTTCCTGAACGAAGGCCGCAATGCTGAGAAGGTCACAGAGCTGCTCAAGGACTTCAAGTTCCTGAAGGTACATCAGCTGCAGCTCACTGGTGCTCCTAGGCCTTGGTCACTAAGGGAGCAGACTTCATGTCCGCTGCAGTGGTCCTGTGAGGAGCACCGCTCTTAGAAGTGGAACCTAACAGCCTATAAGGAATTCTCACCTGTGACTGAGTGAAGTGTGGTATGAAGCTGGGCTGCGCGGCATTCTCACCTGTGACCGAGTGAAGTGTGGTATGAAGCTGGGCTGCGCGGTATTCTCACCTGTCACTGAGTGAAGTGTGGTATGAAGCTGGGCTGCGCGGTACTCCAAATCCCCGGCTTTTCTAGGCCTGGGTTAGGTTTCCTGCTGAACATCAACAAAAAACACAAACACAACTTTGCCTTCAAAGAGGGAGACAGAGCTCTTGTAATATTAAGGCATCTTGCATCAGGAGCCTTGGCAGTAACCGATCAAAGCAGGAAGGATATTTTTGCATTTTGCATTTTTTCCACCCCTGCATTAGACAAAAGCTTAAATGTGTACCATATGGACAACCGTGTGTGTGTGTGTGTGTGTGTGTGTGTGTGTGTATACACTCACCTAAAGGATTATGAGGAACACCATACTAATACGGTGTTTGACCCCCTTTCGCCTTCAGAACTGCCTTAATTCTACGTGGCATTGATTCAA
>JAODLC010000028.1:13860117-13873191 GCA_026781145.1 Hippopotamyrus pictus
TGCCTCTAACCTCACTGGCTTACTAAGCGTCTGCTGCCTCTAACCACGCTGGCTTACTTGGCTTCTGCTGCCTCTAATCTTACTGGCTGACTGAGTATCCACTGCCTCAAACTTCACTGGATTATTCAGGTGTATGTTAGATGTTCTATAATATGCAGAGCTCCCTTTTGAAATCGCAGAACTTTCCATTAATTGCTCGATTAATCACGGTTTGGTTAAATGCTCGTTTTATGTCATTGGCTCCCCTTCATACCTGCTTAAACTACAGTGGCCATAACGTGACACCTGCAAGGCCATTGCCCTAGCTGGACTGATTGCTTGTCACCTTCTTACTCTGCCAACTGGAAGGCAAGCAGGCAGCTCACTACCCGCACTACCTTAAATTATGGGCCTGTTTAGCAGTGGTCTGGCCCTGGGTAATTACAGCCAGTTATAATGACTGCTTCTCTATGTACAGCTGTGACATTCTTAAGGATGCTGTCTGATTTACATAAGAAAGAACACATAAAGGCATATTGTTATGTGGTGTGTAGTAATGGGAACAGTTGGAAACTGGGCTGCTGGGTTAGAGCACATTGGGACCAGAAACCCAGCCCTGTCACTGCAGGCTGTCTCTGTGTCTCTGAGCAGTCAGCAGCAGAAAGTTACCCATATATTTCTGTTATGCTCCTTTTGATATATCCCGTCTTTCTCTCCTTTTGAGAATACAAAGACTTATATGCAGTTGAGAGCGAAGCTTGGAGTCCAAGCGTCTCGGAAGCATTTCAGGGGTCAGGGGCTTTGCTCAAGGGCCCAATATAGATTGGAGAACAAGGTTTGAACTGGTGAACTGATTTTGATGCCTGCCGGAGCAGGATGTTGCATTAAGTCCATTGGTCTGATGACCCTTTCCCTTACCTCTCTCATCATGCTGAAAGCCCCAATATCCAAGTTCACAGCTTGGATCCATAATGTTCTCTTTTCACTCCTGGTTTGCTTGTCTCCTTTTAATATTTGCTTGAAAAGAGACTTCTCTGTTCTGGCGACATTTTACAATAGTGGCGCATGTGTCTTCGGCGGGTATTGGAAAAGTTTTTGGGAACAAAGACTTGGGACGATATGAAATCACGTCTCCGATAATCAGTGTCATTAAGTCGTAGTTTGATGGTTTGTGATTTGGACTTCGTTCTATAAGTGACAAAACCTTACTGCTAGCATCGTTTAACCAAACAATGATGTGTTCAATTAGCCAATAACCATTTAAGCATCTGTAGGAAACCTTGGGCAATGGACTTCAGCAGGCAGGTGCTGATGACTTGCACCCTGCAGACCCACTTGAGGGCCCTCGCTTTATCGTCCTCCTCCTGCCTCCTGGAGGTCAGAGTGATGCTGGGCAGGTTCAGTTGCTGTGCTCCTGACAACCAGTGACTTTACTGAACTGTGCCCTTCACAAGGCTGTAGACGGGTAGGTGTACCCGGGGGTCTAAGTTTGGTTGGGTCAGGTCCTTCTTGGTAGGTAGTGGGGTGGTCTGTCTCTATTCTGCTGCTGCTCTCTGGACGCTAAAGGCTGATTTATACACAGAGCATATTCTGCAGCCTACGCAACTGGCCAACAGCATTGCGAGCATTTGTGCTTGTGTGTCTGTGTCAGTCTGTTATTAGAAACATACCTTAGCAAGCTTTGCAGTTTTAACGATCATTTCTTTTCAAGATTATCTGGTATTTAAAAATCAGTTGAACGTCTATCCCTATTGCTTTTCCGTGAACTCTTCATGCTCTCTCCAAGCCAATCATAATCACTTTCACCCTTCCTGTTTAAATCACTCGTGGATGAGTTGTTACGTATTTTGAACTCCTTTTTTGCTTGATGAATATCTCAATATTTATCAAAAAAAAAATCGCATTGCAGTGTCTGAAATTTTCCAATATTGTGCAGCTCTAGTGTGAACGGCTGCAGCTGTGTTTTTTAACAAGGTGAATGGCTGCAGCCGTGGCAAAAAACAGCAGGCCAGCATCATAATAAACACGACTGAAATACCCCCAGCTGCCAAGAAACAGCAACAAAACATTTGTGTCGGAAGAAGTACGATGCTACCAAGTGGACAAATCACAGTTGATTTGATCTGCGTCACCACAACGTTTACTTACACTTCTGGGGAGGCGCGCTGCACTCCCTTGGGCTGCACTCCCTTGGGCTGCACTGTACTTCGGGCTGCACTGTACTTCGGGCTGCACTGTACTTCGGGCTGCACTGTACTTCGGGCTGCACTCCCTTGGGCTGCACTGTACTTCGGGCTGCTCTCCCTTGGGCTGCACTGTACTTCGGGCTGCACTGTACTTACAGCATATTCACTGTTGAAGTATAAATCAGCCTTAACTCTTAAGTGTTGATTGACTTGGACCTTGACAGACTTGCACTGATGAGAGCGTTCTGTGTTGTAGTAGATGCTTCGCAGGTAGGGTTTTCCTAAAGGCATAGATTTGGGTATGGAGGAGGGAGGGACATGTCCCTACCAATATTGTGGGAATATTGTATGTGTTTAGGAGGGTGGGGGGTTCAGAGTCTGATTTGGTCCCTATCAATATTGAGACTAGGCCTACAGCCTTGATTCCCCATCATGCTGTGGGATCTGTACTGACCTTGGTTTAAGGTCACCATTTTTGATGCGGCTGTTAGTATGTGTGTGGGGGACCTCGTTGTAGCCCCCCCTTCACCCTCCCAGAACAATGAGACCTTGAGATATGTATCTCTCACACATTTCTATGCCTTGGCACATATTTTACTCATCCGCCTTGGTCTTGGTTGTCTTATCGCTGCTTTTATTGAGCAAGACGTTCCTAGAGAAGTCCCTCCGTTGTTCTCAGTGGGCTGCCTGTTGTGTGATATTGTATGTGGGGGAGTGTAAACCTTGTGGAGGTTCCTCTCAGACTGCCAGGTTCTCCTCCGTGGGCTGGGTACAGTGAAGAGACCCTCATACCCTGCTGTGGAGAGCTCTCTGCTGCATTCCGCCATCGCACTATGCTATTAGGATTCATAGCTGTATGCTGTGTAACATCAGTATTAAAATATTCCATTTCCGTGATTTCAGAAGATCAGCAGGATACTCACTGAGCTCATTTTGTCATATCAAGTGCCGGAGCTGGGCTGCTTGATCTAAATGACAAGCTCACTTGGTAGCTCTCCTCTGGTATGAAGACTCAAACCTGCAACGTAGGTCTAAAAGGAAGGGAAAGCAGTCCAGGGCAAAAGTGGTTCAGAAGAATGTAAAATTACAGTCCTGAAAGTAAAATTACAGACTAAGATTTTGTTTCAACCAACCAGTTGAAACTCTGTCACTGTATCTCTTCATACTCGACTGGTTGGTTGAAACAAAATCTTAGTCTGGATTTTTAATTTCTGGACCTGAACTGTCCACCTGTGGTCCAGGGTGTCACTCACGGGGCTCTGTCCAGTCCCTCCGAGTCATTTGGGCTTTAGTAGCGCAGCTGACGTGTCAGCTGTTGTTTCCCAGCATGCACAGAGCCCCCGGAGCCTGATGTTCAAGGCAGCAGTAGAAATATGGGAAGCAGACATGCTAGCAGGCAAGTGTCAGATGCGGCATTTAGACGTTAATGGCATTGTGTTGGGTCTGGCCTGGAGTGTAATGTGCTGGAAATAGCGCGATGCTCAACCTTTCATTATGCACTCTGCTCCGACGCCCACTGTGTGCTGTTGGATGTGGAGCTCACAACCAAAAGCAAGTATTTCAGCAGAATTTTACAGCAGCGCAGTGCCGTTTGTCCGTGTTGAGGCCTACTAGGCTGCAGCTGTAGAGAGAGGGATGCCTCGTTAGGTTCCTTCGGCTGCCCTTAGATTGAGTCGAGGCTGTTGAGATGTGGCCTGGTATGTTCCTGCCCCGATGGACCCTATGTGAGATGCCGTACAGCATGGCAGAATCGTGACCTTCACCAGTGACGCCCATTGACATCCGTATGACTCCTACTGTGGTGAAGGTTCGTGGTTCGAAGGTACTGTGAGGTTCGAGGGTTGTTAGATTGTTGTCGGAACCTGCAGGTTCTAGGCGGCAAAATGATCTAGACAGCACAGGTTGTTTTTACTTAAATGGTGGGAGCTCTTAGTAAGATTAACAGCCTGTGCTGTTAACAAATGCTTAATTGTGCAATACCAACATAATACCATTATAATACATTCATAACACTCATAAACTGGCAGTAATGAAACATTCTTTGCTTACTTTTCATTCATAATGATTGCTTTCAATGGTTTTCTGAAGCTGTGTAGCTGTATGGCAGTTTTCTGAACGTTAGTAATAACATCCAGATGTTTAATCGCGTGTTAACAGATGTTGTGGTAGTCACAGTGAGCAGAGGTGGAATTATTCTTTTAGGACATGCATATGCAGTAACTCTATCGGTTCTGCTCCGATAAAAGCCAGCATATGGAAATATTTGCTCAGGACACGCATACAGTGTGACTCTGGTTCGGTTTCTGTAAAAACTAGGATATAGAAATATTTTCTCTCTGGACACACCATTCCTTCGTGTGGCAATGCTTGGGAGACATGTTACATGACAAGGCTGGTCCCCACTGACCTGTTTTGTTGACTGTGGTGTACATGTGGAGGAAGAGGTGTGTTGACATTAGCCTCTGTGTGGGGGTCACTTCACACCCACAGCACGCAGCGCTTCTTCGTGCCACATTTGCAAGCCCGGGATGCAGCTGAGAATCGGCGGCCGTGTCCTGCCACAGGGGGCCTGGCGTGCATGAGCGGACTGGAATCAGAGCGAGCCCCTGCGCCGTGGAGGTGAATGGGGAGCGATAGCAAGGTGCATCTGCATCTCGGTGCAGGGTGGCGGTGGGACACGTGGGAGAGGACCCTGAGGAACCTGGAGCAGCAGACGAGAGCCGCCTGATGTTCCTGTGGCTCTGAGTAGTAATGTTACCGTGCATCACAGACTCTGCCTTTGATTCGCCTGCCCTTTCAGGCTTCGCCATTCAGTGTTCATTTTAAATGTGTTTTCATAACCAGCGGGAGAATACCACGAAAAATAACATAGCACTTAAAAGCAACATATAGTGACGTCTTTGTGAGCTCCACAGCGACTGCATGTGTGTTGTGTTTGCCTGGTTTATGTAACTTTTTATGCTTGAGATGTATATGACAGTGAGTATGACTGTGTAACGGTATGGAGTATGGTCACTTCCGTGATAGCCCAGTTTATGGAGTATGGTCACTTCTGTGATAGCCCAGTCTATGGAGTATGGTCACTTCCGTGATAGCCCAGTCTATGGAGTATGGTCACTTCCGTGATAGCCCAGTCTATGGAGTATGGTCACTTCTGTGATAGCCCAGTCTATGGAGTATGGTCACTTCCGTGATAGCCCAGTCTATGGAGTATGGTCACTTCCGTGATAGCCCAGTCTGTGGAGTATGATCACTTCCGTGATAGCCCAGTCTATGGAGAATGGCCACGTTACTAGTTACAGGACTGATTAGAGTTCTCACACCTGGGTTTGAACACCTGACCTAAAGGCCATCCGAAAGACCTGCATACACCCCGGCCCTTTGCGGATACGACTGCCCACCATTGGTATGGAGTACAGTCACTTCCACGACAGCTTAGAATGTGGCTATGAATTTTTTTTAATTAATAATAATAATAATAATAATAATAATAATAATAATAATAATAATATTAATAATATTAATAATAATAATGGCACTTAATTGATCCCTGTGGGAAAATTCTCTTTTCGCTCACCCCATCTTGTTCTCCATGGCACACAGACACATATGTAGGTGAGAGCAAGTTTGGCAGCTATTTGCAGCAGTGCCCATGGAGCTGGGGCTTAAGGGTCTTGCTGTAAGGCCTTCAGGCATGTGGCTATTCTGCCAATGCCTGGCTCAAACTGATACTCTTGCAATCACAGGCACGGAGCCTTAGCCCTCTGAGCCACACTCTGTCCCATCTAAGGCAGCATGGAGTGTGGTCACTTACATGACAGCTCAGAGTTCGGATTATGGTCTCGTCTTCATAGTCTGGAGTGTGGAGTATAGCTGTGAATGTGACAGTATGGAATACGGTCAGTTCCATGACAGCTTGGAGTGTGGAGTATGGCTGTGACTGCCATTATGAAGTATGGCCACTTCCACGACAGCTCAAAGTATAGATATGTCTGTGTTTCTGACAGTATGAAGTATGGTCACTTCCCTGATAGTTCAGAGTGTGGAGTATGGCAATGACAGTATGGAGTATGGTCACTTGCATGACAGCTCAGAGTGTGGATTATGTCTTTCTTTGTGAAAGGAGGGAGTATGGAGGTGTTTCATGATCCCTCCTCCATCTGCACACTGGCCTGTATATCCCTCCTGGAATGTTCTCACCTTAGGCTGTCAGCCCCCCCCCCCCCCCAAAAGCAGTCAGGATGGACCGGCGTGGTGGGATGTGACAGGGAGACTGCCTCGCCTCCTCACATCTCCCTGGGGGGCGTTGGCCTGCTGTCTCCTCAATGTGTCCACACCCCAGCTCCCTTTTATCTCTGCGGGCTTGATGGAGAAGAAAGCAGACGTCGTGTTAAGAAAACACCTTTGCCTCTGGAGGTGGCGTGCGAGGAGCAATCGCATCCGCATTGTTGGTCTGGCGCGGTTATCTGAAATTGAGTTTATTCTAAAATGAAAATGTAGCCACTGTGCTTTGAACCAAAGAATGCCAAGTGGAAATGAAGACCCTCCAGCCAGGAACGGCACCGAATCCAGACACCTGTGCTTTTAACCCTTCCTACCCCAGCCCCCTGCCCGCTGTAGAGGAAATCTATAATTTTATAATTTAGTTATAGTGGGCTGTCAGTGGCTGTCCTGGTTTCTTCTGGAAACGGAGGACTCTCTGCTGCCATTTGGCATGGCCTTCTCTGGTCACTTATGTCCTTTTTGCCGGCATTCTCTCAGATGGTACACGTACGTCGTCCTCTTGTTCACCTTGTCATGATTCAGATGGAAGTGCAGAAGGCTATGTGCTGAAACCAGCTGGTCCGCTGGTACCGTGGTGTCTGCAGGGTCTACAGGACGTCCAGAGCAGATGCACCTGATCGTCTCTGTGCTCTGGTCCTCTTGTCCATTGTTTCCCAATCCGGTCCTCGGGGACCCACAGCCGGTCCACATTTTTGCTCCTTCCCGCTAAGCAAAAACATGGACTGTCTGTGGGTCCCTGAGGAGTGGATTGGGAAACACTGCCCTTGTCTATCAGCATCTCTCTCTCTACAGGTAGCCCATTATGGGTGCTAGTGTGTCTGAGGCCATTTGGTGGAGTGCCCCCTTGTGGCTGGAACCTGTTTGAGGGCTACATCTGACGGCCTCGCAACTAACCGCCGTGACGGCTTTGAGTTGGCGGGTTGTCAGTCTGGGCTGTCGTCTGCAGCGTAATACCCAGGCATTACATTTCCCAAATGCCCTGAATGCAAATGCTGCAATTAATACTGGCCAAGGAGGATTAATTACAGTCTCATGGGCTCCTCACTGTTTTCTGTCAATAAGCTGTACCCTAAACCCTAACTCCAAAACAGTAGTGTGATGTTTAGGTGCTGTGCAAAGTAATCCTGTACGTCAGTGCCCACTGAAGGCTGTATTTATTTTATCCTTTCTTGTTATGATATTATTGTTTTTACAGAACTGTAGTGATGAATCGTTTTTTTAGTCTCAGTAATTTTCCCACCCTTCTCGTTTATTTTGACACTCCCTCTTTTCTCTGATTGTTCTCGGAGCACTTTTCTCTCCACCGTGACGTTACCCATCAGGCTCTGCTCCCAACAGCCGAGGCCCGCCTGAGGAGCCTTCCGGTCTCTCTCTATGCTAATGGGGTCCGCGTGGCGGGTGGATAGATCCCCATCTTACTGCACTCATGCCTGTCCCAGGGGGGAGATTATTTTGGGTCGTTTGCTGTGATGCCGGTGCTGATCAACACCCTGTTTTTGAAAGTCCCTGGGGGAGGCGGAGTAGAGGAAGCCACAGGGTGGAGTCAGCTGTGCCATTGGTTATGACGACCCCCCCCCCATCTCCAAGACCTCTGCCTGTCAGGGCCGAGTGGTGTGCTGCATACGGGCGATGGATGCCTGGCACGGTCACAGTCTGTACAGAGAGCCAGCGACCCAGCGCTCATCTACACCACACTCATTCTTTATTTTGAATCAGTCATGTAACGTGGGTGGGGATTTTAGAACTTAGACTCCATCTGCAGGCATCGTGGCTGCTTTTCTGAACATTTTGGCAGACAGTAGGGCCAGCATGCGGCTCAGTGGGTCAGGGCGCTGTGGTTGCAATCAGAAGGTCACCAGTTCAGTTCCCAGTGCTGGCATAGGATTTCACCATTGGGCCCTTGAGCCAAGGGCCTTAACCCTCCATTGCTCCAGGGCCTGTCTGACTCTGCTTTCTCAAAAAAATATATGTCGCTTTACATGAAAGTATCTGTTAAGTAAATACAATGCAATAATGTATTGTGATTATGATAACATATTACATGTGTTAAAAATATGAGGCAGATCACAGAGGACCCTTGTGTCTGCTTCCCCCCTGGACATACACATGAGATGCTTCTGGTACTTTTCTGTGTCCAGCCCAACACAGAAAAGCTCTTCGCGTGTCACCTGAAGTCGTAGTGGCACGGCGGAAATCCTGCGCATCGCTAATCCCTCGCCTACGTCTCTACGTGGTCTCCGCTCTGTCGCGTCCCGAAATAGAGCGGAGCTGGGGGCTGCCAGTTCGTCAGACTGGGGGGGGGGGGTGCTTTCAGGGGGCTTGTGTGTTCCTTTGATGGTTAAAAAAAATAATAAATTAAAAAAGGAACGAAACAATTTCTGACACCGGTCACACGGCAGGCTGCCTCTGCAGCGAGTGCGGCAGAGCTGTCAGGACGTGACGCAGGTGCGGCATGGAGATTGATGTGGAGGTCAGTGTTCAGGTTAGGGTTAGGCTACGCTTCCTGCCTGGAGAGTCGATGCTCGATTACTCAGGGCTGAGGGCAGGGTTAGGGGTCGTGTGGAATTTCTCCTCTAGTTTTTGGCTCTTCTTGCTCAGAGCCCCCTTCGTCCCACACAAGCACTGCAGTACTGGAATCCACTTACCCTCTAATCTCCCTGCTGAAATCATATAAACGGAGCTTTAGGGATTAGCATAAACATAAGGTAGCTGCTAGATGTTTTTTAGTTGTAGGACAGAAATCGTAGTTATTAAATTACAGCTCGTTTAAAAATCCCCATGCTGTCAGGCGTGAGCTTGATGCCAAAGTGCCTTCTGGGATTGCACGTGGAGCTGGCCCTTGGAGTGTGAATCTCTCACCTATTTCCTGATTTTCGTGGTAGCCGTTGAAAGAAGCGTTCCTTCTGGGTATGTGTTTCTCAGAAGTAGCGTGCACTACGGTAATTGCACTTTGATTCGCCACACTCTTTTTACCGGCCCACAAGTATAGGTAGCTGTAGAAGTAGCTGTGTAATTCAAGGCTGTCGGTCTGTGGGTAGATGCCAGCTGACTAATCACTTTCCCGGAAGTTCTTAATTGATTGTGCTCTCTGGAAGACCCACGTTATCAGTTTGAGGCATTATGGCTGCAGGTTTGTCCTAAGGCTTTGCGTCACCTCTGGCATTCAATGTCAGCGGAGACGCACAAACTCTTGGCTGGTTTGAATTCTTGCATTTCTTTTAACTGAGTCAACTGCTGTTACTTGTGATGTCAGCTGCTGTTACTTGTGATATCAGCCGCTGTTACATGTGATTGTGATGTCAGCTGCTTTTACATGTGATGATCGCTTTTGTTAGTGGTGATCAGGCATCAGTAGTGTTTTACTTTGTCCTCTTCGAGCAGTGTGGTTACTGTAGGTCGGGCGTGGAGCCAGCTTCTTGGTGGCTTATTTTGGCTTGATCCTGCTACCGCACGTTACAGCTACCTTGTGTACCATGTGGTTCATCATCTTCTGCCATCGTCTCTGACCCTCAGTATGAACAATGTGCCGTGTTTGAGTCACATCTGGGGGAAAATCGGTACATGTGACAGACAGCAGGGCCCGTTTCTCTCCAGATACTTGTCTTACCTTTGTTTCCTTTCCGGTCCTGCCTGTTAATCAGTCCTTAGTGAGTGTTTTGATGACATCTCTGTAAACCTAAGCTGCTGTGACTAAGTCTGAACTAAGTGCTGTACATCGAGGTTCCCAAGGCAGACCCTTGCATTCAGACCAGTGGGCTCCCTGGAACCAGTTCCACCCCCCTCCTGTGGTCGACAACTATTGCCACCACCCCCACCTCCTATAACCCATCGACACACCAAATATCAAGATTTGTTCTGTTGCAGACACTGACCACCACCTAGTATGGAATCACCAGGACCATGATCTCCAAGCCGAAAGAAGATTGAGTAGAACCAGACGGCAGAAATCATGAGCAAAACCTGTGTTAGAGACGAGGGCCCCGTGTGTACATGGGCGTAGCTACAGTGTATCACAGAGGAGGAATTGGAGAGGAGTAAATGCCACTAGCCGGCCTGCTGTGAGAGCCACCTGCAGTCTCGGGTTGGGTTGACACACAGATAAGGCCCAGAAGCAAATCGCCGCTGAGGCAGCCCCGGGCTCTCCGTCTGCCTATTGTCTACTAAAGCTGCTGGTGTTGCCTGGCCAGAGTAGTGGAGGCTGTGACAGAAAGAATAAACGAGAAAATGGATGTCGTACGAGGCTAGCTGGTGTTCTATTACGGGGTAGGCACTATTTCCCGAGCACTAGCTTCTCCTCTGATGGCCGCTTGACAGGATGGGTGGATCGCCCCGCGCGCCTGAAATGCGATGTGACAGAAAGAGTCCAGCTGAGAGAATTATGCTGTTGGCTCTACCTAAGCCGATGATGGTGAGAAATTAAATCCACTCGCGGGAACGTAAATAAAATCTTTATTTTTGAGGCTCAAATCCCTTCTTCAGACCCGGCCCCCCGCATCCTGCTGGACCTAAATGTTGAGCTCAGGTTACGCAAGCCTGAAGAATCGCGATGCTCTTGGGGTCAGTGCCCAAAGCATTGTGGGTACCGAGACAGCGAAAGGGCTTGCTGCACTCGCATGCCATATTTTTGTGGGTGTTGACCCTCCCTCACTCCTGGCGTCTTTCAATCCCTTATTGCAGGTTTGCAGCTGGATGGAGCTTGAACTTCTAGAGCCTTCTGCAAGTTACATTGACGTTGTCTCTCCATATGACTGTGCAGGACATGGAGATCCGTGCTAACGCCGCACGCTACCTGCCCCAGATCAGCGAGCTCCTCAACAAGGTTCCCCGGCAGATGCTGCTGCTTCTGAAGACTAACGACCTCCTGCGCGGCATTGAAACAGTCCTGCAGACGCGTGCCAGTGCCAGCTCCTTCCTGAATATGTCCCGTTGCTGCGTGCGCGCCCTGTCCAGGTGGGAGGGGGGCATTGCCGTGTGTTCTGCCGGATCTTGTTTTATGCATTATTGACGTGGCGTGAGGAAGGGAGCCAAATGTGGTGAAGGGCATAGGTGGGAATGCAGTTGCTTGGTACTTACTCACTCGTTCACTTACTCATTTGCTTACTCATTTGCTCGCTCATTTGTTCACTCATTCCTCAATGCAATAATTCATTCACCTCACTAGCACTCATTTGCTCATTCATTTGCTTTCTCACTCATTCATTCACTCACTCATTGGCTAATTCATTCACTTACTCATTCAATCACTCATTCAGTCACTAACTCACCCACTCACTCACTTGTGTTTGTGACACTTTTCCATTGCAGTTAATTATTCCTGACCTCGTATTTACAACGGCATACCTAAATCTGGAAAAGGCTTCTATTTTGAGAGGAAATACAGACAATGTTTTATGCTCTGTCAGACTTTCTCAGTTTGTGCCCCCTCACACACACACACAGAGTGCTATTGCACAGTCAGACGCTAAAGGCCGTTTGCAGTCACACCTGAACAGCATGTCCTTGTGTAGTGGGTAGAGTTGGCAGTATTTAGCAGACTCACACTGGTCTTCTCGGAGTCCTCTGCCAAGTCACTGTGCTACCTGTTAGAACGGACGTAGGGACAAAAGTGACAGAGCTGTACTTGAGGGCTGGGGGACGATCAGCTGGGCTTCCCTGTCATTGCTCCTGGTCAAGGACCTCCCCAAGGGCTGAGCCCTCTGGACCTCCCTGAAACACTTCTGCAGCAAACTCACAGCAGGACCAGCGTAGATGATGGAGATGATAGACCTGTGATGTGATTCTTTAGATGAGATGGAAAGGCTGCTGCCTTTTGACTCGCAGGTTTTGCAGGGGAATGAACTCCACGACTGTGCTGTCCTTTCTAGTGGTGAATGGATCGCATTTTAATGAAGTGCGCTGTTATTGTCTCCGAAAAAATCGTTAGGACCCAGACTGAGGCAGGCGGTGTTTATATTGTCCTGTAAGACGTATTAGTGACCTTTTGGCTGCACCAGCACCTCTATTGAGA
Source organism: Hippopotamyrus pictus (assembly GCA_026781145.1). NCBI lineage: Eukaryota > Metazoa > Chordata > Actinopteri > Osteoglossiformes > Mormyridae > Hippopotamyrus > Hippopotamyrus pictus. The sequence goes on from JAODLC010000028.1 coordinate 13,872,574, forward strand.
CAGGAGACAACCAGGAGCTGAACAGCGCTGGCTGGCTGACAGCATAGAGGACCCCCCCCCCCCCCACCTGACTCCCCCGGCCTTCTGTCTTACTCACATATTTCAGACTGTCAGCGTCTTGATCATCCCAAAGACATGTGCAACACCACTGTGAGCAAACCGCCATCTCCCTGTATAATTATTTAGTTTGTTCAGTCTGAAAACAGCCTAGCCATCCTCAGACCAGGGCACCATCCCTCTTAGCCGAAATTCTTAGTTTTGGCCCGAGTTCTGTGGGCACTAAGCATTTTATCAGATAAACTTGCAGTACATTTTCCTGATCTATTGAACAAGCTCTTTAATGTTTCTCCTTTCAAGCACTCTCAAAATATTGAATAGCGGTAAATGTTTTAATGCACAGAGCACTGCACTGCAAAGGCCCACTTCACTGCATGCTCCAGAGATCAAAGATAACTCTGCTCATACACAACGTACATACTTAGGGGAACGCTCCTCATACACAACATACAGACTGAGGGGAACGCTGCTCATGCACAACTTGCAGACTGAGGGGAACGCTGCTCATGCACAACTTGCAGACTGAGGGGAACGCTGCTCATGCACAACTTGCAGACTGAG
>JAODLC010000028.1:13878208-13895476 GCA_026781145.1 Hippopotamyrus pictus
TATATATGTGTGTGTGTATATATATATGTGTGTGTGTGTGTGTGTATATATATATATATATATATATGTATGTATGTTTTATAGTTCTGCTGTCTTTATAATTGAAAATGTAGCGAATAGTACAAATAATTTTTTCTGTGGATGATGTGTCCAAACATTTGACTGGTACTGTACGTAAGAGAACCCTTCATTATCTGATCTAGACACCATCGACTCTGAAACCATATCATTCAAAATGAGAACGAGGACTCCCTACTGCTGTACCGGGGAGTCGGGGAACCCGTGCGAGGATCTGCAGCCTCTCGCGTTCCCCACAGGCCAGTAAACATTGTTTAGAGCAAGTACGTTTGTTCCTGCCTTGTTTGGATATTACGAAGTGGGATCTTTTATTGATTTTGAACGTTTCACTTTGACAGCAGAAATTTGCGGCCTTGAGGGGATCTCTGGGGCTCAGTTAGAAAGATGATACATTGGAGTGTCGACCTGCATGTGTTTAAATGAAAAGAATACCCACATCAATAATGCATGGTAATAATAGCAGACAGGAATACATAAGGGTGTAATGGCTGGGGAAACTGGAGAACAGTGATAGGAGAATGAATGACTGTGTCACTCCACAAAGCCAGAGGCCAGAGCCAAAGAGGTGGGCAGGAGGCTGTAGTGGGAGTTGGTGCCGGTGGGCTGCTGCTGCTCTTCCCTGGAGAGCATTCTAGCGTTCTAGATGAAAAATTGTTAATGGCAGTCGGACACAAGCGACAGGGTGTAATTTACAGTGTCAGCCACTGGGGGCACAGGAGAGCGTACCTGTCTACAGCCAGTGAAATTTGCCAGTTTGTATGCCATGGACACTAGGGAGCCAGACATGCCGCCAAACGCCATGTGACTTCACCAGCAGCAGCGCCGTGGCGTCCCTCCACAGCGGTGCTCGCACCTTCTGGAGAGACGTCCTCGTGCTCACCCCCGACGTCGCCATCGTGATCACAACACTGTCGCTATGCTCCTTCCCTCTCCTCCTGCCCTGCCTGCTTTTTTTCCACGTGGGTTCGTCGATCATCACTTCTCTGAGCTGTTTCTCTTTCGTCGGCCCCTGCTGCTGCCGCCACTCACTTCCACACTAGAGCTGAGGGGAAAAACTGACAAAATGTACGGCGATATGCAGGCAGGTACCTGCGTACGAGACTCCGCTGTACACTCTGCTTGTTCTCTGGGCCTGTGCCTGGTACCCGCTCTTTATCCTCTCATTCAAACCACAACAGTCTTCGTGGCAAAAGCATTTTCTGCAGGGTGGGGCAGGTCAGCGTGTGGCTGAGCCCAGGGCACTGGCTTGGATGGGGGACTCCTGTGAAGGTGCCAGCAGAACCGAGGTGAGACGGCCCCTCCAGGCTGATGAGCCAATGAAAGTCCAGGATCTGCTGCCTTACAGTCAAGCTGACAGGCCCATTATGCGGCCATAAGCAAATCCTATGTGCTACAATATCAGCAGCAAAACCAATTTAAGCCAATGCCAGCTCCCATTTGGGTCGTCGTCTCCATGCAAACCAATGAAGCCTTTGAATACGACTTACCTTCCTGCTCGCGTCTTGAGGGCAGTGGACCGCTAAATGTTCTGGAACATTTCTAGGACCAGGGATGTACCTAGAACTTCTGGGCCCAGTAACAGAATCTCACATTGGGTCCCCCGCTTAATTTTAGGTATAATTTTACATATTACAGACCACTGTCCAGTGCTGGGCCCCGTAAATTTTTCCAGGGTATCCATGCTCCTCCAACACCTCTGTCTGGGACTTGTATAGGGTCCCTTGAAAAGAAACACATTTTTATTTTAATTATAAACTCCGTAAAGTACTTAAAGCTTTCCACATTGTACCAGATGTTCTAGAACATCTAAAAATCATCTAGAAGTGTCCCTTCCTTCAGCTATGTAAAGTGTTATTTAGTAGTCTCAGTGCATGTTAGGCTAGAAAACCCCTATGTTAAAGTGTCTGCATTTAATATGTGCTTGAAAAGTGTAAGGCTCTTATTAAGGAAAAGCATTTTTGTTTTTGCACCTCTGATTGAGAAGTGATCTGTAAAGCATCTGTTTTGTACTGAAGTTGAACCCGGTTGACTTGGAGGCAGATTTTGTACAAAAATTATTTGTGGGAAGCGGGAGAATTTTATTTTCCTAGAAACGTCAGCGTATCACATGCCAGCACAAGGCTGTCCCTGAAGTAATCCTGCCACCAGTGTTCATTGGAAAGGTTTTGGGCTTCTGCTTGGACGTGAGAGTGCTATTGATTGACGTTTCAGATGAGCAGGTATCCCTGGTCCTGGTCTCGCCGCACGCTGCTGTCTTTATCAGTGTTTGCAAGTGCACATCTGCTTTCAACCATGCCCCTTCAACAGGGCAGTGTGCGTCCTGGTGAATACGTGGTGTGGAGCTGGGATATAGCTCTGGACAAAAGTGTTGGCTAAGTAAATATTAATACTGCTAATGGGAGTTTCACTTACACAAAATTGTACTGAAGGCAGAATGGAAAACGATTGGTTCAGAGTGACGACCAATCAGATTGTAGAGGAGGTGGGTCCAACCAATCAGATGTCTTGGTCCTGCTTCCTCCTGTTGCTTGGATCCACCTCCTCTACAATATAATTGGTTATCACTCTGAACCAATCGTTTTCCATTCTGCCCTTGGAACATTTTTGTGTAAGTGAAACTCCCACGAGCATTAATGCACGACAAGACAGGGCTTGCACAGTTGTACCTAAAGACATTTGGCCTCATTCACCAATATTTTCTTAAGAATTCTCTTAAATGTTCCTACGATATTTGTTAAGAACAACCTACGTTGGATTCATGACGTGTTCTTAATTAGCAGAATTGTTCGCACCTTTGTTATTAAGAATTGTGAATCCCACGTCTTCGTGACTGAAAGTGCATGCCAGTTTGTCCTAAATAGCAAAGGGAAACGCCCTGCGATTTCCCATAAAAGGGCATGAGACTGTTGGGCCGTGTGCAAGGAATGGCGAATAGACGCGCAGGCTATGAGCCGCTTGGCACTAAGAGGGAAAAAAACTTAAGTAATGCTGAAGTAGAAGTATTAATACAGTAAAATCCCGTTATAGTGGACTCGCTTATAACGGAATATCGTCTATAACGGACGAGGTCCGCTGGTCCTGGCCGTGCGCCTTTAAGAACATGCAGAAAAAGCATCGGATATAGCGGACTCGCATATAACGGATTTTCGCTTATAACGGACAAACAATTTGGTCCCCAGGGCCGCTTTTAGCTGTAGTTTTAGTTCGGCTATAACGGACATACAGGCTCCGCCGACAAGGCGCGTTGCGTGCCGGTGATATCCAGCGAAGATACGTAGTCGGGATTATTAATAGTCACGCATCCGGTCAGGTAAAGTTGAATTACTTAATGTGCAATATAATAATTTATACCACAAGTGTGTGTATCGCATGTATCGCTGATGTAGCCTTTGGATCCGGTATCGGCTTACACTTTGGGGCTTGTTCTCCTTAATGCGGTGTAGGGGTGTGATAACTGAAAGTACATTAGGATCTCTTTATGGAAGCAGGAGTCTACCTTTTGATGTGGGAGCCTTTTATGAAAATGAAAATGATGTCAACTTGTAATAAGTAGCCAGGATAAGATATTTCCTGCAACAGTTAATTGTGATATACCAGCTCTGAGGTTATTTATCGGGGTGCTTTTATACGAAATAATTGGATTTATAAAGTTGGATCCCTTCAGATCATTACTTTGCTCCTGGGTAATTGCACAAATTCAACCCTTTTTTTTTGAAGGTCTCTCACTGCTGAGTCGTTAATATTTACTTTCTCATTTCACATTACCTCCCAGTGTGGAGAAGGGGCTTCGGAAATGAGGAGGGCGTTCCCTCGTTCGAATCCCTGTTTCTGCGAACCTTTCCTGTGTCACTGGAGAATGAGGGGTACAGTGAAGGAACCAAAAATCATTGTTCAGCACAGGGTGTATTGGGGCCCCGCTGATGTCCTGCTGGTTTTTAGGACCATAGAGGTCAGATGAGGGTTCACCAATATTCCAGCACTGCTAGAAGTATATCTTGTTCGTAAACATCAGCTGATTGCATCAGTTGGATTAAAGTTTTAGCTGTACTGGGTGTGTCCCATTCTGCCCCCACCGTAATCTGTACCGGGTGTGTCCCGTTCTCCAGTCCGATTGGTCCGGTCAGTATTGGACCCGTGCCTTGGTGCTTTATCTGCCAGTGGGTGAAGGTGGTCAGGAACTCGTTGACATTGCTGGCCATGTCGCAGCTTTCAGACTAAAGACAGCTCAGAGGTTGTTGTATAGCGAAGAGTTCTTGTGGGCCGACACAGCCTGCATGTTGTTGCAGCGAGGGGAGGATGTAGGTTATGACAGACATCTGTTTGTCCTGGACCTGAAACCTGTGGACATATCAGCCACAGGTCACAGCCACCAAGTTTTAGCACTCTGTTCTGAAAGTGTGGTCATCGGTGTTGAGAGTTGATAGGCCTGGCTCTCTGCTGTGTCTCAGCGTGGAGGAGGAGCCCTTGTTTTTACAACCCCCTGATTCAGACCAGTGCGCTGGTGTCTGTTTTTTTTCGACGGCGCATGGTGGCGGCTGGTATTACTAAGCTTGGGCATTTGAGAGAGGGTGGGACCTGGAAGTCTGCTTTAGTCCTGTGTACTGAGATGGGGTTCCGGTCAAGCCATGTCATTTAGTCGATCCTTAATAAAATTTCCTTGGCTCTGCCTGGAGGGTTTTGGAGGATTGTGGAGGACGAGGTTGGGGATCTGAGACGGGTTTTCCCAACTTTGCATGTTTTAGCGGCAGTGGAAGGGCATCGGGAGGATGTTGGTTCGTTACTGTCCTTCAAAGGGCCGCAGCTACGAGACTTTGCTGGGGTCTCTAAGAAGGTGTTTTATGAACTGAGTGTGAAAGTTCTCAACAACGGCTCTGTGACAAGGGTGGCAGCTTCTAGGTGGTTGGGCACTTTGGCACCTGACGCTTCCCCCATGGGTTGCTGGAAGACCCTGTACAAACCCCCTATAGAGAAGCGTACAGCTGACCTGCAGTGGAGGTTGGTGCCTGGGGCTGTGGCCACGAATCGACATGTGGCACAGCGATCCATCGGTGGTAGCGGGCTGTCCTTTTTCTGGGCAAGATGAAACTGTGGCGCATCGTTTTCTGAGGTGCGAAAGGCTTGGGACCATGGTCTCAAAGCTTGAGGCATGGTTTGGTGGGTTCGAGGCAGATTTCTCCGGCATCATTTTTATCTATGGTCCGAAATATATGGCACGTGAGAAAGCCAAATCACAAGTTTGGCCTGACCCACTAGAAAATTCAACAAGCACAATTTGGCTATCTCGAAAAAGTAAGATGAGAGGGGCTGGGGCGACGGACGCTAAGTCTATACTGGTAGGGCTGGTAGTGATGCAGCTCAGGGTGGAGTATGCGTACTCTGTGCTGACCCATACTGCGGCTCAGGGTGGAGTATGCGTACTCTGTGCTGACCCATACCCTGCAGGAGTTCTCCTCGGTGTGGGAGCAATGCAGTGTGTTGTGTGAACTTGGCGATGATCAAAGTCTAGTGTTGAGATTATGATGTGCATGGTGAATTTGTAGACTGATAATTTTTTTTTCCTTATATTATTCATCTATCTTTTTAAGCAAGGCTTAAGATTTCGTGCATTTGTGTTTATAAAGAGGTTTTTAAAAGTCTCTCTCTCTCTTTCTCTGTAAGCCGTACTGGGTGTGTCCTGTTCTCCTCTCTCTCTCTCTCTCTCTCTCTCGCTCTCTCTCGCTCTCTCTAAAGCTGTCCCGGGCGTGTTTCGTCCTCTGCTTTTCTCTTTCGAGTGAGATATCTCTTATTCTTTGTGTGTGAATTGCAATGAAACATCAATTTAAAATTAAAATTGTCTCTTTCTCTCCTAGTAGAACGGGACTCAGCCTTTTATTCCTTATTTCTGCTGTGCTGTTTTAAAATGACAGCTTACAGACAGAGGCCTCGTGGTTGCTAAGCTAACCGCCCCCCCCCCCCCTTTATTTCCCTTTACAGCACAAACGACATAGTTTAGTTGGTAAAAACCCAGATTTAAAAGCACTCCAGCAGATGTAAGAGCAAAAATAAAGAAAAGCACTCTAGTCTCTGAATTCCATGTTTTAAGTGGTCACAGTTTAAATTGATGGGTAATAGCTCGCCCTTTCACTGAATTATGAAATTGCGGTCAGATGGGGGATGAGGCTTTTTGCCGGCCTGCCGCAGCTCTGTCGTGAAAGGTCAGTGTGAAGAGCAGAATACTTACTGTGAGTGACAGAACTCACTATTCTGATGTTTGTCTTTTAGACTCACCTCTGTCACAGGCACTGAGTGTCCTGTGTGCGACTGCGAAAGTAAAGAGTATGACCAGCCTTCATATCAGTCACGGGGAAAGTCCTATCTTTGGCGGAGGGGGGGCGCTTTCAGGCCAGCTATGAAAGACCAGCCAATGTAACTATATACTGCTGATTGCACTGATTAGTAGTACTGCTGCTGTCCTGGGGGGCTCTTCATGGCCAGGGGCCTGAAATGTCCCAGGGTTTGGATATGATCAATCGGATTGTTCACGAATGAACAAAACAGCACAGTTTCTTAGTTTTTAATCGCCAGACCAGTTCTCAGTTATTGGCAGGTGACGTTCAACATCATCACAGCCGAGTGGGGAAACTCCTGTGGATCTGTGCTCTGCTGTGGAGCATCCATTGGATCCCTGATTAATCCACCTTTGACAGCTGGGGGTGGGGGGTGTAATGTGGGAAGAGGGAACCTTCATACCTGAGAAGCAGCGTCACGCTGCATCATGTCTGCCTGATGATAAATTGATGTGAAATTTATGTTGTTTTGGCTGAATCTCTGACATGACAGTGGACGTGTTTTTTTTTTTTTTCCCCTTGTGAAAAGGTAGCAATTGTGAAATTGACATTTGATGAGACGATTACAAGTATCTTCCCTGAAATGTTTGATTTTTATGGTGGGCCGTTGTGTGACGACTTAAATCACCCGTGTTGTGAAGCCTGCGGCGGTGGGCTTTCGGTGGGCACCGGGCAACACTGGCCTCTCGCTGACCCTTCCGCTGAGATCCTCCAAGCGAAGCGGAAGTCAGGGCGTCTGTCCCCACCGCTGTGCCGATGGCTCCGGCCCAAGCGGGGCTCTGCTTCCCCAGCTGTGCCACCTGGACCACATGGCACCGAAGCGCAGAAATCACTTTACAGGTCGTGATGATCCCTGTGGCGGCTTCTCTGCGGTCCTCGTGTTTCTCTGCGACATTCAGGCATCCACTGAGGATCAGAAGCTTCCTGGGCGAATTTGATCTGTCCCCATTCTGTGCCCCTGGATCTCCCAGGGAGGACTCCCACCTCCCTACTCCTAGCTCCTAATACGAGCAAGTGAGGCCTCCGTGTTCAGTATATTCTCAGAGCTGCCCTGATGGGGAGGCTACTTTAAAAGGCAAGTGTGACACGCAGACTCTGTGGGAGCCACGAGTTAGTGGCTGCTCACGCCCGACCCGCCGTGTGACAGCCTTGGGGGCGTTCCAGCCGCTCTGTGCATCGCCGGGGACTTGGCGAGGCGGCCTGTCGTCTCACGCTGGGCTGCGTGTAACTCGCGGTCGTCTCCGGCCCCGGTCCGCTCGGAACACGTTGGCCACGCCGCACGCATGATTAAACGCAGTCTGTTTTCGGAGCGGAGAGGGAGAGAGGCTCTCTCAGGAAGGTAACGCTATCTGCAGCCCCCGAGTGACACTTGTGACAGCTGTGACCTGGGTGGCTTTGTTTGTTGCCCCCTCTTTACCCTGGATACGTAACCTATACCCCCTCCTGGCTGTGCCCCACATGCGAGTAGTGGTAAGTTCAGCTAATTTGCTGACGTGCACGTAAAACAGACCCAATCACTCTGACAGGGCACATTTTATGTTGGAAAGGGCAGTTTACCTGTACCTGTATCTCATATATCCATCCATCCATTTTCCATACCTGCTCACCTGGATTGGTGGAGGGAATTGAATTGAATTGAATTGAGTTGAATTGAATTGAATTGAATTGAATTGGAGGGGTCTCCCTGCAGGGGTAGGGGGGATCGATAAATCATTCCAAATCTTGTGTAGTCGTCTATTATGAAAAGAGGCACTGAGTAAAATTTGTCTGTTTCATTTGGCAGTCTTAGTACGGCCCAGGAGAAATAGACGGTCTTCTGCAGATGATCTGAAACCTAGGCGTGCATTTCTGTCCATTGGCAGATACAGCTGGGTTACTTTTTCCTTCAGTGGGCTGTTTTCAGAGGAGCAGAGTGATCTGCTTTTGCCACATCCTGTCAGAGGTGACCTGTGCAGTAAGAGCCATATGCATGTGAGTAACTTGTGAGTTGAGCAAGAGTGCGGACAGACCTCACTGCATTCCGCTTGTTGCTCCTTTTGGTTCTTCCACACTCTGTAGTTTAAACCCAAGGAAGTTCTCTAGTTCGTGATGTGCACCTCAGCACCCTGGTGTCAGATCTGAGGTCCAGATGCACGACGGGACCAGCCTCTGGTGTCATCCCTACCTGCCAGCTCCGCTTGGCGTTGTCGGAAATGAATAAGCGCATCGACGTCAACGGACACTTCCAAAGATGGCAGCTTAATTATTATAATTAGCATGGAGGTGGGAGGATAGCAAGGCACAGGGGCTGAGGATGTGTACCGGCGCCAGGGAGATGTGCCGCAGTGCATGCGAGCTCCCGCTGTGCGCCGCCATGCAGCATGCGAGAGTCTCCATGCACACGCCAGAGAGTCGCAGCACGAATGCCTCGCATCCAGCCGCGCCTGTAATGACCACATCAGTTATGGCGCTCCCTCCATATTTGTAACGTGTCACAGTTCTGCTCAGGAGACCGAAGCTGATCCAGCGTCTTGTGTCAGGGGAAAAAAAGGTGGGATGCAAGCGTTAGCGAGAAAAATACGTACGGTGGAGAATAGACCCGGCATCAGTAAGACGCCTTCAAGGTCACATTGTCCTTGGGAATGAAGCATATTGCCTAGGTGGAGGTTGACCTGGTGTTGGACTTGGTGAGAAATCCTGAAAACACAAATAATAATAATAAAAAAAGATAATTTCACATGCACTGCTGTTTAAGTAGGTGGTGAATAAGTTCAATGCCGTTAATATTTGCCTGGTTAAAATGTCTGCATCGGTGTACGTTAATAATGGCAGAAAGGGTCTGGTTATGGGCAGGGACTGCGTGACCTGGTGGGTTTTACACGGTCGAGGTCATTGGAGGAGCCGTGTGACGCCGCTTTCAGTTAACTAGCAAAAAAACTAATATTCGTATATATCAAATAAATTAACTAATTAACAGGGTTTATTAATGGTGTCGGTGTTTTCGACTTTCGCTCTCAGCATGTATACTGGTATTTGATGACTGCGTCCTGGCTTCCTGTATATTTCTGAATGAAATCTGTGTCCTTTCCCTCTTCTTTCTCTAAACGTAGATCTTGGATTATGGGTCACGTGGGAGTCGCCGTCTGTCAGTTTCTCTGTTTCCGGCGTCTGCACTCTCGTATGCACAGAGAAGCCTGTGCTGAGTATTCAAAGTGTTGAAAGCGCTAATTCATTCCCCCCCCCCACTGTGGCCCCGTCCCTCCTAGGGAGCCCCATTCATTGGCGGGATGTAAAGGGGCACGAAAATGAGGTGTGATCACGCAGTCCGCCTCCAGTGAATTACACTCACACTGTCATCAAACATATTCATTTTTTGGGGGTTTGCTGGCAGGAGGCCTACGTTGTGCTATGAGAGCAGTCTTGCGTAGTGCTGTCCTTCAGGTGACGTGTGACACTGTCAGTGTGTGTGAGGTGGCAGAAGTGAAAGCACCACCCCTTGGCAGTTCACGGCATTATTTTAATTTTTATTTGTTTGTTTGTTTTACCACTATGCTTTGTAACAAGCTTTTGAATCAGCTTTAGATTGTGAATATTTAAGTTGTTCTCTAATAAAGGCTGTCCTTGATGAGTACAGTCCCAAGAGCCGTTTCCACGCTCTTGATGAGTACAGTCCCAGCCAATCCCACGCTCTTGATGAATGCAGTCCCAGCCAATCCAATGCTCTTGATGAGTACAGTCCCAGCCAATCTCAGGCTCTTGGTGAGTATAGTCCCATCCTATCCCCAGGTCTAGGTGAGTACAGTCCCAGCCAATCCCCCACTTATGAAACACCGAGCCCCAGAGCATTTCCTCAAATATTGTGGTGTCCTTAAGTTCATCATAAAATTGCGGTCGACACCTTGTCCGCAAAGCCATCATGATACCCCTGAGTCAGCTGGGCCCAGCCCTGCGAAACAGATTCAAACTCAGCCATAATAGGAAAATGAAGTGTGTGTGAAACTGCAAGTGCTCAACATCTCAGAACAAACAGGCAGCAGATTGTATTTTGTGTTAAATGAGGACTGACAGCTGGAGCATTGCGGCGGTTTGCAGGATGACATCAGACCTGGATCAACCAGTAGGAATTCGGTTTAATCTCCAGCTTTGCTGTGCTCGGAGATGTGGGAGCACATCTGAGTGGGATGCTGGGGGGGTTTTTTCAAAGGGCGCGTGGGTCCGGGTCTACCTGAATGGACAGGGGCCCCGGGGAGTTACCACAGTGTCAGTTTTAAGAGAATGAGCATTTGATAGCGATCAGCTGCTCTGTTAATCCTGTTTGCATACATTTGTGAATGTCCCAGTGGTTTTCCTACCATACCGTAAAATGTTATCCTTCAGTGAAGATGACAGCCAAGAAATGCGACGTATTAATCAGATTCCCTGAATGAATATGCAGAGGATAAGGGCAGTTTGTGTTGCTCCTTGGGGTTTTGGCGTGAGACTTTGCTCCATCACGTGAGGAGCCCCTCCTTAGATGGCACAGAAAGTGTGATTCTGGTCATATTTTGCTTTCCCTACAACAGTATTTTTTTTTTAAATAATCATATCACTGTTATTGAAACAGCAACAAACAGGCTTAATATAATCCAGTTGTTACATCGATGTTGTCGGAAGAGCTATTAAATTAATTTCTTGTAGACTGATTCCTATCCATGTGTCATTTGTAAATTCCCAAATACTGGAATAATATTAAAACTGGTACAGTTATTATCACCTGTGAGTTACATTGTATCTTTCTGGACACCTGTTGCATGCAGAAGACTTTTCTTTTACCTTCTTTCAGCCCCTGACAGCATCCATTCTCTTAACAACTTCAGTTTTTATACTGTTGCTCCCCTGCAGCATTTTACATTTTTACTCATTTATCTTGGACTATTATTCAAAGCAACTTACAGTAGAGGGATGGGTTACAATTTATGTGTGCTCTGTGGGATTCGAACCCATCATAAACTATCTGCCTAAATGCAAACTCGGGCTTCCCTGCAGGAGCTCAGATGGATGAGGAGGGCTGAAGAGGAGGTCCACCACAGCTTCCGCCAGGTGTCCGGTGCGCTTGTGCAGACAAGCCTGAAAAATGATCTTGTTGCCAAGCAGCAGATAAACGGTGGCCGTCGCCGCGGCACCTATTGTGGATGCTTGTCAGTCTCTACGTGTCTGTGAACAACAGATGCAGGTAGAACTGTGTGCTTGTGAAATGTTCACGCTGGAGGGTGGCGCGTACGGTCTTAGCACGCACTCTCTCATTCCACTGTTAATTAGGCAGCACCTGAGCACAGGGAATAGAAAAACAGGTTAACACGTATTGTCTTCTTGTAAAGGAACTGAATCACCAGTGATCACATGAGGTGTTCAGGATCTGGTCGTTGTTTGAATACAAATTAGAAGCTGTACAGTAGCTAGTGCCATTCCTGCCAAAATGTTGTTAGTGTTCTTTTTCTGTGCAGTTTAATTATCAAGGTGCTTAAACTACACGGTGTAGTGATAAAGAAGGAGAAGAATGAGCCATGTAACCAGCCAGTCATCTCAGTGCTGGGAGTGGCCAAAATTCAGCCTGAACCCCCCCCCCCCAAACTATATCAGAGAAAGTACAGTATGCATCTGAGATTACTGTGTGTGTGATGCAATGTGGCACCAGATCTGTTACTAAATGCCTCTTCAGAGTGACTGCACACCCTGTGGGACCATCTCAAGCAGAGCTTTGTGTCTAAGTTGGTTAAAAGGTTCCCTATAATCAGAAGAGGATTTGTCTATTAGTTCAAGCAAGCATGCTGCCATTTGTTTCATTATGGCTTCCATGAAAACCGTCTGTGTCTTGCAGCTGAGTTTGCTGTGCTGGGCAGGGACGAGCATTATTGTCTGCTGGCTGTCTGCGAGGTTCCCTTTGAGGGAGTGTGTGTATAGCTGGGTGTGTCTTTGTGTATAACTGTATGTGAAAATCTGTGGGATAAGCCTGAGCGTTTGTGTGTTTGTGTGCGTCTGACTCTGTGTGTTGCCAGGAACTCTGGCGTGTGGGATGAGTGGCACAGACCCAGCCTATGCAATGACTCAGGGGCCCCGGGAAGATTGGTGAGGACAGTCTGTCATGACAGGAAACAGGCCACACTCGGTGGAATGGACATTGGGTGCAGGCGTCATGTTCAGGGGGGCCTGAAGGTGGCGTCTCCTGCTGTGTCTGGCCGCAACGCTGTGGTCTCCTCAGTGGATGCTCTGACGTTTCAGCTGAATTCCCAGCGATTTTGACAACATTAGTAGGATACTTAATATGCAGGGAGAATAAAGCTGGTTGGTGGCTCTTTGAGCGGCCGGCTTGCTGATTGGTTACTCCGTCTTCCATATGGAGTTAGTGATGATTTAGTAAGTTTACTAAAGTTGATGGCATAAGAAGCCCTTTCTGGCAGGAGAGGGGACCATCGAGTGTCACTTGTCCATGGGAGATAGGCCAGGCTGAGGTTGCACTGACTCCAAACAGAGTAAGCGGGAGGGGGGGGACCCCGCAGACGAGTGGATGCCGCACGCCGACAGGTCTGGCCAGGCAGCGTGTGAACACATCGCAGAGCCCGTTATATCACTCTTCTCCCCAGAGAGCACTCTGTACTCTCATTAGTCAAGCCGCTGATCTTTTTATTAGCTCCCCAGTTTAATTAGTCCTTTAACCCGACTCACGTGTCATCTCTGTAATCTGCTCTGATCCTTATACTACCAAAGCCCATATGTCAGACAAGGAGGCGTTTAGTGGCTGTTTGCAAACCGTCTGCCGGGATTCAGGCTTACACCACCGAGCGACCATAAATGTTTATCATCCAGCAGAGAAGATTGTGCTGAAACATAAATTTGACATTTTTACTGTAATTTTGTAGTTTAGATATTTCTGTTGTTCTGTGAAAAGATTTATTTGCCCATTTTATTTTCATATATTGCATATGACTTGTAAAATTATTTCTTTGTTCTATGGTGAGAATATAGGCTGGGTGTCTGGAAGATGTGGAAACCACTGTTAGGTAATATCGTTTATAGCGCCTTCATTGCATTGTATACATTTGGCAAGACTTCCCCCCCGTTGTTATTTTTTGGGTGTAGCTCACCATGTCCTTCTCTATTGCCTCCGCACGGACCTGTAATATACACGTACCCGTAAATCTGACTTGCGTAAATCCGAACTTACGCAAAAATACCGAGTTCCATAGTTTACGGAAGCGCTAATAAAAAAAGGCGACAATACAATAAAAATACATTGAAACTTAATCTTTTGTCATGTATTTAATATGTGTGTTTGGCATGCATTACTAGTATATTTTGGCTTGTGTGTTTTGAATGGCATAGGAAGATAAATCCGATTTACGTAAAGCTTGACTTAGGTAAACGTTTGTGGAACGTATTACTTCAGTCGAGAACTGCCTATATATAAATACATATATGTTGTTGACGTTGAGACTTTTTGACTAATCTTAATATTATGATCGCACGAGTTTATACAATATCTAAACGTTTCCTGTGTGGCATCGTAGAAAGATTTCTGTTGGAAAGCCGTTTTCAGATGCATTCGGGGCCAGTAGTTAGGTTTGTCTAGGTAACTGGGCTGAAATCCTGGTTTCACCGTTTAATAAACGGTCTGTTTTTTCCCAGCCATACGGCTTTAGCGGGCCTCAGCACCACGGACAGCGCCTGTCATACACCAGCCTCGCAATTTCATATGCATTCCTGCTTTTTAAAGCATTTTTAATAGGCGATTAATGTGTAAAATGTTAATGATAATTGCCTTTACTTATTCGGATGAGCGGATGTAGATTTTTTTTTTCTGTCGTTGTTGACCGCGCAGATTCACGAGGTGAAAAGAAGCTTCATACACAAACTGAGAAAGAGTTTCTCCCCGCCATTGGTCCTAATTAATTACCGCACCCCGAAGCAGACAGCCATCCCGTAATTGGTGGCGTTACATCAACCTATGGCATGTTTGATACAGATATTGGTGCAGTCATCCAAAGGACACCGTTTCCCTGCCTCTGCCCCGCTCCGCCGTACGTATAAACGCTGTTGAGGTGCGTCCTTGTGTTTGACATGAAAGTATGTCAGTCCGGGTAAACGCTGGATCCCCAGGCCTGCGCGGCTTTCTCAGGATACGCCTTTAAATGGCGTGCATGGTACTAAAGAGAGGGCGGACCGCGCTGGCCGTGTGTGAAAATCCCGTGATTGCCCGTCAGGCGCGCCGAGCCCAGCCCAGCCCAGCCCAGCGCTCTCTGTGATGCGCGGCTGTACGCGGAGACGGACGCCGCTCCGCTCTGAGACCCGCAGCGCTGCTCAGGACCCTCGCGCTCATCGCTGGTTTTAAACGTGGACCCAAAGCGACAAAACATGCCATAGGGAAGTGAATGTGGATTATCGTGCTTTTGGATACCTTTGCTGTAACTGAGGTCAGTCTCATTTTAAACCGAACTGTCTAGCAGCGAGTATTCCGCTATTATTCCAACTTAAATAAAAGTTGAAATGTAGCATAAACGCTGAGAGATTGAGGAGTTTTGAGGAGCTCTTTTTGATTTTGGTTCTTGCGTGTTTTTGCACAACCGAAAAATTAAAAGCATTTCCATAAAATTCAAGGGAAAAAATGTCGTTGCAATTACATACGGATTTTATTAACCCAGTGTTACAGTTTTAAATATTAGAAATTCAGAAATGTATTGTCTCGACGAATTTTTTTTTGTACACGATGATTCTCTTGAGATTTTTTTCCTGTAGTATTTTGGTAGTTTAAATGGATACAATTCCTGAGCCAAACTGGATAACTTTCGTGTGCTTAAATAGACACATATAACCGTATCCTTTTGGTGTGCGCTGTAATAATTCAGAGACTTCCATTTTAGTAAATCCAAAATGGGATGTGTTACGGAATTATCTCTCTAAACGAGGGGCTTGATAACAGACCACTGTTGGTCCGTAGGAATCGTATAACGTCCAAAACGGAGCCCGATAAATAATACATGGGAGCTGGCCGCTGCTCCCAGCTCGCCGCCGCGCACAAGACGCCGCCGAAACGCCGAACACAGAAACAGGAGAGAGGAACCAGCTTTCGCGTGTCACTCCCGCTTATCTTACCCCACTGGACGTTTTCAGGAGAAACACGATCTACATTTTAAAAGACATTTAAATTCACCATATATTTTTTTCCATCACCACTGTCTGCTTTCTACTGATAAGATCCCAGCGAATTTTAATCAAGAGCTTGACCCTAATGTTACAAACTGAATACGGCGCATGAAGCACAACGTAGATTTGAGGAGCTCCTCCTCAATAACACTTATTTAGGGTTCCTTTTATTTTAAAGGCTGATTTTATCTGCCGTCTCAAGCTTAAAAACAATGTTTTAAAACACTTTGCCCGAATTGTAAAATCATTTAGTCGTTATTAATAATCTGGTTGCGAAAGTGAAAAGACAAGCCGTTTTATATATTTCGTTACACGCGTATTTAGAAGGCTGGGTGGATATTCAAAGTGTTTAAATACATCTCCTAAAATCTGCAAATTTTTTCGTCGAGGTGAAAATTTAACAGAGATTTATAAGAAAATATGGCCTGGATAGATTACACCTGATTTCACGTAATAGAAAATTAAACGACGTTTTTACGAGACAGAATGTCCCAGTGGGACGTGACGATCGCAGGAGTGACCGAGCTAGGTGACAGATGTACATTTTCTGGATTATGGAATGGAATATGATGGGTGCTTTTAAAATGCTTCATCCGAATAACACACATACACAAACACGCATTCAGTGTTGTGAATAATATTCTACTCCACACATTATCGTTTTTCAGGAATTTTCATTGAAATTGTAATTCCAATGCTGTTTATTTATTGTCTTTTCTAGAAGCTGAATTAATACTTACTGTTATAGTCTATACTAATGATTTTCTAAAATGTAATTTTATTAATGGGAATATGTCCTTCTCCAAATTAACAATACATTTTTCCCGCAGTGTCATATAGGTTTGAATCAGACAATTTAGCCCCTATTAGATAAAATGTTTGTTTCTGTCCATTTTCATCTATGCTGTTAGCTCAAAAATTACGGCAAAAATACAGGGTTCGTTTGGATTTAATTGTAATTTAACGCGCTGAAGGTTTTACTGCTTTTCAGAGCCATCGCCTTTCCACCTCGCTGACTGCTGTTGTGTAATTCTGTACTCTACAAATAAACAGTCTACAAACATTTATTGCTGTATAATCGAAATTTTAAAGGTTATGAAATATGTATTACCTTAAAATTAATTTACACTGTATTAGGCCTAAGCTTTTTGAATGTTTTAAATCTTCCTTACATAAGTAAAACTAAATATCAGTTTACAGAATTAATGTGGCACTATGTCCGCAAAATGTGCGTTTAAAATAAAATATGAGAGAGTAAATTACGAAATGTATTAGTTTGAAGGCTGTATTTTACGAATGTAAGCAGACGAGTACTGTGGTTTGAAAATGTTTAAATCTTAGGTTTATTAGCTACAATTACAGTCAGGTTTATAATACATGTAGCTAACAGCTCAGAGGTCCTAATTTTTTCTTGCAAACCTACAGTGGTTAAATTTTTTTCGTTGTGATACGGCACAAATAACCAAGAAATAATTGACGCCTTATTTAAATTCGAAAACGAACGCGTTATATCCTTCCAGAAAACAGGCACGCCTATTAGTAAAATACACTGGCGTTTTTGTACGTTTTCGTTCGTACAAAAAAATGTATTTTTGTAGTTCCTCGTAAAATATTTTGCCTAGCATAGTGTAAGTATCGCATCAAGCAGGAACAAATAATGTATACCGTTTAGGGGTCAAACGAAAAACAAGTACACATACATATATTT
>JAODLC010000028.1:13901557-13911608 GCA_026781145.1 Hippopotamyrus pictus
ATTGGTGGTTCATTGAGGCGGTTGTATCTGTGGGATGTACTTGAGCTGTTAGGCTGTACCATTGGTGGTTCATTGAGACAGATGTATCTGTGGGATGTTCTGAACTGTTAGGCTCTTCCACTGGTGGTTCATTGAGCCTTTTGTATCATTAAGAAGCTGCATGTATTGCTTATGCTGTTCTGTGGCTTAACATCAGCATTCATTTGGGTGGACAGGCATTCCCACCTGATTTATTGCAGTTCTGCTTTTTGTCTGGTTTGCTTGACTCAATCCTGCGGTTTACTGATAGGGGACTTAAGCAAAGTGTAAAAGCATCTTTGTTGGGCTCGGCCTCTTAACATGGGTTCTGACAATCCAGGAAAATAGCCTTGTTTACGGGGCTCTGGGCAGGCCGTGTAGGTGACCGAGAAACCTGCTCTGCAGCTCACAGACACCTTTCCTCGGATACCCGCAGCTGGGGATATAGGCCCAGTGACTGAGAATGCGCAGTAGGCCCCTTGGTGCTCCTCCAGTCTCCACATTGATTAATGATGTTAATTGTTGATAATGCCACTGCAAAGAATGATGATAATGAATACAATTATGAGAGCTGAAAAGCTGCCAAGCTGAGGTACTGCAGTGCCTCCTTCAGACTAAATGCATCCCTGCAGAATGTGTACTATATCTGCAGGGTTTTGATTACACTGCCCAATATCCTGCATATCTCATACTCTAGGGAGAAAAATGTGTCGTACCTCAAGATTTTGCTGTTTTAGTTTTGCAGTTGATAATAACTAGTGTAGATCAATGCAGGAGCTCGGCTCTAACTGTACAGAGAGCAATAAGAGGCTGTTTTTTCACATTGTAGGAGCTGCAACAGCCCCATTCCCATTGGCTACGAAACTACATCTGACCAGCGCAGATTAGAATAGCAAATATTTGGCGTCCCAGCACTGTTTGGTTTGTCAGCCCTTTTCGGATGTCAGATTTGTGATTTAGGATTCTGGGACTTTTTTTTTTGGCTAGGAATTGTTTACTATGTACTTTTAAGCTAAAATAGAACTTTACTGATTCCCAGGAGGTGGATTTTTGTTGTCCAGAAGCATTACAAAGATAAATCCAAATATAAGAGTCAGTGGAAGTAAATAAATAAATTGAAATAAATGACATTGAAATAATTTTATGTTATGGGCATGTCACATCCAGACTGTACAGTCATTTGGATGATAAATGTGCATGGATCTGTGCACAATTCATATGGTCACAGATGAATTAGTGCCAAATTCAGAGTAAGTATGCAGTATTACTGTTGTTCCACTGGGGAACATGGGGAAGTAACTGAGAGTAAGTGAAATTTCCTGGAAGACTAAATTACTTAGCTTTATTGATCCGTTTGCCCATCTGGGAATCTGGCTACTGATGCCTTTTTGTTTCTTTGCAGAAGCCGTTACATAAATGCATAAAGGCAGATGAAAAAGGCAATTAATAGGTGGAAAGGAGATGAGAAGTGTTTAATCGAATGGTGCCTGAGAGCTTGGCCAGCAGAATTAGGGAAACATGGGAGAAGATGTCGTATATAGTGAAGTAATCTTCCCGTGAAACTAGGTCAGAGAAATAGGAGAAAAAATACTTCTGTCCAGATTAAGGAAAGCATGCATTGTAGCCTGTGCTGAAAATTGGTTTCAGTCTGCCGTTAAAAACGGAGAACCTCAGTACACCAGCTGGGGCTTTGTAGGTCCCGCGTGTTCCCCGCGTTGGGAAACGTGGCTGGCACTGGTTTGGATGATAGGTATATGGGCGTTACCGGATTTTGTTGCATATTCTTAAAATACCATGAACCACCAAAGAGCTCTTCAGAGAAACAGATTAAACATACTCCATGACATGTAATGAGAATGAACAACCGTGAGGACATCATGTTCGCCAATCGAGTGCCTCAGCCTGAAAGCTTCAAGACTAAATTAATATCTAATATATCTCCAATTATGGAGTACTAAAAGCATTTAATGGAGTTCGACTTAATTGGGTTCTTGTTAATTTCCTCTGTTAATAGCTGTTTGTGCCAGGACTGATTAAGGAACCTTGCTTGCAAATGCAGTGCGGTTAAGCTGCTTTTTAACTTTGGAGCTCAGAGTATTTGGGTTCTGCGAGGCAATGTCAACAGCTGCCCTTTGGGGTCTGGGCTTCCTAGCTGCCAGTAAACTGGCAGTGCAGATAAACAGTGTGCTGAAATACTGAGGCCAGTCTGCAGTGAAGATGACTGATGTGATGTGGTATCCTCCTATACAATCCCTTTGCACTGGTACAGCCGGCTATCTGCATCGATGCTCAAGCACAGCGCGTGGCTGCCCACGTCGACTCTTCCCACTACTGTCTTTCCCTGTACTGTTCTGTGTCGTCAGTGTTGGGAGAGTTCCCGTCTGGTTCCCTGAGAGTGGAGAGTGGGACAGATGACATGCAGAAAGTTCCCTGCAGG
This sequence comes from Hippopotamyrus pictus, assembly GCA_026781145.1. NCBI lineage: Eukaryota > Metazoa > Chordata > Actinopteri > Osteoglossiformes > Mormyridae > Hippopotamyrus > Hippopotamyrus pictus. The sequence goes on from JAODLC010000028.1 coordinate 13,904,013, forward strand.
TTGCCTGCGGGCATGCACAGGGCTGGAGCCGCAGCATGCATGATGACAGGTGTGTTAAGTCTTTGCATGATGAGATCCATGCAAAACAGAGCTGGGTGTTTCTAACGTTGGAAATCTTTCCTTCTATTTCTCTCTCTGCTATCATGACAACAGAGGTCAACAGTTTTCCAGGTGAGTGTGACAGTCAGTATTTCTACAGTTTTTAAATCACTGGAAAATTAAATCTAGCATTCAGAATGGAAACTTTGATTTATCCAGCAATAATAGAGCTTAAATGTCTTCAGAGTCACGCCGTGGAGCATAAATGCCACATAAATTGGTGGCAGTTTTTGTTTGTTCTTTTTCCGATACAGAGCAGTCGCATTTTACAGTGACATGGGTCACCTGACCACAAAGCTAACAAAAAATGAGTGCTGTATGATTTCTCTTTTATTCTTTGGATCATGAACCAGCACTATGTCACAAATTAAATTAAAAATAAATTTGAAAATCAACTGTAAACTCTAAATACATTCTGGAAGGCAAGATGATAAACCTCTAGTCGACGAGCAGGATGGACCTGCCGGGTCACGTGACTAACCCCCCCCCCCGTGTTGAGTGCCATGCTTTGCGTCTCAGTGAAACATGTGATGTCACAGTACCACAGAGTATTGTGCGGTGTGTCCTGAATCCCTCTGTTTCTCTCTCTCCTTCCCCCAAGGTTTCTCACACATGATGATGGCCGAGCAAGGTATGCTATCCTTTTGGCTCCACGTCCTGTCGCTTGTGCTGCCTGCGCAGTGAGTCTTGCTGGCTGCTTCATCTGTCCAAATGCCGCATGAGCTTTCTCAGACTGGGAAGCCTGGCTAACCGTCACCCCCCCAAACAATGATGCTGAAACAGCTTGCGGGCCGCGCATCATTCAGTCAGGTTTGCGGCTGTCCATTGCGCATTCAGACTTGCTGCCCATGCATCACACAGTCAGGCTTTCTGCCTGCGCATCGCACAGTCAGGCTTGTGGCCACGCATTACGCATTCAGGCTTGTGACTGTCCATCGCGCATTCAGGCTTGTTAGCTGTGCATAGCGCCTGTTAGGCTTGGTGCCCACGCATCGCGCATTCAGGCTTGCTAGCTGCGCATTGTTCAGTCAGGCTCATGGCTGTGCTTATCACAGTCAGGCTTGCTGCCTGCACATCACACAGTCAGGCTTGTGACCATGCATTGCAGAGTCAGTCTTACCGGCTGCGCATGACGTCTTTTACGCTGCTTTGTTCACCAGCTGCATAAGGAAACAGCTTGGCTTGATAATGCTTGTGTTATGATTGTTTAGTTTGCCCTCTTTAGGGATAAATAAATAAAATGTTTGCTGAAGATGGATCTTCATATTGATTTAAATACGCAGGCTGTAGGCTGGGATTGACCGGGACCAGAAATGGTTCCATGTTAATGGATTAAGTGAGTGGGGGTTTGCACTTCAAACGAGGACGCCTTAAGGATGTGTGTTACAAACACCTGCACCTTGCTGTCAGTGACTCTCGTGCTCTGTTCCTTCTCAGAACTCACGATTATGTGTTTTCCTCTCTTCTCTGTCACCTCTCATATACGGATGTCATGCATTCCTCTTTCTGCTGGGATTTCTCCATTTCTATAGCTAAAAAAGGTACAGCTCATTTTCTTACTATTCCTCAAAACGTTTTGCCCACATAGCCCAAACACAGGCTGCTAGTTAATGCTTTTATTGTGTTTGTAATGCTTGTCTCTCTGTATTTAGCACTCTTTCTGGGGGTGGTGCACCGAGGGCGCGGTGATTAAGTGCTAATTAAATGAGCCGTAATTGAACGGCACAGACAAAGTGCACGCTGAGTGCTGGCGTGTTAAAAGGCTGCGCCGAGCTCCTCTTCCTGCACGTCTACAGCCCGGCTAACAGCTGCTTCCCTGATGCCGGGACTCTGACTGCGCAGCCCTCGTTTCCTGTTGTGTTGGCGTTAATGGTGCTGGGTGGTAGCTTTCTTTGTGCTGCTTGTCTTCCTCCTCGCCGCAGGTGTCTGCATCGCACTTTCTGCCTGTTTTTTTTTTTTTTTTTTTTTCGCATACGTTTTTAAATTCAGATCGATTTCTGTTGCGTGCCGGCGACTCCGCTCCGAGCTCGTTCACACCGGGACCTGGCCCGTTCTTACCTCCACGGCCCTTGGCACTGTTGATTGCTTGAGAGCACGTCCCTGTCCACCCAGGGCGTGCCCTCTCTGTAAGGTCTGCAGGCACCTTGCTGAGGGAGCGGGAAAAACAATCATCATGATGAGCCCCATGGAGAGAGCTATTTTAGTGCTATTAAGTGCCACCCTGGTAGTAATTTCTTGGCTTCCCACGTGGAGTAAACCCTAGATTTAGCTATGGCCTGGAGGTAGACATGCTCCCTAGAGAATGCACGGAGCTCTCACACCACCTCCGTCTGCTTGGGGGGGGGAGTCTGCACCCTGTCACTGTAGACCTACCAATGCATGGTGTGTCCCACAGGTATGCCCTGGGGTCTCCCGCAATGACGAGCACGTGTGAAGTTTTTCCTGCACCAGGGTTGTAAGTGTTCAGCACATGCCTGTCGCTACACGTCAGGCAGGCGGCGGCATTTTCAGCTCCTGCTTTGCTGGTCGAATGGATTGAATGAGTCACCCAGTTGTATAAATCCTGGACTGGCTGCATATGCTTGCATACCCAGGAGCCCTGGGTGCAGGCTGACATCACAAGCCCCATGCGGCCCCCTCTGGGTTTGCCCCCCCCCCCCCCTTTAAGGCCAATCAGTGGCAGTGCTGTGAATCCCCGGACATCGTGCAGGCTTCCGGTGGCGGACCTTCATTCCTGTGTCTGCCTTGGAGTGAAGCAGGCAGCGCTGGAGGCCCACGTCGCAGCAGGCGGGGCTCGGGCACGTGGCCCCCCCGCTGGAACGCCAGGGGGTGCCACATGGTCGAGTCCGTTCCTGCCGGCGGGATGCTGACTCACCGCCGTTCACCCCTTTAACATGAAGCGGCCAGCGGCCCCGCTTGAGTCTTCCCCTTTTGTTTGCGCGCCTTTCACACCCTGACGTGCAGGATCGGCCGCGTGCCAGCCAGACCGAGGCTGTTTTCACAGGAGCCTCTCGTTGTCCCACAAGGGAGCTGGATTCTGAGATGCGAGCGGGTCAGAAGAAAGACGCAGGAAGGCGCAGCAGGTTTCCTGTTACCGGCCTTTTCACTGATCTCTAGAGCAGCATTTTCTAGAGCCTCTTCTTACTTCTTCCTGAGTCAGTATCAAACCTACAGCAGCCTGAAAGGCATCAGAATCAGAGAAGGAAATCAGAGTGTAGAGAGCAGACCTGCAGGAAGGAGAAAGGGGTCGAGGCATGTGGCATGCAGATGAGCTCACATGAGCGCTAATGAATTGTGCAGCTATTATGCAAATTAAATGCTAATTAGCTAATCAGCCTCAGTTCTATTAAGGATGTGCTCTGCTGCTCACCTTGAGAAGACATTGATAATCAATCCCCGATCGACTGTGACCCGGATATGGCCAGCCAGCGTTTAGCTTCCTGCATCCTTCTCAGTAGCACGTTTTTTTTCACCTTTAATGTCACTTTTTAAAATAAAATTCACCTTATTTGTTGGCAACCTTGCTTGAGGTACATAAACTGTGATGTAAAAAGTTTAATAACAGCGCAGTGAAAAAGGTCAAAGCTGTTCTTTTTCCCAGACAACTTCCATCCCAGTGGAGGTATTTTATGACAGTTTTTTTTTTCAGTCTGTGAATTTAAGTTTTGTCGCTGTCCAGTAGGTCATGTGAGAGAGACCCTCATCTGTTAAGGTGCAGAGGAGATGCTTTGGGATTTAGAACTGAGTTAATGTTCAGCTGCTGTTCAGAATGTACTTAACACACACAGATAATCCTAAAAGGAGCAGGGACAGAGGTTTTTAGTGAACCCCTTGATCGGATTCTAAACATTTGTTAAAGACACACCTGGTCGGCTCTGTGCGAAAGCCAGCTCCTCTCGTGAATGTTTCCCTGCCTCTGTACAGTTTTTAAACCCCTTTGATGTCGGCCTCCAGCTTTATAACCCTCTCTCTGATCCTCGTGTTCTTGGCCATGCCCAGCCGGGGCACAGTGCTGATTAACGGAGGACCCTCGGCAGGTACGGTGACCCGCGTGACCCGCGTGTCACCCAGGATCAGATCAGAAGGATGTGGCGCGGCGTTGAAGGCTTTTAATGTGCTGTGTAATCCCTGTGTCACCTGTAGTAAACCCGGAGCCCATTTTCTGTCCTCTCCTCTTTAAGTCCCGAAATATCCTGTGTTAAGGCCTTGGGCTTTGTTACTCTTGTCCAAACAAACCTTTTTCTGTTTTTTTCTATACTTTTTCTGATATTAATAAAGGTACGTTTGTATTTTAATGCCAGTAGTCATGCAGTACTGTTATGATGGGCAAAGTGACCAGTGACACTTTGGATCTGGCAGTCGAGAGCAGCTACCAGTCGCCTGTGAGCTTGTGGTGTAGGAAGCATGGGTCTCCTCCCAGGCTGTCAGAGCGGGTACCACTGGGAACCCTCCAGTTCTTAATGAAATGATACAGGCCGCTTCTCCTGCAATGGAAAGAAAACCTTCCTTATTGCACTTGGCCTTCGCTGAAGCTGCATTGTTTTTCACTGAGTCCCTGCTGGCTGCTTCCACTGTCAGAAAAAGGGTACTGTACAGCCCTTGTACCCTGGTTTTGTTCCTCAAGGTACAAACAACACGAATGTACCTCCATTTCTGTACCTTAAAAGGTACATTTACCTACAGCTAGCGTACAATTGGCTGACCCCTGAAGGTACAGCCTCAGTGAAGTAATTGTTCCCTCAAAGGTGCAATTTTGTTTCTGACGGTGTCCAGACTGTGTTTTCCTGTTGCTTGGGAGGGAAATAAGGACTGCTCCATTACGGCAGCTTTCATTTTTGGTCTGTTGGCTCTGGAAATACCAAAACGTGAGCCTGTATGAGTTTGGCAGATAATAATAATTAAACGGATGTCTAAATTGAGTTATTTAAGAAGAGCTGTTCAACCAGTCGAGCTAAGACTAAGCTCATTCGCAGAATTGCATCAGAAAGAGATGCTGCTAGACTCCTACTGTAGATAGGGATGCAGAGGTTTGAATCGGCTGAAATGGGCAGTGTGAGAGTTTGCACTGTAACAGCTGAGGTCATTACGCCGGCGTGATAGACGCAGACCCATCCCCGGCTTTCCCGGGGGTCTTCGCATTTAAAATGCCTGTTCGTTTGTCCCCCAGCTTATGAATTCCCCTCTATATTAAGTGTCTCATTCTCCCGAGGGAGAGCAGAATTGAAAGAGTCATTTTGATGTTCTCAGAAAGGAGACGGGGCCTGCAGGCCCCCGGGCTGATGTTTATTCAGCAGGAGTCTCGTCGCAGTGGCTTGGAGGCCGTCTGCCAGGCTCCGTGAGCCGTGCCCTGCAGCTACGCATAAACTGCACTGACCTGGTCTGTCTCTGAGGTCAGCTGCAGTGCAGCTGTATGCGAGGAGCTGCAGATCCATTCCTGCAGTGCAGTTGTATGCGAGGAGCTGCAGATCCATTCCTGCAGTGCAGTTGTATGCGAGGAGCTGCAGATCCATTCCTGCAGTGCAGTTGTATGCGAGGAGCTGCAGATCCATTCCTGCAGTGCCTTCCTCTGACATGCAGCCCCATAAATGGTGCCTTCAAGGTTTTTACAGTCACTCTTACTAAATCCATGCTTTAAACGGATTCTTGTCACATCCTGGCAATTCGGGCTATTTAGTTTGATCTTTTGGCTCATTGATACACCTGAGTTACGGGTAAAAAAATGAATTATTTGTATTTGTTTGACTTGATAATGGGTAAGGTTTGAGTGGGAGGGTGGTTCTGTTAGCAAGGGGTGGTTCTGTCTGGGAAGGATGGTTCTATTTGAGAGGTGTGGTTCTGTCTGGAAGAATGTTCTATGGTCTTTATTTTCTGACCACATTGGTCCATTTTTAACGCAGCAATAAAACAGGCTGCTTTGTAGTCAGATTCATCTGGCTCAGTGACATATGTTCAATTAACATTCATTAGCATGCCCAAATTACTGGGTTATTTTCTATTTCTCCTAGAATTTTAATATTATTTCTTAATTTGTCCAATAATGAAACATGTGAATCCTTATCCATAAATGGCCAGATGAATTTTTTATGAAAAGATGTATCCGCGCCAGACAGATAGGGGCCTTGCTCAGTGATGTCGCAGTGGCATAACATGCCTAGATAACGTCATCATTGCCGTTCCTTCCTCTTTGAATACCCACACAGCAGTACTAATGGTCACTAAGTACTACCATGTTTCATTCCGGTCGGCTGTGTAAGTATGATATGAGATGATGACACTAATTTGGTTTGATTAGGGCCTATGGTGGTATCCACCACAATTTGATTGTTAAATGAAATTTTTTGCATGTACTATGGTAGGAAATATAAATGAAATTGGCTAAATGGTTTGGGAACCTGATAAAATTATATTATATAAAGTCATTGCTCATGGGAGTTTTACTTACACAAAAATGTTCTGAGGGCAGAACGTAAAATCATTGAGAGTGAGAACCAATCAGGTTGTAGAGGAGGTGGGTCCAAGCTACTAGAGAAGGTGGGACCAACCAACCAGATGTCTTGGTCCCACCTCCTCTAGTTGCTTGGACTCAACTAGTCAGATTGTAGAGGAGATATCTCCCTAAACCAATCATTTTTCATTTTGCCCTCAGAGCATTTTTGTGTAAGTAAAACTCCCATGAGCTCATTGTTTCAATGATGCTGAAAGTGACAGTTTTTTTGTAATTTATTGTCCCATTGTTATGCGTTGGTGGCTGGCTGGGAATGAACTCTCAGGACAAGCCCTGCATGAGGATACTTACATCTCTACGAGCCTTAGATAAGCATCAGTTGTTGATGTTAAGTCCTCATTGACCAAGACCAGTACATTTAAAACTTTTACAAAATGACAGTGGTCATCAGTAAATACGAACCTGCCCTTGGTGTTTTCAAACCATATTTTGAATAATTTATCCCTGTCACTGACCAATGTGAGTGAACTGCTCAGCTGCTGAGAGCTGAGAAGGTCTTGTTCCAAGAACCCAGGGCATGGGTTGCGGTCTTCTGAATGTGTATAAAGTCTGCCCATCTCGGTTGGCTTTCTTTATCAAGATTCAGAGCGGAAATATGTTTAGCACTTGAAGATAAATGTATCCAGCTACCTATTGTTTTGTTCGAATGGGAAACTGACTGATGAGCTTGATGAGTTCAGCTGAACTCTGCTTCACAGTTGAGTAAAGGCTTGATAGGAGTCCTAGGGCTATGGCGTCTTTCCTTAGTTTGCATATAAGAACCTGTCACGTCCCTCTTCTAGACAGGAGAGTAAGCTCATTGACAACAGAGCCTGCCCCCTTTCGGTAAGCTGCGTGAACCTCCAAAGCTGATGATTCACTTCTGAAGCAGCTTCTCGCGTAAATACACACTCACACGGTCACTTGACATGGGCAGCTCTTAGACCCCGGGTGACAGAAGCCTTGGGTCGCACTGATTTTTTCCAGAAAGATCATGATGTTTCTCTACCCCC
>JAODLC010000028.1:13918952-13937054 GCA_026781145.1 Hippopotamyrus pictus
GTTAGAAGTAGGTTACCCCCAGCCAACAATAACCCCCCCCAAGCTCTTTATTTGTACTGTGTGCAGAGCCCTGCTGGATCTGGGCTGCAGGAGCGCTCTGCACCTCTTCTGTTTGTCCATCTGCTAATTTGACTGTCCATAATCCTATTGTCTCGTTCCGCAGCCACCTTGATCTACGCGTGGCCCCTTAAAACAGCCGTCTCGTGACCCGGTGGCCCTTGAGTGCTTAAGCCCCTTAATAGTTATCATATTCCTGCCCACTGTCAGCAAGTGAAAAGGAGCTGCACTGATTGTTGAGTATTTACGGTATCAAGCAGTTTTGTTTGTCTTATATTCAGTCCCAAAATGGATTCCCTTTGTCTTCTAACTGTACCAAAAAGCATGTCTGAAATCCTTTAGTTTTCCCATCTGCCTTTGCGTGAGCCTGCCGTAGGGCAGTTTGTAACGCGTAAAGTGCCGGCTCTTTCACCTTCCTGCTCTCCCAGTTAGACATACAGGGTCTGCTCCACACAAAAGGCCCGCAATTACCCATCATTGTGTGCGACTTCAAACGCGCAGCAGCAGAACGTCCCGCCATTGTTCGGGAATAATGCCGCTGACATCACAGCACCCCCGATGTCACATTGCTGCATCACTCGTGCGCTTGGCAGACTTCGCTATCAGAAGACGTCGCCTGTGCTCGTCTTTCTGTGCTGCTGTGTTTTTGGCTGAGCTGTGCTTCTCGAGCCTCACCATTTTGGCCTGCTGATCCCTGCTGTCCCTGTCATGTTACAATTAAAACATGAATCGAATTTGCCATGTTGAGGATTAAATTCATAGTAATAAACATAAATTACTGAACGAGTTGTATGAATGTAAAATTTTGCCTGAGAACGCTGATCCAGAACCAGATTTCCAGCAGGTATGATTTGTTCCTGAACATGTACAGAGCTCGCTACAAAGCAGAGGTCATCAGTGACTGCGCAGTGACACGGTTGCTAGGCATCATGATAGCAGTGATGGTGTGCAGTGGGCCATGTGAACACCCTAATGGGGAATACATTATCATCATCCGATGGGGGGAGCAGTCACTTGGGCTCGGCCCGGGGGGGTCTTCATCACAGCGGAGCCGTTCGACACCTGCGAGGCAGTCTGCTTACTCTGGATTAGCTGGCAAAATGCTGCAAGCTAGCGAGTAAGCTAAGATACTTCATGAACTGCTGCATGTGATAATTAGAAATGTTTTTGTTTAAAAGAAGCATTATTTTGCAGTAGCTATTTTCCAGTGTGAAATACCCACAGTCAGGGGAGATCAGGAAAAACCTGAAAAAATCATATCAAAACACTTTGATATGACAGATATTCTGTAGCTTCTAGTAGTGTAACATCCTTAACAATCACAGGCGCAATTTATATCTGGTATATTTACATACAGTAACACTTTACAGTAATGGCACCTTCATAATGCATTCATCATGCATTCAAAGAACATTCACTGCACCTTCATAATGCATTCATCATGCATTCATAGAACATTCACTGCACCTTCATAATGCATTCATCATGCATTCAAAGAACATTCACTGCACCTTCATAATGCATTCATCATGCATTCAAAGAACATTCACTGCACCTTCATAATGCATTCAATGCAATAACAGTCATACGCAGTATGTAAGTATACCTTAACATCCTAACATACCTTAACAGCGTTAATATTCATTAATAATCAACATTATATGATTAGTATTGTTTGTTATTGTCATATAAGATTTGTTATTATACATTGTATATTACAGCTGTTCAGGTATGCTAGGATGTTAAACTCTACTAATGTACTTAATGTTCTATAAAAGCATTATGAAGGTGCAGTTAATGTAAAGTGCTGTTACATACAACACAGTGTCTAGACTGAATATTTACCTGCATTTTGCTTTGTCTCAGTAGTCTGGCACATTAAATCTCTGATCTCTGGAATGATTCAGTGTGGTGTGTCCATTCCAGAGTTGCCAACTTTGGTCAGCTGGCTGGTCTGAGATTTTCAATTGTCTACACACGCATTTACATGCATGTAACAGTTTTATTGTCTTGTCGATAGTCTGTAGGGCTTGCAGACTGCCACGACACTTTTCGTGTAGCTAAGATTAGGTTTATAATCGAATAATACAGATTTGCCGTAAGACTTCTTGCATGAGCGTGAGTGAGTGAGTGTCATGTCAGATTGCGTGAGAGTTGGCGGGCCAGCCGTTTTTACTGCTGTCGTTCCGCTGGGCTGCAGCTCGCCTATGAAGTGGTGGCATGTGTCCTGGGGCCTTGTGGGGCTGCTCTCTGTGTTTGCTGACATGCTGCCTGGTGTTTGTTCAGAGGGGCAGCTGCTGTAGCTTTGGGAGCCCACCTTCATTTTACTTAATCCCTACTATATCCCCAGTGTTGACCCTGTCTGTTTTCTCACCTTATTTGTTTGAAGATTACAATTTCGGACTGTTAGTAGCTGCTGTGTGAAAACTGGTCCAAAATGCTTCAGATTCAACTTACCATTTCTCTGTCCATAAATTACACATTTAAATAAAGTTATTCACAAAAATAAAGGATATTTCTTGCTCTTTTTTGCGGTGGCTGTTCCAGACCATTAGGATTTGCTTACTTAGACCGTCTTGCTTCCACACGCTTGATTATTTTTTTCTATTGTTAACTTTGCTTTTCACCATCTGAAGCGACTCGACCAGCCGGCACACCCATGTTAAGAGTCCGTCAAGAAAATGTGCTTGCGTTTCATCTGTTCCCAGCGCACAAAAGTTTAGCCCACATATATAAATGTAAATAATAATAATAGTAATAATACATTTATCTCAGACCCAAGTAGCATGCATGTTTAGGGGGGGCATGGGGGGGCAGTGTACCCCCCAGAACTGCCCCTGTCTTTTTACCAACTTTTGCCTTGTTATTATTTCTTTAAAAATATTACACTAAAATTATACATTGAAATGCAATGATTTTGCAGCATGTTCATCTAACATAAAGCATTCGCCCTCAATTTTCTCGATGAAGCCTACAAAAGAACCCCAAAATCTAGATACCAATATAAAGCTTTTAAGACAAAGTTTCTCAGGAGATTCCTGTCAAAATACCACAATCAGTGGCAGAAGCTGATGGCGATAAAGGTGAGGATCCCATTCCCCATGTCCGGGAGTAACCCCAATAGCTATAACTCAAAACGTTAATGACTTCAGTTTTTGTCTTTACTTGGTATCAAAACATTCTGACGTATTCAGCATAACCTGGGCCAATTTAAAATTTTTATCTACCGGTACCAATTGATAGTGTGTGTTGCGAGGGCACAGACTTCCTGGTAATTATTATGAAAATTTTAATCCAGCTTAAAAAAAAATGTTTAATAGCCCTCTGTGACACAATTTAGGGATATGAAAAATAGAGACGTGGTTTAATTAGAGATGCAGACATTTACGAGCCGGATGAGGACAAAAGTGCTCTTTCTTATGGGCTGTATCATGGAAATGTGTCTGTCAGCTACAGCCCGAGTCGCCCCTGTGAGGATTTGCTGTTAGCGCTTGCACGCTTTCGCCGCTCCTCAGCGATGCTGCTCTGAATTCCCCGCTCTCTAGGACCTGGTGAGAGCCTCTTGAAATGGTTGCATAACTAGCACAATCTGGCCTCGCCCACACAATCCATGATGCGGTCATGATTTGGGATCCTGGTGCAGCTAGCAGGTCTGCTTACCAGTGCTGGGGAGCTGCCTCTGATCTGGGGACTGTCTCAGGGGATTGTGTAGCTGATCTTTGACGGGCGGTTTGCGGATATCACGCGTGAGCACACAGAGAGGCCTGTGTTTGGGTTCCGATCCCTGCGGGGTAAGTCAGGGCAGCCTGGCGTATGAGGAGCCCTGGATTGAAACTAGGATTGTGGGTTTGCAAGTTTCAGCACTGAGCTTTTAAGTCTCCCCATTTACACTTATATGAATGCAGTTTTTGACATATATTTAGACATATTAAAATGAAACTGAGCACGATAAATAACTAAAGCAAGCAAACCAAAACTACACACCCTCAAAGTCAGAATGAATCTCCTCTCTCAGGTGCTTGGACTGTGGACTTCCATGTTTGACAACCACATCCAGCACCCTCTGCAAGCACACAGGACAGTGTTTCCCAATCCGGTAGGGAGCTGGGAGGAAGCAAAAAATGTGAACTCTCTGTGAGGGAGCAAAAACGTGGGCCGCCTGTGAGTCCCCAAAGACTAGGTTGGGAAACACTGGTATATGAGAATGTATTAGGATCACTCCGTCCTTTTGTGCTACCTTTTAGTGTTTCAAAGGAGAGCTTTTTTGAATGAATGAATCAGACTAATGTTGGCTGTTTTTCCTAAGCGTGAGACGTTGAGCATTTTTTTTTCTTCTGACTATAGCAAACTGAAACGTCCTGGATCGTAGCGGTCATTCCGCTGAATGCGATTTGATGGATTAGCCTCTAAGGTGGCAGATTGTGCGCCACGCTTCCTAAACAAAAAAACTGGAACGTACTCCCTTGATATGAGCGCGGAGGCCTGCTTGCAGGGCCAGTGCCGCTCCAGAAACCATCAGAGACCATCCTTTTCATCCATCATACTAGATACAAGGCAAACGCAATGGAAGAATCAGTGTCCCATTATCATAAATAATGAGTGTACGTACAACCTGCCCTGGATTCTAGCACTGAGCATGCACTACATGTGCCTATTCTTTTTTTGTTCTGTTGCCCTGCTGATATGTTGTTTTATGTGGAGGTTTGTAAGTGGAAAAACAATATAAAAAAAAAAAAACTTTTTGATAAAAAAAGAAATCATTAGAGACCAATAATCACATCTCTTGTTTTTGAGAGAACTTTGCCCAGAGGCCATGGGCATGAACAAGACTCCCCTCTCCCGTACCAGGAATCACATGGCCTGGGCCCCAAAGGCTCTTCTACCCTTTAGAACGACGTTTCCCAACCCAGTTCACCGAGACCCTCAGACACTCCATGTTTTGGGAGCTGGTAGGGAGCAAAAACGTGCTCGTTAGTGTTTTACTTACACGGAAATGTTCTGAGGGCGGAAGGAAAAATGATTGGTTCAGAAATACCACCAATCAGATTGTAGAGGATGTGGGTCCAAGCAACTACAGGATGCTTGGACCCACCTCATCAATAATCTGATTGGTTATCTCTCTCAACCAGTAATTTTTTCTTCTGCCCTCAGAACATTTTTCTGTATGTAAAACTCCCACAAGCCAAAAACGTGGCTTGTCTGAGGTTCCCCGAGGACCGGGTTGGGAAACACTGATTTAGAAGATGACTTGCATGGAGAACAAAGAACCGGAGTGAGAGACATGTGCCAACCTAGGGCTGGGACGTCAGCCAGCTGGCGCAGTGGCCGCATCTCTGTGTGTTAGCTTTAAGAAGGCCCAACAGTTTGCAAATTCCTTTTCCCTTTCAGGAATATTTTCCTGCGGCTTTAACAGAATCCATCCAATTTGCGTCACTGGGACTGTAGAGAAACGGTGTGCATGTCGGCGTAGCTTTTTTACCCGTTTGTTCTTTGAATGTTTCTACGGAAGCAATTGAGGTTAGGGCTCCGCTCGAGGTGCTGCTGCTGTGGGTGGGAGTGACGCAGGTGTCACGCTCGTGATCCGGGCTCCCGTCTCGAGTCAGAATCGGGCACTCCAGCCAGCTTGAGACGCGTGCGGCTTTTGCCCACGGCTATAGCTGGTTTCAGCTGGACACGACCGGCTGCCCGCTCCCCTCACAGATGGGCGGAGCCCACGCTCTCCGTCTGCCACTCCCGTAAAAGAGAGAGAGTGTGAGAATGATCGAGAGCGATAGCTGACGGTTCGGGTGCTGGGCCTGCTTTGGTGCTGAGCAGAGGTGGAAAGTTCAAGTCCAGAAAGTACAAATTCAGACTAAGATTTTGTTTTAACCAACCAGTTATATAAAGAGTCACATTCACAGAGTACTCACCTGATTGGTTGAAACAAAATCTTAGCCTGAATTTGTACTTTCTGCCTTGCGGGGGGTTACATTCTGCCCCTCTTTATAGACATCCTACCTCTCCCCAAAGTTCTCACACAAATTGATAACAGCTTCCTGACACATGTCACAGAAATCTGTGGTTCTGCTATTCAGCAGTGGTAAAACTGGCTGACATTATTGCAACATATTCTGCAGCATATGGTATTCTGATAGTATTTCAAAAAGCAACAATATTACAGTATTTTCTGGTAAAGAAAATACGGTAATATTTTTTTCAGGGAGGGGATGCATTTTCAAATGCTAGTATCGTAATGCCTCCTAAGCATCCCCTCAGTCGTCCCTCATCTCCCTCTCTAAAATAAAAGTCACTAAAGAGGGATGTCTGTCTTTATAATGTATATGTGCTGTTAAGTCTGCGTTGCTGATGCATTTCTGTTGATTAAAGGGTGTGAAATGCTCGCTGACTTTGCCCAAAATCAATGGCTATGAAAACTTCATTGTATCTTTGGCCTGAGCTGACTCTCACCCCTCAGTCTGTTATGAATATCCTGGTGAATTGTGGAGGGATTGAACAGTCAGTGGTCATTCTGTCTGTCTGTGTGTGTCTGTGTGTGTGTCTGTGTGTGTGTGTGTGTGTGTGTGTGTGTGTGAGAGAGTGCGTGGTTGCGTGCGCCCGCACTTAATTATTGCATTGTGGGGAACGGATTTCCCCCAGTGTAATATAAACCTGTTATTTTGACCTTGCGGGGAAATTTTTTTCAGTCCCAAGAAGGGGAAACTCAGTTTTGTAAAAATCTGTGAATGCAATTAAAAAAGGGTAAGGTTGGGTAGGGGTTAAGGTTGTCATAGTTGGGATTGGGTTTTGCCCCCAAAAAATGAATGGAAAGTCCCCACAAAGATATGAATACAAACATGTGTGTGTGTGTGGGGTGGGGGGGGTTGGATGAAGTAACATTAGGAGGTACCTCCAAAATCGATTCCTGCTTCTGCAGTAATAATTAAATCCCGAAATGGGTTATGACACAGTGGTTTCCGTCGTGTTCTTCAGGTGAAAATTGCAGGATGACAGCAGCTGCCCTTTTTTTTAATGTTATTGTTCTCTGATTCCTGTGCTGTCATATTCACTCAGGAAATTCACCTTGACACTGATTGCAAGTAAATTGATCGGGCAAATCTCCAGAATATATTTACTTCAAATGGAGTTCCATCATTTGGTCGATTTAGGCTGGGGGTTCTTTCCGCTGTGACACAGCCACACTTCCGCTTTGCGGGCCCCTCCCTGCGTTTGCCGTCAGAGCCCGACACGTTTACTCAAAGATTTAAACTGGGTGACATACATGAACCGTAATCCTGACAAAGGCTCCAAGATCCTGTCTGCTTCTGCTGACTTTATAGGGCCTGATTGCTTTTCACAGCTCCTTAGACACGAGGAACACGTGCATGTTAGATGTACCTCCGTCAGTCAATGGCCCTTGAGTAGGTGCTGATGAGCAGATGAGCTGCGGGTGCAGTGGTGCAGTGGTGCAGTGCTGTGGTGTGTGACTCAGCAGGTTAGGAGTCTGTGCTAGTAAACAGAAGGTCAGCAGTTCAAGTTCTAGGGTCAGTTGAATGATTTTGCCATTGGGCCCCTGAGCAAGGCCCTTAACCCGCAATGGCTCCAGGGACTATCTGACCCTGCCTTATCAAAAAAAAAAAAAAATGTGTATGTTGCATTGGATAAAACTGTCTGCTAAATAAGATACAATGTAAATGTTCAGCTGCAGTGGAGATGCTCACATTGTCTTTGGTTAGTTACTCATGAGTCAATAAATAAAGGAGCATGACCCTGATGAGTGGAGCGAAGAAATGGATGATACTGACCCGTATAAGGGAAAAATGAAATGATTTTCTTATTTTACAATTAAATTGTGGTGATTGTCCTTGCCAAACTGAGACTCTGTGTCACTTGGAACAGCTTTCTGTGTCCTGGTAGGCTAATTCCTGCGTGCTTTGTGTCCAGACCTGTTTGTACAGGTATCTGTGTTTGTGTGGTGAATGTATACCGGTCTGATTATGCTTAATTTTATTTTTTTTTTTTTGCAACCTGGATCCTGTTTACAGTGAAAATTTTGGAATTAGGAGTGTGTGCCGCAGTGATAGTCACTGTTTGTAAAAGTGAAAAGAGCGTAACCGTGAACGGTGAGGGTGCGAGACAGATGTCTGGATGGTCTTTGCACGTGTTCTGCTCTCGGTCACTGTGCAGACAGCTGGATTTCCCCCCATCACAGCTGAAAGAGTATCTCTAGACGCCACTATCTCTGTGTATGTTTAAAGTGCGTTATGCAAATGAAGGCAAGGAAATAAATGAGGGGTGTGCCTGTCTTATCGACTCCTAGCGGAGAATGATGTCTTCGGCCCCGCTGTCCCAACACTCTCGTCTCCACGGCAACCAGAGGCAGCTGAAAAATGGCATCCAGACATAGATGCCCCTTCATTAAATATCAACATAGCCGCTGACAGCAGAGATAATGGCCAATAATGTGGTATTATGTTCCGAGTAAATGAAATGCTCTTGGGACTGGCTGTCATGCTTCAGGGAGCTGCGTTTGCTCTGCAGAGGCACAGTTATTTACCACACTCCCCCTGAGTAAACCGAAACACGGAAGCAGGGTTTTGCAAAAGGCTGCATAGTTTTATCCACCGATTGCATCGACCCTTCAGCAGAGGTCAGCTCTGTTCCGGAGAGCTTTACAGCTGACACTCTACATAGTCACCTGTTTAAATCAGAACAGCGCTAAACTGTGCCTCTATTTTAGCGTATAAGATGGAAGTGCTATTGAAATGTAACAAATGTCACATTTTTAATATGATCCCCAGATAATAGATTAATAGATTAAAGATGTGTCTTGTGTCGACATTACAGAGAAAGCAGGAGCAGCTTTTCTTGGTCCTGCGTGTGTTTGTATCTCTGCCCACCAGTGGCTGTGGCTTCCAGGAGTGGTGTAAAGTCACATTGAGATTCAGAGGTGGATAGTTCAGATCCAGAATGTCAAAATCCAGACCAAGATTTTCTTTCAACCAACCACAACCACACAGTACTCTGTGACTGTGACTCTTTATACCCAACTGGTCGGTGGAAACAAAATCTTGGTCTGGATTTTTACTTTCTGGACCTGAAGTATCCACCTCTGCTGAGATACATGGCAAACGCCCTTGCAGTGCGACAGGCCTTATGTGAGCACTGGCGGATGCAGGGACGCCAGGATGCTGGCTGCAGGCACCATCGGCTGCTCTTTCAAATAGTCATTGGCTGACAGGGTTTTGTGGTGCCTTCACAGAATGAGAGACTGTTGGGTCACGAATGGGTCACTGCAGTTAATCGCTCAATTGAGAGCCAGGTCTATAATGTGATCCAGTGATGACAAGGTGTGATACAGTGATGACAAGGTACACTGAAATCTGAGCTTGATTTGGGTTTGCTGCAGTTTGTGGCTGAAATCTGTGGGAGTGTTTGTGATGGGATTTCCATAAACTGTTAAAAATCTGATTTATAACATCTTAATTTCTTATAAAATGAATGGTTGCTGTTCTGCTGTAGAGATTTTTACCATCCTCCTTCGGGTAAAGCTCTGTTGTCATCTCAGCCAAGTCACACAGTGAAATGAAATGAAATGAAATGATATGAAATTAAATGATATGAAAGTGTCCTCCTGGACCTACGATGCAGCCTTGATGACAGAATGGATTTACCGTATTACAGTTTTTAAAATAATTAACCTAGTGTAAAAAATCCTATATGTTTGTCAGTGATTTAAAGGGAGGGAAGTGACCTCCCCAGTACAGATTTCCCCCATTCACCCTGCAGTGTCCTCGCCTGTAGACATTTTCCCCATCCACCATGCAGTGTCCTTGCTTATAGAGATTTCCCTCATCCACCCTGCAGTGTCCTCACCTGTAGAGATTTCCCCCATTCACCCTGCAGTGTCTTCGCCTGTAGACATTTCCCCCATTCACCCTGCAGTGTTCTCGCCTGTAGACATTTTCCCCATCCACCATGCAGTGTCCTTGCTTATAGAGATTTCCCTCATCCACCCTGTAGTGTCCTCACCTGTAGAGATTTCCCCCATCCACCATGCAGTGCCCTTGGTTGTAGAGATTTCCCCCATCCACCATGCAGTGCCCTTGGTTATAGAGATTTCCTCCATCCACCATGCAGTCTCCTTGGTTATAGAGATTTCCCCCATTCACCCTGCAGTGTCCTTGGTTATAGAGATTTCCCCCATTCACCTGCAGTGTCCTCGCCTGTAGACATTTCCTCCATTCACCCTGCAGTGTCCTCGCCTGTAGACATTTTCCCCATCCACCATGCAGTGCCCTTGGTTATAGAGATTTCCCCCATTCACCCTGCAGTGTCCTTGGTTATAGAGATTTCCCCCATTCACCCTGCAGTGTCCTTGCCTGTTGTCATTTTCCCCATCCACCATGCAGTGTCCTCACCTGTAGAGATTTCCCCCATCCACCCTGCAGTGTAGAGATTTCCTGTCGCATTTTGGGGATCGCAGCATCTATGTTTGCATTATCTGGGCCTTTGCCTGGCAATTTGACACACTCCCTGAGGCTGGAAGGGTTCTATTTATAGCATGGCCTAAACACAGGTGTTACACCAGATTTAGCACTGGTGTTAGTGTAGCTTATAACACACCTTTTACACTGCAGTGTATCATAGTAACAGCAATACTCATTTTTAGAGCACCTAGCTGGTTGAAATTTTTGCTTTTCAAACAATCAGAACTTAACCTCAGAAGCAAACTGTTCATAGTCCCAAAACTTATAAGCATGAATATGAACACAGTGGCAATTGAGTTGAGTTAAGCCATTTATTTCATCTACTACTGTGAATCGGTACATTCGGATATCAACTTGAAGGCCATCTTTCAGATCAGGTTGGAAAATGACCGGAATGGAAAGAGGTCAGAACCCAGCATGGTCAGGTGAACTTATTAGCCAAACATAAACAGTTGTTAAATGGGGGGGGGGGGTGTGTGTGCTTTGGTGAGGTCAGTTTGCATCTGTGTCATCAGGACCAGCACCAGCGTTTCAACACTTCCCGTTAAGTTAACTTTCAGAGTGCTTTCCCGGAATGAATTTGCCAGCTGGGTATTTAATCATTTTTACCCACTTCCCAGTGGCAATGTCCCCTACTCCCATCATCGGTCGTACCTGTAATGGAAAATATAAACGAATTAATGGAATGGCACTAATGCCAGAGATCAAAAGAGCCTACAAATTCAAATTAGCTAGCTATGAAATTGCTTCCACTGAATTGTAAAAGCAGAGTGTGTGGTGACCTGCAGCTTTCAGAAAAAGGGAATAACAATTTCTTTGAAGTGGATGGCAGTCAAAAAAAAATCCCAACTTTTTTTTTAATTCCAAGAAAGATCTTCAGCTGTCAAGAATATTACTTATGAAAGGACACCCACCTGTCTGTAAAGAGAACTCTCCAATCAGCACCAGCCATGTCCGTTACATGCACGACCTCGTGTCTGTGATTTTATTGTCCCTTTCAAAAAGCTCTTTGTTGATTGGAGGAAAGTTTGGAACGGTTGGCAGTATTTGTTTATTTGGATTCATCTCTACTTGCTCTGGATAGGTTTTGGTAAATGCTGACACAAATACCGATCAGGATGCTTTAAAACATGTAATAAAACCTAACTTGTAAGCATTAGTTAAACTAGTGTGTCAGTAGAACCATTCAAGCATTTCAGTGTTTGGAGCTGAGCATTAAAACTGTAAATTTTGCATTTACAAGGAAAGACCCTGTCTCAGATATTCATTCTCTGCTGTACCTTTTTTTTTTCCTCAAAAAAAAAAATGAGCATGTTTGCTGAGATAGATGAGCAGATGGTGACATGTGGAAATCCTGGAAGATCCTACACTGCATGCTTCAGCTCCCCCTGCTGGTGGAAGAGCCCATGCGTCGCATCCCAGAGGCAGGGTAGACTGAGAGGCATCTCCGCTCCCCTTTGCCCGCCACTCGCGCTCCCCTCACGCCCCTCAAATGACCTTTTTCTGAAATCCCCCCCCCCCAGACCGCCTCAGATCTCAACAAGTAAAATTGTCAATCTTTGTAAACTAACCATCCAGCCAAATTTCAAGGCAATTTATTTTGTATTTGTTTTCCAAGTAAATGAGCCGTGCACCTTAAAAATTAACTGTATGAGTTGCAAATTAAATATGATGCCCTGAATTAAATATTTTGAAAATTTCTTTGTATCAGTGGCTGCTTCATTCAGGTGGAGGATGGAGAGGGAGTCAAGTTGGTAATTGGAATTTTATCCTGTTATGGCTGCCAACTTTTAATTTTAATGATAATTTGAGGTGCGTCGACGTGGTCCGACTAGAGTCTAGACTCTCAGTAGATGCCGTAAAAAATCCTCCGTCCCAATTAGGGGCTCCTGACTCCCAGGCCCAAACTGTGTCTGGTTTGGCCAGGCCTTCCGTCTGCTTGTGTTTTCAGTTCTTTGTTTTAAATCTTCGTGTCTGGATTCAGAGAAATTGCAGAGTAACAGAAAAGACCATCCGCATTGCTGTGAGGCACGTCTTCCTTTCTTCATGGAGGTCAAGGACATGGAGCCTGTCTTTTGGTTTTTGTGTTGTGTATTAGTAGAGGGGGGGAGGGGGGAAACAAGGCACCCCAGCCTGTAAAAATGATCACCTGCTTTTCTGGCGCTCCCACTGGGAGACGCAGGTTAATTTTCTACAATCGGTCTGCGGGGCATTGCCGAGCGGAGCTAGGTGGGGGTGGGGGGGGTAATGGCGGCGGCTGAGAGCTGCAGAAGGGAGGAGCGAAGCAGAGCGCTGGAGCAGAACGAGGACTGCGGCAGCACTCTCCTCGCTTCCGCTGCAAGGGACTGCCGCCTCTGTTCCCAGCATGCACTGCTCCTTCAGCGTCTCCCGCCGGCTTCGGCTTCCAGCATTCGGCACGTTCGCTGGGCTCGGGGTGACTTCCTGTGTGTGGAATGTGGCGTCGCGGCAGCCTCGGTGGCTGATTTGAAGTTGGCGGCCGTCTTTACCCGCTCCAGACTCACGGCTGGTTTTTCAGCGTCTTTATGAAAGGAAAAAAAAAAGTGGGACTATGAATCAGTCACATTCCTCCAAAGAGCCAATTTTTAAATCATTTTACCTTTTACTGGAGTGTAGCTTTTTTTTCTTTATTTTTTGACATTTGAAAATTGCAATTAAGATTTTGCTTTGCGCTATAGATTGAGATTTTAGAATAAAGTTTGCAGGCATGGCTGTGTGATGTAATCAGGTTGATTATGCTAAGTGGTGACCTCACAGATTGGCTCCCACACTCACTGTGTGAATAATGGCCCCGTATGCAGTGAGTGTAAGAAAGTGCAGACAGACCTCGGGGCCATTTTCACTGCAGATCACCTCTGGTCCTCCTAAAATGAATGGAATATATCGCTCCATAACTTGTACTTCAGAGTCCTGCTGCCAGTGACACTTTTACAGATGACGCCTGCCACGGCTTATCTGCAGTCATCTATCACGGAGTAAATTGTAAGGAAAAGGCATTAGAAGGCCATTAAAATTATGGCTTGATAACAATCGTTCTGCCTGTGCTCGTTTGAGTAATAAAGATTTTTTAATTAAGATTTCATATTTCAGCACAATTGCTATCTTTCTCTTACTCCAGCTTTCTTTCCCTCTTTCTGTCTATTTTTTCAATCACCGAAGCGATCGGGTCCTTTCAGCTTTCCCCGGGCTTTTCATTAAGAACGAGCACAGATAAGACTCGTTTAGCACTGTGCTCCAGGGTGACCCCATGTGGACACGTGTGGGATTCCATGATGAGCTCTTGCAATGCTCATGTGACCTGGGGCACAGTCCGAGTCAGTCTGTGATTAGCCCTATTACCTGCATTATCCTTTTCGCAGAGACCGTGCCAGTCTGTTTTACCGCGTAGAATAATTCTCATTAAGTATTAAGGAGCATAGAGTTAATGGATCTGGTAACATCTGGTGGTGAGACGAGGGAATCTCCGCAGTAAAAACAACACTGGGTTTAATGAATAATTGATAAGAACCTTAGTAGAAGCCAGGGGAAGCCCGGGAAGCCCCAGGGCCAGAGATTTGCAGTGTAGCAGTGGTGTATGGGCAAGGCTGTCATTCATACAGTGAGGTTGGTCGATCATGGTCAGTTATGAAGGGGTAGCGTGGTTAGGAATCTGTACCCATGTCACCAGTTTGAATCCCAGGCCCGTCACACTGATGTTGCACATGGCCCCCGAATAACAGCTCCTGGGGCACAGAACACTGACTTGACCCTACACTGGGGCCCCCCCCCCCCCTCCCAAACTTGCTCTTACCTGCAGATTTGTGTCTTGGAGAGCCAAGTTCAATATACTATATCGAACTCTGGAGGCAGGGAATGTTTATTTTATCAAAATTAAGAAAAGCTGCATAGCAGTGTGACTAGAACACAACGACCTGAGGGTGGAGGTGAGGTCCCTGTGCTTTTGAGATAAGCCTCTGCCTCTTGTCCTGAGCAGTCAGACCGCTGAGGTCGCCTCGGCGGTGAATGATGAACCTGTCCTTGTCGAGTTCCCTCCAGAGCTGAGCTCGCAGCACAAGCCTCAGATCTAGGTTGATCGCACTTTACCCTCATCACGCTAATGTAAACGTCCGTGGCCAAATGTTGGGCTCTGCTCCCGCTGTGGCGCTTGGCACGCTGCCGTCTGTCTTTGTTTCCGTGGCGCCCCCTGTGAATGAAGCATTAGTACGCCCAGTGCAGTCTGGTGTAGCAGCTGTATGTCAATGTCACACAAAGCCTCTGGGTCTGCTTTAGGTTTTAGCCGGGAGTGGAGTCCCACGTACGATGGGTGGGACTGAGGTGCTGATGCTCATTGCTGTGTGGGCGGAAACATACCCACAATGCACCAGTGTACATAAAGCAGACACATGAGGGCTGGGAAACATCACATCGTGTGCCATGACCCAGCATGACCTATTAAAGGAGATTTTGTTATTTACTATATTAATAGTATGATTTTCATGCTCCTATCAACACCAAGATGTTCACAGTTCGTTTACAGTTGGTTATTGGGCTGACAGTCAGTTGTGCGGTCCTTGAACCAGCTGCAAACTGTGTATTGCAGTATTAAGTTCTACAGTATATCCTAGGGGTTCACAGCCCCCTGGTTTTTGGACCAGTACTGGTCCGTGGGCTGTGGTCCACTGGGCCGCGGAACATTGGGGGTTTGTTAATTTCTTAAAAAACAAAAAAAAAAAAGACTATGGATTTTCACTTTTTTTCGAGCCCTCATATCTGAGCATTCTGATCGCATCTGAGAAAAATGGAAATGACTAAATAGGGCCATAGCCAGGATTTTTTAAATACCGAGGTCAGAATTGTTAACCCATCCAAGGTGTAACCCATAATGGATTGTAGGTTTTGGAGTTGCAGAAGTAATACTGAGGACTTGTATTTGGTGTCCTCAATGGTAGGTATGGGTATGGATTAAACTTATGAAATCGCTGACTGATACATTTGTACCACCCCCTCCCCCCCAAGTCATTTTACCAGTCCATGCATTTTTTGTACAGTGTAGTAAAGGTTGGTATCCATTACTGCAGTGGTTCTCAACCTTCTTGCACCGTGACCCAGTTTTTACCATGCCATCTCAGTCATGACCCTATATCAAGTATAGGATTAAACAATATGATCAAGCACACAATGCACTCTGCAATTTACGCTAATCAATGCCCATCACTCAAATATGATTGGATGTTCCAGTGAATTTCAAATTAAGCATCTGTGGTTTGACTTCTTGGATTCATTGAACGTTCACTGGTTTTGCACTAAGCAGTTGCAGACCCAAGGACTGTTTATATAGGTTAATTCTAGGATTTGGGCTGGGAAATCTGATCGTGGATCAGCATAGGAGCGTGCTGGTTTTCAAATGCTTACATTTCAAACTCTGCCTTGCGACCCTTTCAGAACTTGCTGCAACCCAAACTTGGCTTGAGAATCGTTGTCCTACTGTATGCTGTCTTTGCAGATACCGCTTCTAATGAGCTTAACTGAGGCCCTGCCCTTGACTAAGGAATGTGTTGATGTTGATCTTGCTTGATCGTGGTGTTAACATGTCTGTTCTGTCTCCATCCACATGCAGCTAGAGATGAGAATGTGGCCACCTTTCGCGGCTCCGAGTACTTCTGCTACGATCTGTCCCAGAACCCCATCCAGAGCAGCAGCGACGAGATCACGCTTTCCTTCAAGACATGGCAGCGCAACGGGCTCATCCTGCACACGGGCAAGTCGGCGGACTACGTCAACCTGGCACTGAAGGACGGAGCCGTATCCCTCGTCATCAACCTGGGCTCCGGGGCCTTCGAGGCTCTGGTGGAGCCGGTGGACATCAAGTTCAACGACAACATGTGGCATGACGTCAAAGTCACGCGCAACCTGCGGCAGGTAATCCTTAAGGAGTGGTTGTAGGTATTAAGGAAGAAGTATCATTGTTGATTGGTGGCTTCAAAGAATGATGACTAGAGAATGTTGTCTGTGAAACAGAGCCTTCACCCATTTTCAGATGGGTGTGTAAACACTTAGACACTGTCTTCACATTTTCACATACCTAGCCTGGCCATGTCTCCTCCTCTGTAAGATGGGCTCCTACTGACACAGCTGAGGTCCTCTAACAGGGAGGTTTTTAGGTTTTTTGGACGCACGAGTTAGTGTGATCCTCTCATTAGACCGTTGTCCCTCTCTCTCGAACCTCAGAGCTTTTCGTAAAAAGGTGGAAAGCAGTTTGCATTGTTTTTTTTTTTTTTTTGATATACAGGTCTCTATGGTAACGGTACAATGTGTAAACATTAAACACCCGTGTCCTGCTATAAGGTTCAGAGCTGGTCTGTGTTGTGGAAATACAGACTGGGACTTGAGAAGCGTTTTAAAATGAATGTGAATAACTGATTCATTTAACCCTGTTCTCCAACAAGTGATTGGCAACCAAAATGTGCTTGGTGTTACTGGCTGTGGATGAGTGTGTACTGGCTTCAGGTTTTCTGTTTGCTGCAGAAGTACTACTGCTTTGGAATTTTAGCTGTCAGCCTTTTTTATCTTGACTCTGTTCACAGTCCAAGTCTCTTTGATTCTCCACTGCAAGGCACAGTTTTTGAGTTGACCCATTCTTCTTGATTATTTTTTTGGTAACATTTGACAGGGCACAAATAACATAATATTATGGTGTTACCTATGTATTAATTAAACATGAAATAAGTCTTAGTTATATTCTGATCTCATGTTTGTTCATCATTAATGAATTGTGACATCTCAAGTACCAACTATTTGTTCATGATTCAGTAACTGAGTTATTACTAAGTATTTGTGTTCCATCATGTAGTCACCATTTTTTTAATTTACCATGTACTACCATGTAATGTATTACCAACCTAATACCTCATCGTTGATTTGATTCGTGGTTTTGACTTTTTAATTTGCTTTTTTCCCCTCTTTTTTTGCGAAGGATTCGGGCGTCAGATACACTGTGGTAAAAAATCTGCACTGTGTGGTAATATCACCTTTTTTGTCTTTCATTTGCGGTGTCCTATGTCCTTCTTTGGCTTTCACTGTGGTTTGTTGACGTGATAGGCTTGTTATCTTGTCCCTCTTCTTGCTGAGGCCCCTATTTCCAGTCCTTCAACTTCACAACTTCTACCATATTTATGTACCTCTTTCAAAATGCTTTGACTTCCAAGAAGACGTCTACACTATACATCTAGTAGCCTTTAGGACAGTCTTTCCCAAAGTGGTCCTCAGGGACCCACTGACAGTTCCCATTTTTGCTCCCTTCTAGCTCTAGCACACTTGAACCAAACAATCAAGCAATGAAGAACACTAAATACCTGTGTTGGGAGCTGGGAGGGAGCAAAAATGTGGACTGTCTGGGGACCCCAAGGACTGGGATAAGAAACTCTGCTTTCGAGGATGTTTTTGTGTTTTTGCCAACAATACTGTGCGAGGTGGTGGAAGTTTTTCACAGATAGGAGTTGTGGGGGGTCTTAGAGTCCACCTAGAGCATGGCATTTCTGAACTTCTCCCTCCCCCCCAACCCTTATTACTGCATGCCAGTTTG
>JAODLC010000028.1:13937154-13965471 GCA_026781145.1 Hippopotamyrus pictus
CCGCCCCCCCCCCCCCCCCCCCCACCCAAAGCCTAGCCAGCACCTTACCTGGTGCCTTGCACGACTCCTCGGGGAAGTACCCCTCTCTTCTCTGCCATTATGGGTGAATTATTTTGCTCTCTACTTTTGGAAAACAGTTACAGAAAAAGCTGATGTATTCTCGTTTTAATCGGCTCACAAACGAAGCTAGAAACTTTGTATGCTGTATTCTCATGAACCTTACAATATTCATTTCGAAAAACCAAAAAGAACTGATATTCTTTTCTCCATCCAGGTTTAATAATATAGGCAACTGCAGTATTTTGTTCACATGGCCCTTAACAAATATCTGACCCAAACCGCAATAGCCAGACGACCACATGGGCTGGGGAAAGCAGAACCCAGGCTGACTTGTCGTCTCCTTCCAGGTGACCATCTCAGTGGACGGCATACTCACCACCACCGGCTACACCCAGGAGGACTACACCATGCTGGGTTCTGATGACTTCTTCTATGTGGGCGGGAGTCCCAGTACAGCAGACCTGCCCGGATCTCCTGTCAGCAACAACTTCATGGGCTGCCTGAAAGAGGTTTGTGAATGTTCAGATGGAGCAAACTAGGCATTTCTGAGCAAAGAGAAACCCGAAGTCCTGTCCGATTTGAATGTGATGACAGAGACAGAAATGTATTGAGCCTTTTACCAGGACTGAGGTTTTTCAGCAATAAATCATTTACTCTTACGACAAACTATTTGCTTTATTAATTCCTTCTGAAATTCTCCTAACTGAAACTACAGGCACATGGTATTTATTTATCCGGTGCCTGGCTGAAATGGCCTGGAGTCTGAATTCCCCTGGGCCCCCAGTCTAGAGAGACCAGAAGTGGGCTGAGACCACTGGAGGTTTTTGGTAGCACCAGTAGGGCCTGTCTGTGCCTTTTTGGGATCAGCCACACAAACGAGGGACTCATCAGTTTCACTGCCATTTAGTGATGTGACTGTCCTCCCCTAACCTATCTGCTCCTCAAGGGCCGAGAGGCTGCATAATCCCACGGTGCCCCCTTCCTCATCCAGAGAGTCAGCTAGAGTCGGCTAATCTGCCAACTGACAGCTGCATGGCCTCTTCTGCGTCTGAGCACCTTGTGTGGAATAGCTGACACTGGACTATGGCGTTACTGTGGCGCTTTGGTGCTTGGTGTCGATGAACGGGCTCAGCCAGCCGGCAGCCCTCTTTCATGCCGCGACTGGTGGGCAGAGGCGAAACTGGGCAGAGCGTAGGCCGGTGGATGATGGATCTGTGTGTCACTGAGCTGTCTGGGAGGCCGGGTGAGGTTGGCCACAGGGTGGGCACGTGGGGGGGGGGGGGCTCCGTCGACCCCCGCCTGGGGAACGATCACCCAGTGTTCTTCTGCTGCTGGTAAGAGGGATCGCTCGACCGTGAAAAGAGCGTATAGCAGCCCGTGGGAGCATCAGCCCTCTCCGGGGGTGGGGCGGTGGGGGGGGGCCTGTGCGGTGACTTGATTTTGGGCTGCAGTCTGTCTCTCCTCCTGGACAGCCTCAGCTGCGCCGTAAGCACTGTCTCTCAGGCCCCTTTGTGTCTGAAAGCGAGTCTGCTAGCAGAGATAACGCTCCCCGCTCTTTCCGCGCGGACACACCCAGCCGGGCGACCCGTTAATGTCACGGTGGGCAGGGCGCTCCTCTTCGTGTGACGTGGGTACGAGGCGTCCTCCTTCTGTTGTCTCTGTTCTGCTTCTCGTCCGTTTTCACGGAACTGCCGGAGCTGGAATCAGAAACGAAGCCAGATCTCTCGTGTGAGAAGTCTTTGTTTCACCGAATAGTCCAGAATTTATCCATTGATCTGTTTTAGGGGTTCGCGCTGTATTGCCTTTTACTGCGGCTTTTCATTGGCCTTTTGCTATTGGTGCAGCCTTTTCCCTCCACATAATCCCAGCGAATGAGAAAGAGGATTACAAAGAGGGCTGATGCCGCCCCCCCCCCCCCACCTGGGACGAGTGTTCAGTGGAGTGTTTGGAACTGCACTGTGATTGTGCATGAAAAATACACGTTTGATACTTTTGAAATAAAACTATCCAAAACCAGAAATATTCCTGGTTTTCTTGTTCTGTGACATCGGCTGAGCAGAAGATTAAGGTATCCAGATAAGGAAGGATATGGAACACCTCAGATGCAAATGATGGCTTTGAGTCCGGGGAAATGGCTGGCGTTTTTGATGCTTGAGCGCCTCCATTTGCATAGAGAATGATGCTTCTAGGATACGA
Organism: Hippopotamyrus pictus; assembly: GCA_026781145.1. Taxonomy (NCBI): domain Eukaryota; kingdom Metazoa; phylum Chordata; class Actinopteri; order Osteoglossiformes; family Mormyridae; genus Hippopotamyrus; species Hippopotamyrus pictus. The sequence continues at coordinate 13,939,411 of JAODLC010000028.1, forward strand.
ACAAAATTGTAACATACGGTAATGATCCGATTAATAGGTCTGGGGGGTTGGCAGCCAAGTCCTGTTCCCAAGGTCATTTAAACCCCTTGAGCGCCTCCGGCTAGTCAGCCATGACTATTCCGGCTGGTAGACACCTTTATTTACTATCTGTGTGATAGTCAGCTACACTAAACAAATGATGGATGCTCATAAGCTCATAAAAGCAAATTATATAAATCTGAAATGTAACACTTTACTTGAGGGCATAAGTAACTTAGTAACTCAGTTACTACTCAAATACAAATCATGAAACAATGTAATAATTGAATGAAATACATGAACTGTTATGATTGATTAATGATGAACGAACATGGGAGTATGTAACTAACAATTATTACATTAAGTAAGAGTGTACTACTGCATTATTTGTGCCCCATCAAATACAGTGTTACCATCTGAAAAAAGCCAGAAGTCTCTACTCAGGGTCAATGCTCTATCCATTTAGGAGTATAGACCATATAGCACTATAGTCATTAATGTTCAAGTTGATTACAAGCTCAAATCATGGTTTAGACCACTTGTAAATTGTTTGCTATTATGCCTTCTATAGACATGTTCGTGGGCTTTCAGAATTGATCAGCAACTTCTGTCCATCACTGTTTGTCATTGTATTATACATTATCAGATTTTAATTACAAAGCTATTAACCAAAGAAAGCTTTTTTGTTGCCTCCTCTTACTTGTCAGTCAACACCATTCTCAGTCCTGGCACACGCCCTCTATCACCTTTCTTTGTAGGCTGCATATATTTAGAATCTTAGTAGGAAGACGACGGGCTTCCCTCCGACGCTGCCCAATGGCTGGCTTTTGTCGACGTCGCCATCTTCTGTCTTGCCTTTTTTCCAGCCCTGCTTTAAATGCTCAGTTTGTCTGGCCCTGGAGTAGCTGAACTGTGACTCCTCTCGAGCTGTCACTGGCACGGGGCACCATCATTAAGAGGTCGACTCATGGGGGGGAAAATGCAGGTGTGAGGCGGTGTTTAATGTGACTCTTTCGCATGGTAACATTCTGCCAGTTTGCACAGTGCTTCTCCAGTAATGCCCCAAGTAGCCATAGTGGCTGGTGGTTGTTATTTGCTGTCAGTTTGTCCCATGGGACCCTGCTCTCATTTCTTTTCTTATCTTCTTTCTTACTTATGTATATATATATATTTAACTTACATATTGGGCAGTGAGTGTGTTAGCCTTAATCTCCATGCGTTATCTGTGCACTCAGTGCAGGACCAGTGCTGTGATCAGGCAGATAATTCCACAGTTGGAACCTGGAAGTGCTGATTTTTCCCATCTGCCTCTGCGGGGAAAAAAAAGGCAATCTTGCCGTCCAGCAGCCCTGCTGGCACCTTGGAGGATGTGTTGATTTACTGTCAAATCTTCCAGGATTATCTGTAATCCCAAAGCCACCAAATCGGTCTGGTGACGGCTATGTTCCCAAACAGGACTGCAACTTCCACAGGGCAGCGTGCTCCACATACAAGGCAGAGGGGGTTCTGGGGAGAAAAGCCTTCAATTTTCCACTTGAGTGAATTTCTATGTGCATTTTTGGCCAAGACACAACTTTGACGGCTTACTGTTTATGCCGCTTAATAGCACTTCAAGAGAGCTTTTCTAAGATGCTTGTGTTTTTTTTGGTTAGATCATTGCAGGTTTCTTGACAAGCGTGTCCGGCTTGACCATCATGAAGTGTGTAGGGTGCTCTATGTTCCTGTTTCTACAACACGACACTTCCAATCCTTGGCCAGTCCTCGGCAGTGCAAAACAGTCGTACTCCTTAGCTGTGAGAAAGGGTTGTGGTCCTTCGCAGTGAAAAAGGGTCACAGTCCTTAGCAGTGATCTGGTTTTTATGCAACAATGCAGTATACTGATTGCAATATATTGTTGGTTCATCGACTCCAAATATAACCATATCTCAAATACTTTTTCATTTGTCGATAGGTTGTCTACAAAAACAATGACATTAGGTTGGAGTTATCACGGCTGGCCAGGATTATGGACCCCAAGATGAAGATCCAGGGTGATGTGGTCTTCAGATGTGAGAATGTTGCTACCTTGGATCCCATCTCCTTTGAGACTCCTGAGGCTTACATCAGTCTACCTAAGTGGAACACCAAGCGGATGGGCTCCATCTCCTTCGACTTCCTCACCTCAGAACCCAATGGACTGATCCTGTTCACCCATGGCAAGCCTCAGGACAGGAAGGACACACGAAGTCAAAAGAACACCAAGGTGGACTTCTTTGCCGTGGAGCTTCTGGATGGTAGTCTTTACCTGCTACTGGACATGGGCTCTGGGACCATCAAAGTCAAGGCAACAGACAAAAAGGTCAACGATGGCAACTGGTACCACGTAGATATACAGCGAGATGGAAGATCAGGTGAGCTTCTTTGATCAGTTAGCGCTTCTCGATGCTGCCCTTCATCAATTCATCAGGGTTGCCAACTCTCACCCATCTGGCGTGACACTCACACTTTTTGACTCTCACGCTCACACAAGAAATCTTATGGCAAATCTATATTATTCCATTATAAACCTGGAATTAGCTACATAAAAAGTGTTGCAGTAGCTTGCAAACCATACAGAGTATTCACAAAGTAATAAAACTATTACATACATGTAAATGTATTGCCTCAAACTGAAAATCTCATGCTGGCCAACTGACCAACATTGACACTGATTTCATACTTACTCGTGTAATCGATGCTGGGTTTTGGCAACCAGAGTCTAACAGATTTCCACATGACTTAGTTTTACTTAAGGCCCAATTTTCAAAACAGTTTCATGCCTGAGGCTCTTAATCGTTGATAAATATTCTGTTTTATATTAATTACTTCCATGTATTAATGTAGCTTTCTCTCAAACAGATTTTCATGCTTTTTGTCTCCCTTCGAAATTGCTTGTTTTCCTGTTCTTCAGATGTCTTGTCTGTTTGCCCTCTTCTGTCTTTCCCTCTCCTCATTCTCTCTCATCACAGTGTGTGTCTGTAATTCCATTGTTTGTCTGAAAGATTGATCTGTAATGTTGCCTTATAGCGCCAGACGTTTTAAGTCTCTGGGGATATTCATGAGAGATGCTCAGTACCTTTAGACTGTCAACAGAAGCATGTAAAGGGATAATTCTCACTGTGCTCAAGTACGTTTCCCAAAAGCAAAGTTGATAACAAGGTTAGCAACTTACATAGTTGGAACCATGCAACTGAATGGTTCCAACTATGTAAGTTGTTAACAGGAGCTTTTGGGAAACATACCTCTCTTTGATTGTCTCCAGGGCCTATGATAAAGTTATCCTGGTCTCTCTGATTGTCTCCATGGAGACACAGGGCCTGTGTTAAAGTGATCCTGGTCTCTCTGATAGTCTCCATGGTGACATAGGGCCTGTGTTAGCACGATCCTGCTCTCTCTGATCATCTCTCTGGTGAAACAGGGCCTGTGTTAGAGCGATCTTGCTCTCTCTGATAGTCTCCGTGGTGATACAGGGCCTATGTTAGCACCATTCTGCTCTCTCTGATGAACTCTCTGGTGACACAGGGCCTGTGTTAAAGCGATCCTGCTCTCTCTGATAGTCTCTGTGGCAACATAGGGCCTGTGTTAGAGCAGTAGTCCTGCTCTCTGTGTTTTGTCTGCATGTTCTCTTAGCTCCCACACCTAGGACTGGTGCTGTGGGAGCTTAAGAGCGTTCTTTCATCTTATACCGAGCTGCATTATAGAGATAACAAATTACTGCCTTCACGTAAACTGTTTCTCTCTGCAGACCCAACAGCCTCCCAGAGCAGCGTAACATGCTTCTGTGAAACACCACGATTCGTTATTTATTTTTTAAATACAGGACCCATTGTAATTATCCCAACATCAAAGCCGTTTAGCCTCTCCCTAGCGAGCAGGCGGAGCACTGATCCTTGGAGGGCCTCATCTCTGTGATCTCCTCGCTTCTCCCCCCCGCCCCGCAGGCACCATCTCAGTGAACAGCCGCCGTACGCCTTTCACCGCCAGCGGGGAGAGCGAGATCCTGGACCTGGAGGGGGAAATGTATCTGGGCGGGCTCCCTGAAAACCGGGCGGGCCTCATCCTGCCCACCGAGCTCTGGACGGCCATGCTCAACTACGGCTACGTGGGCTGCATCCGGGACCTGTTCATCGACGGGCGCAGCAAGGACATCCGGCAGATAGCCGAAGCTCAGAACAGCGCCGGCATCAAGCCGTCCTGCAGCAAGGTGGCGGGGAAGCAGTGCGAGAGTCACCCCTGCAAGAATAACGGCATGTGCCGGGAGGGATGGAACCGCTTCATCTGTGACTGCACGGGGACCGGCTTCTGGTCCCGAACCTGCGAGAGAGGTGAGTCTGCCCCGGCCCGCCACGCAGAGGTAAGGGGGCGCCCTCTGGTGTTTGCTCAGCGCTGCATTCCTAGGGATCTTACAGGTTGCTTAAATTATAATCAAGAAAATATTTGGCTTAGCTGAGTTAGCAGTTTCTACCTGATCAGCAAGTTGGTTGTGTTTCCAGGCACAACAGGTATTTAGTTCTCTGCTGCTGATGATTTAATAGACATTCTCTACACATGCTGTGATTGGGGGTGTAATTGCAAATTCCAGGTGGGGGGGGGGGGTCCCTCAGTAGAGTCGACCAACCAGGCCCCTATAAATTGTTGAATCTCCCAGGGTATTGATGCCCCTCCAGCGCCCCCTGGCTGGCTGTTTCAGTCCCACACCATGATCCCAATGTCCAATAGTGTGGATTCCGCTTGGAAGCCACATATCTTCCCTGCTATCGTGTCGGTATCTGTTCGTCTTGCGCAGGGCTTGACACTATTTGAGTTCCCTGTCATTCCAGTAATGCTTTGCAGTGCTGCATACTGTTATAACAGCTGCATTGGATAGAGACTGTTGCAGTGGACCTTCTCAGCAGATTTTGACGTTCTTGTGCCTGATTTGTGTCATGACTGGGGCTTCCCCAGACGGGGCGGTGAAGGGATTCCATGGTTTGGATGGCTCTGAGTTCATATGGATGTATCATTATCAAAGAATTGACTTCCCTGTAATGTCGATGTCAGTAATTACACAGGGAAGAACGCAATGTTTTATTGGCAAGCCTGCCTATGAAATAAATTTCTTTTCCCCTGATATACAGTGTTATAATATATGTGAAATGGTATATGTGGTCATCACCTTTGTGTTGATACTATGTTGTGTTGACTTTAAATCTGTGTTCCATAATGCTGTGGGGCACATGATTACGTACTATGGAGCCACTATTGATTATATGAGCTTTCCCTTAGAATGCCCTGGGGGCGATCTGCCTGTGATCACTATTGGGCCCTTGAGTCAGGCCCTTAACCCCCAGTTACCAGCTGGCCCTGCTTTCCCAATAAACCAGGCGTGTCTCACTATGATTCTGGAGAGCTACTGCCCAGTAGGTTTTCTATCCTACCCGGCTTCTGATGAGCCACACCTCTTCTCGGGGAAATACCAGGAACAGGTGTGGCTCATCAGAAGCCAGCTAGGATAGAAAACCTCCTGGGGTGAGTTTCTCAAAACCTTCTTAACGCTACGTCGTTCGTAAGTTCTACGTTAAAAGACAGAACTTACGAACGACGTAGCGTTACGAAGGTTTCGGGAAACTGGGCCCTGGTTAGTAGCTCTCCATGACCGGATTTGGAGACCCCTGCAACAAACAAACCCACAAACACACAAAGAAACAAACAAATAAATATGTATATTTTGCTTTGGATAAAAGCGTCTGCCAAATGATAAATAAAATCTTGCAGTCTCTTAAACCTAGAACCTCTCCTAGAACCTTTAAACCTAGAACCTCTCCTTCATCTCCCTCATGTAGTAATATGTAACCTGAAGGTAGCCATCTTCCACGCACTAAAATCGTGAAGCCAAAGGGCACTGGGCATGTACTCATGCCAGCACCGTAGAGCCAGCTGTACTGGTTGCCATAATGAAGGGCTTCACTGCGATGTTCCCGAAATCCAGATGCTATATGACTGCTTTAAAAATATAATTACTGTAAGTATCACATTGTCCTGGTTATCAACATGTCCCAGTAGTTCAAAGTTGGCAGCCCTGTTACTTCCAAAGAGACACGTTAGCCCTTGCTTGTTTGGACAAAGTCCAAATCGGCTATTTATACCTTACAAACGTACTAACCCTCTTACCACCCAGGCCTCTTAATAGTTTCCGCATAATTGCAATAGTCCCCAGCTAGATTAGCAAAGCCTTGGGGTCTCTGGTAGGACGGGGCTCCTTCGCCGTGTGCTCTTCTCCACGGTCAGCAGGTTCAGCACGAGGAACGTCTCGGCTCACACTGCTGTGCGCTCCGCAGCCTGAGCGAGGGACTGATGAGATATCGGACCGCGGCAGGGAGGCGCATCCTGAGCATATTTTTAGACGTGACACTTGGAAGTATTTTTCTCCGGGTGGCTCTACATGGCAGGACTGATTAGCTTTGAGAGATGTGCATCGCAAGTCACAGAGCTGCCGTTATCCTCGTCGGGCCAGGTGAGCCCGCGCTACCATCACGCGGCCCTGATATCTGGCCGAACCGGCCTCCCCTCTCCTCACGCGCTGCTCCTGCCCAGATGCTCAGCCTGTGACCCGCTTCCCGACACGTGCTCCAGTGCTCGTGCGAGCTGGTCGGCTCCTCCAGTGCTGCGGGTCATCGTGGCATCCAGTGTAGTGTTATCCGAGTCCATCACTGGATGTGAGAGTCTGACGCTGCGATCACAGCACGCCTGTGAGGCCTCGATCGTCACATTCCCCAGGGATGTTCTCATAAGAGCAGAACCATATGCTGTGTTCTCAATATGATCTAATGCTCTAGTCGTTATAAGGACATGTCCTGTATACGATCAGCTGCCATGAGGGGCTGGTTCTTAGACTGTCGAACACGTTAAACACAGGCGAAGATGATACCTGTGTGTCATATGGAAAGTTTTGGCAAAGCCTGTGTTATCAGCGCCATGCATCTCTGTAGACACAGCCAAACTGGGGGTTCCAGAGTGGCAGAATGAGCTCCCACTCCACTGATATTCACCTCTGGGTTTTTTAAAGCAAGGGATTCTGGGTCTGTCCCTGTGTGGTGCCCATCCATGTAGGCTGAGCAGGACATACTTGGCTTCCTGTGGGACTTCCAGCCCTGTGATGGTCACCTCAGCCAGCCCTGGGCACAGGGGGGCACTGGGATATAGCGCCACTCATTCTTGACTGCTGTTTGACATGGTTTCCGTACAGAAAAGACAATAAACAAATGGTACTCCAAAGCCCCTAGCTTCAGTCTTCCTCAGACTCTGTTATGGCAGCTTCTCCGAGTGACGTGGTGCCAAAGACGAGGTGAGAACGTCCAGGGTTCCTCGTGTCTGCCCATCACTTCGGGCTGTGCCTCTTCTGTGTAATTAGCTCATTCTCCACCTCCTTTTACGGCAGATATGGTGAAGTGGCCTGATAATGGTGAAAAGTGCTAATTGGGGACGCAGGTGTCCACCGGTAGGTCTGCTGAGGTGCAGGCAAGGACAGGCTGGCGGGGGAAAGACGAAGAGGCCTCAGCAGATGCCCCTGTGATTGCTCGATGGCTCTCTCATATCAGTATGTAAACCTGCCAACCACCCACGTCCTCGCCCCAGTGTGGCGACTGCTGTGCAGTGGGTGGGGACACTGGTATCTGTGACTGGGAGTGTCCTCGCCATCCTGGAGAAAGGCCCTTTCGTGGTCTTGCTGTAGCCGCAGTGCTTTTTAGGTTCTGATCTTCCTGTCTATGTAAACATATTGACACGGAGATTCGACAGGCCTTTCCCAGCACTCCCAGCTGGCAAAGCCTCTGTTTCCAGGGATACGCAGAATGGATCCTTTTTCTTATAAGTCAGTGTTTCCCAGTCCGGTCCTCAGGGACCCACAGCCAGTCCATGTTTTTGCTCCCTCCAAGCTCCCTGCTAGACAGTCCATGTTTTTGCTCCCTCCAAGGTCCCTGCCAGACAGTCCATGTTTTTGCTCCCTCCAAGCTCCCTCTCAGACAGTCCATGTTTTTGCTCCCTCCAAGCTCCCTCTCAGACAGCCCATGTTTTTGCTCCCTCCAAGCTCCCTCTCAGACAGCCCATGTTTTTGCTCCCTCCAAGCTCCCTGCCAGACAGCCCATGTTTTTGCTCCCTCCAAGCTCCCTACCAGACAGTCCATGTTTTTGCTCCCTCCAAGCTCCCTGCCAGACAGTCCATGTTTTTGCTCCCTCCAAGCTCCCTGCCAGACAGCCCATGTTTTTGCTCCTTCCAAGCTCCCTGCTAGACAGTCTATGTTTTTGGTTCCTCCCAGCTCCTGGTAGAGCCAGGAGGGAGCAAAAAGATGGACTGTCTGTGGGTACCCAGGACCGGATTAGAAAACACTGTTCTAAGCTGATGGTCAGAGTGCTAAATTTGGACAGTAGCAGATGCCAACGTTGCGATGAAAACAGTTTGCTTGCTTTGCAATCACACGCTGTGTGGTGTTACTGGGTTACGGACTCGCTTGGTCTCTTTCCCATTTCACATCCCTTGTCAGTACAGTATGCTTGTGGTGGTGGTGGCACTGGTTTTGATGTGGGAAATGATTGCACATTATGCCTGAATATTGCATATCTGAGCAGCATCATTCACAGAGCTCATCCCGCTGCCATTCACTCTCGCCTCTCGTTTGTGAAGCTAAATGGCTTCCTCAGGCATGCAAATTATTGATATTCAAGCTTGTTTAAAATTATGTAAGACCGATTGATCTCAAGAAAATGTAAAAGCTAATTAATGCATATTGCAAATGATCCCAGCAGTATTTAACATATCAAACAAAGTAAGATTTAATCTGTCAAATGTAATCTGTTGTCTGGAGCATCACTGATATAGTTTATATAATCTGGCTTTTTCTTAACCATACGCCAGAGAGCAGGAACTTGGCAGTAAGTCTTTTTTGAGATGTTCTGCTGAATGACGTTTTGAAGAGCTGCTGAACACAGGGATTTGGATAAAGACTAAAGCTATCCAGCATTCATCTGGGCTGAGCTCTGATTCATCTGTCACTTAACTAGCAAGCGAAGAACATCAGATACATTTTGAGAGACAAAATGTATTATAAAAAAATGAATGGTCATTGTGAATTGGAAATTTTTAGGGTATTGTATGTGGGTGATAGTTGTCCTTGCTGTGAAAGACCTTTCTGGAACAGTAACTGATAAGCAGAGAGCCAAAACTGTTATTTCTCAGTGTCTTACGTCTACACTATTAATTATACACCAAAAATGAAAACCATCTTCAAGATGCAACACATGTTCTTCTCGGGAGATTTTGACTTTCTTGAGCCTGATTTGTGTGGCTGCTCCTTTGAGTGTGTGTATGTGTAAACTGTGATGGGCAGGCTGGGGAATCGGTCACATGGAGAGCCCAGCCCCCCCCCCTTAGCTTGAGATCACTACTGAAGAAGAATGAAGGTCCAGGGTGACACTGTGATTCGCACAGATACCCCTGGAGACCAGAACTCGAGTCTCTGCCCCGATGGTCTTACAGAGTCTGTCTGATTCTGGTGAATATTCACACTAAGCATGGCCCTGTCACCTTCTAGCCCACCACACAATGCGTTTGTGGGATAGGCGGCGTTTGACTTTGCACTTTAGAGGACAAGAGAAAAAAAAAACGCATCTTGCTTACCCTACACACGTATCTCATGCACGTGTAACCTATTATTTTTTCTACCTATAGCAGAGCTCAAGGCAGCGCTTTTCCAGGTCACTCATGAGATGACGGGTCATGCTTTATTTCATTGGTGACCAACTGGTCAATTACCCTCGGCAAAATAGCAAAATATACCTGTGGTTGGCAGCAAATACACTGACGTGATTCGGTAGCTCTGACTGTAAAAACTGGTTACGTGCCCTCACCTACAGAGTAGCAACAAACCACTTATGTAAAGGTGCAAAGTGGTAGCATAGAACACAGTTATAACCTCACAGCACCATTGATTTACTGAGCCGTGACGGTAAAGAACTACATTCAGACAACTAAGCAAAACAAGCAACTGCTAAATCTTTGCATAATAGCTGTTAGCTAGCAAGGTAAAGCACTTAAAACACAATATACGTAATGCAGAAGAAATTGTCCCTTTTTCTGACTGGCATGGACTAGGGGGGTACTGCCCCCCCCCCCCCAAACTCCTCCCATGGTTCCTTGTAGCCTGTGCAGCGAAAGCAGCCTCCAGCTCGCCCCATGGGTGTCCACGCCACATTTCAAGGTGCTGGTCGAAGCCACTGCCTTCTCCTCCCCTTCCAACGTGACATGAAAGAGGAGGCCAGTGCCTTCTGAGGGCCCGCTGCGGTTTGTTTGCAGGACCGGGCCCTTTGTTACTGATGAAAGTCTTGGTTGCCCATTTATGTTCTGTAGTGGGGACATTATTACGGAGCTGCTAATCCTGCCTTTGTTGTTATTGTGGGTAGGTTACACAGTGTCTCGCCAGCTTGTTTCACTCTGCCAAGAAGGCTGTCAGTACCTTAATGACTGTGGGGTTATTGCCTCCGTGGTGGGTACTGACCTTCCTTAGTCTTTTGCCTGTGGGGTTAGCCCCTCTAGAATGACTGGAAGCCTTCCTTAGCTTAAAGGCTGGGGGGTATTTCATTCTATAGTGTGTAGTAATGGTCCTTGGCATACTTTCTTTAGATTTAATTCCTCTGGGCTGGTCAGTATCCTTCATTACCCCCAATGGCCTTGGGGTCTCTCCTTCTAACCTGGTCAGTGCCCTTCATTAGCCCAATGGCCTGGTGGTCTCTTCCTCTAGCCTGGTTAGTGCCCTTGATTAGCCTAATGGCCTAAGGGTCTCTCCCTCTAACCTGGTCAGTGCCCTTCCTTAGCCCAATGACCTGGTGGTCTCTCCCTCTAACCTGGTCAGTGCCCTTCATTAGCCCAATGGCCTGGTGGTCTCTCCCTCTAGCCTGGTTAGTGCCCTTCATTAGCCCAATGGGCTAGTGGTCTCTCCCTCTAACCTGGTTAGTGCCCTTCATTAGCCCAATGGCCTGGGAGCCTCTCCCTCAAGCCTGGTCAGTGCCCTTCCTTAGCCCAATGGCCTGGTGGTCCATCCCTCTAGGCTGGTCTGTATCCTTTATTAGCCCAATGGCCTGGGGGTCTCTCCATCTAGGCTGGTCTGTATCCTTCATTAGCCCAATGGCCTGGTGGTCCATCCCTCTAGGCTGGTCTGTATCCTTCATTAGCCCAATGGCCTGGTGGTCTATCCCTCTAGGCTGGTCTGTATCCTTCATTAACCCAATGGCCTGGTGGTCTATCCCTCTAGGCTGGTCTGTATCCTTCATTAACCCAGTGGCTTTGGGGTCTATCCCTCTAGCCTGGTCCGTGCCCATTGTTAGCCCAGTGGCCTGGTGGTCCATCCCTCTGGGTTAGTCAGTAAATCTATTTAGCTTAATGGTCGTGGAATCACTAGATTCCTTTAACAGTTGGATTAACTTCCACGTTTCCAAAGCACATTTTCAATAAGTCAAAGGTGCATTTGCTCTCTTAATGCATTTTATTTTGTCCAATTTAACGATATAAATGTCATGGCCTGTTTGACATAAAGGTTTCCATCTGTGGCCTCTGCTTCCACCTTGTGGCAGCATTTAGATATTTTTTGTAAGAACAGCACTAGAATGTATACAGAGGAAGGACATTTGTAGGTCAAAGGGCTTTTCATACTACTGTACATTATATTCAGCATGGTGTCGTATCATAAGTGTGATTTCCCTTGTAGTAAACGGAATCACAATTTAAATAATTCTGTTTTGTAAATCTGTTTGGATGCTAAGTGTACTAAACTAATAGTAACATGTAAACAGACCGCTGTTTTGCCAGTAAAATCATTTTCGGCTTCGAACTTCTTATTTACTGTCATACCGAACTCTGGGGGTTTAGCCTGGAGCTGAGCATGGAAGCGCTGGGGCTGCTGCCTGCCTGGCGACAGATGTTTGGTGCGTTATGAGGACGGGGAGCGCAGCACACAGCAGTATTATTAGTCACAGTGACCCAGAAGAGCATATCAGTCCAAAAGCTTATTTCACATAGTGTTCATTCATTTCTCTTAAAGCCTCTATTTCAGCTGATTGTGATCCTTCTGTGGAGTGCCAGTCAGACACGAGCCTTGGGATATTTAGGGTCAGAACGTCCCACACAGACTAATTCCCAGGGATGCAATGAAACCTGGTAGCTAGGTTCTATATGCTTGGGACTTGTTCGCAGTTGATGCGGATATCGAGTGCCGTGCAGTGACTGGATCTGTTGCAGCATGTCGATGTGAGGTGGTTGCACGGAGGGGGGTGGAGGGGGGGATCCTGCCCCCCCATGATCCCGGATGCGACAGCAGCAGCTGGCCGCCGTGCTGGCAGGGGCCCCGCCTGGGCTGAAGAACAGCTAATGGTGCATGACGACATATCGATCTGTGTTATCGTACAGTGTCTTCCAGCTCTAGCATGGACTGCGGGTCCTAGCTGCAGTTTGCACAGCTGGGTTAACTAAATGAACATTTCAGCTGCCTGGATGGCACTCCACGTGAAGAGCAACATCGATTCGCTGCATTCATTCACTTTCCGGTTTACAGCTGCTCTTATCTGCCGCCTATGTATAAAATAAACACATTCTTTTTGGCCTGTTTGTAATGTCTGCTGAGCTCAATGGGATAATTAAACAGCTCACATTTGTATGAAAAGGACTGATTGGATGCATTCATTGGTGGGGTAGGGATGGAGTGATACAGTCTGTGTGTCCCACCCTGAATGGCTATTGGGAGGGACCAATCCCAAATGGCCAGTGGGAGTGGCATAGGATAAATGGTCAATGGGAGAGCTCGCTCCTCTGTAGAGAGGCCATTTTATATGGGGATCTCACAATAAGGCCTTGTCGGTAGGACTGTTGCTGGGGAAGGTCGTGTTTGGATGGGATTTCGCCTGAGCATCTTCCTGATTTGCAGGGTGATCAGAAAGCCTGAACTGGACATTGTGCATCTTGATACAGAAAACATGAATCCTTGCTAGATGACCAGTAGAAGTTAGCCCAAGTCCAGCAGCCCTTCCTGAGGTCTCATCTGTTTTGCACCCCCACATCAGATAGTATATAAGCCTTTATACCAGTGTTTCCCAGTTCAATCCTTGGGGACCCAGAGTCAGTCCATGTTTTCGCTACCTGGGAGAGTCTGTGGGTCCTCGAGGACCGGATTGGGAAACACCGCTTTATATCATTTGGAGAAGGTCAGAATGGACACCGTTCCATTTTTCTTACGTTTTAATGATTGTGAAAGAATACCAAATGAAAGAGAGTCATCAAGGATGTGAGTTATCTTTGGTGATGGATATGCCTATCAGTGAAGAGCACATGCCTAAGCAACAGATTTGCTCAGAATGAGTCATGGCTATTTTCTGTGATGCTGGAGAGTATTTATAGAGAGTCGATGGGTTCCTCTGACAGACGGGGCGACGGCACGAGGACAGCTCCGCGCGGCTCTCTGGATCCCAGTTTGTTTAGAAATTATTAACAGTTTTACACTAAATAAATGAAAAATGTGTTTTTCCAACGTGACAGCAGGTTTTGCGGTAGTGGAAGCAATCAGAGATTCTGAGGATAACTGCTGTCAAATGATTAATACCTTGACAAACAGTGGTTCCACTACGTTAATAAATAGGCAGATTTGAAGCTGCATTGGTGATTATTTTGGACTGGCCTTTTCAATCAAGGCCCAGATCTGGGGGCATAACAGAACTTAAGCTGTCCCTGAAATGTCCTAGTGTATGTGACGCCCCGGCTCTTCTGTCCCCCACCCCGCTTTCCACCTTCCAGAAGCTTCCATCCTGAGTTATGACGGCAGCATGTACATGAAGGTGGTCATGCCCATGGTGATGCACACGGAGGCGGAGGACGTGTCTCTCCGCTTCATGTCCCAGCGCGCCTACGGCCTGCTCATGGCCACCACGTCACGTGACTCCGCCGACACTCTCCGTCTGGAGCTGGACGGCGGTCGCGTCAAGCTGACGGTCAACCTAGGTATCGTATGCCAGCCGACCCCCCCCGCCGCCTCCCCCCGTGGGAAGCCCGCGGCACCCCCCCGGCAGCCCCCCATTACCATCTCTTGCTCCGCCTTTTCCTTTCATTTCAGCAGAGACACTGTCCCTCCTCGCAGTCACACGTATTCATTCTAACTGCATGGGCCTTTGTGAGCAAAATATGGCTATTTTTTCTTCAACTGAATAACGATACACAGTAACTGTATATTTTGTCTTTTTAATATTGCTTATTGCTACCTGTACTGGCCTTGAAAAATGTACTGTTTGGGCCATCTTTTGGATAGACAGATCCATCTTCATATTTTGTAAATGATATGAGACAGTCACAGTACCAGTGACAGGATAAAGTATGTTTCAGTTTAACAACCATAGTCCGGAACAGGGCATGGTCTTCATAAAGAGCCAGCCTTGAACCTTATCAGAGGACTGTTTTACTGCTGCACAGTGCTGTGACTTTCTGAATGTTTACCTCTCTTTTTCCTTTTCCCATTGTCTAGCTCAGTCCGTACAAGCTGATTTCTTTTGTTGTTTTCTGGTTGTTTTGATCGCTGCTGTACTGTTCTGGATACACATCTCCCTGTCCCATCCCTAGCTCTAGATGACATTTCCATGCTGTCAAAAGATGGTATTCACCCCTTCAAAGGCCCCAAGCCTGCGGCCCGGATGGCAAACAGCCCGAGAACACAGCTCTCAGCTTCACCTGCAGCTGGCGGCACACAAGGGTCTCTCCATGACAACACACACGCAGGTCTCTCCATGACAACACACACGCAGGTCTCTCCATGACAACACACACACAAGGGTCTCTGCATGACAACACACACACGTGGGTCTCTCCATGACAACACACACACGCGGGTCTCTCCGTAACAACACACACGCAGGTCTCTCCATGACAACACACACACACGCGGGTCTCTCCATGACAACACACACACGCGGGTCAAACATCACGCACAAACATCTCCCTCCATGACAACATGTACACACAGGTCTCTCCATGGCAACACATACATCTCTCCATGACAACACACACATGCACCTGTTCATGACAATATGCACACGCATCTCTCCTTCACAACACACACTCAAGTGTCTCTCCATGACAGTGCATATATATCTGTCACACACGTGGGTCACTCAGTGACAACACATACACAATTGTCTCGCTATGACAACACGCACACTGTCCATGACAACATGCACACGAGGATCATTCCATAACACACAAGCGAGACGACATACATCTCTGTATGAATACACACACACTTCTCTCCATGATATCACAACAATGCATGTGTCTCTCCAAGACAACGCACACTCCTCACACTATAACACATGCCTCGTCACTCAGTAATCACAAATAAATTCTGAATGGATTTATACGAACTCACATAACAGGGCACACATATTTGCACACAAAGTGTTTCTATAAATAATATATACTCTTATAGAAGGCAAAGAGCTCTTTTCAGAAATTTGTTATATATTTAAAAATGAACCATTTATTTTCAAATTACCGTGTGACACTTATTGAACACCTCTCTGACACACGTTAAAAAGACACCTTTAGCGTTCTGCACTGCTTTGCTGTGGGTGCCAGTATGTCAAACATCTCGGTACACTACAGGAAGCGACCGGCGGCCACATTGCCACTTTCGGTTCCGTCTGAAACGGCTCCTTAAACTGCCTTCTTGCGATATTCACAAGCACACGCGCGGCGCCTTAACGCTTCTCCCGGAGGGTCCAGTGGCCACTGCACGGTGCTGGTGCTGACTGGATCGAGGCTGTTTGCTCCCACTTTTCTGTTGCGGTTGACGACACATGAGGAACCGAGCCGCATGGATCCGACCCAGACCGACCCCACAGAGCGATGCTCCCGTGGTACTATGTCGGTTCCCCTCTTGCTGGGTTTTGCCCACCCAGTAGCAAGTGGCTATTTAAATACGTGCACCACTAAACTGGAGAACAGTAGTCGGTCTCGCATTCTTATAAGACTCATGGCTTCAGCAAAAATGGTTGGCAGCAGCTTCTTGCTAAATGTCAGACGTAAACCTTTGGTGTCCTGCTTAGCCAACAAGCTGCTGTGTGTCCTTCGGGGCCTGAGTCTGGGCTGTCGCCAAACCCTAATTGACCTTTCTACCACCATTCTCTGGGTTGGAGTTTCCATGCACTTGGTTAACTATGAGCGGCCATTTTATAATTATACAGAACACATTCTCTCTCTCTTTTCACAAAAAAAAAGTTCCTGTAGCTGTGTAGTATTGTGTTTACGCTACACCAGGTCATTGACTATAGGACACGGCATGCCTGTGTCTCACATTGGACATCGATCTGAACGCCACTGGATGGCTATGAACATAAGATGGTCGCTCTGATGCATGTGGACGTCCCCGGAAGGGTGGAGTTCTTGTTATTGGATGTCTGCAGCTGTAACCTTGAAGGATGCGATTTCATCTTTCATTTATTCTTCCCCATCTAGACTGTATCAGGATAAACTGTAACTCCAGTAAGTTAATACTCAAGTTTCATTTTGTTCTTAAATAATGATTCTAACAGAATGTTTGGCGTGCTGCCCTAATTCTGTGTTGAGAGCGTGTGTGTGTGTGTGTGTGTGTGTGTGTGTGTGTGTGTGTGTGTGTGCGCTTGTGTGTGTGTGCACGAGTGTTAACGGGCTCAGATATATCATGTATGAGAGTTAACAAGTCCTAAATAAAAATGAGGAATGATGGTGACTCGATAATCAAACATAAATCCGTAACGTAGTCTGTGACTGAGAGCCCGGCCAATTAAAGCCAAGAGTGGAGACCCAGTTTTGGGAATATGGCCGTGTGGGCAGGGTTACTGTGTGAGGCTTTAGCTCGAGGTGTCGGGGTCGAGCCCAGTACTGCTGTGCCCTTTGAGGAACGGCGCCTGCTGCATTATTGAGTCACCACTCATGAGACGTTGAAGCCAAATAGAGTTCGCTCTATATGCACACAGAGCATGCTTTAAAGAACCACAATGAGTTGAAAGTAAACAGGATTCTGACGCCTACCAATTAGAACAGGCGGCTTAGGACCATCGGTAAAATATGAAGAGATCAACGTTTCTGTGCTGGGCTCTGTTTGCATTGGAGAATGTCTTTGCAAGCCCTGGTACATACCTTTACCTTCCAGCTAAATGATACTACATGGTTTCTCCCTGTCTATTTAAGCATTCTGATGTATTTTCAACAAGCATTAACTGCTTTTACTCATAAATAGGTCTTTGAAAGCCTCAGCCGCACGATTGACTCCATGAAACGGCGTTACATCAACGGAGTTAAAATATCTTGCGAAAAACATACATTTGTTGTAGGAATGTTATGTCGTCTTTTTTCAGTCTTGAGGAGGTAAGCACATTTTCTATACTTACCCTGTAATTTTTTTATTAATTAGCTTTATTATTAGGACCTGTAGTTTCAATATTTGACAGAAGTATGGCTGGTAAAAGGTGATATCTTCAGAAGATGTCGTTGATGTGTCAAACGTGCACAAGACTTCAGCAAATGTGAGTGATCTTTGGCAATTATAGATGGATCGTCACACACAAGTTATGCCACAGTAGGCTGTACAGGTGTTAAACTCATACTGAAAGGGAAAGAATGAAAATAATCACTATGGAAAAATGTAAGCATCTTTGCAATGATGCAATGTTGTTATTGCAGTTCTCTATCGCTTTAGCATGGAGTGATTCAATGCCAATGGCTCAGTTACTCAAATTGAGTCTGGCCTCATTTATAGTGTGTAGCGTGAGCATGACCTGTAAGCCTGATGTTTATTTCACTCACCTGCATGTCATTCTAGACTCTTTAGTTTGCTTAAATATTCTCAGGCAGTTAGGCTTTGGGTTAGTTATCATACTTTCCTATCAAGTATTTGTCTTCCCACACTGAAGACTCCTGCTTTCAGATTTTGCTTTTACTCTGCACTGAGACTCTTAGAGTTATGCGGGAGAAAGTTTGAAAACTGCATCATACCGATATTGACGGACCGTTCAGCGTGGTGTTATGTGGTCAAAGTGATGAATGACTTCTGTATTTTCCCAATAAAAGCTTTCTAAAATGCCAGGTAATTGGTAAAGAGAAGCTCACTAGAAAGCTCTGGATTTACTTATCATGATGGAATTTGGAGAACTAAAGGGAAAACAGCTGTGCCTTTAACAACACAATGATACAGTGTCGACGATGCAGTGTGTTCCCAGTGCACACCAAACATGTACCCATGTATGAGAGCTGATGAAAGCAGGGAGGAAACAGATCATTTGGAAACAGGAAATAAATGCTGTTCTTTCATATTAAACGTCTGACCAAAATTGAGTCTATGTCCTGTTACCTTCCAGTAATTACATCAGATTTGTGAAAAAGACTAAGTAATAAGATTTACTTCAGTCGTCATAGTTTCCTGGTGGTATGTCGCTCATGAAGGACTCGTAGCTCTTCAGGACGCACACCTAGCTGGGCCAGATTCTTATCGTCTCCGAGCGCGCTACCAGCTTTTGTTCTTCTCTTTGGTACCCATGAGAGACAGCAGTTATCAGTCAAAGAGCAGAATGCAGACAGAGAGGACGAATGAGTGAATGTCTCCCAGTTGGCGCTCTCCGAGACACGAGCTGCCTTAATGATGTAGGACGGCGGGCCGTTCGTGTGGATTGAGTTAATGTACGGGATGTGAATCCGCGTGTCTGGTGCACGGCCCGAGGCACTCGCTCCCGCCAGCTCCACGCAGCTTAGCTGGCTCCACCGTTTCAGCCGTTTTAATTATAATCAGCTTCCTGAAAGCCCAGCTGAGATGTTTGATTAGTTTGCGCACAATGCGGAGAGGTAACTTGCAGCAGTCGGTTTTGCATTCTGCCGCATGTTGCGCGATTGCCTTTCCGAGCACGCTCTGCCGTTCCGCGGCAGACGCATGCTTGTGTTAATGGCACTCTCCTGCATCCGTAGGCGCCGTTCGCCCCGCTTTCAGCACCACACTGACAGCCATTTTAAATGCACTCTTTCTCCATGTTTCCTTTTTATTGTGAGATTTTCCAGTTTGAGGCGGCGGACTGAAGCGCGGCTTTGAGTTAATGGGGTGTTAATGGTGTGTCACAGCGCAAAATCAATCATTTTTTACATTATAACGCTGAGGACTGCCAGTATGCAGAGCCTGAGAGTACAATAATGCACGCATCAGCTCACTCTCAGCTACCAGTCTTACGGAGCTGGCTCTGATGCACCCTTACAGCTATGCACGCATTCAATTCCATATTTGACCGACTGCATTGATGTTCGATCCATTTTCATTCCTTGCTGTGACACATGGCATAATGAACTCCGATTAAACAAGTTGAAATAAGGTTAATAAACTGACCACAAAACTTAATATCTCAGGACTACAGTAAGAGTGACTGTAACAAACAGTCAGTGGATTCCCACACGTACATTGTGGTTTGAAGAGTCCTTCACTTTCTGAGTCTGACGAGAGCTTCCCCAACTGTGGACAGCCTTATGCACCCTCCAGTATTCCAGAAACATCTGAAGGCAGGCTGCTCTTGGATGGCATTTCAAAACCTTGTTATGAGTAAAAGCTGATTGTTTGCTTGATTGATAGCAGTATTCTATACTGCAAATTTTACAAAAAATATAATAGCCTTGGAAAAAATGTATCAAATAGGCAGCATTTTGTTACATATGCATTTTTATATTTTGAAAAAGATTAATATAGCCCCTTTTGTTTGCAAACTGATTGTGTACTTCGTATATTTAGTTTTTTCTTATGTAACCAAACCTTTGTTTTAAAAGAATGGGTGAGATTAATTGGATTTGTAGTAAAGTTTAAAATAAAGAATTCAGACATCACTGGGGAAGCCTAATACATTTTTAGACATGATAAATTACTTGAATGGAATTTGAAGCTCCCCACATAGAAAAGAGAAGCAAAGGTTTGGTTTAAACAGTGGGAGGAAATTAACTTTGTTACCAACCATCATCCTCAGGCAAAGGCCCGGAGACCTTGTATGCTGGACAAAAACTCAATGATAATGAGTGGCACACAGTCCGGGTGGTCCGGAGGGGTAAAAGCTACAGACTGACAGTTGATGATGACATGGCAGAAGGTACTTCCCCTGTTTTAAAACACCCAGACCGCACCGTTGGGTTAAATAGGCGGAAGGGTAGCATTGCTCTGTTTAAGCTGAACTGCGAAATCATTTTTATTGTAAAAAAAAAAAAAAAATGTAAATGTTGGTGTATTACGGTAAGAAAGTGTCTTCGGTAATTATGGCTGCAGAGCAGGGCTTAGCGTCGTTTCCTGCTGCAGCTTCCCTCTCCTCAGGTGCAGAGCGGGCGACCTTTGCTCTGTGCGAATGTCACAGCCCAATTTCCTGTTCCTCCCGGGCTCAGGTCAGATGGCGGGTGACCACACGCGCCTGGAGTTCCACAACATCGAGACGGGCGTGATGACGGAGCGCCGGTTCGTCTCCGTCATCCCGTCCAGCTTCATCGGCCACCTGCAGAGCCTCAGGTTCAACGGCATGCTCTACATCGACCTCTGCAAAAACGGCGACATCGACTTCTGCGAGCTCAACGCCCGCTTCGGCATGCGCTCCATCATCGCCGACCCCGTCACCTTCAAGACCAAGAGCAGCTACCTAAGTCTGGCCACGCTACAGGCCTACACCTCCATGCACCTCTTCTTCCAGTTCAAAACTACCTCCCCAGATGGCTTCATCCTCTTTAACAGCGGGGATGGCAACGACTTCATCGCCGTGGAGCTGGTTAAGGGGTAAGCGAACCCTAGTCGTACGTCCGCTCATGTGCTGGGTCTGTTTCATCGCTAACAGAGAGCTGAAGCTGTTATTATACCTGATTTGGCAGTTTACCAGTGTTTTGTTCTGTTTTGTGGAAATTAAGGCTTTTAACTGGAAAGACGCGTTGTTTCGGTGAAAGAGAACAATTTGCTTTGATTTGTGCTGCTTTAGAGCTGCTTGTTCACGGAATGACCCCTGAGAGGCTGAGGGGAGCTGCCTGCTTGCGCACGATCGCTGCTGTGAATTTGTCTTTTTTTTTGTCACAGCTAGGTGACACACACACACACTGCCCACTAATGCCTACGTGTCGGCTGCGGGGACGGACGAAGGAGAGCTCTCAGTTGAAGCCATTAACGCAGCGAGCGGGAGTCACAATCATTCTGTCTCCTCACAGGTACATCCACTACGTGTTCGACCTAGGCAACGGGCCCAACGTCATCAAGGGCAGCAGCGACAGGGCTCTCCATGACAACCAGTGGCACAACGTCGTCATCACCAGAGACAACAACAACATACACACGCTGAAGGTGGACGCCAAGGCAGTGAGTCAGGTGGTCAACGGTGCCAAAAACCTCGATCTGAAAGGTAAGTCCAGGTGCCGGGTGTCTACCTTCTGTCTCGCTTGGCAGAGTCTTGCCTTATGTAATGAAAAGCGACAGCCATGTTGTAATAAGGGATTTGCTCTTCGGGCTGACTCAAACTTTTCACATGCATGTAATTTTCACTCTTCCCTATAAGAATTCCTGATTTGTTCTGTTGTTTACAAAACTGTCGATTACCCATGATATTTCTTAGAGGTCTCCTGGGTGCATGTTCATCCCCCTTGGTCTTCCAGGAGACTTGTACATTGCTGGCCTTGGACCCGGCATGTATAGCAACCTGCCCAAGTTGGTGGCTTCCCGGGAAGGCTTCCAGGGCTGTCTGGCCTCCATGGACCTGAACGGCCGGCTGCCAGACCTGATCAATGACGCGCTGTTCCGCAGCGGGCAGATCGAGAGAGGATGCGAAGGTACACCCTCGTCCAACTCCAGCTCTGGGGGGCCCTTCTACCTCATCAACAGTAGCCGTACCTCCCATTCATTCATGCTCCAGTCCATCATACTAACTTTGTTTGTCAC
Source organism: Hippopotamyrus pictus (assembly GCA_026781145.1). Lineage (NCBI taxonomy): Eukaryota > Metazoa > Chordata > Actinopteri > Osteoglossiformes > Mormyridae > Hippopotamyrus > Hippopotamyrus pictus. The sequence goes on from JAODLC010000028.1 coordinate 13,961,408, forward strand.
GTCCCTCACCCAGTCGGCTCACTGTTAAACAGCTTCGTATAGCGTGCTTTCCTACTGGCCACATTGGTCACATGATGATGATGATGTCACCGGCTGTGTTCCCGGTTTGCTCAGCTGCTCTTCATGAGAAAACTATACTATAAAGACCTCCCTCCCACTATAATATTTTTTTCTGTATGGCATGAATATTTAATTATGCTCTATTTAATTATAGTGCTTTATTTATCCTTTTTATCCTAGCAGTTTGTTTCTGTGTCTATGTACTAAATGTGTATGGTGCTAATTTTTTGCCTGTTGGGGTTAGTCAGTGCTCATGAAGGGATGTTGTGTTTACCTGTTTAGGTTTTGAGCAGTATAAAGGTATGATGTTTTCCTGTCTGATTGGTCATTTATTTCTCATTGTCTTGGTTTCATTATCATGTATTGATTTTTTTCGAGAACCCCGCCCCCACCCCTCGCCTGTGGATACGCCCCTTTCAAAGTAACAAAGGAGCTGATATCTGGGGGGAAGCAGGCAAGGGGGGGCCATGTGACCTGCTGCTGAAAAGCTGCATTGCCTTCTCCCGTCCTGACATCTCACGGCACGCTTCAGTTGCCTGATTGATTTTAGATACGATAAGATGTACAGCTGAAAATCCGACATGAATTTGCTGTTTTCTCAGTCTTCTTAGCTCGTCTTCACAACTGAGATGGTTATTGACCTTTGCAGATTTTTTTTTTATGTCCATATTAACATGCCATCACTCACGTGCTCTGCAGTATTCTTGTTGGATCCTGTGCACGCTAGTTAACATCTCAGTTGTAGTCTCTATGCAGCTGACCTTGTAGAGCTGGGTATGTTGATAAGCGTAACCTGGCTTTGTCACGGAAACTCATCTCCTAACAGTTCCTGTGGAATGCTTGGATGCACAACATATCATTTTACCTTCAACCATATATTTTAATTTTGTTCATGTTGCTTATACTTTTACAGAATTTCTGTACATTTTTTTGTATCATGGTTTAAAGATGTAATGTTCTCCATGATTTTTCAGTTGTTTTTGTGACCGTTGCTTGGTTATTTTGGCATTCTGTATGTAAAAATTGTTTAGTTTTTAAATCAGTTTTTAGATACTGTAAATGATCTTTACATTTTCCAAAAAAAAAAATAAACATTCCAATTACGTCTTCCTTACACTTCCCCAAATAATATGACAAAGTGGTGTCCCCCTTAGTAATCACCAATCTCTTAAAATATCCATGAATATATTACCAGCGTGCAGATGGAACCGGTAAGAGTTTGTGTTAAACAAGGCTAAACTAAAAGGTTTCTGTCTGACAGCTGGTAAAGAGTCTCTGACCGCACAGTCATCCAGGGAGTGAGCGTGGCTGCTGAGCCAGATACGGTTACATGGTGCACGGAAGCCTTAGCGCCACGAGAGGGCGGTGTTGCGCTAGGCAAAGCGCTGCTGGTGCGGTCTGCCTGCAAGCGCGTGTCGCCGTCCTCAGTAAGCACTATGGATTTTGCTGTGTGAAAAGTAAGGCACCGTTTATCTCTGCTTATTATAGTCTTATAACCGTACTTAGTCTGCCTTCTTTACCATTACTTTTGTCTAACGTAGAGAACCGTAAACAGTAAACATTTCAAAAACAGAATGTTGCTTCAATTAATCAGTGAATATATGTGGATTTTCACATTTTAAATAATAAAAAGCTGTTAAATATTGATAACATTTATGCCTTGTATAGATGTTTTTGATGGTCACCCGGGGGTAAAGTTGTTTCCCAGTCTTCATCTGGCGTGTCTCCCTGTTGCGCCGTTAGCGCATCTCCACCGTGTGTCTCCACCGCGTGCGCATGACTGTTAGTAAAGTTAACGCTTTACTAAACACTTTCATTATCCACCTACTAACCTCATTATTCCGTATGCTTTTCTGTTTTTTTATTTTATTTATTTTTTTTATTTTATTTTAGTTTCACCAAAGCAGACCCATAAGGTAGAAGAAGGTTCAATTCCGTTGTGAAGTGGGCAAACACCGAGGGCGGAATGATTCACTTCTTTAAATGACTGGGATTTTCCCACTATGCCATTGAAGGGAAGAGGGTCTCAGGTCTATGATAATACCAGGGTTCCCAGTTCTCATGCATCTGGCCTGACACTTACGCTTTCAGACTCTCACACGAGCAAATTTATATTATTCCATTATAAACCTAAAATTGGCTACAGAAAAAGCGTTGGGGTAGTTTGCAAGCCGTACTGACTATTTACAAGGTAATAAAACTGTATGTAAACTCGTCTAGAACTGATAATCTCAGGCCAGCCAGCTGACCAAAGTTGACAAACCCTGCAATAGAAATCGTTTAAAGTACGTTATGCTGTCTCTACGTGTTATGCTGTATTTAGACACCGTTTTCCTATACAGGCTAATAACTATACGGGAGCTAAAACCTGATAAGAATCTTACCGCATTGCGCTTGGTGGATCGAGGCTGTACTCAGCACACTTACCTATAGTGGTCTTGGTAGGATCCACCCCAGGGCAAAATGTTCCTTACTGAACTGTGTTTCCCTGCCTTTAAAAATTATACACAGTTTACTATTGATGAGATGATTATCTGCACCGTGAGAAAACTAACCTGCAGTTTTAAAACAGAATGAGTTTGAGTAAAGAAGTTTTACCATTTTGTGACAACTTAACCATGGTGAAATAACGTAAGTTTTATTATTCGAATTGGATTAATTTTGTCAGTACACATCGTAGCAGCACAGTACTGTTGTTATCAAGTGTTCGCTTGTTAGACTGTATGTTCCATCTGGGTTAGAGATGCGCCAATTATATCGGCCAAGTTATCGGTATCGGCCGATACAGCAACAATCTGCTATCGGCCTATGGTTAAAAATGAGCAAATATTTACCGCTTATAATTCACTTTAAAATGGTATCTATATTGCTTTACACACCCGCGTACAAAATAGTCAGAATAATGTCTTGCTGTGTATAATTATTTTAATGTTAGAAACGCAAACATAGTTCTGCTAAAATTTCGCAAGACGGATCTACTAGTAAACATTTCAGCACAACAAATCTGATTGCTCACCTTAAGGCGAGATAGTGACGAGTATGAAGAATTTCTGAAAAACAAATCCAATGAAGATAGACTGCAGCGCTACCGATTACCGCTAGTTTTTCAGTAACGTGAGTGGATGACAGCTAAAGAAAATCCAGCGCAGTCAGTGCGAAGTCAAAACACATTACTTTCAAACTGAAGTTTATCACACTTGATGATCAGCCCTTCTCTGTTATAAATATATAAGATGGATACAGTTATAAATTATAGTGCTCTGGGACTGTTGTCGTATGCCAGAGTTGGTGTCTTCTTACCAAAAAATAAATACTTATTCATATTTTTAGATGTGTAATTCATTTACTTTTTAATTTATTTGGGTGGACTGTCCCTTTAAACGTATTTAAGAAGAACCTCCCAAACAATCGGCTATTAGTATCAGTCAGAAATTTCTTTATCAGCGCATCGCTAATCTGGATATCGCACTACTGTTATGTTCTTATTTTTACTTAGAAGTAGAATAGTTTGCTTAGAAACCTGATTTCATCTGATCGATACTGATAATACCGGTGACTTTGTAAGTAAGCATACCTTATCATGGAGTACCAGAAATATCATTAAGCTAGAAGGTATCGAGCAGATTATTTAATGTACCCATTCCAAATTTTAAAAAAAAGAGAGATTTAAAAATCAGACTTTACCTTTGAAGGCTTAAAAGAGAACCTGTGTGTCGAACCAAGGTGAGTTGATGTATTAGTTAGCTGTGATAGCAGTCTGTACAGTATGCCCAGCCTAGCTGTGTCACTTCCTCTGTGATAGCGGTCTACATGTCCAGCCTAGCTGTGTCACTTCCTCGGTGATAGCAGTCTACATGTCCAGCCTAGCTGTGTCACTTCCTCTGTGATAGCGGTCTACATGTCCAGCCTAGCTGTGTCACTTCCTCGGTGATAGCAGTCTACATGTCCAGCCTAGCTGTGTCACTTCCTCTGTGATAGCGGTCTACATGTCCAGCCTAGCTGTG
>JAODLC010000028.1:13973072-14087054 GCA_026781145.1 Hippopotamyrus pictus
GCCACCCCCCCCCCCCCCCCCCCAGTTGTGTCCCCGACTGCTTGAAGGACAGGATTGTACATACCCTGGATCAAGGTGCCCAGGTGTGCCACCCCCCCCCCCCATTTCCTGTGGCTGGTGATGCGTGCTGTGAAGCTTTTACATAATGGACGTGATGTTTTTCCGTGGCAAACGGAAAGACTCTGAGATCAAGATCAGCTGGGCTTGTGAGCTGATTAGTGCCTAGTGAGAAGCGTATGTGACAGCCAGTCAGCTTTCCGTCACGACCCCTCCTGTTTTTAATGGGTTCCAGTCTGTTGACCCCATGGATCTAATCTGTGTCTGAAAATACGTGATATAATCAAGCCCAAATCATTAAAGTAATTATAGGTAGTGGCTTATGTGGAATGGACGTTACAGGAGAGATGGACAAAATGGACAAATTCAGCTCAGCTGAGTGCTTATTTCAAGTATGTTGTCTGTATTATTTTATCTTGCCCTTCTCCTCTGGTGTCCTTTATCTATTAGGTCATCTTATTTCTTGAATCCCTCACTGTGAGAGGTCATACCAGCTAACAGTCATGTAAGATTCCTGCAGCGCAATAACCTTACCTTTGTGCTTACGAGTAGCTGACTTGGCTTTGAATGTGATATGAAGGTTCTTTTCACATGTTTTTCACCTTTTGGCCTGTTGTCAAAATACATCAGCAGGGCCTTTACTTCATAGACCTCAAAAGAGAAAGAGTACTTTTTATGGCCAGGTAAAATCACAGTTTTCACGTTCAGGAAATTAGGCAGTTCTGACTTGATTTAACCAAAAAAAAAAAAAAACCTTTCAAATTTCATTGCAGAATTTCTGACTGTGGTGCGTTTTCGCAGCGTCTGGACGCCGTCTGTCAGGCACGTGCTTAAGCGAGTTGGTTTGCACGCATTCGACTAACACTGCTTGTTGGTGAGAGCATTTGCCCGCTCTGGCCCCTGTGTCTAAACGGACTGCCTATGTGTGTCTGTGGCGCTCCCCTGCTGTTCTGGGGTCTGCTTTCGGCCGGAGCTCGTTCCCTGAGGACCAGACCCTTTTGTAGGTGAAACCTGTCGCCGAATGACACCAAAGCTCCAGGGTGTAACTCTCTGTAATTGCAAATTTTTAATTTGCGTACGTGTTAACCTCGAGAGTCCCCTGGCTCATTTTCAGACCTCAGGTTGGCGCGGGTACGGGACTGAGGGATCTCACTTTCATAGGCCTTCCTTGTCAATCGCAATGAATGCCCAGACCCGACATGAATAAATTAGTGACTATTAATGTTGAATACAAATTGCCTTAGATGGACGTTACCCCTAATTTCACTGTGATGGCTTGGCTTCCTGTCCGGCGTGTGCGTGAATTGTGCGGGTGGAACCAGTTTGAACGAGCTGGCTGCTGGCCGAGGACTTATCCCAGGAGCCTCACTAAACTCAGGTTGTTTTACCTAGCAGGTGAATCCTAGGTGATTTTAACCCCCTGTCTGTGTAAATGATAAATGCAGGTTGCCTTGTAGCATACATTTAATTTAATCTATCCATCATTAGCCTTGAATTTTGACTGCAGATAATGAAAGTCTCTCTTTACAAACTGATTTAGAATCTCGTAGTGAACATGTTTGTTACTTTGTTGCAGCATTATTTTTTTTTATCTCTTGGCTGAGGGTTGAACAAAGCAGGTTCTTTGTCTTGTTCGGTCCAGTTTAAGGTGGCTAAGCTTGCAGCAGGTTGTGGGAATAGTGCATGAACGTGCACCTCCGGCCGGGATTAACGGTTCATCCAGTGGCAGCTGCTCGTACTGCAGCACATCTCTCTGGAGGCGCAGAGTGGATGCGTCTGCCAGCGTCAGAGACCCGGTTGGTGTCAGGCTGCGTTCAGGTTGCAGGTTTCACGCTGCAGACAGAAGAGTAGAGAAGAGCACAGACCCTTTAATGGGCTGTCAGACTGGACGGTTCTACGGATAATGTGCACGTGTACTTTGGTCGTGTCACTCATCTACTACCCTTGATGCAGGATGCCTGGCAGCTGACAGTCGGGTGAGGAAGGAAGGTTTCTGTCACTATACTTCCCAGCCCGCACGGAGCCTTATCTTTATTTTTTATATAGATGATTTCATAACTGGTCTCATGATTTTAGGGAAACCATGGAAACCTTTTGTTTTCTCAGTAGAATCTCCATCCAGTGCTCCAGCATGGACTGGACATTCTGTTAGCATCCAGAAGTAGTTACACACTAACACAGACGCGGCATTCAGGCATTGTCCTCCTTTGTCTCTCCTCTGGCTTTGAGTGATGCTTTATCATTCTGTAACCATGCTTGTCTAAATTAAAGTCAGGAATAAACCATTGTGGCTGTTTTGGGGGGGAAATATAGGAAAATGGGTTAGAGTTAGCCTATGGCTATTTTTAAAAAGTGTTTTCGTAGAATGAAGACAGCAGTCTTAAGCCCATGTTGAAAAAAATTGTCGAAGGAATCTTTAACGGGCCGGTTTAACATAAACTCTCGTTCCCTTTCTTTGGTCTGACAGGAGTCCACTGACCTTGGACAAGCTTGAGAACGCTTGTGAGGTAGTGACGGCTGGAGTAAAGCCCAGAGCTGCTGTCAGCAATAAATTATTATGATGGAGTTACTTTTGTGATATACCACAATGGAAAGTGTGCCTTCAGATATTTGAAGCTCAGCACTGAGTATCGCCCAGCCTTGTGCTTTAAGTCCATGTGTATTGCTGCACTCTGGGAGCAGCTGACTTTCCAAGCCCCCCCAGTTATTCACTCCCTTGGCCATTGGCGTTAGCAAATTTACCTACAAATTAAGAAGTGGCTCCCCAAACGATCAATGGCATTTATTTCAATTATGCTTACAAAAAACCCATCGTGATAATTCGGCATGCCATTTGGGACGCAGACTCCACGCTTGGTTGTGACAGAAGCTCTGATGAGATAGCTACAAGCCAGCTAATGGTGCTGGGTCTGCTGCAGACATGGATCAATAGGCTGCGCTGAGCTACGAACTCGGGCAAAAGGCTGCATTAAAGCTTACAGCGGGCCGGTTAGAGCTGGTGCCCTGACTGTTTGCATCAACACTTCGTTTCCTCCTGGGGCTTTTTCGTGCTCAGATCTCCACAGTACTGAGCCGGCCGATTGAGGGTCTCCAGTCCATTATGCCGGCATTAGGTCACTCCGATGGGGTGGAAAGGACCTCTGTATGCAATTTGCTTTTTAATCAGCTCGTTTATTTCTGTCGGGATTGCCGAGCGAGTCGGGATCTGTGGACATTATCGGCTGCAGACGGCTGTTTGGTTTTTTAGAATAAATGCCAGCTGAAAAGTGTTAAATGTCACCAGCCATAAAGATCTTTAATTTGCTTCATGCTCACCAGAGGTAAATTCCCGGTGGGCTGCGGGTGCCTTTGTCCTTTCTCCAACCTTCCCGTTCTGTTATTTAAGTAGCTTGTCATTTTAACAGCTGCAGATGTTTTGTGGCGTTCTCAAAATGCGTGCCTTATTCTGGAGCTGTATTCGGGGAGTGATTTACTCACACCCGTTTCGCTCAGAGAAACCCAGGCTGAAATGTTTGTCACAGGTTGCCACTGAAGACAGGGTCAGCGTGGATAAGGACACATGATCAGATGCCTCTCTGTCCGTCTAGAAGCACAGGGCTTCTTGTCTTCTTTGCCCTGGTACTACTTCCCTGATCATAGCGTGTCACACACACGTCAGAAGTATCCGAGGGGCATGAAGATCCTGACAAATTCATTGGGTTCAGCACTTTATAGGGGCCCCAAAAGGCACCGTCGGGGGCCCTGAAGCCCCATAAAATTTACCCGGGGGGAGGGGGGGGGGTCGTAACGGGGTGGCCAAGGTGACATTTTCTAGCTATGCTCCTGGTCACACACACAGGGTGAGGGACAGGTTCCCCCTAAAAAAAAACATGGTTGGCACAGCAATTCCACCAAGACACTGGTTTCTGAGGAAGCCGGTGGCTTTGTCGCATACAGATGCAGCCAGAGGCTCAACAAGCAAATACACAGTGTGATAGAAACGAGTTAAGATCCGTCCCCGGCCGTCCCTGTCGTACGGCATCGTGTCCCTTTAGTTCCCAAGAACTGAAAAGCCTGTGAGTGCTTATGGTTCTAAAGAATGAACCAACAGAAGAGCAGAGACCCCTGATGGAGCCACGTCTGTCTCAGCTTGGGGAGAGACTGTGGCGTCGGGCGGAGTCGAGCTCCTCAGGTAGCGGTGTGGACCGGTGAGGAGACAGCAGGTCTATTTTCTACATCAGTGGGCTTTATTTGAGCCCTGCTGCGTCCCATATCATCCTGATTGATTCCACTCGACCATCATTATGCACAGCAGACCCCAGTGACGGGCAGCATTCCCCATCTGCCCAGTGAGATCACTGGGGCGTGCCTTTGTCGAAAGATGAGCCTCATCTCAGGTTTTGGTTTTGTGGGTTGAGGAGGGAAGCAAAAGGGGGAGGGGGGCACTGCGGAAGAAGGACACACACTGGAAGTTTGCCTCGGATGGAAAAATAAGCAGGTGAGAAGAGCCTACTGCAGAGCTGATACGGTGCGATAATGGCCCAGCTGACCTTCACCTTGAGCAATTCCGCGGAATGGGCCGGAACGTGCCGGAATGCCGCGTGAGCATCGAGCAGGCGGCCACCTCTCAGTTCTAGCGAACGTCAGTCTGGAGGCAGGGCCGAGAAACAGCCATGCATCACCACGGACAGGTCATTGGAGCAGCACTAGGCCGTGTCTGACTGCTCGGAGATTACAGAGGCTAATCATTTGTTAGAGCCATGCTTTATGTTAATGTGGCAGCTCGTGCCTCACGGTTCTGCTGAGAGAGAGCCTTTGTGGTGCTTTATTCCACTCTAATGGAACTGTTGTGTTAGTATCTGCAGCAGGAGCCCTGATTCAAGCCTTCCTGGGATGAGCTGTTTGTTATAGAGGACGTCCTGGCATTATTTATGGAGTGTGAGTGCTGGGAAGGGCATGGGAGGCCGAAGAGAATGGATGCGTTTTCTGCGCATTCAAAGATAGAAGATAGATATTTCTCCTGGAAATTCCTTATGTTTGAACATTATTGGTCACGTTTAGTTCCTCTGAAATGCTCACATATGGAGTCTTCAGCACTAGTGAAGGAATCACTGAGATCTAATCCCTGCGATTTGCCCGAGTTGTGGGTCTAGCAGGGGCGCCACCTTTGCCTGGGCTGCTCTCCTGAACTGGAATCGCACCTTGTATGGTGCCATTGCTGACTGGGCTCTCGTACACACACTGAAGACCGTGCCGGCTGCGTCGCTGTTCCTCCTAGTTCAACTGACATTTCAGTCTTGCTGTGTGCCATGTAACTGTACACTGTAAGCTGTAAACTGTAACTGTCCACTGTAAGCTGTACATGGTAACTATACACTGTAAGCTGTAACTGTACACTATGTTATATACTGTAACAGTATACTGTAACCTATATTCTGTAACTGTACGCTGTAAGCTATACACTGTAACTGTACACTAAGATATACACTGTAACTGTACACTAAGATATACACTGTAACTGAACCCTAACAGAATGCTGAGGCAGGATAAGGGTCACGTAAGAATGGCAGCATCTGGGAAGAATTATGAAATGAACCCTTTATCGAAACAGAAAAATTCCGGAAGTGCTATAGACAGTGTTATCTGTCGTGGGCCATGCTGCGTTTTCCTGCGGCCACACCGCCCCGCCCCCCCGCCCGTTACAGCACTGCTTATACTGGACTGCAAGCTGGCATCAGCGTGCCGATACGGGAAATGTTGCTTCCCCCTCTCCGCAGTGCCGCCTCTGTCTCTCACAGTGTCAGCTTATGCCGTCCTATCTCTGGGTGCCCCTCAAGGACAGAATACTTTGCCAAGTAATAAGAGATAAGATTTTGTGATGTTTCAGGTTCCTTGCTGAGTCACAGATAATTGGAGCAGCAGAGTTATGGGCAGTAAACCAAAATGCCTGGATATCTTAATGCGACTGGCTGTGCTAATAAAAGGAATATATTACTGGCTGTTTGTTTAAGGACAGGGATGGCGCGTCAGGAAGATGGTTATGGTGTGACCAGAACCACTCTCATTCCTCTTCTGTAGTTTAGCTTCGCCTGCAGCTTCTCAGCTTGTTGAAGTGACATTGCTCAGCATTGATAATGCATTACGGGACAAATAAGCCATGAAAAGAACCCGAGTATGGCTTCCCGGTACGGTACATTGTTGGGAGATGCAGTATTCGGAGCCGCGTCGCTGTGCTTCATTGAGTTTTTTTTTGTTTGACGCAGGCAGCTTTGCAGAAGCTTTGTCATTATTTGTTAGGAAATGATGTAAGAAGGGCGGCAGGCTGCCCTGGGACGCGGCTCCTCCAGCACAAGCGGCAGATAAAGGTCATTCGCTCTGGGAATGTTTCACTAGCTAGTCACCCCTTTAGCCGTTCACTTGAAGTGGGAGAACTCATTAGGCGCCCCTTCGCCTTCCGTGAAGCAACTCCCCGCGATTCTTAGGCATATGAGGCACGAGAAGCATTTAACAGCAGGAAATGCCAAAAAGGAGCAGCACGACTTTTTTGCGGGATTGGGTTTGTGCACCATGCGTCAGCCGCGGGCTTAAATTATGCCTGTGAAGTATGAAATTGGGGAGTTTCTGAAATGGGGTGACAGGAGCTGGGTGAGTATGAAAATGGTCAGACCTGACAGCTCACTGCTGATGTGGCCCCGTGTTTCTATGGGGCGATGGGGCCCGCCTGTCACGGGTTCAAACTGCTCGCTCCGCTATCGCTCATTGGTGCTGTTTTAACCACGGGGTTAATATATACAGACATTATCAAAAAAGAAAATGAAGGAAATCAAAATAAGCGCACAAGAAATTAAATATAAGCGTTTGAGAGCACTCTTCTCAGTGGATGACTCACCGTGAACAGTCTGGCCTTTTTCAAGCGGTGTTGTTTGACCTAGAATTGACCGGCCCAATGAGCAGGTACCAAGCAGGCAGGTTGGTACTATATGTACTTCAGCTTGTTGGAGGTCCAGAGTGACGTGAGCTATGTGTTCTTTTAGAAAAGACCAAGTGAAGAGCGTGAGCTGTGGTCCCACCTCACAGGGAGGCGAAGAACAGCTCCGGGCAGAGCAAAAGTGAAATGTTTGAAAACCAACCGTCAGCTAAAGACTCGCACTTCATGTAATTCTGTATACCTGTGGGAAGTTTCACCTTCAGATCTCCGAGTGTGTGTTCAAAGACCAAATCGTGGCCTGTGGTTCAATACCTGCTCTTTATCCAAGCAGTGATTTAACATCTGGTCTTACCCTCTGCTGTGATATTCATTAGGTAAATGGTGGGTTTTTCCACACGGAGATCCATTGTCCAGGAAATGATGCATAGCTATAGATAAATTATCCAACATTAAATCCGACTGCCCAAACTTTGCATTGTACAGTCCGGACATGCCGATAAGCTGTGAACAGCTCAGACGTAGAGGATGGATTTCCTACTTGATTTTAACAGCCATTTGGCCAATGGATGGGCCTATTCCCTGTCAGTCTAAACAGATTTAGATGCGGGTAAGAACCTTCCCCTCACTCTGATGCACTCCGGAACCCTGCCTGCCTGTATCTGGGTCATATTTTGTGGTCATTGCAACGTGGAGAGAAGGCACTTTGGCTTCTGTTTTGCTACAGTTGGGGTGTTGGAGTACAAATCAATAGTTGATCTACTGGATGCAATCCCTCTACCTCCCCTAAATGACTCTATTAAAATCAGTCCAGAGGACTGTTTCTGTTCTCTTGCAATCCACATGCTGACATGTGCACCTGAGAGGCCTTTGTCCCGGTCCCCCTTGCATGCCTGTTCAAGGATAGCAAAAGGCAAATCAAGAAAGTGCCCCCCAGGTGGAAAGGCGAAATAAGTGATCTCTGGGCTTTGGGTAGAACCTGAATACTATGGAGGGCTAAACTTAAGTGTAAATAAATATATCATTTACAGAAATGAATGATACAAGATTCCACCTCTTTAACCAGTCCTGCACAGAGCGAGTTTAGGAGGACCTACCTAATTACCATGAGGAGACAAAAATAAACAAATGAAGATAATTGGAAATACAGAAATAAATTAATGAATGTATAAGTACAGAAATGCAGAACTAGATAAACAGACCTGGATAAATGTAAACCTAATTATGCTATTTTCTCATGACCAAAATGTATGAATGTTTTTAATTTATGTTTTTCATGATTTATTTGTACATTTATTTATTTATAGGTATGTCTTGTTTAGTCTTCTATAGAATACAAGGTGCAGGCGAATAAATTGTGAAATAATGAAAAGAGTTTTCAGTGTTTTTGACACTATGTGTAGCCTCTGTCAAAGGGAGGCAGTAAACTTTCATTTCCAACCCTGAGAATGGAATGCGATTTATTCTAAGTGTAAAATGGTTCATACTCTGTTCTGCTTCAGATAGCTTTAAGAGATCATTGCTGGCTGCTAACTAGAAAAGACACGCACATTGTTGGCTTTGTGGCTGGAGAAGGGTTCTGTGCCAGGATTAGTGGCTTGGGAAAGCGTACCACGTGACGCTGGGTTTTAGAGAACTCCCTCTTTTCAGGGATTAAGTGAAAACAAAGAGGGGGACGGTTTATGGGACAGGATTACGGAAGGGAAACACCTGCAATGTTCATGGATGAGACTTAGAGTGGGAGTGGGACACTTAGGCTAGTTCGCCAACTGGCTTACTTTGCTGTGTTGTTCTGTCAACCTCTGGCTGACTCTGTATGTAGGAAGACTCGAATCAGGGCTATATGTAAATGAATGTACAGTATCTGCTGTGGGATGATTCATCAAAAGCAGCCGTCGGTATGTCACCTGACTCCCATGAAGAACAGTGGCTGAGCTCCCCCCAGTCCGACTCCCTAAGATATGCCTGACTTGTAACAAATTCATGCAATACTGGTCAGAAAATGTGTCGTGGATTCTTCTCTAGAACAGTTGATAACTCCGTAAAGGTTTTCTTTTCCCCTTCTGTCTAAATGTAGCGTCAGTATCCATAACCGGTACTCAATGGGTCTGAATGGCTGGCTGTCTAGGTGAGCCTTGTCGGGATAGAACTGCTGTTCTTTTACAAGGAGAGAGCAGCTGGCCCTGTGCCTAATTAACTGATTGAAACACGATCCCATCCGGTTTGACTTCGAGGTGCCAAGATGTAGCAATTGGGTCAGTGGTTTTCACCCAGCAGCTGTGATATACAGTGAAAGTGGAGACAGTGTTTAATGGAGCTGATGGTGTAACTAAGATTTCAGGAGAAATCTCAGAAGGGTCATTGTATTCTTAAATATCTACCTTTTACAGCATGCCTAAATGAGAAATCTGCTAATGTGACACATGTGACCTCCGCTTGGTGGTCGGGGACAGACTTGTATGCCGAGGGATGCCAGTTTGATCACTACCAGACCGAACAGACTTTAAACACAGTGTAGGCTGAACAAGCGCGAGTAATGCATCTAATGACAATAGTGTTCACACTTTGCTCAAGTATCTTCAGAGATAGCAAACTGTTCGTAGATTTAAAACAAGAAAATGTAATTTATATAACGCCTTTCACCAAATCACGGACACTTTATAGAGGGATGATTAACAAACAAAGGGTAATCGTTACAAATGAAATAAGAGAAGAAGCATAATCACAAATAACATGGGCAAAGACAGTAGACGAACTCATACCATGGTAAAAAACAGAATGCACAAAATGACAGTAGTGACCAGGAAAGGAGAGCTAGTAGAGAGAGAAAAGAAGGGACTTGAGTATATGTCACAAAGACAGTCACACAGCTTGGGAACTGCAGCCCCTAAACGCATGAGAACCCATGGTGGTAAGTTTAAATCTTGGGACCAACAAGAAAACAGAATATGAAGATCTAAGCCTGTGAATGGGAGAGTAGGGCTGAAGTAAGTCCATGAGATAGTGAGGAGCATAGCCACTTGGAGGTTATGGGTTATGGAGAAGTATGCGTTTCACAGTTACTGTACCAGTTTGTTTGTTGGGTACCTGGATACCTGAATAATAATCCTTCACATAATTACAGAAGGGAACCTTGAATGGAAGTGGCCCGTTAGAGGCACTTTCATCCCTGGCCACTCAGAGCTCCTTAACACACCTATAGGCTGACCTTTTCAATGCAAGGAGAAGCCTGGATTTAGCCATTCACGGCACTCAGTAAGAACTCATTCATGGATTGTTTATGGTGAAGCTTGCATTAAAATGTACCGATTCAGAAAATTTTCTTCAAACGTCTCGGCAGTTAAAAACGTGACTGCAGCTCAGCATGATACTATTGTGTCTCGCATGTACATCATGTGAAGTAGCCCACCCCCCCCCCCCCAAATTTGTTTTTGGTTTCAAAGTCACAGCATGTTTATGTGATTCTAAAAGCCCAGAAGCTTTAAGGACAGTCAGTTGAAAGAAAACATGGAGTGTGATGGCAGTACTATGGTAATATGGTGCCATGTGCAAACAGTATATTATTACTGAAGTCATTCTATAATGATTTATCTTTCACAAATTAGGATGGAGAGATGACGGGACATAGCCTGCTTACCAGAGTATTGGGGACTGGCTGTGTGGAACGATAGGCGAGGAGCCCTATTGTCCTGATGAAGATGAAGCGTTTAGAGGCTGCCAGGAATTCTCCATCCCTCCATCTCTCTGATTCCGCTGAGCTTCGCGGCTCTTATGAAACAGGAATATCTGCTTCCTGCTCATGTACCCATGATTTATATCGGTTAGAGGACCTTAAACACTCAGACCGTGGATTTTGACAGCATTAATGTACACAATATGGCTACTGTGAGTAATCCTGCCACATGATTAAGATTTTTAAGCTGAATTTGCAAGGAAATAGAGCTACTCTTCTTAGGACAACTGGGTTGCCTGATTTACTGAGGGGATTTTTTTTTCTCCACACATCCAGTGAGTACTTTAGTAACTTTCTCCTTTGTTTAATAACTTTTAGTCAATAACCGCTAAATAGACACCCTAATCCTGATGTCACTAATGGAACTAACTGGGTGGACTGCTAACCACAGGTCTTTGACTTTGGGATGGGAAATACCCTGCTGGGGACCCTAAAAGGGAGACCTTTTGTGTCTGTTGGTGTGGCTGGAAATGGCCAGCTCACTCTGCAAACAGGGTCCTTAGATCATTTAGTTTGAAGGCACTTGCAGACAGTGGCTTCATAGTACCAAGAAACACTCCAAGGGGGTCATGCATAAGTCCCTGTCAGGCATAGTCCATTTGAAGTCTGCAGTCTAGGTGTGCCAATGATTGGTGTTGCCTTCCA
The DNA here is from genome assembly GCA_026781145.1 of Hippopotamyrus pictus. Classification (NCBI taxonomy): domain Eukaryota; kingdom Metazoa; phylum Chordata; class Actinopteri; order Osteoglossiformes; family Mormyridae; genus Hippopotamyrus; species Hippopotamyrus pictus. The sequence goes on from JAODLC010000028.1 coordinate 13,984,412, forward strand.
AGATGAAGGAGGGATCCAGAAAATATAGGAAAACAATGGCTGCGTGGGAGTCATTAGAGGACTCCCCAGTTCCAAACATGCACCTTCATCCATCCCTCTGACCCGCTATTTGCCTCACATGCAGTACAGGCTCTCTGAAGTCTGTGAAGTAGCTTTCCTCAGTGGAGCTCTGTGTTGTAAGCATCTAGTTACAGAGGGGAAAAGCAAAGGATTCGACCTGCTAGGGAAGGAAGCGGTGTTGTTCTAAAGCCTGGTGTCCTTGTCTTGCCTCTGCGACTCCTAGACTCTTCCACAGTCGTCTCTTCTCCCAGTAACACAGCAGTTGCAGTAAAATGTGGGTAGATGAAAACACAATTACACTCCTACATATTCATGAATGTACCTGTGGAAGAACATTCGAAATGGAAATTAGTCCATGGTATGACATTACAAGAAACATTACTAGGAAACAAGACAAGTAACTACAAATTTTGGTGATTAATTGAACTTGTTAAATGTCTAAGTTGAGGCTGGCTGGGCAAAATCTGACCTTCTAATTGCAGGTAAGGTTTAATGGAGTATTTTTACATTTTGTGTCATTGAGGGCTTTGGTGAAGAGTAACCTGCAATGGCCTGGCGCCCATCTAGAGTTGTTCCCTGCCTTGCACCCGTAACCTCTGGGATAGACTCCGGACAACCCGGGACCCTGAATAGGGCAAGCAGTTTCAGAAAATAGATGGATGGATGGATGGAATTGGTGACTGAAGGATTAGTTTATTTTTGTGTGTTGGGCTGACTACATTATCTGATGGTAAGTGAATATTGTGTCTTTTGTGAGTGAACAGTAGCAGCCGGTGGTATAATTACCTTCAGTGCACAAAACTCCGATTCCCAGCACTGCAGCAAAGACAATCTGCACCTTTCTGCTCCAGCACGGACTTTATTCTCAGGAACCCCGGGCTTAAAGTCTTTATTAGCTAGGTGAAGGGTTTGATAAACACACCACGGTATCAGCGACTGTTAAAGAATGACTGTTTCTGAGAGATTGCAAACTAGGTAGAAGGAAGCCAGTTGGCTAACTATCCGGAGGTAGTCCAGTGCTGGTTTAAGGTATAAATACTTTTGTGCCTGTATTGAGAACAAGCCTTTATTAACCCTGTTTTGCTCTCTCCACCCCCTACCTGAGAAATTGACTTGAGTGGTTTCAGTGCTCCTCGTGCACAGACCATCGTGTGGTGTTACGGTAACTGTTTATAATGGTACACCGTTTCCATGGCGATCAGAGTACTAACTGCAGTGGACTGTGCTTTGCGATAATGGCTGCACTTGTTCAGCTTTAGCCGAAGTGCTTCTGGATTGACGTAAACGCATCATCTCAGTACCTGGATAAAACCAGTAAATGGTGTATGCGGCCTTTTGATTTCAACTGGCTTCACTCCGTTTCATCCAGGGCTGCCCTCCTGCCATTTTACCTCAGACACTGTATCAGTGCGGGGCTTAAAAATCCTCGTGCTATGCGGCAGCAGTATCAGGGACTTGACGTGTGTGTCAGGCATCACCGGCTCGTCTTGTCCCCGACATGCAGGACTGACCCGTGTTCCTCATGCTGCTGGTCTGGATTTTTCTCTTTTTCCTTCTCTTTGTAGGGCACGATATACTGTAATCCTACAGTCTTCATTCCATAACAAATATATCCATGGAGTTTGACTCATTCTCTTTCAGTAAATGCTGGCGGTTATATTGCATTTTTTCTGGCTTTATGTTCCCTCAACAGATCATTCATCAGAGTCAGCAGCAGCTGCAGTGCTGAAAACCATATTTGGATGCAGTGCTGTGTTTCGATGCAGAATGATGCTTTGAAATGACACTGAAGTCCTGGAATCAGTCTGCCACATTCACTTTCTTACCGCTATTTTAGCACTTTTTTCGTACTTTCACTGTTCCCTGCTCCAGCTGTTTCATTTATTAATTCAACAAGCTGCGATTTGCAAGAATAAATGCTCTCACTCTTCTAGGCTGGTGGTTACGGGCTCCCAGCGTGAGGATAATGGTTCTCAGGTGAATGGTTTATAGTTGGTCTGCGGTCAGCACAGTCATTACTGCCCTCTACCCTTAAAAATGAGAATCTGCTCATATCCTCTTTCCTTTGTAGCGGAGAAACAGTCCACAGCTGTCCTGGTGGCTAGATTCCCCAAAGCGAGCCAGGGAAGGAGCTCTTTACTGCTCTCGCAGATTCCTCCAGGTGTCTAATGAGACTGAGTCTATGCCCTGTCCCTGATTAATCTGGCCGCCCTGAGGGTGTGGCTGACCCGTGCATCTGATTTGGGTGGGCTGGTGTCCCCGAGCTGCCCTTTGAGTGTGTCTCTGCTCGCCCTGTGATAGACTGGCATCCTCTGCTTCCTGACTCGCCGTAACCCTGCACTACAATAAGGCAGCATGGATAAAGCCGTCGGTTTGCCTTTTCACACAGCAGGACGCGAATACTTCACTGCCTTCCCAGTTCATTTATCATATGCTTAACATCCTGTTAATGGTGATTGACAGTTTTAAATTTTTATTTTCAGCAGTGGCCCCACCACACACACACGTGAATGTACCTGAGGGGTTAGGGTTAGGACTCCACACTCAGAGGTGACGCAGGTAGTAGCCTCACTCATGCTGTAAGCACCCTACGGCCTCACGAATAAACGGTGCGTTTTCTGCCTGTCACTGAGGCATTTATGAGCAATTAGCGTGTCAAACTTCAATTAGATTCACACTGATGAGGATCCTGGAGTACATTAATTATCAATGAAGCAGAAGTCAGACATCTTTCGTAAATGCTTACTGGATTCCTGCAGTGCAGGGACTCTAACTAGGTAGGCTAAAGCCCACCTCCAGATTGTCTAAGACCTGATTAAATTTGGGGAAGTTTCAGAATAAATAGGGTGTGCGTGGGCAGATGGCTGTCAGGAAGTGTAGCACCTGGCCATAGTGCCACTTGTCCCATGAGAATTTAGACTTGTGAAAAGGATGAAAGTGGTAAGAACACCCACAGTGAGGCAGTGTGGCCACCAGCTGGCTATTGGTTCCTACCCATTTAGCCTAATTAGTCTGTGACCCTAGTTATGGTGTATTTTAACTATGTATTTGACGGTATATTCAATTTTTTAGACAATTTTGCAATTAGGGGTTAAAGATGAGTTAAAGATATCTGGTCGGGGTTTATTTCAGATGGCAGTTTGTTGTTCTGTTAGTGTCTTGGCTCCAGGTTGTTCTCCTTCGAGAACTTTGCTATAAAAATGTGACCAACTAGCCGTGGTCCATCAGAGTTTGAGCTTGGCAAAAAAATCTGGATCATGGTCATGTTTTTTTCTGGAAAGAGGAGCCTCAGCTCTCCATCTGGAGCACTAAGTAGTGTCCTCATCATGGTCGGCCTGGTGCTGAATCAGCTTGGTGCTTCTCTTTTGAGGCCACATTTGCTTCCCGCTCTCACTCTGATAGACCTTTCGCTTATTTACTTGTCTAATCCAATACAAACACACTAATTACTTGGTAAGTCGATGGTGACTCTTGACAGTTATTTGCTGGATGTGGCTTGTTTAGTGTTGGTGTGTGTTCTGTGTTCTGCCTGGGCTGGCTGACATGTTAAACCTGTCGGCAGTCTGTTCAGCTTGTACCAGCTCAGCAGGGCTTCACGCACTACTAATGGTAAGTTCAAGCAGCTGGAAATTACTGGGGTAGATCTTCCACGTGGCCTTTTGCACTGATGTCCTTTTTACCGTGAAGGGCGTTGTTATGGGGTGTCTGCATCTCGTAGAACCAAGACGTTCGTGTGACACATCAGAATGATTAATTCTCAGGGTAAAATGATTAATGCACACGGTTGACTTATTTACAACAAATGTGCAACCAAACACATACATTACGTTTGAGATGCACAGTAGGATTTAATGATTATCCTGCACATATCACATCTTAAGCACCGTTTCCGTGCAAAGGCGAAGTATATTTAAATGCACATGCTGCTTCACACCGATTCAGTATCGACATCATTACAAACTGGCACCAGTTATTTATACTGAAACAGCTTTACTTAGTGTCAGCGTCACTGTCAAATGTGACACAAATATATTCCTACACTCATTATTTAAGCACAGCCCATTTACCATAGGTGCCGCATGTCGACTTCTCTTTCATCGTGGTGGAACTGGGTGAGAGAGAGAGACTAACTTGGGACATGAAGAGATGGTAGGCGAAGGAGGTTAGGGGAAGATTGACAGGAAATGAGGGGAGGGAGCCAACGTGCGCAAAGCAGAGATGAGAGGACAGGAGACTCAGCAGACAAGGTAAGACGGATGGCAGTGGAACTAAGAGTGGTGGCGAACAGGGTGCGGAGAGACGGGAAAGCAGTACAGTGTGAGATGGACCAACAGGGCAGGGTCAGAAAGCGACACAAGAAGCTGGACACGACAGACATGTAAAAGATCGAAACTGTAGTGCCGTTATCCCCCCCAGTGCCTGCTACCCTTCAAGAGTCATGTGATTACACACTGCGGCAAATTGGCCCCTGCTGCTCATTCCGAGATTTGTCACCCCCCTCCTATCATTTATCTTTGTAGCACACCTGCCTTTTTTGTTCCCTAAATAAGTCTGAAACAAGATCCTTCAAAACACCCATGAAAATCCATGGACTAAATAAACGTGGATCTGCTCAGGATACAAGATCAGACAGACCATGGCGTTTGAACTGAGTCCCACTCGAATACAAAATGCACTTGTGTAACCACTTCCAAAAACCGTTCTGTTATTTGCTGCACACAGTGTCTCAGCCAGGCAACAGAGCTGTATAGATGTAAAGTATATAGAATTCAGCTGGGAAGCAATACCCTGTATGTTTGGAACTATGGTATAACATCTTTATAGTTGTAAACATGCAGCCATATTGAATTAAACCTTATTAGCATGGATAGCATGAACTAAGATGTAATATGGACTTCTATGAGAAGCTGTGCAAATCCAGGACTTTCTGAGTTATAACCTCGACCAGAGTTTGTCCCATCTTTAGCCAGCAGGTGTCAGTCTCACTTCCACAGATTGGTCTGCTGTATGGTTCAACGGAGCGCAGACAGTAAATATTTTAAGGCTTTTAGTTTAAGGCTTTAAAAAAAAAAAAAAAAAATTAATAATTAAAAAAAATATATATATATATATAGGGTTAGGGTTAGGGTTACATATATATGTTAAGTAGTATAATTAGTAGATAGCTGGCCGTTTTCCCACCTGTGTAGGTCAGCTACTCAACCTCAACCAACTCTGTCATAGATTCTGTTTGATTTGAGCTCCTAGGTATCACTGCTAAGTTATCTTTGATGTTTGAGTGGTAGAGAAAGGAAGCAGTTCTGCGAGGCCCTCCACATCCTACAGCACTGTCTTGAGCACAGTAGACAAATGAATTTCCAAGCATCTCTCATCCATTGTAAGCACCAATCAGGGTGTGGTCCCTGGATTTCCCGACTTTGTGTGGACATAGGCCTGTTATCAACACTTTCTAGTCCAGAGTTCTGCTGCTTGTCTACCTTTCCACCGCAAGGGGGTGCCGAAGCTGGCACTGCAGTCTCATACCATGTGCAAGGAAGGACTGTTACACAATACCCGGACCCTTTTTTTCTGGGATAAAATTGTGCACTGTCCTGACATTTATGAATAAACCATATAATGTTTAATGTTCATATAACAAGCCATAAACCATATTTATTTAAGCCAAAGTTATTAGACTACTCAGTGTACAATAAAACTAGTAATTATAATAAGAAACGAGTATAATTTGTTCTAAAAACATCCGTTTCATTTTTTTGATGCAGAAATTTGATCTTTAGGCTAACAATTGACTGTATGGAGGAAGTGACCGATTCATCATCTGTTTATGCAGCTATTCCTACAGATGAGATGCAAGAGCAAGAAAGTGAGTTTGAATGAAAGCACAAGCTCTGAGTCATGGACTCTTTGATTAGTCAGCACAGGTAGAGCGAGGGAGCTGACCAGTCTCTCTCACGTAAGGTGGGTCTGCTGGTGCTCTCTATCTGGGGGAGAGCATCTTCATTATGTGTCTGAAGACCGAACTGAAAAATGAAGGCACATTGCTAATTTATATTTCTATATTTTATGAGCTTCTACCTTTTACTTAGTCACATTACTTATTCTCAACTTTTGTCTGGTTCAGTCATATGGAACAGAATCTACAGGACCGACGCAGCCTGTCGGTCTATTTTGTTATCTGTGAAATCGGCATATACCTTTCTATCTGGCCTCTTGACACAGTATGTTTGCTCTAATAGGACCTAGGAGAAGCTCAGAGCTAGACAGTGGGAGAGATCATGCTGTTTTCCATTAAAATATTCCCCTCAGTCCTACTTTGCTGTCGCTGGAATAGTGGCAGTATAAAAATTTGATTCCTGTGAATGCCTGAATGAGCTCCACGAATGAGACTTAGCTTTTTAGTTGTGCCTCTCTCTCTCGCTCGCTCGCTCTCTCTCTCACTCACTCCCCCCGCCCCCTACAGCCAGTTTAACAGAAGGCTGCTCCACTGCAGTCTTTCTGCCTCCCTGATTTGCTCTTCCCTCCGAGCATTTGCATAGGCCAGCCCATTTCATATCTTTTTTTCGTCTTTCCCCCTCCACACTATCCCGTTCTCTGCTTACTTTGACCTGAGCTGGGTGTTTCTGTCATCTGCTTACCTCCCTCGCTCACCTTGACTGCCGGTGCTTCTTTCTAGGCTTGGGGAGTGCAGTGATCACGGAGTTAACTAGACCCCTGTCTTTAGGACAGAGAAGGAGGGAAAGGAGGCTCAGCGAGAGCCGATGCTGGCTGCTACCCGCAAGAGTGCATCAGACAACCCAGCGAGGAGGGCTGTCTGCTTTAGGGGGTCTCCCCAGGATCCAGCAGGCTTCCTCTAAGGATCTGACTTGCTGAGACTCATGGGGGCCGATTAGAGTCCTCTGCTGAGTAGGAAGCCAGCTCACTGCACCAGTAGAGGGACAGCGTGGGAAGTCCGGCATCTCTGCTTTTCACCTGAAGGACCATCAGTTTGACGTTTTGGGCCCCGAGTGGTCGCCGGCTGGGATCACGAGTCCCGCCGTCATGAGCATGCTCACCTCCATGCACCCCGTGCCGTGAGCCCACCTCTCCTCTGGGCATTGACCATGCGCCCCCCGTGCCGCTTCCACTGGACCCCCTGGCTGTGGTCTCTGACCTTGGGCTGGATGGTGGGCTCCACTTGGATATCTTCCGCCAACGGCCGCAGGGAGCTGCCCCATCTGGAAAAGCACCTCCGGGGCCACCACGCCCCATCCGCACCGGTGTCCATCTACCGCTTCCCCGCATCGCTGCGGGGCAGCCACGGTGAGCCCCTCTCCGGCAGCCCAGCACGCAGGACTGCTCACAGCACCAGCAGCTCCGCGCCGGTCTTTAGAGGGTCTTGTTGCAGTGTTCCAGTGCGCAGGGGATCAAGAGGGAATTAGTTTACCAAGGAGAGCTGGTCTGGGTGCTCCACATCTCTGCTGAGGGAGATATTAAAATAAAGCTTTTTCTGTGTGAGGGCACCTTCTAAGTGTTTAACTCCGTGAAGCATTCTTCTTGGGTGCGAAAGCAGTTGCTTCCCAGTTCCACCGCTTTTCTAGTTTATTTAAACTCCTATCCGTGGACTGGCTTTTAAAAGATGCAAGGCACTGCATCTGGTGTCACAGTGACACTTTCCAGGTATGTGTCATTTTGTGGAACATGGCTCCACTGCTTGTAATGGGAGCAGGACTGCTGCAACATGTCAGCAGTGGAGTGTGGTCTTTCCAGCACGACTTCCTGAGTATTTTCTGAGCTGCTCTTAGACAGGTGGGATGGGTGGAGCAGCATTTGGGATTGTCTGTATGTAAAACACACTAACGACGTCAGGACAGGTAGCAGCTCCAGCTCATTTGTTAATGATTTGACTGTCTGTAGGCACCGTGCTGGTAATGTTATTAGAGGGCAGTGGTTTGGCTCACAGCCATAGGTGATCATGTGCTTGGAGAGAACTCTCTGATTCACAGCCATGTATGAATGTGTTCTTGGAGGAGAGTCTTTGACTCACAGCCTTGAGTGACCATTTTCTTGGGGAGGACTCTGACTCACATCTATGTGTGACCATGTGCTCGGGGAGGGAGGACTCTCTGACTCACATCCATGTGTGACCATGTACTCGGGGAGGGAGGACTCTCTGACTCACATCCATGTGTGACCATGTGCTCAGGGAAGACTCTGACTCACAGCCAAGTGTGATAGTGTGGTTGAGGAGGACTCTCTGACTCACAGCCAGGGGTGACTGTGTGCTTGGCGAGGACTCTGTGACTGACAGATGTGAGTGATCGTGTTTTTGAGGAGGACTCTCTGACTCCCAGCCAGGGGTGACTGTGTGCTTGGCGAGGACTCTGTGACTGACAGATGTGAGTGATCGTGTTCTTGAGGAGGACTTGATAGACTCTAGTCTTGTAAGTCATTAAAGTCATGCGGCTTTACTGTATATGTAAGGGCTCCATGCTTTGCTTTGTATTATTAATCTGGCCATGTATTTGCTAGACTTGTATCCTCCCTGTCTATAGTGAACAGAGTGAATTTTCACCAGTACCTGGTGTGTAGAGTGTTTTTTACTGTGTACAAGGTGCTTTGTGCAGGGCAGTATGTTTTGCTCAGGGTACTGTTTGAAGCATCTCATGTATGATTAGAACTTCTGTTGTTTTAGGCTAGAGAGTACAGTGTCTGGTATGGACTTCCCAGTATCCCAGAGACACCCGGGTAATGCTCTTCACCGCTCAGGTTATCCTTTCGTATCCAACAGGTCCAGCAGAGGCTTTGGTCTCGATCTGCGGGAATATTCTTGAACCTCATCTTTGGTGAAGACTTTCTCTCCTGCACGGAGTGGATCTGGCTGCTGAATAAGTGACCCGCGTGTGCTCTTTGATCTCCTCTCTGCTCGGCCTGAGTACCTTCACAGTATCTGCTGTAGTGCTTGGGGTTGGCACTAGTAAGTCACTTTAAGGTCTGCCAGCAAGGCGATGAAGTGACTGGGCACTGTGCTGAACAAAGATGTGAGTTCAATAGGGAGGGGTGGGTGGGTGGGCAGACAAAGGCTGCATGATGCTGAGTGACATCCTGGTTGGGACGCCAGCTGAAATGCTCACTGGGAACTGTGTGGAGCTACATTCCATCGTCATTAAATGTTCGATAGTACAGACGCTTCACCTGCAGTGGCTGACTTGGTGCTGTCCGATCAGCAAACTGCAAACTGTATGCAGTCACAGTCACGGTGACTCATTGCGACCAGGCCTCCGTCACAGTAGCCTTCCTGCAGGAGAGGCACCTGGATGAGGAGCTTGTTGTAGGGCAGGATACAGGGTACTTTAATAGGAAGAGAGATGGGCTGACCTGTATCAGCAAGCAGAAGGCAAGCTGAGCACATTGCTCCTTGTTCGCTTTCACGCAACAGCTTCCCTCCACTCTCCCCGAAGGGGGGTGCAGCTCTCATCTCGTTGCCTTTTCATTCAGAGGCTTGTTTGATGGCCGAGATTGCAGTGCAATCTGTAGTGTACAAGGGTAAGCTGACAAGCTGCCTCCGAATGTCAGCATGAGGAGTGCGGCGTCTCAGGTGCCATTTGGAGTGTACTGCTGGGGCAAGTGCAGGAACCGGCCCAGATCTGACCCCACAGGCAGAAAGAGGGGCACAGTCATATGGCTTGTTAACCCGGTCATGTTGTCCTTGCAAAAAAGAGCCAATGCTGACATTGGTATTATGAGTATGAGATGGGAGCGGAGACCCTATGTTGTGCTGGTGATGCTGTGAATGGGCTGGCTGTGAGAATCACATGAAGCTCAAATCCCCCGGGGGGACTCTAGTCTGCTGTTTTTGGGAGTGTCGGTGATGAAGGACCTGATGATGCGGTTGCACATTAATAACTATGCTGGTTTTGTGGGTTTTTCATCACTGAAGCCCTCAGTGAATTGAGGTCCAGGGGGACCTGCAGTTTTACCTGAGAAGTTATCAGCCTTTTTTATTCCCCATGTAGAAACTGAAATACTGAGCACGCAATAAGGAAATGGGCGATTGTCAAATGCATGGAGTGACGGCCCCCGCTCTTCCCAACCTCGATCCTGCACTTGAAGCGTCTGGTCACTCCTCCCCACAGGTACAGCTGATAGACTGTGTAATGTGTGCCGTCTTTGGGTATCGTAAGCCACACATCATGATTACGAGGTGCCAGCTTTCCGTTCAGGACCAAACGTCTGCCTATCTGTCTTGATGCTGAAAGTCTGTTCGGTGGCTTGATATTAAATTGAACTCTGCTCTTTGGTACGTGCTTCTCTAAGACTTAGGGGATCTAGACTGTGCCTTTTGCAGGCAGCAGTTAGTCTGCTCCCGCGTCGTTTCAGTTACTGCAGTTCATATGCTGTCCAGCTGGGTTATTCTAACACAACTATTATATCACGATTGTCAGGGATTAGCTGATGTGATCCAAGGACCATGTTTAATACATGTGAGCGGTGCCCGCAGCACAGTGACCTGCCTAGATATTTGATGGTGACCTTTTGGCAGAACAGGCACCCGGCAGGCGAGATGTCAGGATCATACTTGTGCGGTTTTCTCGCTGCTCCATGTCCTTTGGGTGTGGTACACAGCAGAAGGTAGTGACTCGCATGCAGAGAGACCGCAGGCAAATGGAGGGGGTTTGCCACGAATGAAAAGTCCCAGTTCGATTTACTGAGACAGACAGACCATGACTGTTTTACATGCTACTGTGCAATGCTTCAAGACTGGCAAATATTGATAAATAAGAAAGCCATGAATGAATTACAGTGTGGTTTCCAGTCTGCATATTGGGTAATGTCCTCTTCTGTACTGTTTAAATGGCATTCCTCCTCTTTACATATGTTTTTCAGCTGGAGAGATTAATCCGATTGAGCAAAGAGAAATAGGCATGCCAGAATTTAGCTCTGTATCTGAAATGTTCTCATCTTAGGAATTTTATTATAGGAATACTTGATTTTTAAAGGCACTGTATGTTCATGCAGGAAATTAGTTTTCCGTAGAGTGAGGTATTTGATCTAAAAGGAGTATAGTACTTGATATGAAGTAATTGGTGTTTTGATGGAGTGTATTCAGTTTGGAAACATTGGGTGGTGTGTCCCCGCCCCCCCCCCCCCCGCCAGGTCTGCCAGGGAAAAATGGGAGCTTTCTGAATAGCACTTCAGCAATCAGAGCCAGCAGCCGTCTTCTTGTTACAATGAATTCTTGAAAAGAAATCCGTGTGGGAGTCTGAGGAATCTGATGTTTGATAGATCCCGGTGCGTAGCGGTAGGTACCTGTTTAGCTTTGAAATCCCCTTGTTTCTGATTCCTTACTGTCTTTAAAGTGTCAGGACAGGGCAGGCAATCCTGTTGGCTCTGACGAGTGGGTAAACGTCTGCTGTAGGCCTTTGATATTGGTGTTACGGTAATCTCACATCCATAGGGACATCCTGGGAGAGATCAACGTCAGTGTCTGTGTTTGGACCACACCGAATTACCACATTCACCAGTTGCTTGTCCTAATAAAATTTCCATACAGAGACCTGTTTTCATAAGCCTGATTTGCACCAAGCATTGGCTACTCAGTTTGTACATCGTGATGATTTTATGGGCACAGGGACCATGGAACATGGAGCCAGAAGCACGAATGCAGGCTAACCAGATTGGGGTGATGGAGAATATGGCCGCATGCTGGTGTCGGGTGAAGAGCCTGATGAGATGCTTTACCTCATTCTGCCCAGCACACAATGAGCATGGACGCCCCGCTCGTTAAGCCTTAGTCTCCCTCCGTCTCTAAATCCTCCTCGTCTCTGTTGTGCTCAACATGATTTGTAGGAACATCATTAGCTGTTCTGTGCTTGCTGAGTTGAGCATTTCTGAGGCTCATTGTAGTATGTGAGAACTGCTGGTCCCTGTTCAGGCTCTCCTGACGAACCCCAGACCTCTTGGAGAAAAGACTCAAACTTGTCTTTATGATGCACAATGCTGTCTAGTGTCAGTCTGTTCTATTATAAGGCTACACCTGTAATTTAACGACAATCATTGAAATTCACTGCAGATATCTTGGCTGCAACGTCCTATTGCCAAGACTGTATCTGAGACAGAGGTATGGCTCACCAGCACTTGCCTATAGAGGCAGAATAGTCCCAGGAGAGAGGATGCAACGGTGAAGTGGCCACTATCTATTGAGCGGCCAACAGCCCCCATGCCCAGGAATGTGAGTTGAGGGCAGAATAAGGAACAGGCACATCTTACCGCCTACTATGCAGCAACAAGCCCCAGTGGAATCACACAGGAAGAAAGTCATCAGATTTTTATATTTGGTTATTTAACACTGTGTTTAAATCAGTTTTCTGGTGAAATGTGGATGGAGTGATAATGTGAGTTTTCTGCCCCCCCACACACACCTTACTTTCAGGTTCACAGCTTTACACCTGAATGCACCAGGAAAGCACCCTCATTGATTTTTTTTTAACCTCAGACATTGCATATTCATGGGCAGCTGTTAGACACAATATGAGGTTTAAAAAACAAAAAACAGACCAATCACCGGAAAAGGTAACAGTGAAACTGCCTGCAATGTCCTCCCTGCGTTTGAGTTTGTCTTGCACAAACTAGTCACCGCTTCACATCAGTCTGATTTCAAAGGAGGTCTGGCTGGATGGAAGACAGCACTTTCACAGACGAACAGAGCAGCACACAGGTGCTCATACGCACATGGCTGGCAGGTTTTTGTTCTTTGGGGGCCTGTCTTGGCATTCTCTTGATGATGCTTTTCTAAAAGAGGTACAATAGCACAGCTCTTCTTGGCACTTATACTAGAAACCATCGAGTTACAAGTTAGTACCTTTAACCGTCAAATGCAGTCTGCTGCTTATTTAATACAACCCGCTCAACTGTTCTCCTCTGAAAAACCAGAAATAGCCAGTGACAGATTTCCGGAAGGATTTCGAAAAAGGAAGCTGATGTAATACTCCTGTTATACCCAGTATTTTACTGAGGATTTTGGGAGTTGTTCTCAGAGGAGGATGCTAATTGGCATGTTTTTCCCCTCACTCTGGATCTTCTGCTATTGACTCTGCATACAAGTCACTACCTGATAGATCTTCTGTTGCTCAATCTGTCATGCCATAAAAGCAATGTAATCTTCCAACATTGAACACCCTCTTCCAGTTGATGTTGATTGAGCTTCATCTTGAGTTGAAGTGTGTCACAATAAGCTTGCCATGACCCCTTCTCCCTTCCCCTTTTGTCCAAGAGGGTAGTGTGACCTCCTTATATCTGCTCTCCAATCAGGGCCATCGTGTACACTGCCTCCGTGGTGTTCCTGAATGCTCTGGTCCATCAGTGTTGCAGGTGCTGATACCTGATCCCTAGTACTTTGTGTGGCCCAAACAGTGATATGTTCTAATAACAGAAAACACTGTAACATGAGCATAAAAGCAGTTGATGGTCTGTACCGTAGAGTTACTCACTTTAGTCCATAATATAACTTTTTTGCATCACAGTAGCAGTCGCGCTGCGCTGCAGGGTCTGGCTCCTCCGCTGCTTGTGTCACTTGATTTGCAGCTGACAGGAGCCCAGCGGGCACACAGTCCGAGTTGTGAGCCCGCCTGACAAATTCTTGGACTTGTGATGTAACTTGAGTGTGTGCCACAAGGGACACAGGAAGGCACACGCCGTTACTTGGGTCAAATGTGTCAGAATAGAGAAATGGGCTTCCTGCTGTCACTCACGCTAATCTCCTGGCAGGCCACATTGCAAAGTAGCGAAATGACAGGTACAAGCAAAAAGCAACGGAAATATGATGCTTATTATGGAAAATGTCATGCTCCCTGTGGGGCTTATAGCTATAAAAACCAGCATCTCCCTTTTGGGGCCATTTCTGGAAACTTCATCGCCTCTGCTAGCTCCTCTTTGCACATTAGATCCCTGTTAGGCAGGTCTGAGATGTGAGTGGATGTAGCTCCTTAGATCAATATTCCATGTCATGTTGGTTTTAAAGACTATTCTAAAGAGGGGATCAGGGATTTGTGTGTAACGGGCATGTTTACTGGAGCAGCCCAGAAGGAGCACTTTTCAACATCATGTTATTATTGGCTTCCTTCCAAGGTGTAGTTAGCTCACCTACATTGTATCCTTTTGAGAAGTGTTGGAATTACAGGGGAGTCGTATGTCATGATTCTATTGTCCCTCTCTGTCTATTTGATGTCTTGCTGCTGACTCTGCCTGTATGTGGCAGAATTCGGCCAGTGGACTGTAGGGTTTTTGTGTGCCACAGTCCCGTGCTGTCAAAAATCTCAATATGACAGATGAGTATAAGAATCACTTCACCAATTCATACAGGCACACAATGAAATGAAGAGCTCTTTGTGCTGACTTGACAATGGCCATAAAGTTCATGGTATCTCCCTCAACAACAAATTATAGTTTTGAAAGCAGCATTTGGCAGGGGGGGTTGTCATGGCAACAAAAGGGCCAAGGGTGGTACCATGTCTCCAAAAGGCCAGGGAACCAGAATAATCAGGATAGATGGCATATCGTATAGGGACAATAAACATTAACAGGGGTAGTATAGAGCAGCACATTTACACAAAGCATACATCGGGCTCTGTCTTTGCACCAGAGAACTTCACAGAGAACTGTCCTGAAGCTGACCGTGTTTTTCTATACGGTACCCTGGGTGAATCCAGTCTGGGAAGAACATACCTTGCCCTCACTGTAACTTTGTTCATTATTCACTTTTATTTCATTGTTTTTTTATTGCTACGTGTTTTTTCATTCCTGTCACTGAGTTGTCTTTCTACTTTATATGTTCTCAACATGACATACTTTGAGTTGTCACAGCTAATGCTTAAATTCCATCTTTTTCCTCATCTGGCATTAGGTTGTGAATTTCACGGTGATACTAATTCCTCAAATGGGATTCTTGTCCTCTTCTAGATAATGTGCTTTTAGGCAGTTAAAGTGGTACTCATTGAGGCGGAGCCAATGAAACGGTTCAGGGTGCCATGACCTCACCGGGGCCCTGCATCAGCTTTTTGGGAGGCGTCCCACCTGTTCATTCAGGCAAACGTGCCGTAAGGACCAATCTGACCTGGGCATGGCCTGACCACTCCTCTTCTTTGTGGTGTTTAGACTTTGTGTTGACAATTGACAGCTGGCTGGGTGCAGCAGCCATGTGACATAGGGAGCCGTCATGCTGATGTCCTAGGGGATCATGAGGATTATACTTCTGTAATGTTTAATAATCAAAACCTACGTATACAACATGTAACTGCGGAAATGCTTATGCTTCACTCTACCTGATGGGGGTGGGAGGGAGGGGGGCACAGGGTGATGCCAGGGGCCTTCGCGGTCTTGCTGGGGCACTATGGCGCGTTCCTTGAAGCTGTGTAGAGTGAGGATATAAGCAAGGTGTGAGATGAGTTAGATATGTTATTTGTGAAAAAGTGTTTATTGATTTATTCTGGCTTGTAAGTGACCCAGATTCTATACAGCAGTCTTCAGTCATGGTAAATACTTAGGGATTCCAAAGAGTCTGGCTTCTAGGGTCTGTCTGTGTCCCTGTTGAACAGCTCCTCCGACCCCCTCCCCGAAGGCCCATGCTGAAGCCCTACTTTAATCATTCTCTCACTGGTGGAGCTGTTCTGTTATCGCTCAGCTGATAGATTCCTCTCTGGCGACTTTCCCCTTAGAGAATAGAAACCCCCCCCCCCCCCCAAGCTCTTTAAAGTTGGCTGTTTGAGATATAAATGGAAGGATGGGAAACTGATAGCAGGAGCTCTGGCAAGCGTTTGATCAAAGTGACCCAAATATACTTTTTTCCTGCATTCAAATGCAGTGTCTGTCTGATGTTTGACGTCCCCTCCTGGTGAATATCCACAGAAGGGGTGTGGGCACGACGACAGTGCTGCTATCACTGCCTGCCTGCCAGTGATGTCTTTATTCTGTGTGTCGGCTTGTGTGATTCGGTTTCCCCTCAGCACTGCTTCATTATTCACGCTGTTATACAGGTTCGATCATGAGCTGGTCATGAGTGAGGGCCCCTGATTCATCCACATGCTGAGTTTGTCACTGGCACCCTGGGTCACCACTGGCATTGGTGCGCAGTGAGGGAGCAGCTCAGAATTAATGTCATCATTAATAAACCAGGGGCTGTAAACATGACATCAGACAGCGTGCCAGTGTAACCATCGCTGTATGTGTGCCAATCCTGCGGGGCCATGGGCAGCAGCCAGTTGGGCAGAGGCCCCACTGGCCGTGGCACTGGGATGTGAGGAGACAGCAGGCAATAAGGCCTCTGCATGCACTCTACAAATGTACAAGATGGTGTTGACACAGCTGGTGGGTCTGTCAGACCCTCTGCTGCTCCGTTGTAGCCTGAAGGACACAACAGTGTGTTTCATCTGTCTGCACCCTTTGGTATTTCTGCAGCGGTCTGCTCCTGCATTAATGAATTCAGCAATCACACTGCAATTTATCGAGAATTAAATCCAAACTATTTGTTGTGAAGGAAAAGGAAGGATGCAGGTGAAAAGATTTAGTTGTTGAAAGTTGGTGTGTTTGATTGTTGTGTTCTAAACCCTTCACACTCTTCTTGCCTGAAGTCAGAGCAGTGTACCAGCTGATTGGCTCAGACTCAGACTGCTGTTTTCTCCCCTATCCCCTATTCAGATGACTGGCTCAGAGATACTGACATGGGGCCTGCGTTCCCCAGATTGCTGCCTTGTCCCGAAGCCCTGCTTGACACATGATGCTGTTTGTGTGGTTGCTGCTTTACCTTCTCAGTGTCATAAGCTTTTTTATCCTCTTCATTTGAAATGGTGACAGAAATCTGCCGTTATGTTTCTCTGACCATCTTGTTTATAGATGATTGTAAATCCCTTTTTAACCTTAAATTACAAAGACATGTCAGGTTTTGTTGGTCAGTTTAAACGGGGTATTTGCTCACTGAGTTGTCATGCATACTCCCTCATTTGGCTGTTATTTTAGCTGAGAGCTAAGGACTGGTCCAACACAAGGTTTTCCCCAAAACCCAAATACTTACATTATGTAACTTCTTGTAACTTTTTGTACAACACCGCCTAGTGGTGTAATACGTGCTTGGGGTTAGCGGGAGCTATTCTGCACACAAACACAGTCTCGTTTTTGTTTATAGGTATAAATAGCAGAGGGCTCAGCATATTCTGCCTGTTGTATTGTCTGTGTCGATTATGAGATGCAAGCAGGCGGGCAAAATGACTCAGACGCAGCCACAAATATAGGACTGAGGGTTCTTTAAAGAGGAGCGAGGTGACATGTCTGCAGACGGCTTCCAGTCGTGCTGCTTTAATGAAGCACCACCGATAGGGGTTCTGACCTGAGCTCTGTCTGGTGTTCCTCCAGCCGGCACCACGTTCATCTTCGGCAAAGGCGGAGGGCTCATCGCGTTCACCTGGCCTGCCAATGACCGCCCCAGCACCCGCACGGACCGCTTGACCGTGGGCTTCAGCACCTCACTGAAGGACGGCATCCTGGTGCGCGTGGACAGTGCCCCCGGCCTTGGAGACTACCTCATGCTGCACATTGTGAGTAGGCCATGTGTTCCATGTCTTGTCTGCACCGCTCACACTCTCCAACAAATCACTGCACCTCTAATAAAGCCGAATATAAATTGCTCAATTAGTCGACCCTGGCGGATACTGTAGAGCGTGGGGAAAATTAAAGGCATGTTAAAGTAGGGCTGTGAACCAAAAATACTCCCCAGGCTGCTTAGCACTAAGCCTTTCAGCCTGCGATTCTTTCTCCGGGGCTGCTCTCCGGGACCTGATAGGTTTTCCCAAAGGGGCACAACTTGGTGGGATGTGCAGTGTTTTCCTGTGAGCAATACTCTCTGAAAAACTGACCTTGTAGGGATGTCTCAACAAAGTACGTCTCCTTTTAGTCAGCGTTTAAACTAAAAGTGTAAGAACTTTCTTATATGTTTTTGAGTTGATATAGGTAGTACTGGAATGTGTAAATCAATCTTTACACATTCAAGGAGAAGTGAGTGTGTAGTGCATACATAGGCACGTGTGTCTAGTAGACTGTAGGAAAATTCAAATAGTCAGTGATCTGTGGCAGTAGCCTTATGCACAATTATCTGTTGAAGCTCATTTGCACAGTAGCCTGCACTCCACTTGCTTGAAGCTGAGAGGAAAACTCTTGAATGTTTTACTCGTCACATGTTTTGTCTCAGTAGGGCCTTGTTCCGATCTCAGTACTGATCGCTGGTGTGCTGATAGTCCCTGGTTCCCCAACCCAGATATGTTCTTTATTAAAGATGCATTCTCACTGAATTTAACTATAGTCATTTTACCTTATCGGAAAAAAGAATCAATCACCTTCGAGACTAACAGAAGTATGCAGAGGACCAGCACTGCATGCCCCTCTGGCCTTGATTTTGGGAAGGTGTCACATCCTTTCTTTCATGTGTGCCAATCTCCTGTTCAGCTGTAAAGTTAGTGTTTGGGTTCTGCAGTCACACTGTAGTATATAATCTGCAGAGTGGCTGTCCTCAGTCTGCTCTGTTCTGTGGGAGCCATGCTTTTGTGGTTTTTATTTAGACTGAAGGGTTTATTTCCTGGTGGCGACATCCTATTCTTTTGAAAGGGTTTTGACTCCATCTGACCACATCTAACAAGTTTTTCTTAGAAACTGTGAGCTTGCTTTTTTAAAATAATGTCTTAACAGGGAGCCCTTGGGTCCTGTTTTGTAATCCACACCATGCTACTTTTCTGCTAAAGGATGCTTTCGTCTGTTAACCCATGGAGGAGACTCTAATTACTCTGTGATTGACATTACTCTGTGATTGACATTACTCTGTGATAATAGAATTACTCCAGACATGGTGCACCTGAAGACCATTAAACCTGGTGTAGGAGAGGTTCTGGTCCTAACTGATTGTGCAGCTCTTTGAGCCCAGGGGCCCAGCCCATTCCCTGGGCTCCAGGCTGCCATTTTGCCAGTGGACGTCCATGCTTTAACATTTGTGGGCTAAGCCAGGGAACTCACTGAGGGACACCTTGTTGAAGATCCTGAGCGCTAACTAAATGTCAGCGATCTTAAAATGGGTCACCTCAGAAAAGGCACTTAGCTTTACTCTAAGAGAGTCAGAGCATGAAATATAAGACCTAAAGATGCACTGGACTCATATACCGACTGTTTTGAAAACTGGCTAGGCTCTCCTTAATTTTAAATTGGAATATTTGTGGGTAAGTCTGCGGAGTATGTTTAATTCCCTCATCCGCTCTAAGATGGAGGCAGCTCCTCTACTCAACAGCCAAGCCACGCATCTGTGGGAAGAAGCCTTCTGGTCGTTAAGAGCAAATGCCTTCTTTTCTCTGGTGGCCAGCTGCAAGCCGGTGCATAATCAGGGTGGAGGTGTAATGCTCTCTGGAGCTCCCCTCAGTGGGAGGCCGAGGGATTTGGGCACGGACGTGGTGTGCCGCCTTAATTGGTATGGCCGGCCGCTGTATCTGTTCTCAGGCGGACCTTGCAGACCAGCCTCTGTGCCAAAGTATTCAGCTAGAGCACCAAGGCCATTTTCAGAGAGCATAGGGGCAACATCAGTTGTGTGTTGATGTTTCTGTGCAACAACTACTGGCTTATTAGGGCTCAACATGAGCCCTGGCAATATGGTTGGCAAACAGAAACAAAATTTTCCCGGAGGTAATCCCCCCTCCCCAGGTTAAATACATTAACATATTAGTGTGCATTTCTTTAAACATCTAGGCACTGGCGCAGTGAGTTGTAGTTCTTGATACATGCCTGCAGACTGAAAATTTTTAAAGTAGCTCAGTATTAGACCTTTTTTTGCCTGAAGTGAAGAGTTAGTGTTACTTGACTGAAATGTAAGGGGGATGTGGCCAAAACTGGCCACTGCGTGATACGCAGTTAGACTGTGTTTCTCAAATAGGTCCTTTGACACAGTATGTTGCATGAGAAGATGATAACTCATCGATTATGCTGGGGACTGGGTTAGGATAAGGTTATACTTGCATGTTTGGGTGGTTTGCAAACACAGTGACAGATTTGGGGAGGTGATGTATGATGGCATTTTTGTTTGTTAGACTGATCTGGAATGACTGTATAATAAAGGTGGGAGAGGTGCACACAGAGAAAAGCACTGCATGGGTCAAACCAATGCACATGGACCCTCTGAGTCCCCTTGTGGCCACATTCACATCCGCACCTAGTGTGTGTGAGGGTGGGATGGCGTAACCCTGGACCAATTTGGATAAACTGGAAGGGTTCCTTCACACCTCAGTGAAACTCAGTCTTTCCCCAACCCTTGTGACCAGCACATACTTGAAGTACTTAGCCGAAAGCAAGGGATAGAATAAATGCATTTATAATAAATTGTGTTTGCAATAGGAATGCATTTTCAAAATTAGGTGTTTTGTAGGCAGTGATTGTTTCAAATGAATGAAAAGGTAGGGAAATGAGGTCAAGTAATGTATGTAGTTTTGATGATGAATCATCCTGCCAACTAAAGGATGTCCATGCAGAGGGAGAACCTCTGAGAAGGTCCTTGTCACACCCCATCTTCCTGCCTGTATTATTCGGAGTTCAGCTGGACAGCCGACTGGATTCTAATTCTGATTCCAGTACTCAGTGCTGCTACCATTCAGCCTTAATCTGTGCTGCCAAATGCATCACCTGATGGGTCAGATGGAGTCACGGGGTATGCAGAACGTGGTGCTGTGAACCTTCAAACACTAAACAATGTCGTTCTGCTTGCAAGAGAAACCTGCAGATCAGCAGGCCTTTTAATCACATGAGGACGGATAACCAGCGACAGGAAATGGGGCATATCAGTAATTCCTCTGTATGCTAGATAAAGCTGTTCTCCTTGACTAGTCCATGGATCAGCTGTGTTCTCCTAAATTCATGATGGAGATGAACAAACGCCACTGAGCATAAGCCCTATACCCCAGACACTGTATGTGTTCATTGGTATGCGTTGAATTTGGTGGGGCTGCTCTCCCAGATCAGGAGGGACCTTTTGCTTTTTGCACAGTCCCGCTGCTGAGGCAGACAGTGTTTCTGAAAGGGCAGCTTTTTGCCAGAGCAGTTCAGGTGGATAAAGCGGGTGTCTCAGAGGTGAAGGTGAACCAGGGCTAACACCCCCCCCCAAGCAGTTCACCCCTGAGGCCGCGATTCTATCCCATTATCTCTGATTCATGAATCAATACTCCAGTTTAATATTAAAACTTCTAATTCTTAGAGCCCCCCTTCGCCTAGGTATGGTGTGTCCAGTCATCCAGCTCCAGCCCCGGGGGAGAAACTGCCCCATGCTGCCTTTCTCCTAGTGATTAATTAATTCAATTTAGCCTGAACTGTAATTCCATGCTCCTCCTATGGTTGTGAGGGAATTGCTGTGGGGCTTGAGCGAGGTGCTAAACGGCAGACAAAGTGATGCAGGACGAGCATCCGGAGGTAAGTGAGTCAGTTTGGCGCAAAGTCACAATGTTTCAAGTTGAGCATGACGGGTCCTGCTAGGAAATGAGAATACAAGCATCCGCAAATATGGCAGCAGTCACAACTATTTGGCCTATGCTTTGGAAACACAGAGTTGAAGCTGGGAAGAGTAATGGCTTCCATGCTTGTTCATGGGATTTATTTTTTTTTGGCCAAGAAGAAATAAAAGGCAATCATATTGGTTAGTGTGTGTATAGTGCACATTATAAGTACTGTAACCCTGATATTTCGAAAACACAGTATCGATATCATGTTAATAATACACATGTGATAATATCGTAAATAATTTAGCGGCAGTAACTATCTGATTTACACTCCATCATAGTAGGTGGCAGTACCGCTTCTTAACGCTGGTTTCCAGCAGTGCTTAATTTGTAAACTTCGAGGTGGCAGAGCTCATAAAGAGCACAGAGACCAACTGCAACCACCATTATATGAGGGGGCGTATGTCAAACACACACACACACAACAATAATGCACTATTAATTACTTAAACACGCAACAATGTAATATATTCTATCAACTGCTGTTAGTTATATCAAACTAAAAGACAGACTTACCCTATTTGATGAGTGTAATGACCCAGAAGTTAACTTGGTTTACTTTATAAGCAAAAAAAGTGGATTTTTCTGTGCACATTTAGTGTGGTTTTTCCCTTTTCAAATCAAGTCAGATAAGCAAAACATGCCAGCGACGTGGTATTTTGGTGGACGTATTGCTTTGGTTTACTCTGAACTGAAATAAGAAGTTTGATGTATTTTGCATTCATTACAGTCCCATTTATAACACTCCAAATCAGGTAAAAACTGGAAAAAGTAAATAACATTTCAAATGAACTTGATGTCGTTAAAAGAAATATTAATGGATTTCATAAAAAGACGGGATGTTAGACACCCCAGTCTGCCGGAAGTCAACAGTAAGCACAGAAGGGGCCTTTAGCTCTGGTTGTCTTTTCACCATCCATTAAGCAGTGTAATTCTGCTTTTTTACAGTTTTACTTATAAACTCTCCACTTCACTACACTCATATTTTTGATGTAATTCATTTGCCAAAGAGACAAAACACACAAGCAAATTTAAAGATGAATTTAACTGATAGCATTATTAGAGCCGTTACGATACACTCGAATATTCGGTGCACCGGATATTGCCTGTTGTCGAATACATATTCATTATTCGCATGGTAAATATTCGAATTTTCGTAAAATCAGAACTCATTCTTGTCTGTTTAACAAAAGAACGAAAAACTAAAATGCAATCGATGGTCTTTTGTAATGTTTACAGCAGTCATGTGTTTTCTGATGTAAGGCGCTTTTCGGCAAACATCACGACATGCACATAAATAAATATAAAAATGAGATTGTAAAATAAGTATCTGACAACAGTAAAGACACGCTGTATTTAAAACATTATAGATATGCGCTGTTTTCGACATTTAAAGTGTTTTAAAAAACAAAATTTGCACGCAGACTGTTTTACGACTTGACGCCATTCGATCTACTGTAATTACGCAAAAAATGTCAGCTGAGGAGGACAGTATAGTCAACACTCCAGCGAAGTTTAAGTCGCAGGTGTGGAACCATTTTGGGTTTCCAAGAAAAAAGGCGATAAATTTATCATAAATGAAAATGTGACAAAATGCAATATATGCGGCTTACAACGTAAGCATTTACAGGTCGCGAAAACTTAAAAAGAACATTGGAGTACCATAAGTGAACTTTGAATATTGAAGTGTTGTCCAAATGAATGATAAAGGTTCTTCCTAGTCAGTGTAACAAGATAGTTATCCTTTATGCAGCAGGTTTTTTAGTTTATTTTCTACCATTTTTAAGAGTTTGTATTTCTGTGACATTAATGATAATTATTTGTCAGTTAGTTTGGCATGGCTGTGCTTAAGGATTGATAAAAGTATTAAAAGAAAATGTTCTAAGTACTTCAAATAGAAATAGTTCGATTTAGTCATACATTTGAGGGTGATATAACGATATTTTGGAGCTCAAAAAGGGTTTCAAGTGCATATTACAAGTTTTTGTCAAAGTCATTTGAAAATCATCAAACGATGTAAATATCTGGAAAAAAAAAATCTTCGTTTCGAAGAGATTTTATGATTTGCTGTTTCTTATTGTGACAATTTTTGTCATGTCAGGTTGCCATAACTTACATTTTTTAAATGTTTGTTTAGTTCGTGAGGTTATTTTTGTGAACACAACTTATATTCATATTCATGAATAAATATTCATATTCGCTTCCAAGTATCGTGATGTGTATTCGTATTCGCTACCCTCTGTATTCATTACAGCTCTAAGCAGAATTATAAGTATTTTGTTCAAATTTTCTGCTAGATATTGTGGTAATATCGTTATTGTGAATTTTTTTGGCCTCGATAATTGGGTAGTGAAAATCTGATACTGTGACAGCCCTAGTGCATATACAATGTAGGGCTCATGGTAAAACTTTTAGCCCTTGTGCTATATGCCCTGTTGGTGTTCTTTTTAAAATGTGACTTCAGTGTTAATCCTTCGGTGCCCTAGCGTGTGTCGTGGTCACATGCGTGAGTGTGCTACAGAGCGATCATCTCAGTATACATGGTCACCAATAGACCCACCAGAGTCATGTGGGACTCCAGCAGCGTGGCTTTGTTAGTTCTTAGTTGTGAGTCTGTTTTCTTCAGTAACATCGGGTTAGCCAGGTTTGTAAAACAATCCGACTGGGTTTTTCGCTTTTCAGTTCCATGTATAAGACATAGCTTTGTTTTTCACAGGGATTTTGAAAGTTTTAGAAAGGTGGATGCTCTTAAAAATCAGAATGACCTCTGGCTCCTTTCTGGTGAAGTACATTTCTAAAGCTCGGTAGTTAAACCCAGGGGTTCTTTTGCTGACCACCGTGAAGTTTGATTTCCAGGGTAAGTGGACAGGAAGGGTTCTGAGGATAAAAGCCCTGTATGCCAAGTGGTCCACAAGAGCCTATTACAGCTGCAAGGATCCAAGGGAAACTGTTACTGGAGTTGAATATGCCGCCTCTTTGCCTTCCTCCACTAGCAGCCTATTAAATGATCAGGCATTTTGACAGGGCCGATTACAGGAGTGGCAGCCCAGGGGAGCTGTCTGAGGTACCGTTCAGCCATCTCAACCCTCAAGGGGGTCACATCCCTGTCTGGCGCTGCCGAGGTGTAGCTTTCCTCCATCATTCCCCTCCTGTCACAGACTGGCTTTACCCTGGACATCAAGCTATAGAAAAAAATACCATAGCCATGGAAGCTAAGGTAATCGGCACTACTTTGTCTGCAAGGGATCCAAAGGACCTTGCACTGAGCCACAGTCCCCGTCAACAAGAGGAGCTTTAGGAACACTAGCATAGTTGGCAGGAAACATCTGTCCAGTGTAGGTCAAAGGCTTGAAAGATGATATTTGTGAAGGCCAGTGATATTTGACAGCGGGCTTTTATAATTGGGAAGCCTTAGAGTGATATCACAGTACTGACAGAGTAAATGAACGAATCACCATATTGCTGTGATCTGTAGTCAGCAGGGCCCCGGCACTGAGCCTGTGGCCGGTGGCTCATGCTTGTTTTGTCTCCAGGTCGTCATATTGGGAGCTTAGTGCTAGCTACTGTAGCTTCAGGGCTTGGGTGGCTGGTAAAGATTGCCACCTACAGCTGCTTGGGGCTGGTCGCTTTTGGGTGAGGAGGCGGGGCTGCCTTTGTTATCCCTGTACAGTCGACTCGTCTACATCCATCACGTCTACAGAGTTTTTGGGGGATGGGTCTTTTATCTCTTGGAGGCACCTTGTTAAAAGCACCTTGCAGCTATTCAACCGATGACTCACTGGGGACCATTTTGATGATAAAACCTGGCCTGAGATTTTTATAGTGGAAAGTGGGTAGCCTTTTCATTAAATAATTGAATTTTATTAATCTATTTCTGTATGTTATATTAATAGCACATGGAGGAGCAATTTAGTTTTTATGGCCGCATTCAACATGATTGTAACGTGGGGGGTTTCGGAAATAATTTTTTTCCTTTGGTTGGTTCTCAGTGTTGATCTGCAGACCACATCATACTGAATAAAGGGGACTGTAAGCAGAGAACTTCTCTTGTGAGAAAGCAAATACTTTTTGAGAAGACACATTCTCTGTTTGTAATAAGTAAATGGAGGAATGTTGAAATGCAAATCTCTAGTGGCTGTTTACTGTGAACAGCAAGGCTTTTCCCCCTGGAGGCAGCAGGAGCCTGCAGACTCCCTGCCTGGGAAATTCACAGTGAGGAGGATGGATCTCAATTCTGAGCGTGCTGAGATGGTGACGGCTCAGCTCTGTGCTGCTGCCAGCCCATGTTAACTGTTGCCCTCCCACCAGGGCCGAGACGCGAGTGTGTCAGAATCTGCTTCTCTGATTTGTCAATGCAAGGGGGTCTATTATATTTAAAACCTAAAAAAAGAAGCAGTTACAGCCATAGATTACCTCTGAGCAAAGAGGAGTGGCAGCATGTGTCAAGCTGGCCATTGTCTTCAGCAGGAGCTAGAGTTGTGGCAGTGAGGACCATCAGTGTAGTAATCAGAGACTGCAGTGGAGCGACAGATCGAGGAAGCCCGCCTCTGTAGAGCCATTCATGTATGAATGCGACTCGTTCAGAACTTTTAGATTGCATCTTACTGGCTGCCGTCGTGGTTCCACACCATGTATTAAAGCGAGCCGTGGAAGCTAACGTGCTCTCCTGCCGCCTTCCATTCATGCCAAAAGGGATTGGGATTCAAAGTCTTCCTCCATGTGACATGGAGGAAGGACAATCTGCGGTGTGACGCCACCGCGTGTGTAAGTGCAGACGGTGGTGAACAGCACCACTTAGGGGGCTTCATTGTCTCATTCAGTTTTTCGCTACGGTCAGCTCAGCTGTAGGACTTTAGTGAATGATTCAATAATAACTTACACAAAAGGATGCCACCTGAGAGGCAGGTCTGCTTTTAGCCAAAAGTACATGAATCCAAATCCAAAGCAGATAAAAATGAGGTAGTCCCACATCACAGCCAAAGGGCTTGAAAACTGGGTCATCTGCAGTTGTTATGCAGGCTGATGTGTGTTATGTACCTGACTTAAAGTCATTTTGATTTTTACACGTGTTTGTTCCACCTTGCGAAAATATGCTATCCATTGTGGTACATGAATGCGTCTGCTTCACTATGGTCATAGGTCAGCGACTTGAATGAAGGCGAGAACCCAATCACCTTTGGGGACCACATCCCGGCTTAAGGGTGAGGGTGATTATCTCTGGATGTCATGCCAGAGATGGATTACAAGTGTAGAACATATTTTAATAAAAACAGTAGTGAATGAGGAATGTATATTAAATACCTACAAAACTACAGAGTAGACTGTGTAAAAGCTATTGATGGTTTAATCTGCGCTTGGGAAGATAACAGTCATGCTTGCTTCTTGTGTGACCCCGTAATCTTCCTTGTCTGCTTTCTATCTTTAATCTGTGTTGTGTGAGGGTCATTTTTTATTCTTTCATATAATCGATCATATTTTATTTATTTTTTTGGTAGTTTTTTGTTGTGCTCCCATCCCTGGGCCTGTGAGAGAGATGAAACTGGCTGGACCCCTCTTGAGACTGTGGGCTGTTTGCCTCGGGCAGCTGATCTGCCCTGATGGCTCTGAACCAGTTCCATCCCTTTGAAATCCCCATAAGCCTCTACTCAGCGACGGTTGTTTTCCCTTCATCTGAAGCTGCTGGGTGCTGTGCCAGGGACAACCTTGAGATGTTTCACTGGGAGCACTGCCTGCAATGAGGTGACCAACACGAATCCCCCTCTGTGGATCTGCTGAGAGAGAATGTTAGTGTTGTTCTTAAACTTCGTCAAAGCAGAGTGCCACTGAGCAGAAGGTTTGGACATGGCGGGTCAGAATGGATCTGGGGCCGTCTGCTCATTCCACATTAATGCTCAGTGTGAAGAAGGATGTGTCTCTGCTCCTCTTCCTCTAAAGCATTTAAAACATTGACTCTCCCTCCACACCCTCTTACGGGTATACCGAGTTAGACTGGGTCCAGGAGGGGCATTTACATTGGCACCTGATGGGAAGGGAGTGAACATGAGGGGTGGGGTAAAGGGGAGAGACAGCTGTTTTGAGGAGAAACCGGTTTCTGAATCTGGCATCAGGTCACGAATTGCAAATAGGCTACAGCTGCGGACAGAGTTGGCTATTTGGTTTGGGCGTGTTCACTCTGCCGAGAGTGAAGTAGCCTTGTCATTCAGCTTCGGCCTGTTCCAGCGTAATGCCACGACATGTAACAATGCTGTGTGTGTAGAATTACAGAAGGTACTCAATGAAATTGAGCTCAGTATGAATAACGGTAAGGTAACATGCTGTCCGTCGATTAAAACGAATACTTGTAAGAAATGAGCTGAATTTACACTGTGAAGAATTTGTTTATGTGGCAGGTCCTCTGCTCCTCAGAGACTCTTGCTGCAGCAGGATGTCGTTCTACTTCAGAAAAGTCCACCCTGACGTTTGACTGTTCTAAGTCATATGATATAAAATGTATGGAGATACAGAATTCAGTAAATACATTGGTGCTTTCATGAACTGAGGGAACAGAGATGACAGGATGACCTTGGCTTTTGGGATGCTGCTCTTGGCACCACAAATGTGAATAGTGTGACACAATGGGAGACTGACAGGAGGGACTTTTACCAGGCAGCTGTCCCATGTCTCTCAGTGGTTGGCCCACCTTAGAGTCAGATTTCCCAGAGGCTGCAGATGTTTGGTGCCTTCATATCTTACCTGTCTCTAATCACCAGTCACGCCCTCACAGCACAGTAGATCTGACACTTCTTATGAATGTTGGGGTGGGGTAGTGTGTTGAATATTCAAGCCTCAATCTCGTCCAAATGAATAGCGGAATGGTCGCTATTTTATTCCCTTAATTACTTTGCTTGTATTCACCGGCACATTAAATGAAATATCTGCAGAGAAGATTCCATTTGATGAACAAATTGTTTCAGTTTAATTTGTGCAGTCCCAGGTGGAGTTCTGTGCCTCTGTCTTCTGAACTCCAGACTGTGTTTAGCCTTTCCTCCAGTGAACCGCAGATAACAGTCCTCCTTTATCACAAAGGAGGCTCCATGCATTATCCTTGTGTTGTTTTATCCTCCCTTAAATTGGTGTTAGAATCTTATGATCCAAACAGTGAACTATTTCAGAATGATGCCATGAAAAAATGGGGCCACTGATTTGACTGAGACTGCTGGTCCCTGAAGATGGGCAGCTGTTGTATCCAGCTGACTGGCCGTTGAAATGGAACCACTAATAAATAAAAGTATATAAAATTAAAAGCCATCTATTGCCCTGCTGTCTGTCTGCTTGGATAAGAGGAGGCATCTTCTTAATGATGCAGTTGGTCCTGGTCCATTGGCAGTTCTGTATTTGATTTGGAGTCAAAGGAATTGCTGGCCACAGCTTGTAAAAAGCCTAATCACAGTTTAGGAGGTGGGATTCCTCCATCTGGACAAAATCCTGTCAGTGGTGATTTGCTGTTTTTACGTGAGTATTTGGGTCTTTTAAAAGGTGCTAATGTGCTTTTTTTTTCTCCCCAAGAGCCCTGTAAATGAAAAGATATTACACACTGCTTCATCGTTTGTACTGTGGCTAACTGTACTTGTCTAACTGATATCTAACAGTCAGTGTCATGTGATGTTGGAAATATCACATGAGCCTCCATCACATGACAGTGCGTGACATAAATTCTGTCTACCTGTTCATCATTTTTAAAAATACGATTGCTTAAACATCTGCAAACATAACAATATGACCACATAGCTGTATTTAACATTGGAGTTCTTGGTCAGTGTTTTTATCAGAGATGCTCACAAGTCATTTTTCTCAAGTCCAACTCAAGTCTCAAGTCTTTGGTCACAAACCCAAGTCAAGTCCTTGCAGCATGCTACAAGAAATAACATCATAAAAATATAAAACTTAATACCCATTTAAAACCATTTCCCAAACAAAATAACATACAAAATATTAACATTGTATCATGTTTCATGAAGGCTGTGTAGAATAGTTCCCCATATCTGCAGGTGATGCATTCCAAGACCTATGAAAAAGCTTGTCAGTGAAATATACTGTATCACGTACCTGTACATGGCCTGCAATCAGAAAAATGTATTTGTTTAAAAATATCTTAACCTTTTGAGGCATTTTGAAACTTATGAACTGTTTCTGGAATTCTTAAACTTTTTTTTGGACCATATATTTTAATAAAAGCTCAATGCTGTGACATCCCCCATGATTTACATTTTAGAAATTTACAAATATTTCCGTCTGCGTTCAGTTCACCAAAAATCAATTAAACTGTTTCTGTTCTTACCATTGGAGTGAAATGTCTCAAATTGTGTAAGGTGCAGTTAAAATTGGCTGTGTATCCAGTGTATTAGATATGATGCATTTTTGTGCTGTATGCTGATAGGTTTCATTCATCTGTGTTATTGTAAAGGCATCAGATTTATAAAATTTATATAAAGTGCCTTGTGATTTGTTTAGCTTTTTCTTCAGGCCTTCCAACTTTGGCCTTTTGGTGACTCTGATGTATCACAGCAGTGTAAAGTAGCATGTTTGAATTTATTGTATGAATGGTTTGCTAAGTATAATGACATAGTCAGCCTGTCTCCTGGCAGTCCTCAGAAAGAGGCCTCAGTCCTCAGAAATGGGCCTCATTTACAGGCTGTCTAACAGGCATAAGCAACGTTGGTTTGTTTCTGTGACAAGTCTTCCAAATGAACTTGAGACCAGTGCCTTACCCACATCGGCGCTGAAAGATTTGCGACATGGTGATGTGTAACTTTCATGGGGCACATTTACGACCCACTGCTGCCCATGGCTGCAGATAAGGACACGATGTGCAACAAAGGGGCAATTAGCCAGGTGGTGTCTAAATGGCTGGACGGCAGGAAGGAAGGTGGGACATAACAAAATCTCCAGGCCAGCCATCACAGACAAGTCCAAGTACACGTGAAAGAAAGCACAGATTTTAAGAGGGCAGTCTGAGTTACCAGCCTTTTATGAGAAAGAAATCCATAAAACTCTCTGTGAACACATCCTTTCTGGTGCCACTGACTCACTGATTCACATCCCGATGGAATACACTGTTTTATCACTCCACAGACACCTCCATACCACTTAACATGAGCGAAGAAGCAATGCTTTGTTGGAAACCTTTCTCAAGACCTAGACTGCTGGAAGAATAATGATGAGATGCCATCATTTTGCGTGCTTCTGTCTTCTACAAACACAACCTTAGTACCCAGTCCAAACTGAATGCAGTGAATGACAATGATGTCTGTCTTTTGTGACTGAGAACATTTAAAAGTCATACTGCACAGATGTTCTTGATTTTTAACAGGTGTCCAATCCATTTTATTTCAGCGCATGGTTTTTTTTTTAGTGTAATATTTCTCTTTTGAGACATAATCTTCCACGCGGGGTCGTATAAAGGAGTCTGAAACACAACCAAGAAAGTCAATGGAAAATTTTTAAATATAATGGAGTTTAACCTCGGTTGAGCTGCATTAGCTGTGGGGAACACCTAGCCTGTATCACGGTGTATCATTTTACATAACATCTGGTCCTCTTGCTGCTGTGCAGCGTTAAATTTGACCTCGTGATAAATTACCAGTTATATCCCTGCCTTGTGTGGTAAGTGAGGGGCGTTTCTAAGCAGTGTACTTTTTGGAAGGTCGAATCCGCAGCCAAGTGGTTAATTGTGAAATAAACAAAATTAAAATTTCCTAAATGAACGTTTTTGATTGGCTATGTCTTTTGGGTTCTCTGTGAATATGTGGGGGCCGACCATTAATTTTCCTTATCGCTGCTGTTTTCTTTAGTGCCATTGATCAGGCTTGCATTTTCTGCCTCATTTAGATCAATGAGCCAAGTTATTTGCTACAAAAGGCAAGCGATAAGTGATGAGTAATTTTAATTAAGCAAAGGAGTTTGTCACAGGTCTCAGGGGAGCACATGAGGGTCCTCTAGGGGAAACAAAAGCGAGGGTCAGAAGTGTCATGAGGTTGCAACCTGTGTGACCTTGAAATCCAAGCAGTAGAGTATGGCTGCTGAAAGTTAATCGGTTTCTGCTTTCTCAGGAGCAAGGCAAAATCGGTGTCACCTTCAACATTGGGATCATCGACATCAGTGTGAAGGAAACTGGCGTCCCGGTGAACGATGGAAAGTACCATGTGGTGCGCTTCACCAGGAATGGGGGCAACGCCACTTTGCAGGTGGACAACTGGGCCATCAATGAGCACTTCCCGACAGGTAAACCGTCACATGCTGGCCATTTCAGCAAAATGTCATCAGTCTGGCATGCTGCACAATATGTGCTGCTAATCCTCCATCAGAACCGAAACAAATGCCCATCTGACGAGTTTAATCTCACCACTCTGTTTCAATCAAGAAATGACCATAGGCAGCAATTAGCAGAAGAAGCTTTCTTTCTAATTTCTGGATCGCTCATACAGGCCGATGAGGTACTGTATGGCTGTTCCTGGCTGAGCAAGGACTCTACTCATCAGCGTGCTGGGTCCTTAAGCCTAGCTCCTACTTTATGCCATCGTGGACTTTGGGTGTATTTATCCGTGCCTGAGACAATTGCAGTTAGTGCATGAGAATACTGATGATATTCCACCAGACCAGCAGAAGGCGGATGTCTTATTGGGCTGAATGAAGCTTTGGTCTTTTTGCTCTTTCAATGATGTTATATACAGTATACGCAGGTACTTCCGTACCTTCTCACACTGCTGATCACTGAAGGTGTCCATAATGCAAGAACTCTTCTTCTACTCTTTCTTTGTTGAACTCTGCTCCGTGAAAGTCAGTACGGCCACCTACTGGAAACACCTCATCATGCACTGCCTATTTCCTTGCGCATGCAAAGTCGACACTCACTGACACACAAAAAGCCTGCTAGACTCAAAATCTGGGCTGCATGCAAACAATCTGTGTGGACACCAATCAGGACGAAATTTACATCGTAACGGCACACATAAAATTGAAATATGAATTGGAATTCAGGGGTCTGATATCCTTACTTAATGTGCTTATTTATACTGTAAAGAGTCTGTTTTTGGTCAATAACCAGCCCTTGTTTCATGTTCTCTGACATGAAGGGAGGTACAGAATATAAATGAGGACATTGAAAATGGGCCCCTATGATCAGCGCCTCGTATGAAACTTCCCTGACTGTTCCTGAAAGCTTTGAATGTGACCCTGTTTCTAACATAACATTGTGCAAAGAGTAAATTCTAATACTTTGGTTATAGAAGCGTAACTGTAGACACAGTAACCTGACTTTAAACCGGAGCTCATGGTTATTCACATATGTAAGGGCTGTTTCACGTACTGCCTATCAGGCTGCTTGCACATCAGTCATCATATGCAGTCTTACGTGTCACTGAAAAGTCATGGAAGGCCTTGGAGTGCAAGCCTGTGGGCCATGGAGAAATGCCTGAAACCTCAGGGATGGCATGTGGTGTAACGTAAAAACCATGTTCAGCCATGCATTTGGGTGTTTGACGATTATGCGTTTATCTCTTAAAAAAAAAGATGCATGTCTTTCAGGGTCAATCAGTGAGATCGTACAGCTTGTGAGGTTTCACGGTGAATAGTGCCACTTTGATGCTTCTGAAAGTGTATGAATCAGGAAGTGCGCGAGTCAGGAACTGCTGCTGCCTAAGAAGAGCCATAAACAAGCATGGATGCAACACTCCTTCCTAGAGTGTCTCTCCAGATCCACTGGAAGCACCGCCTGGTCCTTCAGATGACACTACCTTGACCCTCTGTTAGAGGCATGGGGAAAGCTTTCCGAGTTCTCCTGTCTCTTAGTGCTACTGCGGCTGCTAACAGGTACATAACCAGTTATTTATAATCAGTGGAATGAGACATCCAGCAGAGTATGTGACTTGATGGAAGCCTTGTTTGACCTCTCAAAGCATCATGCGAACCAATCTACTGACCTTGGAGAGGAGATTGGTAAACGAGGGCAGCGATGTCCCTCGACACAGCATGTCTATAGTATCGTTTTAGCAGCGTCAAACATCTGTGCCCCGTTTCTGGTTCGTTAGCATGTCTATATCAGCTGTCCCAAGCCAGCCGGGCCTACTGGGAGACATTTGACTCTCAACTCTTTAGGTGCCTGTGGATTGCAAGGGTGGCTCGGCGGAGCACTGCGACTTTCAGCTTGCAAGCCTTGTATGCTGACCCAGCCCGTTTCCCTTGCAATAATGCAGCATCAACTGCTTTAATACACAGCCTGTCATACAAGAATAGCAATGAATTTGTATTCTATTTCCATGATCCTTGCAGGTGGATTTTTGGAAATTAGTAGATACGGGAGCTTGTGAAATATATACATTTAAATTGTGAGAGCTGCATTCACGCAGGATAGTGAATTTATCTGATACATACGTCAAGAAGATTGTCATCACCATTTAATGCTGATCCCCCCCCAATGCAGTTGAGTTGACTAAAGATGCACTCTGACTCCATTGGGTTATCATCCTCGTGCCAGAGCCAGGATAAAGAAAAATCAGCTCCCCCCCCTGCAGGAGTACGGTGCCACTCCTGGCATCCTGTTTAAGCGTTTGACATGAGGCATAACAGCTGGAGGGGAAATGGGGGCCATCCTTGCCAAGATACCTGTTAAATGTGTGGCATAATTGAGTGTCGTTGAAAAATGGCAGTCGGCATAATTGCCAGTTTCCAATTAACAGTAGCTCAGGCTTTCAAATGAAGTGCAAATGAAACCCGGAGTCAGGCAGTGTGCAATCAGCCAAGTTCACTCCAAAATCACATGGGAACTCAGAGCGTACAGATGTTCC
This sequence comes from Hippopotamyrus pictus, assembly GCA_026781145.1. Lineage (NCBI taxonomy): Eukaryota > Metazoa > Chordata > Actinopteri > Osteoglossiformes > Mormyridae > Hippopotamyrus > Hippopotamyrus pictus. The sequence goes on from JAODLC010000028.1 coordinate 14,018,832, forward strand.
CCTTCTTTGTGAAGGCAGTACGGGAAGAAGATTCTGAAAATGCCTCCGAAATGGGGGTGCGGGCAAAAACACCGATGTGGACCAAAGGCGGAAAACTGACCGGAGCCCACTGTAGCTTTGTATTGTTTGACTTGGACTTTGTAAAAGATCTCAAATCCTAGCAACACTGGCAGAGGAGATGTGGCCATCCACATGTCATGTTTGATGGATATAAGTGATGTTCCCTGTTTGGAGCACACGTCAGACTATGAGTCTCATCTTGATTCTGTGAAGTCCATAATCTTCAGCCCCATCAGTGCAGCTGAGGGCTTTGATCAGTCAGAGCCCTAAAAGACGCTTACGGTCATTTGAAGGAGAGACACGTGTGCATCATGCTGAGCGTCTGCTCTCGTTGGATTTATTCGTCTCTTTGCCCCAGACTCTGTACCTCACCCTGCCTTTGTTTTTCCCCACCTTGTATTTTATGAAGAAGCTTGGGGAATTTTGAAATGTCTTTGCACAATCCTGGGAATACCTTGTTTGCATGGAAATTTGGTACCATCCTGTAGACACAACGTCCCTTGAACGTCACACATAAATTAGAGACAATCTCTAGACTGGCACCTCATGGAAATGAAAGGAAATCACATACTATGTGGAATCACATACTCAAGATTTCACAGCTATTTCCCTGGTTTTTAAATTATTTGATAATGCACAAACATCTCCCCGCTTGGCATAGCACAGAGATGCTGTCTACCCGCTCAAGTTTGCGGCAGCCGGCACTTAGAAGCACTGAGATGCGCCTGCCGTTATTCCCAGCGGAGTGTCACTAAGGTAACCAGCCTGCTGTGAGTGATGGGGCCCAATATCATGAGCTTCAGAGATGCTGAAGTCTCCCCGGATCTGTTGCCGGGTTCCTCTATCATGCTGTGGTCTGGGGTGCAACATGGCCATGTATAGTTTGATTTGATCGGTCTCTCCCAAATAAGGCCTCCTCATCCTGTACAAAGCTGAGAATATATACTTTTAGACTGGCTTTGTGGCAGCACAAGTCATGAATAGCGGAGTGTTTTTCATGATCGGGTCTCTGCAAGGGCTCTGGGCAGCCCTGCCTGTCAGATGGTACGATTTGCATGCCAAGCAGATGTCTCTGTTTAGACAGGGACTGCTGATCCAGGCAGATGTGTCCATCTAAATGAGGGATGCCCAGTAAATTGGGAGTGTGTATATGGAAAAGGGTAAACAGAGGTGTCTGTTTATATGGGAGGCGGTAATCAAACCGCATCACTCTCAGATGATTAACAGTAATCGAAGGAATGACGTTCATCACAGAAATAAATGGCTCAGAGCCAACCATCACTATTTGGGAATTACAAACTATATCAAGTGTGTGGAACACAAGCTATATGGCCGGTGGACCCCCACCATTTCATAGCAATCAAACCAGAAATATGTCACCAAAAGTGCAGCCTTGAATATGCAGACATATGTAAACTGCATGAAAAGCAGGCCGCTTTGTTTATAGACCTGCTATATGTCTGCACTTCAGAATTTGCCTCCACGCGACCACACAAGATCCATCCCTCAGCAGCAAAACATCTGTCGTACGTATTGATTGTATCTCCCTGCATAAGCGACAGCTCACATGAAGATAACACTGTAATACCAGGTGTGATGAAGACGGCATCCACGTGTCGGTCTGCTTCTTCCTATGGAGAAACATAGGTGATTGTAGCCTGTAGTCATGCCTTGCTTTTTTCTGCCAACTCTCTAGCAGACTGTCAGTGGTTTGAAAATGGCGTAACCCGACAACGCATAAACCTCCTACACACGAAATCCCCCAGGCATCTGCCCAGCCCCTAGTTGCACCCTCCTAGCAAGGTCGGCACTCCCAGCACAATCACATCAGCATATGTCCCTTTGGAAACCAAGTCAAATCTGCACCTTTCATCTGACCTGGCTGTATTTTCCAGACGGCAAACACATATAGGTTTAGGACCAGTCCACCATAGCTACCACAGACACATCTTGTTAGCAAAAGTATTTAACAGACCTTTTTCATACTTTGCAGAACCATTGTATGGGTGAAGATCTGGATCTAGTCAAATTTTTAGTCACAAAACCTGAAGCAGAGCCTCACACTGGTAGTAAAGAAAGCACAGCCACAGAGACTTCTCAATCTCAATCTCATTGGCACGTTAACTCTCAAAGTATTTGTCATATGTTTCTCAACAGGAAATTTGTATAGGAACTGATTTCATTTTGAGACAAAACGTACCAGAATTGTTGCAGTGGTGGCACATGAGAGGACAGACACAGACCTGGTGAACCTGATTACACTGAAACAAGCCACACAAAGTTGAATTCTTAATATTGTTTTGTTTTTTTTTTTTTTGTTTTTTTTTTTGGAGAGGTGGGGAGAGTGTGCAGGGGGCTATAGATTGTAGAGGCTGGAGAGGGGCGTGGGAGGAGTAGGGATTAGATTGGGGGGGGTGACGGGTCCATCTGGGGAATATGCTGTTGTTGTTCAAACAGCATCTAGTTCTGTCTGTGAAACAGCAATGTGGAAGTATAAGTATGACTGCCGAGATAGTTTATTATGTAAATTGCTGTCTGAGCTCAGTACATTAAGAACTTCTGGAAATGTGCTGTGGTAATGTTCAGACGTCATATATGGTTCTAACCTGAACTAAAACATGGTTAAGCATCTGTTAAGCATCTGTTAAACTTCGACATAAAATTTGTTGATATTAACTTTTTCAAACTGTTTTTAAAGGTAACAGTGATATTGAGCGTCTTCAGATGGCTAATAAGAAAATCCCATTCAAATATACCCGGCCGGTTGAAGAATGGCTACAGGACAAAGGTAACCTTCCATTTCAGAGCCGTTTTATTCTTCCTGTTGCTTGACTAAGGTGTATGTACAGTATGCAAAAAAAAAATGTTCCTTTACGTATAAATGAATGTGTTCATTTCTGCTCTGACTGGTATTGTGACTGTCATTCCTTATCACACTCAGAACCATGGCATGACACACTGATCCTTAAACTCGGCAGAAGGGACTTTAAAGACACAACCATTCTTTGTATAGGAACACTGCATAGGTGGCTTTTAACTGTATAGCTCGATCAGGACAGCTATGAACTCGGCAGAAAACTCCACTCCATATGCCTGCATCTTGTCCATTAATTCTATGTAACGGGACACCTTGGTGGGCGTTATTCCTTACTTCTGTGAGCGTGTGAATTGGTTGAAATGTGTGTGTCTCATGGTCAGTGTATGAGACATTTGATTTTGCTTATACAACCCGTAACATGTCTATAATTCATAAATAAATCTGTCCAGCAGGTAATATTTAATTTTCCACAGAACAGAAAAACAATGTAATGTTATCCTGCTAATAAGCACTGGCATGTTTCACTGCCGGCACTGGCTGGAGACGCAGGAAAAAGGTATTCAGTCTTAATACCATCTACTCTTGTCTTTTTTTTCGGTACTTCCGCATAACTTCCATGTTGGCACCGGTGCTTATGGTCAAGCAATCAGCAAATTGATCACTGTAAGCGCTGCCACAGCAGTGACTCCGAGGACCTGCAATCAGAGTTCTCACGAGTACTCACATACGCACCAATTCTCACTCTCTCCAGGTGTTTCACGTGACATACGACGATGTGGTCAGCTACTACTGTATATGGGGGGCATATTTGGGCATAAATGAGGGGCATATTTGCAAGTCGCATTGGTGCACCTAATTATAAAATTTAGTCACACTGTCTCCAAAAATGGTCATGAAATGCGACTAAATGGTCACAGCCTGGAACCCGGTGGAGTCACGCTTTCGATTTTTTAGGCCTTTTTTTACACTACGCAACAATATAAAAATGACAACATATACTCGTGAACCAGTTTCCAAGTTTGTCTCTGAGCATATGGTTTTCCTCCGGTCTATAAGACATGCTCGTGTTAGACAGCCAGTCACCAGCGATCTTACATATTTACACAAGTATGCTAAATGCTTATTAGGCCACAAACCCTGAGATTTACTGTTTGGGTATCGCAATTTGGCACCAAGAAAAAAAAAAAAATTAGATTCTCAATAGGGTTGGAGCATTTCGGTTGGTATCACAAAAGTACCTAGTCCTGCTACTCTCAGTCTGCAAGAGGGGCTACATTACCTTGATTTAAAAGAGTACATTAAGTGCTCAGTGACAAACTATCAAGTCCCTTTAACGATCCATATCACAGTGAATGTATGCCAAGTGCCTTAGTGATGCTAAATGCATGAATCTTTGTCATGCCAGTAGGAGTTGTTCTACCTGGGGAAGCTGTCCTGACCCATAAAAAGCAGTTTGTGAAAGCTTTTGAGATGCGTTATTTATGCACCACCGTGTTGGACTGTGCACTGTTGTCTATGCTACAACCAAAAGACCATGTTTCCTTTCAGACCCGTAGGTACTGTTATCTTTTCTCGTTTTTGATCTGTGCTGCTTCGGAACACACCATAAAGTGATATTCCATTTACCTGCCATCTTTAATGGGGGTGAGACCACGCCACTGTCTGAGTCTCTGTCCAAAGCTGTCACTTGCCTCCGCTTTTCCCTGCAGGCCGGCAGTTAACAATCTTCAACACCCAGGCCACCATCACTGTAGGAGGAAGCGACCGCGGGAGGCCGTTTCAAGGTCAACTCTCTGGTCTCTACTACAACGGGTTGAAGGTGCTGACCATGGCAGCAGAAGGCAACCCCAACATCCGGACCAATGGCAGCGTGCGCCTAGTGGGCGAGGTGCCCTCGGTCCCAGGCTCGGGCACAACCACCTCTATTCCACACGAGATGTCTACTACCTTCATCGAGACCACCACCACCATGTCCACCACCACCACACGCAAACACAGGTCCTCCCCCACCATCCAGGTACGCAAAGAACAAAGTTCACTAAAGATCCCTGATGTGGCTAGCTGCGGGGGTCAGGTCTAGGCAAAGCTACAGAGCTGCGTTTAAAGTGCTCAGGTAGCACATATTTGCATTCCCATTTGTTTAAGGTCAGACTCTTGCCTCCGGCTCAAAGGGCGCGTCGATCCCATTTAAGATTTAGGTCACCCAACTCGCTCGATTCTTGTGCTTTGTTGAGCTCTCATTGTGACACATGCTGGATGTCATCTTATTGACTGTTTTGTGCACACTGACTGTTTTTTATGCCCCAGTAGTAACAGTACTGAAGTTGTGTCTCTAGTTTAAGGGCCATAGGGACCTGCCTGACACCAAGAAAACTTGTGTCTTCACGCCTATACAGAAGTCAAGGATGGTCAGAAACCTGAGGGCAGGACATTACAGAAGCAGTGGGCTCAACTGTCTCGAAATAACAAGCCCATCTCTAACCTGAAATTTACCTTAACGGTCACTTAGTCCATTGGGTTTAGTCATCTGTCTCAGAATTGAAAGGGAGAGGAAGTTGGATGGTGACTCTCAGGGGTTTTCCTAGGAGGCCAGGATAAGGAGAATGGCTCCTGGTGTGAAGACATCATTAAACTGATAGGCAGGGCAGCAGCCGGGTAGGGGTGGGGGCTGAACATGTGTCTCTGCTTGGTAGGCTATCAAGGTGCCATATGAGGGTACTCACATTTGGGGATGAGTTTGTCTGTACATTATTTGCATGGTTTGTTTATTCTGTGGTTGGACCTCTAGCCTGTAGCTCTTCAATGAAGAAAGGTGGTTTTGGACATCACTTGTCTCTCACGTGGCACAGGTCATCCCAAGGGGGGAGGGCAGACTGCCTGTCACAGGGATGTATTCTTTTTGCACAAATTGGAAACCTTCCCTTCAATGATGGAAAATGAGGACTATAATATTAAGACAAGGATGTTGAAGGCGAATCGAGCGTGTCATTGATATGGGGGTAATGTGGTTACGGCATGAGAAACGTCCTCTGGTACATGCCGTTTTCTACGTCCCGTGCGGATTGTCTGCTGTACAATATCATTTCTATCTTGGGATCTTCAATTACATCAGAGGAGTCGTTGCTAATTTGTTTCTGGTTATTTTTTCATCTTGGTTTTATAGCATTCTGCTGATATCGTTCTTTTTTATTGGTTGGTTTTTCTTTGAAGCATTCAGACTAAGTAATTTATATATCGTTCTGACAAAGAAAAGCAGTAGGATGATGTACTTGTGGAAATAAAAGTAAAATAAACTTTGATTATATTTGATATATTATATATATATACTGTATCCACCCATCATCCATCTATTTCCTGAAACCACTCCAGGGTCACAGGGGATCCGGAACCTATCCTGGACCAAATGTCCCCCACAATGTCATAAAAACCTGTTTTTATGACATTGTGGGGATCATTTTTTCAGGTCCTCACAAATATCTGTGAATGCAATCAAAAAAGCAAAAATGTCAAAAGTCTCGTAATTTGTTTGTTTACTTAGTGATAAGGTTAGGGCTGGGTAGGGGTTAAGGTCGTCATGTTGTGTTTAGAGTTTTCCCCATAGAAATGTAGAGTCCCCAGAAAGATATAATTACAAACCTGTGTGTGTGTGTGTGTGTGTGTGTGTGTGTGTATATATATGCAGCATCTTTTGACACAGGGGACACATGCTGCCACCAAGGATAAAGTATCCTTGTGGCGAAATGCTTGTGAATGTGTACTCTATGGTCTTCCTTAGCATCCTTTGTCATGGGTTACAGAATATTTGATACATGGCAGTAGGCGATTATTTGATTATTCACGGCATCCTCCCTTCTGATGCATGACAGTCGATGTGATGTGTCTTTATGAGACCTGTCAGGAGGCAGTCGTCTTTGAACCTCCTGACCTCATCATCCCCAAAAATAAGTCAGAAAGGGGGGTAATGTTTGGCATCATCTAAGGCTTGGGCTTTGACCCCAATCGTCATTCTCTTTACCAGACAACCTCTGGGAGTTGAAGTATATCTGTAATGTCACAAACATTCTGAAAGAATATGCTCTCTGGGAATCCCCATACAGTCACTGGAGTACAGTGAAAAAGACATTCACAGTTATGACCTAATAGGTCAGGACTGTCCATTGGTTGAGATGCACATGAACCAAGCATCTTGAGATGATTTATAAGGAAGCAGAGCCTCTGGGTTTTTTTGTACATGCAAGCGGTGGGTTCCTGGGGCTCTGCATGCATATCGCTGATTTGGTGGGGATTGCTAGAGGAGATTTGTTTTCTAAAGGTTTAATGTCACGTGGCTCATGTCTGGGAGGAGCAAAAACAAGGCAGAGATCAATGTGCTGGCCTAAGTCTCCAAACTGCCATCATTGATGCCATAAGTTCTAAGGTGAGTAACTCAGAGAGATCATAACAAAGATACTTTATTGGATACCAAGGCTTGTACTGGTAACAAGTAACAATGTCCCATTAATCACTGCAGCCCTTGCCTGAATTCAGTATGATAGAGGGAAATGTAACCATGTCTGAATGTTTTCTGAGAGTAAATACACAGAAGTGACCTCCACTGTCCTTGGAGTTTAGGCTGGCTTACATCCTGGAGGCAAAATGAAGGCTCATAACTCCTCAGGTGTCGACAAGGAGCCAAGTATTCATCACCACTGGATCACAAGTGAAGTCATGTAAACGATGGTGTGATGTGCTGTGTAGCATCTCTGAATAAACTATTGACATATCTCTATATGGCCCTACAGCCCCATTCGGTTTTCGGCATTGGCGAGAATTCCACGTCTATCAGAATCACCACGTGTGACAAATGATACACTATCATCTGTGGTTGTGGTTTGTGCTTGTTTGTTCTTTTTCCTACAGATTGGATGGCACCTTTCAAGCAAGCCTTGTTTTGAGTATGACTGATACATCTACTTAGTCCATCTCATACTGCTGTGATGTCCAGGAAAGCTCGGTCTTACTCTTTACTCCATCTTTACTTACCGCCCCACGATAGTCAGCACAGTGTTTACTGTTCTCTCTGTAATCCCACACATTGGAATGTAATATTTGAGGGGCTCTAGCTTTTTTTTTCTGGCTTTGAAATATTTTGCATTGCCCAACAAGTCCATCTTTATCTGTGCTACTCTTGTTATGACAGTTTGTTTTTTTATTTCTGCAAAGTACATTCCAGCTGCCAATGAAGGAACTGTAAGCCTCACCTGTATTGGTTGCTTCTTTTGAGTACTTTTCATGTAACTTCTGCCAAAACTGTTGAATTGCCAGAATGATTTTCATTTCTGGTGCAAAATTTTTATAGGTATGTAATATAACTTGTTTAAACATGTTAGTTGGTGGTGCTTTATGTTGGTTGGTTCTGTTTTAGTCATTGGATCAGTTAGACAAACTGGGTCTTGGTGGTCTCTTGGGAAAGAGAATGTGCAGTCAGCAGGGTTCTGTGGTAGCTGCTTCAGGCTAATGCATACACGTTCATTTTTTGTTATCTCAGGATGTCAGAAAAAGCCTGAGCCTCACAGTATTTTATGAACTTTTATTTGTGAACAGTAGGAAGTTTTGATTTTGACAAGACATTTCTGTCTCGGCACCCACATTTAGGGCTGACTCTGCAAAAGTTGAGCCAACACAAGTAGCAAGAACTGACAGGGAGACGTCATAGGTGATGGTACCTGAGGGTACTTGTACTCTTGTTTTGAGTGTTTTTTTAGCAGTGGTCGTGGGTTCTCCCCGCGACCCAGTAGGATAAGCGGCTTGGAAACTGGATGGATGGGTCGTGGGTTCTGGTTTTAGATTAGTCATCAGCATATGAATAAAAAGAAATGATCAGCTGCCAATATAAAATAGGCGATTTTCAGTCTTAATTACTCAATCGGTGGCCTTTAATTTGACCAAATACCACTTTTAAGGATGACGTATATGTAGGGATGCTCCGATCCATCAGCCACCGATTATTATTTGCTGATATTCATTCTAAATAGTTTGATTGGAGCTCTCCATAAGAGTCAATCAGAAGAGCCAATCAGATGACATAATATGTGAGAAACATCTCTGTGCACATCCAAATGGCTTCACCAGTCTCACAGTTCTACAAGGTGTCCAAATGTATCAGTTTTCTCAGGTGCAATATTTGAAACAGCTAGTGTAACTAAGTCCAATGTCTTTAGAAGTGAATTTGCAGGACATCTTACAAAATCTTTATGACAAATAAACGGTCATGGTCCTGTTTGTGCCAAAAACGGGTTGATGTCACTTAATATAAATTGGCATTCCCTTTGGACCATTCAGGTTCTTTATGGTGGGGTCAATCATCAGGCTGTCATTGAGTAGCCTAATGATGTCTAGCTAATTCTAACGTGGTGGTAATGTTTTTGTGATGAATCAAATATGTCCTCTGGGATTGCTTATCAAAGTTGAGATTGTGGGTAGGACGATTCCAAGGGCCCCTGAGTGACAGGGGTCCTAAGAATATGGAAAATAACCATTCTCCTGTTCTCCTGACAACCACCAAACCCAGACTCGTCCATCAGATTGCCAGACAGAGAAGCATGATTCATCACTCCAGAGAACACGTCTCCACTGCTCTAGAGTCCAGTGGCAGTGTGCTTTACACCACTGCATCCGACGCTTTGCATTGCACTTAGTGATGTAAGGCTTAGATGTAGCTGCTCGGCCACGGAAACCCATTCCATTTAGTTCTCTTCGTACTGTTCTTGAGCTAATCTGATGGCCACACGAAGTTTGGAGGTCTATAGCTATTGACTCTGCAGGCAGTTGGCGACTTCTGCACACGGTGCCCCTCAGCATGCGTTGTCCCCGCTCTGTGTTTTTACGTGGCTTATCACATTGTGGCTGAGTTGCTGCTGTTCCCAATTGCTTCCACTTTGTTATAATACCACTAACAGTTGACCGTGGAATATTTAGTAACGAGGAAATTTCACAAATGGAATTATTGCACAGATGGCATCCTATCACGTTACCACACTTGAATTCACTGAGCTCCTGAGAGCGACCCATTCTTTCGAAAATGTTTGTAGAAGCAGTCTGCATGTCTGGGTGCTTGATTTTATACACCTGTGGCTATGGAAGTGATTAGAACACCAGAATTCAATGATATGTTGGGGTGTTCCAATACTTTTGCCAATATAGTGTATATATGAGAATGCCTGATGTGAGGTAGAACAGTATGATAACTGCGAACAGTTTTCTAAAGACCTAAGTGGCCCTTTGACAGAGATGGTTCATTGTATCATCGTAATATTTTTGTGGAGAACTGTTTTCATACAGTATTTACCTGTTTGATGCATCTAACATAGGTTGGATGACTGTATGCAGTGGTAGAATCTGTGAGGTTGCCCAACTGGGAAGAAGAACAATGGGTTGTTGCCATCCTTTGTAGAGTGAACAGTCATGACAGTGTAGTTTATACCATGGACGTAGTATTGTAACCCTACAGAGGTTGCACCGGTAGCCCAAATCCTCCTTGATGGCATATCAATACGTGCCATTATAATGGCAATACGTGCCATTGCCAGAATGTTTGCTCCCAGCACAGGGACAACTGAGGAAATGTATGCAGATTTGGTATGACACCCAAAACTAACATATTACCTAGACCCAGTAGCCACCACACCCTACAACCCACCAGCACAACATCACCACCTCCAAGTCCACAATTAAACCTCCACTGCTGAATGCCAAAAATCACCAGACACAGACAGGAACTTAAAACTAGACAAGCATCCCCAAGGCAGCCAGGTCTTCAAGAGCCCGGACCACACACAGGCTGCCAAGACCACACAAGGCACCACCCTTGATCAAGGCAGCTACACGGCCATCATCTGCTGACCAACCCTAAAGTCCAGCAAAAATCACCCAAGCAAGTACACCACACACAACAGTTACATCACTGACTGTGCCTACACACATGTACCTAAACAAAGACCAGCACACAGAGGTCAGACAAATTCCACATCAATACAACTTCAATCATAAAAGACTTTCCACCTTTCATACAGCCATACCTCTCATATATTGATATTCTTACACCAAGACATACCCCTCGGACACTGTATTAAACTTTCCATCACACACTGCCAAACTGTATTACATGCACCATCAAACTCTCCTTCATGCAATGTCACGCTTGTCACAGTTATCACACGCAGACATACTCTCTTAGACAGCCACATTACAGCATGCCTGACAAATTTGACTGTGTCACGGACATTGTAACAGACTGTCTGACAAGTATGACAGGTTTTAGTCTACGTGGCCCTCATATTTTCTCTATCAAACTATACTTTCCACTGTCATTTTCTGGGAGCTGGAACTGCAATATCTTTTACACTGCCTCATTTACCAGACACAGTTTCTTAGGAAAACTCATACAAACATGCCAAAATACAGACAGAGATTCACAAAAGCCCACCCTAAATCAAGAACCAACCCTTAACCTGGCTGCAACTCTCTTCCTCTTCCCTTGCCCCTTGCCTAATCCCAACATAGGAGGCATCTAGAAGGCTTAGACTGTAGCAAGAACACTCACGAGTACACTTACCAACTTATCTACATGACATTCCCCTCGCTTCCTCTATTACAATTTTGGAACAAGAGATAATCACCACTGTCATCACTATCAAAGTATAGTGCTATTTGCCATGTGACATGTATGTGACTGGAATGTTTCTTTTATTCATAATGGGCAAATGCATTTTCTAAGCTGGAAAGCCTTGGGAGCATGTTACAGCCATACTTGCCAAGTCATCACTTTGGGCTGTTTGCCACAAGGACGATGGTCTAACCAGCACAGCCGTCCGTCTTCCTGGAGGTACACTGAAACGGGATCATTTATCTCAACAGTCACAAGAGGAAAGCGGGCCAGCTAATATGGGACGGCAATACATGGCAGGTTTCAATTATAGATTCCCATCTCCAGGCTCGGCACAGTAGAGAGGAAACCACGGGGATGGATAAGGGGTGAACAAACTGAAAAGCAAAGCAAATTACGACTCATGGGATGGGGCAGATGACTACCAACAGGCAGACAGTACCTTCCTTTGAAGCATGATCACAGTAACTGTACACTTAAACTTATCCTCCCTTTTGACGTTGGCTTGGGGATGACCAGAGTCTGACATCCTAACCACCTTCTCATACCCGTGCCCAAGGCAAAGGTAATCCACTGTGTGAAAAGCCCTCGGGAAGGAGAACGCAAAAGCAGAAAGCGGTTCCTCTCATTGTGCTGTCTATACAGTATCATGATGGTTGACCTACATGCAAGTCTTTTGGCTCTCTCCCCTCTCCATGTTCCACAGGACCAGGCCTGGCTCCACACTTATTTCACCCTCCTCCCTCTATGGGGTCAAACAATATTGACCAGAAGAGGTGCTGCCCCAGGGCTTGTCTCTAAGATCAAACATTTCCTCTCTTTCTGTCAGACATCAGACGACATTGTATCATCGGCCGAGTGCTCAAGCGATGACGAAGACCTGGAGGAGTGTGACTCGGGACAAGCAGGTGGGCTAGGTCAGTTTCCCGTCCGTTTCACCTACTACAGAGGAACCGCGCCGACGGCATCGGCCCTCATGGAAAGAGTGTAACCGACTCACTCACCGACTGAATCTCAAAACTAAAATACAAAATTAATGAACAGACATGACATTGGGTTTCAAGGCAGTCTAAACAATGAGCTACACTCAACCATGGGGTTTTGAAGCGGTCAACACGGTCGCGGACCGATACCGATTTTGTCCTCTCTGCACCTTTTAGCCACAAGAGCTAAATCGGCGTCGCCGCATGCTGTGTTCTCCGCACGGATGCTACAAAATGTATCGCGCTGCTCGGACTATGACGCGATACATTTTGACACGACAGATATCGTATTTTCCCTTCCCCTATTTACAAAGCGCTTCCGGCACAATGATACACAGGGTAACGGCACTTCTCAAACTCCATTCTCCTTCCCCTATGTTTAGCTTCGGCTTGTAAACAAACATCTTAATAGAGCACAGATGTCATCGAATTTCTGTGTATGGTGTCTCCCCTTTCATTCCTTACCTTTTTTCCTTTTCGGGAGAAACTTTCCTCTCGCTGTCAGTCCAGTGTTTCCAGGCAAAATATAAAAAACATCAGCTGCGGAAGAAGAAAATCAAAGTTTAGTGTATCGTCAGCCCGTAACTGCTTTTGAGAGGACTTGGGTACAGCTAATACAAACTACAGGGACGGGGGGTACAGGGACTTCAATTTCAATAGCAGAGATGAACAAGAGAACCCAGCCAAAAACCATAAAGGGGCCTCATCTTGCCTGGGTCTCGCTTGTATGTCCTGTGGCCTTGCAAATGCAAATGGCTCAGAAAGTCAATCCAGTCTCACCAGCAGCCCCAGGCTCAGCCCAAGTACTCTCAAAAAAAAAAAAAAAAAGACCATACCCTTTTGTAGCCCCCAAGTTTTTGTATGTATATATATATATATATATTTATATATATTATATATATACACAGACATATAGGATCGATCGATCATCCGAGTGGTCACATTTACACAGAAATTCACACCGCCACATTCTAACCCCACACCATTTGACGGTGAAGGCTGCATGATATTGTTTCTATGTCTGTTTGCTCAAAACACGCATGCATGTCTCACTCGTTTCCCTTTGGTTTATTTTGGTCCTCCTTTTAACACTCTTCACGTTTCGCCTCATTTTGCACCGCATGAATTTCTGGTGGCTGAAAATATTCTGCGCCTCTGCCTTTTTTTAATAGTCTCTGTGCTGTGAATGTTTCCAATTTGATAAGCAAAGGCAACAAAATCTTTTATTGCCATCAAACCCTTTCTGACCACTTCTATTCCAACATAAGAAAGTTATGTGTTAAAGAATGATTTTGAACCTTGCCCCCCACCTCAAAACCTTTAATGCAGATGGCATAAAAAGAATTTTCATGCCACAAAATGTTCTGCTTTCCTCACCATTCGTTTCTCATTGCACAATCCAGCAGAAGCCAATTAACCCCTCTGGTGCATGTGCTGAGCCTGTCACCACAGAAATGTCTGTCCATCACAGAGTCTTAGTCTGTTTGTTACTTGTTGGATCTCCTGCCCCCCTCCCTTCACTAGCCACGATGGAATTCCAGGGGATGGCCAGTGCTGTCATCAGAGTGTATGTGGTATCCTCACCCTTTTATCAATTAAAAAATAGTCTTCTGGAACAAGAGCTACAAGTGCAGAGCAGGGGGTCATATAACCACCAGAGACCTCACAGGCTTCCATCTGGGTGACACCTCATCTGAAGAGTAGAGGAACGTAGAGACAACAGAAGAAAATGCAAAATCAGAGGCTGTACCTTTTACTGAGCTTTAAGTTTTACCCAGTCTAGCATAGGCCCAACCTGAGAACATACTAAGGAAGGACTAGCACAGCATCCAATTCCGTGGCACTCTCCTAAGATTCCTCTGGCTTCTCCCCATGGCACTCGAGCAAAGGCCACGGGAACAGAGACGACAGCCTGGGCAACAGAAAGAATTAGCCTGAGCTAACGTCACCCGCGGCCTCTGGTCAGGCCACCGCTCTGACCTCTGTGACCCCTGCATGCTGTACCTTCTGCTTTCCCTAAACGCAACTTACTCGAAGCGTCAACGCGTCGCGCCACTAAACGATCCGCTTCCAGCCAGTTTCCCTGACTCACGTCCAGGCTGCACGCCCTACATGTGTTTCAAAGCTACTAACCAGACAGACAGACGCATGACCGAGGTGATGATCAGCCAGACCGTCCCTCTCGACTGCGCCTGTTTCAGTCTGTGCATCCGGTCGTTCGTCTATGACAGTGTGTGAACCTTTATAGCGTTTTACTCTTTCTTCATTTGGCACCTTCTAAATTGATGTCTCAATGACATATTTACTATTTATTATCATCATTGTCATTCTAATGAGTTTCTGTTTTCTGGAACTACTTTGGGCATGGTCACGTGGGCTCATTATCAGCTACTTTCTACATAAGGAATATAAAGAGACTGAAAAGAATTCGTGGGGTGGGAGTAGAGGTGGGGGTGGAGGTGAGTGACTGATGAGATAAAACTTCAAAAAGAGCCCACAAATGACCAGCACAGAAAGTGGTTCCAGACATGGGTTAAGCTTTAGACTTTTTAGATTTTATTCTGAAAGATAGACAGCTGATTGAGCGACGACGGCCTGAGAAGTTGCAGTTTAGGGTCGGTGAGCCGTCAGTGTTAGATTTGTGTTTTCTCTCCTCGATGGGCATGTATATGCTCATTGTCTGTATATCCCCATCCCTTCCTTACAGCCAAAAGCTCTAATGCCGCCCGAGCGCCTCGTACCGCCTTTACATGGACATGGCAACTGACTTACACATTCAGCCCCCTCATCCTCATCTCCTATGTAGTCTGTTCATAGGTCCGACTCTCCTCACAGCTGTTGGGAAAATGTACAGCCATGCATTCATTCGAGACAAACACGAGCGAGTCAGTCCACTAAGCAAAAACTTTACTATTATCGCAATCGATAAAAAAAAAAACAAAAAACTATGTAGATATCTATCAAACAAGCAAAATGTTCTAGATGATGTACAGTTTTTTGTAAAAGATATTTATCAGAGAAAGAAGGCACAAGATGACAGAGTACGGGTCACACTATTTTTCACGTCACGTGGTACGGATGTATGTGTCGTCGCCTCCCCGTACCACGTATCCAATGACGATGACGACGACGACTCGGTTTCGCGGCGCTCTGTCTAAACTGAACTGCACTTGTTCACGAGCATTCTCACACAACTTTCTTTTGTAAATTTTCTTTCTTCATGCCAAAATCATGCGGGCAATTTGTTGATGTAAGTTGACCGAAAACTACCTGGTATGCTCCCTTGCCTCCGCTACCTTGTTTGTTAGCCTTTTCCAGGTTCGCTTTTTCAGTTTTTGTTTTTTTTGCTTGTTTTACCTTAATTTTGAACCTTCTTACAAAGCCTTATTACTTTTTTATACTCTTGCCTTCTTTACTTTGTGAATGCCCATTTTCTATAATGTGAGCGCTTGCTTCATCTGTGTTTATCGTTCTTTTCTTTTATTGAGTGTATTTTTATTTATCGCCATTTACTGCCCTCTGCGATGATTCAAATTACTGATGTATGCCCATGTGGCAAACCCTCCTTCACATGTCTCAGAGGGCAGTAAGCAAAGACGGCAGCTAGCCCTTGGATGCCATTTATTTATTTCCCTATCTGTTTGTCTGCTTATCTGCCATTTGAGTTGCCGTACGTATGCAATGTGTGAAGTCTCTGGATTCTCTTCACCTCACACCCTAACGACACCTTCTCGTCTCTTTTGTTCCCAGGAGGAGAGTTGTTAGTAATCCCCATAATCGAGCCCTTAGACGCCGGTCCCCTAGCTAGCCGTGCACCTTCCATCCCCCTCCCCCTCACCGTTACCGAGAGCTCCAAAGCGTCCACCGAGGCGGGCTTACCTCGCATGCCGGACCAAGGCGCCGACGATTACCGCGATGGCTCGGTGATATCTGGGTATGGCTCAGGGCGAGCGCTCGACTCTAACCTGCCCCCTACCGATGATGATGATGATGGTGACGATGAAGATTTTTACACCGCCTTCTCCTTGGTAACAGATAAGACCTTGTCCACGTCGGCCTTCGAAGGGGGCTACAAAGCTCATGCGCCTAAGCGGGAATCCAAGGACTTTAGACCTAACAAAGCCGCTGGGTCCGGTAGGACTACTGTTACCATGGCCCCCAAAGCCCCTGCGGGCAAAATGAATAACCCAGAGCTAAAAGCCCAGCCAGACCTAGTGTTACCGGCACCTCCCCTGCCCACTTCCCGCCAGCTAGACAGCACAAAGCCGAAGAAGCGCCTAATAACCTCCCCCGTGTTCCGTGATGTACCCACAGCAAACCCCACGGAGCCGGGCACCAAGCGCGTTCCGGGGGCTTCCGAGGTGGTCCGCCAATCTAGCAGCACCACGGGAATGGTCGTCGGAATAGTTGCCGCAGCTGCTCTGTGCATCCTCATTCTCCTGTATGCCATGTATAAGTACAGGAACAGGGACGAGGGATCGTACCAAGTGGATGAAAGCAGGAACTACATCACCAACTCAGCACAGAGCAATGGTGCTGCTCTCAAGGAAAAGCAGCAAAGTGGAAAACTCAGTAGCAAGAAACAAAAAAACAAAGACAAAGAATATTACGTCTGAGAAAAAAAAAAACACACGCCAAGCGACTTACGTGAAGGAGCTAAAGGAGTCTGCAAACTCGCCCTGTAACATAAAGCACCCTTCCTTACCCACTTACTTAAACTACCGCCAGCGTACTGAGAAAGCCGATAGCTACCTTAGGCATCGTCAATATCTTCTATTGGGCCCGAGACGCAACCCGCCAATTGGCTTAGATTACTTTATGGTTCCATGATTCAAGTGATTATTAGAGGTACGTCATCCTTGGTGTAAACCTCATTTGTTGTAACCCTGTACAAAGAAACAAACGATGCAAAAAAAAAAAATAACTTTGGCTGTTTCGAGCATGTATGAGACATGTAGCGCCGGTAATTTCAAAGTGTGGGTCAGGAAAACAAAAAAAACTTAAACAATCATTGTAGAAGAAGAAGAAAAAATGACTTTTGCCATAACAAAAGATGACTAATTTGTATAGTTTCTACATTACTATAAAGTGTGGTGTCTCATCATTTTTGCCACGAGCAAAAATATATCTATCTATCTATATATACACACACACAGACATACTTAAAGAGAGCAAAGGATATATAGAGATATATAGGCAGATCGTCTAGGCTCACAGTACGTAACTGGACACAACGTACGACCAGTACAGTGCCCGATCGCTCAAGCGTGCCACATGCGATCCGCGTCGCTACACGAAACCACCGGGCCAAATAGACACGACGGAGAAAACAAAAGGTAGATTCCTTTTTTTGGGCGGGGCCATTCATGCCTCCGTCCCCTCCCCCCCCCCACCTCTGTCTCACTGCGATGGGAATGACGTCCGTGCCTACCGGAGGACCGTGACGACTGGCAGACGGGATGTTTCGGCGAATCAATCTCATGTGAAAAGTGTGAATTTTATCTGGTGTCACAGTCGACTGTGTCAAACAACAAATTTGTTTACATATTTTATTACATACTAGCTGTTGTACTTTGTAGGTAGATATTGTACATAACATTTGAGTTGTAATTTTTTTAGTAATTTTATTGTACAGACGACTGATCGTTCCGTTTATCGGTGTATTTCATGAAGAAAAGACAATATCTATCTACGACTTATCTGATACAAAGAGACTTTGAAGCCAAGAAGAAAAAATAATATTACAGATAATAAAGACATATTTTATAATGAAAGGAAAAAAATAAATCATTATTGTTAGGGATAGAAAATTATTCTTTCTTTCTCGCTGATGTTTCTAAGTCGCATGAATATTTGACTACTGAAAGCTGTCCGAAGAATACAAAATGCCCTTAATTGTATCAAAGCTTCCTTGTTACTTTTAACAATGTATTTATTTTTCTTTTCAAAAAATAAAAAACCACACTACTTTAAAGAGCGAGTATTACGGATGCCACGGTGCACTCTGGGCATGCCGCTCCTATCGGCCTTTCTCCGTCATTCCGTCTACCGCTCGGCCGTCAGTCTTCTCCCTATAGCGTTTTTCCCCATCTGTTTCCCTACCAAATGATGCGTGCACACTGCAAATGCTCTCTTTTGTTTTTAAACTGAATTCAAATCCATGTATATTTATTTTTGAATACTTTACTTCTTCTGAGCCCAGCATCTATTCAAAAATAAAAAGTTTTAACATCAGTGTACAAAATCCCCTAGTCTCTGTGCGTGCGCGCACACACACACATGCACCCACACATGCAGAAGATGATACAAAGCCTGCCACAACACTCCACCAGTAACCATAGGTTTTTGGCCTCATTACACAAAAATTAATTGAGGTGCGCAATGTGGCTGCCTTTTGTGTTTGCCATGTTGCAGACCAATCTCCACAGTCTGACTGCTATTGGTTTACATTCTCTGATAATTAATTTACAACAATATTCCCAGAAAAAAAACATGTTTAACACAAAAAGCCTATCTCAGCTCCAGCCACACAATCGACACGCCCCCACAGTCCCAAAGTACATTACAGTGCACTGGAGTCAGATAGTTTCCTCCTGTTTCACAATAATTTTAGCTGGCTGCGATCTTGGCTTGCTTTTGTCATCTATTTTAATAATCAAATGACTCACATGCAAAAAAAAAATGCATTCTCCTCACTGTTTACAATAAAGGCCAGAATGTGACTATAAATGAGGGCAATTATGCACTTGGAGTATTCAAAATGTAAACATTTGCTAAAAGATTACAACGGAGAAAGAAATACATTTAATGTGTTTGCAGATCGACTGCAGAAAGGGACTATTTTCTTTTTTATGATAATTTTAAAAAAGGCAATAAAGCGATAAAAACGTAACTGACCATCTGCAATCGGAGACTAGCTGTATGATATTGACCAATAAGCATTAATCTGTTTAAAATGACAACACAGGATAGGCCATCATTGATGTTTCCGTACTGCCAGCGGTCATCGATGTTCATACCCGTTCATTAACCTTAAGGCTGGCTACCCTGCTGGACTACCAAACAGATTTATCTATAACTAGGATAAATAATGCTGCTAATGCTGTTGACTAAACTGCTCAAAAAATCTGAACTGGACTATACGTGTCGATAGACTAAAATATTTACTTACATGTCATATTAAAATCAAAGAGAGCAGATACTGAGTTATTAGAAGAACTATTCCCCCTATATGCGCTGTGCTAAACACACTCAATACTCAAAATTCAATATTAAGGGTACGGTCTATACAAGCATGTGCTGTGCAGAAAAGAAAATGAATGCTTTGGGGGACAATGAGGCTCCAAGCTTAATGGAGGCTTGACAACTACTCTTTGCTATAGACACCTCTTCTGAATAAATATACACAAGGTCCATTGGTCGAGGAAAGTTTACCACGGCGAATGACTACCGCTCACATTAATACCCATCAGTGGCACTGGCTTCTACAGACTTTGCCTTACACATGGTCCGCTACCCATCTCACTGTCACTGGATGCCTAGGTTTCCATTCAAACTCATCTTTCTATAGTCAGTCTTGATTTTCACTTTAACGTCATTTCTCATTCATTTTCATTCAGCATGCCAGATATAAATATACACATAATTGCACATGGGAAAAAAAAACAACAAACACAGACTCTACACAGAAATAGGACATTTTGAAACCTTGTCATACAAGCAATATCTGATAGCGATAAAGATATCCATCAGATGTTACCTGAAACAGGATATATTTCACATGCTACTCCGGTGTACACCAGCATGAAAATGAAGTGGGGGCAACCAGACCACAGGATCCCTCGAAATGTTGCAGTCGACATGTCTTATTCTGGTAAAAATCTAACAGCAGCCCTGATATGCAACACTTTTTAAGACCAACAATTACATTTTATGTAGGGTCTCATATCCCACTTTATGATTTGTCACTTTTGTGCGCATTCAAAAAAGCAGGTAAGACAATCCTCTTCAAACTGTAGTGATCACCGTAACTCTGCATCTTTCACTCCGAGGATGGCTTCATATCCTCCCTATGCTGCGATGGAAAGGGCTCTTTCCAGCTGCAGAGCCATCAGCACGGAGAGCATACCAGAGTCAGGTATGGAAGCTCTCACAGGCTACTGCAGGGGAGAAACAGGCTGTGCCGTTCCCACTAATCTCTCAGGTCCTCGGATCGCTATACACAACCAGACACACATGGCCCCATGAGTCACCAAAGCTTCTGAAGAGCAGGCCACACAACTTGCAAGAAAAGTGTCAGACATATGTGTATTCATTTCCCAACCAATCAAATACTAACAGAACCTCTTTATATACCGATACTGCAGAAAGTTTTGTGACAGACACTATTTGATGACTGTGAGTGATACTCCTACAGTCTCCAGCTGGTCTAAAAAGCCCTAAATAGATGAGCCTTATACGCAGACTTATATGCATAAGATGAGACGGCCCCCTCCAATGTAAAAAGCCTGTGCACTAAATAATATTGCCCAATCCAGTTTAACTGAGATTAGGTTATACTTTGTCACAAAGCAAAGATGGGATTAATTCTGATTTCACGACATGAGAGGAGAAGCCATCTGTGGGGATGAAGGCAAGCAATGGATCTGGTAAAAGCAGAGCACAATAGCTTATTACAGGGCTGGCTGGGTTATTGACCCAAAGTGACAAGGAGCAGCCAAAAGAGGCTCAGATGAGCTCATTAAAATTCTACCGATGGCAGAAAAGTCAATAATCCCTCCACAAGCGACAGATGAGTTTAGCTACTCCGGAACATTCATCACAGCTGCATTTACTTTCTTTGTATATTTGTTGGGCCCGCTTGGTGGGGAGCTGCTCACACGGTCACGCTCCATGCCTGTTATTTACTCCATATTTCAGATGATTTGAGAGGAAACTCTGTTTAACATACTAAATCTCTAAAGACATACGGCTCACTGTAGGTTTCAGACACTGATGTTCTAGAAGCCACTGTACAACGTCTTTACTAAAATTAGTTTTGACTACAAAATCCTGTTGAAAGTAATTCCATTACCAATGTGGCAGCAACAGAGAGTTACCGAACATATAAATCCAGCATCACCCTACAGCACTGAAATGGAGTAACACTGACACAGCACAGACCCTCACTCAAACAGGGAGAGAGGAGTGAAGAGGGGTTGCTGGTGGTAAAATTTGCTGACTGGCACTAGAGGGTGGCAGTAAAATTTCCTGACTAGGTAGGGCGAGGCTTTGGTGGTAACTTCCTTACCAGCTAATCTTAATGCCACTGAATAGCAGAAGAACAGATTTCTGGGATGCACACTAATTGAGGGCATCAGGGAACTGCTGTAAATTTGACAAAGACTACTGGAATTTCCAGAAGAGGTGAGATGTCTGATCAATTCACATTTAAATGCATCTGTTGACCTGTAGATACTATCCATCTGCATGCTTCTATTTAACTGTTTGATTTAAAATACACCTATATACCATTATGCATGGAAAGCATCCCTTGTTTTCTGGATTTTGCATTGTTACTCTGGGCTTTGTGACACTGTGTGACACTGTGAGAAATACGAGATTAGCAGTGTTAGCAAACTGATTATTCCAGTCACAGATCAGTTAATTGTATACCTCAAGTTTTTGTTACGTGAGTTACTCTCGATTGCAGAATTTAAAACCACACGTTTAAGATCTTAAAGAAGAATATCAATCAAAGTTACAGCACCATAATGATGGGCAAGTGGCCCACTAGGGGGCAGTCATTGCTGCAAAGGGCAGGCCTGATATGGACTGAAACTCATATAATGCCAAAGGGTTGTTACTGTGGAACCAATGGGCTCACTACCTCCTGAAGTGTATATGTAATGGACAACCATAATGTCTTTTCCCCCTCATTTTCTGAAAGCCAGGATAAGATGCTTAAATAATCTGCTTGAATAAGACTAAAAGCATTTACATTTTCAACCGATGCCATGTGTGGTGTTTACATGCATCATGTGTGTAGAAAAAGTTTTATTTACTTGTCTTCGAGTAAGTCGAAGGTGTACTAGGGGAAGGAGATGGGTCACAGAGCCACACTGCAGTGTGCATGGGAGGTGGCCCACAGACATATGATCCTTCACCTTCACCAACCAGCTGGTGAAAATGTGCATGAGGTTGAGTAGTGGGTTTGAGGTACGGCGGTGAGTCTTTATCTGGGTTTGTTTTGGCCGGAATATAGATGGAGCGCCTAGGTATACATAAAGGTGCTTGAATACAAAAGGTGTGCTTGCATTTCCTAGCCTTTGAATTCATAGTACTGATGGGTAACCTGTAAAAAATAGTCAGCATATGTTTGCTGACAATGTTCTCTCTCCGTCAACTCGCTGTGGAAAATTGGATCATCGGGGAGTGTAGCGTTTGGCAAAGTATCTGTAGCTCATCACCTGCAACCCGTCTTTGTAGAGGGATCTGCAGTTCATCAATCAGTAAACGCATTGTCCTCCTGTTGTCTCCCAAGTGATGGCAACTCATCACTGTCGATAAAGAATGTTCTTATTAACTGGCATGATCATTACTGGAACTGCTTTGTGGATAGGGGTGGGCGATATGGCCAAAATGTCACATCACATAATTTTTGGTTATGATCACGTTTAGGGCTGTCACTATCGATAATAGAGTAATTTACTAATTAATCTGACATTTGATCGAGTAATCGTTTATAATATATTCATTTATAGTATATTATATTAATTTTATCTGTACATTGCAACTGGTATTAGGCAGGAACCAACAAAATATTGCAGGGTGCACACTCAGTCATACAGTCAATTTCAGCACTCCAGTTCATTTAAGTTGTGTTTCTGGACAGTGGAGGGAAACTGGAGAATCCGTCACACAAGTCATACACACAAAACATCTGGGACTGTGGTCAGTCACAGAAAAATTTAGAAAGCTTTGCAATTTTAATGGTGTTTCCCTTTTAACATTATCTAATATACTGTATGTTACAAAAATCATTCTAAAAATGAGTGAAGAGGCGAAAAGCAAACAAGGACTGGTCATGAAAAAACATTTGTATTCCTCTGTATGAAAATAGTTTGTATTCCGTAGAGATGATATTGAGCAAAGGCAAGTGATTTATTGGCATTGCTTTGTCTGTTGGTACAGCTAATGGCAACACCACCAACTTAGAGACTCTAGGTGGTTTTCCAAAAAGCGACCAATCTTAGTGAATAGCAAACAAGACAACGAACGACATAAGTAAAGAAAAGTAAACAATTAAGTAGTACTGGCTCCTACCCAGCCTCTGGGTAAGAAAAGGGCAAACTGTTGATAACAGGAAAGTTGATCCCATGTATTTCAATGGTGAAATATGATTGTCACACCAGACATATGCAAATGTAAATAAAAATATGACCTAATAGAA
Source organism: Hippopotamyrus pictus (assembly GCA_026781145.1). Lineage (NCBI taxonomy): Eukaryota > Metazoa > Chordata > Actinopteri > Osteoglossiformes > Mormyridae > Hippopotamyrus > Hippopotamyrus pictus. Next base: position 14,042,768 of record JAODLC010000028.1, read on the forward strand.
AATCAATAAAAACACACCAAAGTAATCAAAAGTAAGACCAAAATAACTTATTTGTTGAAAATCTAAAAATGGGCTCAAAATGTGTACAGTATGTCCTTGTAAACAAAACACAGTGAGCAATAGGAAAAGGAAGTAATATTTCTCAAACGAAGCCTTTCTTCAGGACCTGGTCATGTCCCCACCTGTATTGCCCTTGGGAGAGCGTGATTTTGCAGCCTGACAAGACGTGCTGTAGACCTGTGATCGGACTGCTGCAGAGGGGGCAATGATCTTCCTGACCAAAGCATTGGTGTAGGTTCAGTAAGCAGGGGAGCGTGTCATTCGTTGCCTGATAAGGAAACAGATTTTCCTGAGGGATCTTCCACAGGTCTGCCATGCTGATGTTCCTGCCAACAATACCTTCCCAAGTTGACCAGGCGCCTTGTTGTCCTTGTGCTACAGCCTTGATCTTATAGCGCTCATCCTCCATCCTCGTTACCTCAGACACCACCAGGTCCTTCCTTCTTTTCTGTTGGCCCTAGACCAGCCCCGCAGAGCCTCACCCCATCCAAGACCTGTTCTGCCTGTCTGGGCTCTGCCAATGATCTCTTTGAGCTGCAGCCTGCTACCTGCCAAGTCAGCTTCTGCCTGGGCTTTCCACTTACGGCCAGTGCGGATCTGGACATCTGCACCCCCAATTGCCTGGTCAGTGGACTCCCTCAGCTCCAACACTAGCCGGGTGTTCTGCTGCTTGTACCCTGCACTGGTGAATTGAAGCTGCAGCTGTAGGATGTTCTTACCGAAGAAGCCGGTATCAGAGAGGGACCGTGGCAAGCGCAACCACTTTCTGATCTTTCTCTCTCTGGATAAGGGAATCTCGCAGTGTTTTAACGGCCACATTATCCTGCGGTATGGTGTAGTTTGGTAGCACCACACCTTGAACTTTCTTGGAAGCTGGCTTTGGTTGATCCTTTCCAGACTGCCGAAGAGCTGTTCCATGAGGCATTGTCCTGTAAGCTTGTCTGAGAGCTCAGCCGTGGACTTTCTTCCTAGGCTTCTAATGGGCACTTCAGCCAGGAGTAGAAGCCACCCACAACAAGAATAGTGCTATCATCTCTGACCCCTTTCCTAATCCAGAGATTTCGGGACTTATCCTGTTCAAGAATGAAGGTCATCAGCTCGTCCATCCTTTTTTTCAGCCTAGATGTACATAACACTACCAGCAGCAGGCTAGTAATATCATCCATGTAGCTTCTCAGGGGGGCAGTTTCATACTCCTCCTACCATATGTCTTGCTCCAAGGAGTATTACCTCAAAGGCAGCCACAAACAGAATGGGGGAGATTGAGCATTCCATGGTGATTCCTACCTCCAAACACTGCCATCTGGTTGTGGGGGGGCAAAGCCCTAATAAGATGGTGTGAAATGTGTCCCCCTCACATTTCACAATCATTCGTTTGGATTCCCCCCACATTTAACATAAAATAATACTTTTATGCCAGTGCACCCCCCCCCCACACATTCAAAATGCTTCTGATGCCCCTGCTAGATGGCCTGGCTCAACCCATAATTTGTTCATTCTCAGACACAGTAGTATTGGAAACACTTGAAAATGGGGTGGTACGTGATGGCTGGCTGCTTTGTAAGAAGATTCTTTCCATTTTATAATTTGGCCCAATATTGTAAGTTTTGTTTGATTTAACCATTTGACAACTCTTTTGGGGACAGTGGGTACCCACTGAAGTCATGGCTTCTCACGCTGCTCGCAAACCCACAGAATGAACAAGAGTGGCGTTATAGTGACGCCCATTCACAAGCTCGAGCGGTGGTAGAGCGCACTATAGGGCAGCTTAAAGTCCGTTGGCGCTGCCTGGACAAGACCGGCGGGGTGCTGCTATACAGTCCGCAAAAAGTGTGTTGCATTGTACACGCATGTAGCATGTTGCATAATCTGGCACAAAATCGTGGCTTGCTGGTATTTGAAGAGCTTGGGGTGGGTATATGTTGAATTAGGATATAGCTGGGGTTGGGTGAGGTATGTACCCGGGCAAACCTAATGGCACATTCCTTGCAGGGTCACCATGCTGCCACCTGGTGTCTTCTTCCAACTTTCCACTCTTTGCTTCCTCTATCAGCTGCCTAGTGTGCCTGAAGGGATTCTTCTAGAAGTTAGTTTGTTCCTTTCCCTTCCTCTTCCTGCACTTTCGGATGCGCTCAGCTCTCTGCAGGCTAGCTAGCCTCCGCTTAACAGCCTCCCACAGTGCTTTCAGACCTTCCTTCTCTCTCGGCGTTACCTTCCTGCAGTTCTTTTTCTAAGTTGTCATCGCTGTTGCACCAGCTGTTTTCCCTCTCTCTCTCACACACCTCTCTTTCTGTATTAGCACAGAGGTTTTCTTGGTGGTAATTACGCCAATCCTAGCTTTGGTCTCTTGATAGATTACTGTATATGTCTGTATACCTGTAGGTTAAGCCTAGACTCTGTGCCCTCCCGCAATGATTTCTCCAGAATCTCACTAAAGTCTGCATCCAATTTTTCCCATACTATTGCCTCATTGGCCATCTAATCGTATCCCTCCTAGCTGGTAGTTGCTTCTCTGATATTCTTGGCTCTTGGCTCCAAGCGGGTGCATCTCCAAAGTGATTACACGGCAGATGACTCACCACTGAAGGGCCTTCCTCCTCATCTGACTGCCTTTCCTCAGTAGTGATGGGTCCTTCGACAATGAGGTGTTCTACCTGGCTTCTGGTCACTCTTGTCTGCTGATGGCCTTTCCCTCCACATCTCACTTTTCCTTGGTGGATTTGTAGTCCTCTGAATGTAGTCACTTTTTCCCACCCGCATCCACATATCCGCAACTCCTTCACAATGTGTATGTTCATTCCTGGTGTTTCTGAGTGATCCATCCGTTTAAGATCTTTCACCCCGCCTCTGAGGGCCTGTAGGTCGTCTTCTTTTTCTAGGCTTCATGGTGAGAATTAGGTATCTCTCAAGAGAAACGAGTGGGTTTGCAAATTACTAGAGGTGCACTGATCCGATATTCAGATTTGTATCAGCACTGATTATACCCATTTCATGGATCAGGTATCGGCCATATGTGTCCGATCCACACCCAAAACTTACTTATTCAGTTTTCGGCAGTCTGTTAAAAGATAGCTCCTATTTCTTGCTAAATCGATTTGTACAATCAATCGCACAAGAGCACATGTAACACTAACGCTGCCACTCAGTTTGTGCCACAGTAGTTAAGGGGGTGACAATCTGGAAATATTTTATCAACACCTAGTGGCACAGTGATTTGCAATCTTTGTAAAAATAAAGTTTTGAAAGGTGGAAGTACCGTTTAGTGAAAAAGCACACGCAATTGTGCAGGACAAAGAGAGTAATGTGGAAAAAAAGCAATGGATGATTTGGGAGTCGCTAGCTTGGGCTGTTTTGTGCTCTCGCTTCAGCTTGTGATACAGGAGGGGTGCCATTGTAACAAAGTGTAAGTGACGCTGTTGCCAGTGGAAGAATAATTGGGGCATTTTAAGCATTTGCCACTTGCGTATACTGTCTCGGAAGGCATTGAAATTGAACTGCAAATGCCTCAAAAATGCTTAAAACAAGATGTACAAACAAGGTGCAATAGTACATTATGTTTGTTTCTAGTAGCCAAATTAAAGATTTTTTCGGTATATTTTTTCATTTGTTTTTACTAGTTTAAAAATAATATATATAAATACTTATATCATATTTATTATATTAAAATATAAAAGGAAAAAGAGCTCTTATGTCAGAATCTGTTTTGGTTTTGGCAGTTGTATATCGGATTCAGAACTGAACTGTAAAAAATGTGGATTGGCCAATCTGTACAAGGTACAGTAGATTGGTCTATGTCACATTTCACTCATACAAACCATTTCCACACAAAGTAAAACCTTTTTTTGGAATCAATCCTTCTTCGTAAGCAATGCCATACACTGTTTATTCGACAGCGTAGGTAACCCATCTATGGACTGTTTGTTGTTTACCATGTTACATGAAAAATAAATATTTATAGCAGTCTGATGGTATATACTGTAAAATGTATTTGTTTTTTTACCAAGATGGCTAACTGATTAAAAAAAAGATCAATTTAGCTTTTGGTTCAAGATATAGTCACTAAGCTGAGATCCACTAAGACATATAGGCCTGAATAAAGAACTGACACATATATAAAGCGCTTGGATGTTATGCAGACTGAAATTCCTTTGTTTCACATCGGTCTGTTTTTGGTGGTGTAATGTTGCAGCCTCCAAATAAGACGATATCACGTGACGGGCATTTTTCAGTTTGTTCTGTCGTTACAATAATAGTGTTAATTAATGCACTTGTAACTGGCCGTTCATTGGAGGCTTAGTTTAGCTTATGCTTAGTCGACTTAACATCGCACATGTTTGTTATGTGCTATTTACCTTACTTGTAAGTTGCGTTGGACAAAAGCGTCCGCTAAATAAAAGTAAACATGAATTTAGTGCTGTATTGTGCCGAACTGGGCCATGTTCAGGCTGCTTATAAGGCTTGATGAAATGTGAACGTGAACCCATAACTGTGTGACAGGGTGCGTCTGCGCTTCAGCACCTGCACAGTCAAGCCTAAGTCATACTGAAAAGGAACAGAAAGCAGTCAGAGGCCGGAACCCAGAGCGGCGCTGCCTGTCCTGAGTGGTCCTGCACAACCCGCCGTGCTCACTGGTACCGTGGAATAGAAAGAGAGAGTAGAGAGAGATTTAAAACTTGTCTTTGTTCATCAGCATAGGAACGTGCTGACACGGCAGAGGCGGACGCTCCAGGAGAGCCGAAGCTGGCTGATTAAGGGCCGAGCACTGATGAAGTGCTGCCATTTCGCAGCAATGACTAAGCTGTGCTGGAGGCAGGCTTCGGAGGTGATTTACAGGACTAGGGAGATAACGGCTTTTCAACAGCATAACGAGATGAAGGGGCCTCTTAGTTGTTCTTTCTGCTAGTCCCCTTGTTGCAGGGCTCCAGCCAAAAAAAAAATAATAATACTTTAGGGGCCACTGGCTCCTAAACCCAAAATATTAGCCACATAGTTTTTAGGAACCATAATCTCCATTACATGCCAAATGTGAAATAAATAAAAAAATACATACATGGCATATTTTGTCTCCGGTCACACTGCCTTTTCTTTCTCCTGTCTGAGCTATCGGATCTGCCTACTATTGCCTCCTGCACTCATACATAACAGAAGAATAAATTACATGGAAATATGCAAAATGTAATATGTAATATGTAAGCAAGATAGCTCAACTATTGAACATGAAGTGCACACAGAAGCACTGAACAGGGTTGCCAGCTCATGCATCTGGCGTGACACACTTTCAGACTGTCATGCTCACAGAAGAAATCTTACGGCAAATCTATATTATTCCATTACAAACCTAAAATAAGCTACGTCAAAAGCTTTGGGGTAGTCTGCAAACCCTAAAAACTACTTAGAAGGTAATAGAACTGTTACATGTAAATGCATGTGCACACTTCTGTCGAACTGATAATCTCACGCCAGCCAGCTGACCGAAGCTGGCAACCTTTAAATATTCATAAAAATTCACCTGGAAAGAAATCTGAAAAACCAAGAGGTGTTGCTTGTCTTTGCTGAAATATACTACAACCGAAAAAATGAACATAAATCTAACTTTATTGCAGTGTCATAGTTAAGGCTTAAACCTGAAACCATTTTTCGGGTATACCTCACTCTCGCTTGATGATGTATGTTGGGGACATGAGGGACATGTCACTATCAGTGAATGGACACAGTGCAATTATTAATAAATACGCATAAAACACAATACTATAGAGCACATCTTACAAGACGTGTCTGTATCGTTCAGGTTTGTACTTATTAGTCCATAAATAAATTCCATCTTTTGTATTTTAAACAGGCAGAGTGCAGTTATTAATGGTAATGGAAAAGTATCGTGTGATCTCTCAAAAGTCCATCCTGCCTTTGCGAGAGTCCATTTTTTTTCCCAACCATCGATTTTTTTTTCCCGCTCCATCCCCCTCCTGAGGCTCCATACTCTCTGCAACAGTTGGCAAGATAGCGTGAGGAGTTTCCAACGCAACGATTTGACAAAACCCACCGAATCTGTCAACACTGTTTTGGATGGAGCCATGCTTTAATCACACGATAATATAGCAGGAAAGGCAGAGGCGGGTTAAGAGCGCACGTAGTTAAAAGCTGCCACTTTTCTTGACTTTGTAGTTTTTACTTTTTCTTGGACTGTGAAAGGCAGTTGTCACTGGCGACTGGAATGAAAAAACTAGTCGCACTGGCGACCATTTTAGTCGCCGTCTGGAGCCCTGTTTTGGTAATTTATACCCTGGTGGGGGACAGTGGTACCATCAGTGAAGGGTTCCGCTAGGATCAGACCTCTCCAAGTAAGAAACTGTCATAGTGTGTTTTAGCAGGTCGGGCCAGAATACCACCAGAAAGAGGTTAAGTCACCTTTATATCTGTATGGTCTCATTCCTCCCTCTGTCTGTGTTTCAATGGGGGTCTGTACTGTCTCATTCCCACCCTGTCTGATTGAATCAGGCTGTGCACAGTCTCACGCCTACTTTGTCTGTGTTTGAATGAAGCTATGTACTGTCTCACTCCTACTCTTTTTTGAATGCGCATTTGTACTCTCTTACTGCTTTTGGCGTCTGTATTTAAATGGCAGTCTAATGTCTTACTCCTCCACGTCTGTGTTTGAATGCAGGCCTGTATTGTGTAATTCCTACCTGTAACTGCTTTTGTGTGGAGTATGGTTCACCAAGCATTTGTTAACTTTAAAAATATCAAATATTACTGCCATGTCCTTAACATCAACCTGACCCTACCAGCAGCAGACATAGGTAGGATCTAGGGATGCCAAATTTTGGGAATTTTCCAGTTAATTCCCATATATTCCCAGTAAATCCCATGCAAAGTTTCCAACTTGGAATATTTCCAAAATTCCCCAGCTAAACTTCCCATGGGATGGAAAGTTTTCGGAAACTTCCTGGAAACTTTCCGCCCCTTTACAACCCTAGTAGTATCTAATTTTTAATATTACCATACACACATTATACTACTGTATGTCATTTTGTCTAGCAATGTTACTCCAGCACAGTGCCAGAACAAATACCGTGGCCACTGAATCCTATCCAGCACCCCCACATCCCCCCATCCCGGTTGTCCCTCGTCTGCCTCCCTGAAATCAATACTCATAATGTGGAATATCTGATTACTCTACGGAATAATGTTCTGAGAGCACCCGGTAAACGTGTCATCAGACCGTATTTAAAAGCACATTCGGAATTACAAAAACAATTACAACGGTGATAACATTACAAAGGGAAACTTTGGCATTTTTACATATCGGTAGCATTTTGTCTGTCATTTACGGCACTCAGCGTATCACATCAAAACCTCCCGACACCACTGTATTACCTCGTGCTGGGTTGAAAATGCGAGGGCAAAGATTGTTAACACTGTAGGGCTGTCAACTATTTTTTCCTATCGCACACTTTTTAATGGTATACAGCATCAAAAAAAGAATATCATCAAAAAAGATGTTATAGCCTGTATATTCTGTATAGAAATTAAACTATATGAAAATTCCTTGCTCATACTATTCTCCTATTGGATGACCAGAATTAACACAAATTGCACACTTGTTTTGGCATCAGCGGTAGCGGTCGGGAGTGGGTTCGCCTGGGGCACCACATGGCCTTCGACCGGCCCTGCTGTTATCCATCCACACTTTCTGAATAAAACCCACAATCAATATTTCATTCCTTCGCATCGAGAAGCGAAGAAATGATGTCACTGCAAGCCTCCGGTGCTCTCCACTGTGAGACACGTCTAATTTGAGATTGACCGCTGCGAAGAAATTTGCAGTTTTATTGATATCAAACATATGATTTTAAAAACAACTTACACGAGTGAGGAAACCAATTAAATTGATTTCTTTCAAACATCTTCAGAGAATTAGCAGAAATTGTATGCATAATGGCAATAACCTTACAGTGTTACTAAAACCCCACAGAGTATAGAAACCGCTGAAACAATTACATAATTACTTTTTCCAGTTATGAACAGACTGGCAATACATTATATCATCTTCACATTACCGCAGTTTTGATATGGTACACTGAGCGGTGGGATTAAGTGTCAGCCCATGCGCATAAACAGCTCCCGCACAGGGAACTTGAACCTGTGGCAGCCAAGCAGGTTTGAGGATGCTGTCAACTTGTCACACAGTGGGACAAGAAGGAGATCTACACAATCATGTTTCTCTTGCTTTTATTATGAAGGTCGCAACCACCACAAGTTAGCAATTCTAGTGCCGTTATCCTTCAGCTTAACCGAAAGCAAGCCGGTAGCTGAAACGCAAGCAGCAGCACTGAGGTTTCTTACACAATTTAAAGATGATGTCTCCTCCAGTCTTTCGGAAATACGAGAGAAATAATTCAAGGAAGAAATTCAGTTAAAACAAAGAACGCCACTGCATTGGGACTGACATTATACGCTTACATAGAAGAATTTTGGAAGAAAAAAAAACACTAACTGATTGCACTTCAAAATTAAAGTATGGGACTTTCCAAGGAGGTAGCTAGAAATTCTGGGACCCCTGACAAAATGTCACCTCGGTAGCTACATTGTGCCGATCACCAGGAGGGGTCTCAGTAGAGTTCCCAGAGCAGAGGGCCCCCAATGGTAGATTTTGTGACCTCTATGCAGTGCTGGGTCCCCTGAATCTGCCAGGGCATCCTCTGACACCCCTGGGACTCTCCTCTGTGGGATCAGTGACAGTTCTGCACAATCAGTGAGCAAAGAAATTATTTTTATAATCATATTTTTCTTAAAGAAAAAGCATTTCTAAGTATGGTTTCGTCATGTCAGATTATCCTGTTCAGCACATGGCGCCCTCTAGGGTCTGTCTGAGAGAATGACAAAAAGCCATCTTTTGGTGAACGGCTCCTAGCAACAGCAGCTGAAGCCTTTCTGGAATGAAACCAAATTCCCGCAGTAGGACTAGAAAAGGGATTCTGCCCAAATTCCGGCTTTGCGGTGTGGTACCACAGCTCTCCTAAACATGCCGAAATGAACGAGCAATGAAGAACAATTTATTTACCAGGTTGCCACTTTTAAGATATACTCCCTCAGAGGTAACTTGCAAGGGTGTCCCTATATTCTTATCATTGCAGCCATTTATGGCATTGGGCTCAAAACAAACAGGCATTTAAATATTTGTATCATATTTCTATTAGCCCAAAATGAAAGCAATGGTGTTCTAGGGATAGTCCTGCCGTTTCCAACAGGAAATGAGGACGGCGAGCTGTTCATTTCCCCGAGCAAACACTAAGGTAAAGAGCTGCATAGCACCAGGGAGATTGGAATCTCCTGCTAATTACTGCAATGCCGCGTCACCTACTGACAACACGCCCCACCAGGCCCGAGCCTGCTCAGGGAACACTGACGCTCAGCTGTGGGTTCACTCATGGATCACGGCCTCCTCCACAGGCACAGCACAGACCCCGTTGCTAAGCACACTACAAACGCGGCAAATCTTAACATTTGTCATGTTCAGGCCCTCACCTTCAAAAAAAAAAAAAAAACCCTTACAATTCCGCCTTTCCAGCCACACCATTGATAATCCGTAAGGTATTTAATTATGACCTCACCACGGAGTATTGCTAATCAGTAAATGCAAGTATTTGAGATATCATTGCACCATTTCCTTCTTAAGACCGAGTCAAAGTATGACAGCACAGTGCCTAAGAATCTGTCCAAAGCATCCTGTGACAGCTTTACTGTAATACTCTGAAATAAAGTCACCAACTTGCTTCCCTCAGGATAATGAATCACCCCTTTCCTTCTGTGCCCCGTATTGTTTCCACTCCCATAATCTATTTGAGCATCAGAATATTTATAAAAGCAAATAAGTCATAAACACTCCACACATGAGTAAACCGGTAATGGCACACGGCCTCACGCTAGGAGCCGTTACACACAGACAAAACACATTTTTACAAGGCGTCGATGCGCATAGCCTGTAAAACTGAAGGATTAACACATTCACAGTTTTCACTGTGGCTTTTCACTTTAAGAGTCTGGGGGCCTGACAACTTCCAGTAAAAGCCTGGTCAGGAGACAAGGGACAATCACAACAACATGTGGCTGCTCTTTCCCTATTCCTCTCCTCCAGAAACTCTGCAGCTTCCCCTTATAAATATACGACCATGTTACATCCTTATCCTACTTTTCCCTTCAGAGAAGCTTGTGCCCAAAGGTTTGTCGTCTGTGCTGTGTGTTAGAGAACCACTACACCACAAAGAGCATATTGAGCTTGAAGTGATGTGTGATGACATTATTGTGGTAAGTAGTGTTCAAGCCAGCAACTGAACAAAATGCATTTTTGGACACATTCGGGCATCAGGGCAGTGGGCTGCAAAAAACATTACTGAAAAGGCCGACATATCTGAGTACCACCCATCTTTGAGAGCACGTGGGACAGCAACACAGGCACTGACTTTTATGAAGCTTTCAGCTTGTACGCCCTCTCTCTCAGGGCCTGGAAGACACAGTGCCATTCCAAAGTGTAAACAAAGCCAGCATTGAGCCCAAAGGCTTGCATTTGACTCTGCTCATTTCAGCAAAGAGAACCTTTTGTACACCTAAATCTCTGGTGTCAAATCCCACTGCCTTAAATACGCCTCCTTGCCCTACATGTGGTATTTTGCATTGTCACAATGCAGAGAGTAGCTCAAACTTAGGTGCGGTTGCACATAGTAGTTAGGCAGAGGAAATACACTCCCATTTCATTGTTTTAATTGACCAGATATTCTTCCTTGTTCCAAGAACTGTTGCATTAGCCCAGCAGGACAAAATGTAATTTGGGTAATGTTTGCATGAGCGCTATGGGTAACTTAATATGAACCAAAATAGCAGGGGCTTTCAAGGGTAGCAGCCAAAGGAAGACACAGGTCAGAATACAGAAGCAAGGGTTAAAGCACACCAAACAGTGCACTGCAAGTTTTTAAATGCACGGCTGCGGAAGCAGAGAACCGGCCGCAAATACACGGCTTGAAGTGCATTAACCCTTAAGACACCGAACCAGCAAATATGACGATGACCAAATGCAGGTAGAAAAGAGCTTCGTGCCTGAATAAAGAGTTTCCTGCACCCCTTGCCCTCGGCTTAAGTAATATATGTAACCCACATTTCTTGCACTGTGTCCCGAGAGACTCCACGTGTCTTGTCTTTAGCTTCGTCTCAGTTCTGAAAATAACAGATGCATCCCAGCTTTGTAGGGGAGCAGCTGTGGGTAGCGCAGGCTAGGAATCAGCTCCCATGACAATAATCAAATGAGCCAAACGCGTCGAGAGAGAAAGAGGCTGACAGACGGATGACACCAGTAAAAATCTCCAGCGCCATGTCAGTTTACGGCGATGGTTATCAGAGGGGAACTAAAATATGTCAAATCTAACCAGCATTATTTGAGAACCAACTGACACTTAAATGCGCAATAACTACATTAATTAATTAATTAATTAATTAGATTGATTGATTGATTGATTGATTGATTTAAAAAAACAGCAAAGTAGTTCAGCCAAGCAAGCACTGTTTCCGGGAAATTTGCTCGTGATCCCAGTTGAAAATAAAAGTAAAAAATAAAAACAGATTTTTGTGCATGCAACAGATAAAGTAACAGTATATTGCATAGCCATGTATTACAACGATTAAATGTATTACATTAAAGTTTTATCACTCAATGCGCAAAAAGCAGTACCTTGCATTCTTTTCTATAAAATATCCACGCCATTTACTCTTGGGTCTGCTAGTAACAGGACTGCACTGCAGCCGGTTAGCAAAGGTAAACATGGACGATGACCGCTCGCTGCGGTACTACTTCTCCGTTAATGCCGCTTATAAGGCTGGGTGGACTGCAGTAGGCAGTTGTCCATCTCCGTGGCGGTAACCATGAAGGGCCACTATCAGTAGCCACGTGAGTAAATGAACCCAGGGGATGTTTGGTCCGATCGCACAGATTGTTACCACTGCTTCACACAGACATACAACAGCAGACCATCTACTCAACCCGGAGGAGGACCGCCACACCCCACCTCGTATAGTCCCTTTTACCAGAAGTTCTTCACCCAGCGGCAGGGATTCTTTCCACTAGTCAAACCGCCAACTAAGCCGCTTAAAAGCACCTCACCCGACATTTTAGAGGGAGTTCAATTGTTTGTCAGCCAGTGTCGGAACCAGAACAAAATTCTTAAGGCTGCACCTGAAATTAGTGAGGAGGCACGTTCCGTGCAGCCATGACGCAGTCATAAACTGATTGACTTCCACTAGAGGGTGTAGATTATTAATTTGAGTGCGCAACCTTGCAACCCTGGGTCCGTCGCCAGCTCCTCCACCACCGCCCCGCCTTGGCTCCGCATGGTTAACACCAGCACCACGCGATTTACGTGTTACGAAAATCGGAGCCACTGCAAACATTTCATTTTGATTTATGTAACATTGGGTCAACAAATGCAACAGCAAGAAAACCAAACTAAGTCAATTAACAGACCCGCTATTTAGAGGTCAGCAAAGAAAGAAAGCAATCACGGTGATCCAGGTGACACTTGCGCTCACACAAGAAGTCTTATGGCAAATTCATACTATCCCACTATAAACCTAAAATTAGCCACATCAAAAGCGTTGGGGTAGTTTACAGACCATACAGACTATTTACACGGAAAGAAAACTCTTTAATACATGTAAATTCGTGAGCAGACGTCTCGAATTGAAAACCTCACTCCAGCCAGCTGACCAAAGTTGGGAGCCCCGCGGAAGCAGCGCGTAGTACAGATTATTCTCAAGTCTGTCACCACAAATCAGCCAAACCGCAAGTAATGTGGGCGCACGGTGATAAGTAATGCAGCCGTGTGAAGTGGCCGCTTAAATGAAATTAGACTCACCGCACACTGCCTTCTCGCGCCATTTAGGCTTCCCGCCACACGCCTCTAACGGCCAACTACATCCGGGCGCTTTGCCACGCACTTTACGTCAGGTGCTTCAGGATCACTACTGCAGACTTCCTTTTCATCTTGCACTTTAATATTTCATCCTAAATGTATGCCTTTGACGCGACCCCCGGAACACTTTAAGAAATGGATCAAAGTAATTTTGCCCCCAATTCTCCTAAAGTTTTGCCTCAGCAATGTCCCTGTCCCAGGGGTGGTCAGTAGCCTTCTCGGTGCTCCATAGTGAGGGCACAGGGTTGAGCTGCTTGTGATTCTGCACAGTACATGCCTACCGCGCTGTGAAAGACTCTCCTAGCCTGTGCCGGTCTGAACCTCCTTTTCAAAGCCAAGGCGAACATGTCCCCGTTGGCAGCATCCCGCCTGGCCGTGCTCCGGTCTTTCCAAAGACGGAGACGAATCTGTGAATGAGGCCTTCGCAGCGTGCATTCACCAGTTCCGCTTGGCTGAGCCACACTCAGCCACAACGAGGGCTCTGTTCCCCACGCCGCCTCCGGGCTGCGCTGCCGCACACTCACGGCTCTCTGGCAAACGCCAGGAGTCTCACGTCCGCATGCAATGGCCTGTCTCGGCACGTATGTTTCCTTTCATTTTAAAGGGAAGAAAAACATTTTTGTATAGTGCCGTCAGGCTTGCGTGTGTTTTTCATCTTTTTTCAGTCACGCACTTAATCGTCTGATTCCAGATGCACACCATAAAATAAATAAATAACATTCCTCTGGATGACTCCAGCAGTTGATTGCCAGCTAACACACAGGAAGCACAAACTACAAGTCAGCATTAAAGTTTTGTTTTTAATTTCTTTTTCTCAATTTAAAAAAAAAATGCAACTATTTGCCCAATACAATACAAAGATGGTAGGAAACAGGCATTTCTGGATCTCAGAGAGGGACTTTTAAATACGCTTTTGAAATGCAAAATCGCATATGGGTTCAAGTTTGGACAGGGGTGGTGTGGTATCGCATCCGACCGCTGACAGAGCTTGGTGCCCTTTCATCAGTGGTTTTCATTCTCACACCGGCCCCATCCAAACCTGAATCGCCATCTCCAGACAAGTCTTCCTCACAGCAGGATTCTGACCCAGTTTTGGACACAGGCCAGCATGACCAGCTCGCAGCTTGACCGAGATGCTTCCTGGAAACATCCGGTGGCATAGGGCCAGTTCCTAAGGTGTCTCTAAAGCTGCAAACTCTCTATATTAGCATTTGTGTCCAACTCCATATATTCCCCAATTGTTTACTAACAACAGTTCATTTTGTAAGCATTTGGCATTAATGTTTTTCGGCACAAAAGAACAGTGTACGGTTACGTAGAAATCCTCTTACATTCAGATTCATGTCACACAATGTTCCAGAACGACGAGAGCCAGCAGCTTCCCAGGAAGAAAGGGGCTGACTTTCCACCATGTGCTCTGTAATCCACTTTGATTTTGTGCTGTTTTTAAAACAGACTGCCCTACAATTCTGAACATAAACTAGGTCTCCTTCAAGTTGTCCGAAAGGGGCTTCTTAAACAGTGTATCGATGTCCATTAGTGTGCAAGTGCAACGATGCACAGAGATGAGCACCTTAAACATCTACAACTTTACAGGACAATACAGAGGATCGTCATCTTAAATAACAGTTCTTATTTGTACAAAAACAGGCATCAAGGTGTAAAAATGACACATTAAAAATCTCCATCTCCAGAAATAAATTAATACCATTATTATAAAAGGTGGTTACCTGCAGGGGCAGATTAGCATTGGCTATCCTAGGCTGTACCCTAAGGCCCCAGCAAACATCAGGGCCCCATTTTGGGGAAAAAATGGAACGGTTAGTCAAATCGGCAACACCTGAGTGTCCATGTTGATCTCAGCCTAAGGGCCCCAGATACGTAATCCGCTCCTGGTTTCCTGTGCTTTCTTTCTCTGTTAAGTAATTTGGTTTTCTTTTGTAGGGGATGATCATTTACTAATGTGTCGAAAGGTGGACGACCAAGGTGCAGACCATATGACGGCAGGCATCCGCTGGACACTGGCGTCGGCAGTTCAAGGCCATTTCATTCATCATCTGAAAGTAATTAGGAATGTCGGCCGCTGCCTAAGTGTTCCAACCGGAAGCTTGGCTGGCAGGACATTCACCCGGCAAGAAGGTGCATTACTTTTCCCATGTGTGTCAGTTTCAGAGTCTACCGCCTGCCGTAGCTCTGCTCCAGCCACCGTCTCACATCTTTCAGGTGATAGAAAAATGGTCCCTTTCCACCAAGATAGGCAATTTTCTTCTGCTGCACAATGCAGACCCTTTCAAAGGATACTCCATAGGCCACGTTTGCATTATTGTCCATGCAGTCTGTCACTAGGTGGCACTGTGGCGGCAGGGCAAAGTGTTCCAGCAGCGTGCGGGCAGCCAGCATGCGCTCCTCCAGGCTGCGGTGTTTCCTCACCTGGAAGGCATTTGACTCCATGGGGGACACCGCCCAGCCATCTGAGGGGTGGGCCTCGTCGATGTATACAACGAGGAAGTCTGCCACGTCCGAGAACTCCTCCACCAGCCGCCGGAAGGCCGGCAGGTGGGTCACGAAGGGGGGTCAGGAGGCAGAGCCGAAGTTGACGATCAGAGGGCGGTCGGACGACTCAAAGTCAAGCAGGTGGCATTCATCGTCCATCCTGTTGCCAAGGCTCCGCCTCTGGTCTGACGAGCCGGGGACCTTCACTACCTTGGAGTTTGGGGCCTCACCTCCCAGCTTCACCTGAACAAAGAGACCAGTGACATGCGCCTGTCAGTATGACAACTTTCAGCTGCCTTTGTTCAGCTAGAGTCTTTAAAGCTCCAGGAAAATTCTTCATTCTCTAATTCAGTTTTACATGCATTTTCAGCATCATCTTCAGAGCAAGTATGTTCAAGTGCGTGCGACTTACGGCTTAATAGTATTTCTTGGAACCGCAGCAACTTTCATACAATAATACCTTCTCAAAGTCCGAATGGTTTCACGTGAGGTTTAGGTATCAGACAGAAAATGAGACTTTAAGCTCGAACAGTGTTCAAGGTTATTTCTGCAATGTCGATAACTGGCCACAACCAATGAATGAAATGCGGCAATACATCAGATCCAACGTCACTTTTATATGTGCAACTGATAAGAGATAAGGAGTTTCCAATAGGAACTTGAGTGTTTGTCGACAGTTAGTTATACTATTGGAAATATTGTTTGGCATATTACAGATGTGAGGACAGCCCAGTGGGTATCAGTCCAAGCTATAATTTTCTCAGTGTGTTAGTCCATTAGTTAACTGTGTGCTAAAGATTGTGATTTTGGACTTACAGATAAACATAGACTGGTAACATAACCATGATGATGATCTTGTTACCAGATACTCGTTGAAAGTACAGCCTCCTTGACATCTGCATGCATTTGACATATTATCTGCCTCACTTCTACATTGTTATGAACAAAGACATTTGCTAAATAAACAGAAAGGTAAATGTGATGTAGAAAAAGAAATGAATTACGTCTACTGCCCATTTCAGTAGAGTCAGCAGTACAATATGAATTTATGCTACCGGTGGTAATATAGAACTCTAAAATCCATCTACTCAAAGCTTCCATTAAATTGGCCATTTTCCACTGGAGTGTGAAGTGATGTCCTACCAAATGAGAGCTGTATTTCACAGAAATCTTGAAAATGCTGCTTTTTTAAATCTCGGAGGCAGGATGTGTGGTGTAATCTGTCTGATGAGACACACACACACACACACATGTCTGTGGTGACCCTTGTTCTGCAGTAATGGAGACTTCTAGTGATGGCTGTCCACACTGCCATATCTACACATCCAATACTCTTGCTCTTCCTCACCATTGTGAGCCAAGATTGACAGTATATTTCTGTTATGGCCTCGTGTGGCAGACGACCTTAGAACAACAGTACCAAACCAAGGTTCTAAGGACCAGAACACCTTCATTGTGAAGAATCACAAAAAAACATCACAAAAAAGTCAGAAAAGAATGATCCACAGTCATGGTACAGCATCATAAATACTCTGTTTGCATACTTGTGACACTGAAACCCCCAAATCCATAGTTATGGGACGTTTAACACGACATGGATTTATTTCCAAGTTACATAAAGTCATTTAAAGTCAGGGAGACTGGTTTTACAGTGTGGCTAAACAATACATAAAACATGTCTTGGAAATGTCAAATTCTGTTAAAATCAATAATTAGGTAACGGGGCACAGATAAAGAACCTCCACCACTGTGCCATCACTAATTCACATAAAGGGACATTTAAGCTCCCTTAAACTGCCCCTGATGCTGTCAAGCTAATTCCAAGTGCACACGGCGGTGAAAGGTGAATGCTAAAATGCTCCTTTGACAGATTTCTGCCTAAAAATAACAGCGAAAAGAGCATCAGTATTTGAGTTCCTAGCACACGGGGCAATGGCCAGCTGGTCCTCACACTAAGTAGTATCAAAGTTCAAAGTCAGTGCGACAGGTGGGGATTATGCTTAAGAAAGGCATCCATCTAAATTCATACGCGGATTGCCTTCGCAGACAATTATCAAACAAAAGAAGAAAGCATCGTATAAATTGTATTCTACCGTTATGTTAACCATTAAATAAATTACAATAAATATTTTTACAATTTTTATACTAATTGTGGCCAGCCCGATTAATTCTGTACATACTCCGCGAACTTTAAACGTATATGGGAGATGCCCGGGGAGATCTGAAGCCGTTTTTTAACGCATGGTTACCTGCTTATAGGCATCGAGAAGGAAACTGTTCCACACAGACCGCAAGCCGGCAGGAGTCAGCATGCGATGCCACTGTCCACCGGCGGCGGAGCCGGAGCAGCTGAGGAGAGACACTGCACGCTTCAGCAGCACCACCGAGTCATACAGCGCCAAGAAGAGGCAGTTCGAAAAGAAGCCCGGTAAGATCTGCAAGGTTACCAGCAAGTCCACACTTAACATGCCCATTTTCACCCGGCCCTCGGCTCACACACGTCTGTCCTTCTGAAACTTATCTCTCCGAACCCATCCTGCTCATATCCGTATCTTCTCCGCGGTACTGTAGTCTACTCAATGTTCCCGTTCAACGACCCTCTCAATAATCAGATAGACGCAGTTGCCGCCCCCCGGCTATCCCTTCCACATTCCTCCGGCAATTATCGGGCTGCCCGATGAGAGCCCGCAGTCCGTCGCTGCAGTTTATATAGCCCGCATCATCGGGCTGTGTAATAAAAGTGGGGCTTATCTGCCCTAAGATCATGACGTCAGGGCGAAGGCTTCACTCGGGACGGGACGGGCCAGCGGGGAGGAACCTCGCGCTCTGCCAAAGGAGCCCTGTCACACGCCACGTGCAGCTGTTCGCGGGGGACGAGGGCGACGGGCATGGCTGCCTGAAAAGTGACACATCCCGACTCACTCTCCTCACCCGCAGTCACCCGCTTACCCGAATAGCGTAATGCTTGGATGATAAATAACGGCGGGGTATAATCGCGTCGACGCAGAACAGACGGTAGGTTCAATGTAAACTTTAGTGAAACAACTTTGAAACAAAAGTAAACTTTAAGACCTTCAAGTAGGCTGTGCCGCTATTTATTTATAAAATTACCGTGCATCGCTACAAATAATAGTCTCATTGATTAGATTACTTTCTTGTAGTGTTATCTGATTTAAAAAAAAAAAAAAATGACAAAATGCCGCCGCTCCCAGGTTAGTAACATCAGTACTCGTCCGGGTTATATTTCTGAGCCTGAGTGCGGAGCAGAACCCGGGGACAGCCCTACCACACCCGAGTATGGCTTCCAACACGGACTGACTTGCGTTGTGCCCGTGGCGTTGAGTACCATCAGTAGTTTCAGATACATACATTTTTGCAGGGGTGTCGCTAGGATCTTAAGACATCAGCGCTTTAGCTTAGAGACCTAATCTGTCCCAGGGTCATCATCATCATCATCATCATCATCATCTCTCTCGCGCTCGCTCTCTCTCTCTCTCTCTCTCTCTCAAGTTACTGTGATCGTAGCTCGACAAAGATTTGCGAAACAAAGTCCTGGATTAGGGCTGTTGTGATGTATGGAATTCTCAGACTGAGGGCATACTTGTTATAAACACCTGAGCTAAACAAACCATTCGGGGCCCGTTCGGTCTCATTCGGGGTTTCAGCCCCTAATATCCAAGGCTCGTGACAAGAATGAATGAATTTTACTATGTAGCAAGTTCTCCATACTTTCACGATCAAGATAAAGTCTATTAAAACATTACAAAAATATCAAGACTATGCAATATCTTAAGTGATAGATAGTATCACATGCAGACAGAACTGTTACCTATGAGATGGAGAACGCTTTCTTGAGAAAACTTGTATATGGGTTGCATGGTCTGCGGTTTTATCACTCAAAGGGTGTTATCTCTGAGTAACGGTGTTGTGGCAGGGTTAGGGTACAGACAACAGGGCTAAATAAAGCAGGAGGGCAATCCAGATTAAATCATGTCACAGATGTGATGCTCCAGGTTGAAATCTTACCCAATCTGGATTTAAAAGCTGTGCATGGCAATATCGAGAGTTTAGCAGCCTGGGGCACAGTGACAGGGAAATTGATCAACATGTGCTTTTAACAAACTACTTTTAAATAAATCAATAGAATGAACAAACTTGGCAAAACATTTTCAGACACAGGGGGAAGGTCCTACGTAGGAGAACCAGGCTGTGCCACCTACCGAGATGTGATCACCCCAGGCCTTGTGAATCATCGCCTTCGGATTGCCGGCACTCCCTTGGTTTACCGTTGCCAGTTCACCAACCCCTCTTCAGGCTGGTAACCATTTCTGTTAATGCATTCTTTACATACTCGACATGGCTATGCAGGTTTCTCCACAAAATTGGTATAAATGCATGTTTCATGTCTGCCCTCAGGTGGGCGTACCCTTGGCGTTAGCTAACGGCGGGCACATTTTCCAGAACACCCGTCTTGTATGCCATCTATCATTACGTGCCACGAGGTCTCGTCTGGTACGCTTCAGACGTGACATGCCATGGAGAAGGAATGCCTCGCCTCAGCCTGACAAGCAAACTTCAGCTCAGTCGTTCTGCATTAAATTCTAGGGGCATTTTCTGCTTGTAGGTTTGTCTTTTTCTCATCCTGACACATGTTATCACATGGTCGGACTTACGTAAGTGTGCTGCTGGGCCAGGATGGGTTGGAGCGCAGGTTGGCCCTCTCCCCATCGACCCCTAGGACTTGCTGACATCACTGCCCAGGAGAAAACGCCACAATTAGTGCGTCAAATATCTTATATGATAACAATAGCGCTGTGGATCGTCACTGTAAAGCATATTCTGCTTTTAGTAGTGTTGTCTTTTTCCTGTAACTGCAGTGTTTTGGGGTGTGAGCCATCTACCCACATGACCGTCCTCCTAAGAAAGATGGACTTAACGCAAGTACTTTTACAGATTCTCTGGTTCCCTTGATATTATCGGTTCACCTCCTGCAAAAAAAAAAAAGTACGGCCTCACATGTCTTTTGGCAGCAATAATTTAATTGCTGCTGTATTTAAATCCACTGCTCAATGAGTAAAACTGGCCGGTGAGTCAGGTTTCATTAGGAAGCACTTTGTGGACGACCCCCACCCCGCGGCGAATCAGAAACGGCCAGTCGCATCACAGCTGCAGAACTCGTCGGGCGAAGCATGTGCCGGATCAGCGGCGCTCATGCAGCACCAGTGTAAGGTTAGGGAGCGGGACTCAACATGCAATATTTAGAGAGAGACCGTTTCCTTTATGTCAACACTGTATCAAATGTCCATCAAAATACAATAAAGTGAAATTTCCGTGAAACAACATTCCAATGGACATTTATGCAGGGGTGTGAAATTTTAGGGTAAGTCCAGTAAATCCAGGTGCTAAATAAAACATTACACCTAAGCAACTTGCCTTTTCATGACTGGTGCTCTGTAAAGTATAGGATTAATCTACTTAACTTACAAGGCTTCAATATCAAATTTCTTCATGAAATAATTTAAAGGTTCCTTCATCATAAATTACGTTACAAAATAATTGCAATATTTAAATAACAGATTCGCATATTTAGCACTGAAATATTCCTTCACATTCACTGTTCACCAAGAGCAGTCTGTGGTATGAAAAAGCCCATTTCTTGCACAGGGCCATGCAGGTGAGACTGGGAGTTTCAGGTAGTAAACCAAGGAGCGCCACGGACATCCCTGCGGGGCCCACATCATTCAGCCTCAGTTTCCTCAGTGCAAGTCCAAACACCGTGCTGTTTTGTTGTAAATACTCTATCTGTTTTTACTGTGTTTACTGTGTGAAACTGCCATCTAAAAATCCATTAACACCACATAATGTTCAGCTAAGGAAACACTGGATTGATCATCCCCTTAAAAAGCTCGAACCAGTATTGGGGGCATTGTGGGTCTATTTTTCCATTGAACTTAATTTCACCCTTTGCTCAGTATTCATCTCTGAAGCCAACCAGGTTGCCTGGCAGCAAGGACCGCCAATGTGTAGGGTCACCTAGCGGTCCTGCCTTCCACAATAGGTGTGAGGTCAAATAACGTCAATGATCAGATTGAGCCTGAATAATTGACGCCTACTGTTCCTTTCTCTGTGCACAAATCGTCCATCATAAAAAGAAAGGTACATTTAGTAAACGGGGATCGATGGTTACATATTCACGAAGATCGGTTACAGGGCCACTCTCAACAGGGTTCCTGCAAGAGAGAGACGTCATGTAATATGGAGCCTGAGAAGACTGCTTGTGTCCGCCAGGGTGTGCGAGATGGGTCCTCGCTGAAGCAGGACCAGACAAAAGGCCTTGCCTGGCTTCCATCCTCACCTATCTCACCCTTCCCCCGGCAGTTAGCCGGGCCTTTCCGCGTAACGCTGGCAAGTGGCTCCCAAACCCACTACCCGTCTGTTTTCAGTCTGCCTCCTTATCAGTTAGACAGTTCAAGCAAACACGCTCGTCTGCACGGAGGGCCAGAATTCCATGGGGATCAAGTGCCACTCCGGAACCGCCGGTTCAGTCCCGTACAGAGGACGAGTCACTAGACAACGGGAGTCCTGGACACGTGTCACCACTGTCTGAGGTGTGGACAGTTAGGGGAGGATGAAGGTGCTGGAAGTGCCATGTTCCAGTATGGGGGCCGGGATTTCTGTTGCTGACAGAGAAAATGCAGAATTCAATTTAGACTTTACAGCCCTTTTAGCAACAGAAACCAGGAAGTGGTACACAAGTGTGTCAAATGTGAAAAAACAGCAGAAGAATTAGTAGGTATCATGAATTTGCAGAGGTGGTTTAACACAGCTAAACAGGCAGGTTATTTTAATTATATATTACTAAGATGGAGTTCTGCTGTAATGATTTAATTCTTAAGTACCATCTCATCTCACGAATGGACTACAGTGACTCAGCGCTAACATCTGAGGTGACATGGATCATCAGGAGGAACGGCACACAGAGAGCAGTCCAGATACTTCAGATAGCTGCTCAGAGATGGAACAACCACTCCCCCCCCCCCTCCCCCACCTTACCATTAACAACATGTCAGTAAATTATTTTTAAAGGATAAACTGTACTATCCAAACCAAAATGCTCCCTGGAATAATAAATAAACAATATTCCTTCTTTCTTTTTTCCCCCTGAGCAAGAAACAACATCTGTGATGAACAATGACATCAGAATTTGAAAATGTGTCTCTCATCACTTTTTAGAGTTCTTCACCCATTTTCTCTCTAAGGACAAGATCAGAGTGTAGCTCAGACTTAGTCATGTACCACAGACCCTGCAGGTGGTCATTGAGTCGTATGTCTGCAGTTAATATTCCTGGCTAAAGTTGGTCCACCAGGTGCATACAGGCAGCAAGGCCACCGTGAAAGGCCTCTACTAGGCCTGTAAGGAAGCTGTAGACTCCCTGACCTCCAGCCGGCTACTCGCAGTCATAGATATCAGAGCTGTGGCCTCCACACAGCTGCTTCCATGACTCAGACGCAAGCTGCCATCTTGAGGGAATGATTAATTACACAAACGAGCCGGCAGGTGCCACAGCTGTTCTTGCGCAGCCCCCAAGGATAGGGGCAGAGAGTAGTCAGCGCCACGTGTAGATGCTACCATCACACTGTCAGGCAGCAGTGGGCAGACTGCAAAAGTGGTCAGTCCGTCACACAGCACCAATAGACAAAGAGGACGTGCAGCCACAGGTGGATCCAAGCTTACTGACCCCTCAGCCCCAGGCCATAAAGAGACTTTCAGGAAGAGCAAACATGATGTGTTTGAAAGCCATCCAGGTGCTTCACACAGTTTGCACATCAGCCTCTGTGAGGCTTGAGGTGGATCGAGACCAGCCTGTGGGCATTAGCTTACGGGGATAAAGTTGAAGGAGAAGTCTGGCGGACACCCTGTTGTAATCTAAACATAGATCTTTGCTCTCCAGTCAATGTACAAACAAGGAACACGCTCTCCGAGTTCCTGAAAAGATCAAGTGTCGGCAAGGACCAGCATCAGTTTGAAAGCCCCGAGAATGAGCTCTGTTAGGGTGTTCTTCTCGGTGAGCTTCTGAACTGACGAGAACGCCACCACAAAATGGAAGAGCTCAACACCCTGAGAAGTACCTAGGAGCAGATAACAGCCCTCAACTACACACAGCGCTGGACTACTGGCCTGTGTTACAAAGCTGCGCTTGGAGCACATTGAAGACTCCTCCAGGCTAGAGACAAATGGTACCGTCCACCTTGTCTATACAAGCAGTCATTAAAGGCTAATTACTGGAAATGCAATGAAGGCAAAGTGTCTCGGTTTTACCAAAGCTAATTATGGCTAATTACAGTACTGGCTCATTAAAATGGATGCCCTTTGAATTAATGCATTCAGACAGTGCTGTTTGCAGATTCACACGGCTGCTTGTAGGACAGCTTATCAGCATTTCAACATTAAACTGACACAAATTAGAGGCCATAGTGCATAATTAAAACTGATAAGAATCAGTCCACCTGTTCCTAGTTCCCCGCGTAGGTATAACTTCATGTTGTTTTCATTTGTTTCTCTCCGCGGAACAGCTGCTGCAGTTTGTGTTGAGTCTGTCACATTTCTGCCTTGGCCCCAGAATAGGGAATCATCTCAGAAACCTAACATTTGCTCCTCAGCTCAACCTTTGTCACATGGTCCTGTCCACTGTCCTGCCCAGACGTCTGACGATAATAACACCAGTGACAAGCCACTGGAGTATTTGATATAAGACGGCACAAAATTAGCCTCGCTAGACCGTGGGGATCATGCTAACATGCCACTCCATCACAAAGCATAAATCACTGCCCTCATGTAATTTATAGTTCATTTGGGGTAAAATAAAGCATCAGTCCACTGTTTTAGCAACAAGACTTCCAGACGTTCTCCATAGGATTCAAGTCAGGCCAATGACCAGTGCAGGGGTCTCCAACCCTTTTCGCAGTCAGGTCAGGTCAGGGTGGGAAGCATGCACTGGTACAGCACATTGCCGCACCTACCACATGATGAAACATCTCAGGATCCCAGGTGGCAACCCCCCAAGCCGACACAGAGTTGAGTCCCACCCTCCGGAAATGGTCATCTATCTGCTACAGCCAGGTATTATATGAGTGTCCCCTTGGTCTGGTCTAGCCACTCAGGTCCACAGCAATGAGGATCCTGCAAACTGAATCACCCTCAGCAAATCACGCCACATGGCTATAATTGACACTTCCTCACAATGTAGGTAATGTGCCTCATTTGGGACTCCCTGAGCAACCACTCATTCAACAAGTCAAACTAGAGGTACCCAAGTACTCTCTGAAAAGACGCGGTACCAAAGGAGTCCACTCTATCTCAGGTCACTGGATAGTGCCCATGTCTCGCAGCCTTACAGCAAAATAAGGAGCACCAGGATTCTAAAGATTTGGGCCTTTCTTCCACACATTTCTTTTCAACCATCTCATGACCCCCCCATACTTTCCCAGTCCATCTACTGACTTCATAGGAAAAGTCACCAGACACAGGAATGTTACTGCCGAGGGTAGTGAACCTCCTTACGCTATCGACATTCTCTCCATTGACAAACACCCTGCTGTTGGCTGTTTTATCCTGGACACTTGCAGGCCCAGACACTCAGACTTCTCGCTCAGTCTCTCTCTCGAGAGCCCCAATCAGAGCCTCCATTGACTCTTTGAAGATCACAGTATCGTCAGCAAAGTAAAGATCGGTGAATCTTTCTTCACCAACAGATGCCCCATAGCCACTGGACCCCATGACCCTGCCCAACACCAGTCCATGCAAGCACTGAACAGGGTAGGAGCAAGTACACACCTGTGACGAACCCCAGAATCAACTGGGAAGAACGCAGAGGTTCTGCCTCCACTCTGAGCAGCACTCATAGTACCAGTGTACAGGCCGGCCAGGACGTCCAGCAACTTCGAGGGGGATCCCACAAAGTCTCAGTATGTCCCACAGGGCTGCTCGATCAGCTGAGTTGAAAGCTTTATGAAAATCAACAAAGGCTGCAAAGAAAGTCAACCGATATTCATGTTTCTTAACACAGATCTTTTCTCTACAATAAATGTGCAAACAAGGAACACCCTCTCCAAGTTCCTTAAAAGATTGAGTATCAGCAAGGACCTGCATCAGTGTGAAAAACGTTTGTGCCAGGATGCAGTTGATGGTAGACTTCTTAGGCGTAAAACCAGACTGCTCCGGTCACTGGTAGGCGAGCAAGTGATCATGGATCCTATTGCAGGTGATCCTAGCAAGGACCATACCCGGCACTGAGAGCAATGCTATCGCCTTTTAGTTGATGCAGTCCAGGCAAGAACCATTCCTTTTCCAAATAGTGATAACAAGTCCCATTTTCCCATCAGTTGGGATGGGAAACAGATGCCCCATAGCCACTGGACTCCCAAATAGATCAAAGATTGCTTGCAATCTCAGGAGGACAGATTTACCACCCACCTGAAGAAGTTCACTCCAGATACCACAGATCCCTTCCCTACCATCAGCTGGTTCAGTACCTGTGCAGTCTCAGTGAGATTAGGTAGTTCATAGCTAATTCGAGGATCAGCCTCAAAAGCTGTGGACCCTGAGATGTCCAACATCCTAGTCAGAGGATCAGCTTTAAACAGTTGCTCAAATTAGCTGTCCAAGTGGGTCACAACTGCAGTGTCATCTGTGAGGACCGCTCCTTCACCCTCCCTGAGTTCAACTCTCTGAGGCACAAATTTGGATGTGCGTAATGCTTCAGTTCTTCTGTAAGTAGGAAGTAGGTTGCTAGACCATAGATGGTGTGTCACTTCTAGTTCCCAGTACAGACTGGAGTTGCCATCAAACTGTGTGCTGCAACTCCTCTCTAAAATATCCAGGGTGCCTGTGAGATGAAACCCCTCCATCTGGGAGCACCATCAACACCAACACAACCCTCAGCAACCTTCAGGGTCTTGTCACAGAAGGTCTCTCATATCACATTAGAATTGGCAGTCACACCCAAGTCTGCAAGTTCCTCACACAAACTGCATCCAAACTCATTAGAAACAGACTGATCATATTCACAGTAGCAACAAGAAGTCTGTGGTCAGAATTCACAAACTGGGCACTACTTGTAGACCATGCAGTTCTGTCAGAGGCTCCAGCATCTGCCAACGAGGATGTGATCGATCTCCTTTGCTACACCACCAGTACTAGAGTACCACGTCCAGTGATGCAGCTCAGGGTGCTGGAACCAGGATCCAGCAATCTGCAGCCCCTGACCTTTTGCAAAGTCAAGGACCATGGACCCACTTTCAGCACGGTCACCAGTCCCATGAGGGCTGACACAATCCTCATAGCCAGCCCTGTTTGTGCCAGTGGTTGCACTGAAGTCTCCCACAACCAGAGAAATGTCACCTCATGGGCACCCATCAATCACTGAGCAAAGTTGTGAATAAAATGTCTCCCTCACCAGTGTTGGAGTAAACACTGAGATAACAGACAAGACACCCAGAGAGTGCCATAATCTGACTCTTATAATACAAGCTGGAAAGACAAATGTTCTACAAGCCTACTCAGATGGGCTGCCTCAGGTTAGGACCCTCAGCACCACACCAGGCCCAATCCCCAACAGGCCTGACTCCGTTGGCTCTCCAGCAGTTTTGATTCTTCCAGGGATGAGGGTCCCAAGGGTTTCCCCCCCATCCCCTTCGTGTTTGCAGCTTTCCTGTGGGTGGCTGCAGCAGAGCTACTCCCGCGGAGAGCAGAAAAGAGTGTTTTATCTGTTTCATTGGAGCTCTGTGAAGTTCTTGCAGTTGCTGCAATGCCAGTCCAGTCACCAACCCCCAAATTTTTCCCTGCAAGATGGATAACCACTTGCAGTGCCAGATGTCATATTCAAGACACTCTTTAGTGAGCCATGACATTGCAGCACATAGTCCAAGACAGTCAAATACAAAAAGATATCTGATTTCTAGTGTTATGTGGGCTACTCATTGGCTCCGTGTGGGTTTCTAATAGTCACCGTTAAAGACATGGCCATATAAAACATGAATGTATGGTTTTTTTAACGTCAAAACAGCATTAAATTTAAATAATTTTGCTTAATACTTAATAGCACGTACAAAAAAAGATTCACAAAACCTACTTGAAAATGATGTCCAGATGAACAAATGAAAACTTGCTTAAGGAATATAGCAATCAAAAGAAAAATGATTTCCCTGACCAACAGCGTTCTCTGACACAAAACAGCTTCCAGATAACTATAGAACTATGAGATGCTTTTGACCATACAACCTGATTCAGATCAGATACGGGAGGAGCAGTTGTAAAACAATCTTCCTATTACCAAAATGAAAAGAAAGTAATTATCGATACACCACAGAGGGCTCAACAACAAAATGTGTCCTCTGCATTTAACCCATATGTGACATAGCAGAGGGAAGCTATTATTTAGTGCTTGAGGAGCAATTCCTTGCGTAGGGTACCTGAGTAGGACCTTACTGGTCAGGGATTCAAGCCGGCAACCTTTTGATCATAAGTATACTTCCCTGACAATTAGGCCACCCTGCCCCGAAGGCATCAAGCGTCAGGAAATCAGGGAACATGCTCACAACCCACCGGACCCAGAGGACACCCAACGAGCCGAATGTGTTTGTCTGTGAGCCTGTTGGTCCATATGTGGCCCATTTAAATGGCGCTCAAACACCGGAGTGAATGTTATGTTCCATGTGAGATTCCGTGGCTGATAAAAAACACAAATAGCGAGTATATAGTACTGTGATTCCCTTCTGCCAGTCTGCCTTCCCTCCGGTTGCCGAGGTCATCAAGCCACTCCCATGGCAGAGTTTAACACGTCCAGGGCAGCAGGCTTTCCAAACCTGCGAATAATATCCACACGGCCGACCTGCTAACCAAACTCTTCCAGGTAGAGCCGTGATTCTTAGAACGCTCCGGTTCGGTGAACTGCTTTATCTTTAACAGAAATGTTCTCACAGGCGAGACAGACAACTGCAGTGTCTGTGTACTCAGTAAACTGTTTGCTTTACTTTAAAGGACAACTGGATTTCTGGTTAAATCCCCTTTGGGACAGGCGACCACCTATGAGTCTCACTTACAAAGAGCCCCCCCACCCCTCCAACTGTTAACCACAGAGCAACGGGCCTGTGAAATCAACCAGCATGGAACATCAGGGTGGTTTATCCTTGACATGTACAAGAACACGACACTCGCCTATACGGAACCGCCCCATGCTGAGCATATGCAAACTTGTCCTCTCATAATGAACCAATTCAGAACATCCAACCTTTGGAATTATATACTATAGCATAAGCATATCATTTACCCTGAAAGTAATAAGACAGCAGTGACCAGAGGATTCTGGGATTTGAGCAGGCTGAACAAGACACAGTCATGGTGCTTCACAGTACGCCACAGTCACAACAGAAGCATCCTAAGTGAAACCGCACCCCCCAGACAACCAGCCGCAGTTATGTAACATCCAGAACGCCACGTGCTGCATGATGTATGAACATCGAGGCTGCATACATACCGTAACATTATATAACCGAGAGACACTCGATGCCAACACTCAAATACACAGGGCAGACAAACATAACACTAATGGCTCCTGGCTACAAAACTCTATAGGTACTCAAAGTGTGTGTGAACCCAGGCATGTCCGCTAGTGTGCTTTTCTTTCATATCATCAAGTAATTGAACAAAAGATAATCTGAACTGAACAGAGAACATCCGACTTATACACTGTCAGAAAAAAAACAGTACCAATTTGTACCTTTGCTTGTCACTGGGGCTGTACCCTCAAGGGTCTGCCAGCTGTACCCTACCTGTAGGTAAATGTACCTCTTAAGGTACAGAAATGCACTGTGAGGAACATCCCCAAGGTACCAACAACATTAATGTACTGTAACCCCAATGGTACAAAAATGTTCCTCAAAAAATATTTCTGTTTCAATTACCTCCACTGATAGGGTACAATTGATCCTTGATTTCTGACAGTGGAGAGACATGGCCTGAACACAATAGATCTCACGGGAAGAGATTTAGTCTGAAGATGGTCAGCCTCTGCTGTCTTTAGCCTTTCTTTACTTCTTGTGCCATTCTAATTGCCCTTTCCATTATCATCTCTTGGCATATTTGAACTATATCTGCTTGTGCTACAGGTACCAACTTTCACAGGCATTTACAAGGTATCTAATCTCCCTGATATAAAAAAAAAAAAATCTTTGTTTCTATACTGGTGACAAAGTTGCCTGGCTATCGCTGTTGAATGTGGCAGAAAATATTCCCTTCCTTGTGGATCTATAGCAGTCACTTAGCTAATCTTCAGATCAAACACACAGGAAATTCCTCCAGCACTACAGTCCATGACCTAAAACTCTACTTGGACAAAACTAACCACTCTGGGGACTTAATTCCATTTTAATCAAATTTACGAAAACAGCTAATTGAAGCAAATCCTTTTAATACAAAATGACTCCACTAAAATAGTAGGAAACATTGTGACCAAACTCTAAGTCTGACTGTTGGACTTCAAGGAATGTACCCAGAAGTTTTGGCAATTTCATGTTCTGAGAAGAACCAATCGATGCACAACTGCGTGGTCGAGATGGACTGTGGGACGGGTCTCCGTCGCCAGCCTCAGTGAGAGGTCCACGCTTAAACTCAGCCAATCACGGGAGCCACAGTTAGCACCTGACGGCCAGTCAGCGCTCGAGCAAGAGTCCCCCCTGGACCTGTGGGCTCGCCTGTTCTCCTGCAGCACAGCCTGTTCCCAGTCTGGCCTGAAAAGTAACCGGCCCATCAATACGCACAGCAGGACTCCAGAGTGCCGCAGCTTCCGCCATTTCCGGTGGCCGCATGGAGCAGGAATGCCGGCATTTTCTCGTGCACTGAGCGCGCTTTCAGCCCGTTACTTAAAAGCGTTAAAGAGCTGAATGCACGAATGCGAGCACACAAACAGTATGACAGGACACGGAGTGCCACGTAACACAACGGGCTAGGGGGCCTTGGCAGGTGCCTGCACCCCCTCGCTCTTTTCTCTCTTTGTCCCAGGCTGCCCGACACGCCAGTCGTCCCTGGGGGTAGTCTGCTTGGAAGAGGCTTTGCTTGAGCCTAGAAGACACCGTGTCCTTGTCCCCTCACAGCCAGTTCCACCCCTGGCCCGCTGGAACACTTCCGCCGTGCGCCACGTCCAGCGCCAGCCCAACACAAACATCCTGCCCGACCGCGGTGCGTTTTCTGCCCGAGATCACCACACAAAAGGACGATAATAACCACCACCACCCCCCCCACGGATACTGGGATCATGTTATTCAGCATCAATAAAATATGTATTTATCTGCTTTCAGAAGAAGAAAGCCCACAAGCCCTTTAATAGCTGCTGATGGTTCTTGGAGCTGCCCGAGCCCCATTGTCACAATGGCCTTCTGTTTTCGCCATGGGAATTAGATGATGTCTGCCGTTGCCAAAGCGCTTCTCTGGCAATGAATCGCCTTCTTGTTCCTGTTTTGTGTGAATGTTGTAATGAGGGGGGGGCTGTCTTCCCTCCATGTTTTCAGCCATCGTGGTCGCAGCTTCCCTGTACGGACTCAGCCCTTCATTACTAGCAGTGCTGGGGAAGTTACTCACGAAAGTAATCCATTACAGACAAGGTGAAAAGTTCAGGTCCAAAAAGTACAAATCCAGACCAAGTACTCAACTGGTTGCTTGAAACAAAACCTTGGTCTGGATTTGTACTTTCTGGACCTGAGCCTTCCACCTCTGTCTGTGATGGATTACTTTTCTGAGTGTCCACGGGTGGATCCCACACATTGCTAATGGCACAGTTGCTTTTTCAACAATCACAGGCACCCAGGTGAACAAGCGAGCATGAGGTGCGCAAGACACACTCAGCGGACCAGGTGATCCCCATAGATCCCACTAGTTACTGTAAAATTTTTGTCACCATGTGCCCTTGCACTGCCTTGATTCAGCTATCAGTCTTAGATGGATGACCATTTCCTTCCTGTCAGTTTAACTATATTCCACCAGGACATGCCAATTCAACCAGAGTCTGCCTGACTCTCCAAACTCTGAAAAATGAGGTGGATTAAATGCAATCACCCTGCACTCACTGCCGTCTCACAATGTATGTATGTGTGCTTGCCTGTGTATATTAACTGAATTGCGTCCGAAATAGGTCAGGGTCGTCTGTCGCTGTACACATTACTATCTTGGTAACCTTTGTCTAGACGGTTTGGGAAAGGATCCAGGCCTCTCTGTGGCTGTAAGCATTCTCCACACATTATGCAATGTTACACAGTATAGCAAATAACAGAGCGACTTACGCTGGGTGCACTTTCCGAGGGTGCTTGGCATGGGCAGGCAGACACGTCTCTCGCAGACGTCCTGCTAATCCAGCAGACAGCGCTGGGAGGACCCGGACTCCTTAAAGGGAAATTCCACCCAAAACCATCTTTCATCACAAGCAGGTTTGCAGTGTATCCAAATGGAATCAGGACCCGTCTCTACTTTCGCCAAGAAGCCCGTCTGATGCATTACAGGTCGATCACTTCAATGGTCGGAAGTAAATTATACGGTGATTTTTTTAAAAAAAAGTCTGCAAACATGCAATGGTTTCATAAACCATAAGGTCATATGTGTATGGGCACCAGCTTGTCCTACATCTCCTTCCAAAACTAAGAGTAATAAGTTGCTATGGCAGCCTCGAGTATTATGGGAAGGTTTTCCGTTAGATGCTGGAACTTAACTGGTGGGGATTTGCTGCTAAGAACAAAAGTTGGGTATCGATGCACAGAAATGTGGCGAACAGACTTGTTGGGGAGTGCACACCCTGCGATGATGATGTCGTGCAAAGTCACAAACCTCACCTGTTGCTGGAGATTGTAGGGCCATGTGTAATTATATACCTGTGTCAGCAATGGGTTTGGCATAATTAGGTCATTCCTGTAATTAACAGGAGTATCCACACACTTTTAGACACATAGTGCATGAAGTCGGTGTCATTTTTAAACCATTTAAGCTTGCTCCCCCTAACCCTGTCACTAAATGTTTGAATCTCGTGTCAGCTCTGAAGAAACATGGGTCACATGACAATATCAGATGGACAGAGACCACCTGGAGATTACCTTGGGGACAAGGACAATAGCCGCCTCACGTCACTCAGCTCTGACATACCGTAATTACAGCTAATATATTACACTCATCATCTCTGGACTATTACCTAAATACTGCTGATAAGTACAACAGTTTACCTAATTACTTATTAAATAATGGCATCGCCTACATTCAAATGTAAATGTCATTAAAATAAGTGTTTTAGTATCTATGATATATTCCATATAGGATACCCTAATCTGTACAACATCCTGTTTGTCAGTGGAAACTGAGTCCAGGTGGATTTTTACACTGTTAAATAGACATTTAGTCCAATCTTATAATTGCTACATAAATTAGCAAAGAAAAAAGGTGATGTTTCAAAATGTTACGATCCACTTCTACTCAGGATGCAGAGCACACTGCTGTACATACAGATCCTTGCACTATTTTACTGCCATCTGAGGGATCCCTTTGGTAACTTGGTATATTTTGCCGATCGCGAACAACCATTCGCCTACATGATATGTGGCCCCTCGCAAGACAAACCCACTGGGAAAATCCCCCGACTTCCCGATGGCCAGTCTGTGCATGCTGTTGTTGTGTGGATGTAAGCAGGGTGCAGCAAGTTGATTCAGGTAGCAAGAAGCTATTTTCTTACCATGGGCCATTAAAACCCTGTGAGACATGGAGGCCAAAGAGGACATAAGGCTGAGGTGTGTGATCTGGCAGGACCGAGGGCCAGACTTCACAGGGACTCATACAGGAACTGCCTCTTTGAGGGGTGACCATGACTTTAGTATATGACAGGAGGTGGACGATGATTTAAAATCAGCCCTGGACACTGGGGTCCCTCACAGTAAATTTTGCCGACCGGGGACGGGATTCCCCGTGATAAATTTTGCCACCCCACGTACCCATTGGTCCACTGGGGAAATGCTCGGTATGCCAGATGGCCAGTCCAGCCCTGGGGGGGCGGGGAGTCAGTGGTGCCGAACAGGGCAGTCAGGCCAGGCAAAGTTGGCAGAGCTGCTGTAGACCTGACTGCAGACTTGCTCTGGGGAGCAATAAAGTCACTTTCCCACATGCCACAGGGGTTACGGCATTCCCAATTAAACCATGGGAAAGATAATGACTCATAATGCCTGTAGGGGGCAGACTGCTGGCACTGGCCCCAGGAGACAGACAGGACAGGGGAAGCCAGTGGACAGACAGAGCATCAGCACTGGCTCCACAGCAGCACTGCCAGCCAGAATGAGACATCAAAAAAGGTTAATATTGGAGCTGGGCAGTCAGTGGGGCTGCTTTATCAGCTGAACTTTTATTTATTGAAACCCCGAGAGTGTTTTGCGGAATTCTACATTCAGAGAATCCGATTTTACAGCCTGGCACCTTCAGAAGCGTGACTGCTCACAGCCGTTCTCCCAGCAACCATCATCATCCACAGCAGCCCTACAGTCCACCAGCACAAATGCAGCCCTGCTCACTGCCAATAAGAGGACACAGACACACACACACACACCAGCACAGTTCAAACCTTCACACCTTCAAATGGCGACTAAAAACCCTTTACCCTCTACTCTTTCAGAAGTACTTGGATTAGTACTTTCAGGATTATATTTATTATTATTTTAAAAAAATGTATTACTTGCCAACAGAGTTTTTAGAATGATAGTATTTTTAGCCAGGTTCTATTGAATCCTTATTAGAATGCATTGACTGATGAGACTTCAAAGCACTGATGTAAGTCACTCTGGCTAAGGGCGTCTGCCAAATGCAGTAAATGTAAATGTAAATGTCATCCACATATTTGTTTATGGCATCTCTCCATTAATTTCTGTGTTTCTATGGGCACAACCCTAACCCTACCTATAACTCTAACCCCTACCCAGCCCTAACCAACAAAATACATAACTTTTGGCATTTTTAGCTTTTTTGATTGCATTCAGATTTTTGTAAATCAGGCCGCCAGCTTCGCACACACGTGGCACATGGTAAGTCTTCAGCAGCAAGAAGGAGCAACATGTGGAGCTCACGACAAGCATAGGCAGTGTGACAGTGCAACACGGCAGTGCAATAGACACTGCAACCTGAATGACCACCGCAGAGATTCACCTGCTAGGATGTTCTCTTCACAGGAGCACATGACTGCTCACCCAGTTGGCAGAGATGCAGACAGACAGGCGGCCAGGCAACTGGAAGCTGATCTTCCTGTCTGTTTGGTCCAGCTCTGGTGAAGGACGCCATTCTCCAGCCCCTGCCGAACTGGGAACCAGTGAGACCAGTGAACCTGAAGACTCCGGCTGTCAGCTCAACATCTGGCCAGCAAACAGACCTCCCGCTGTCCTGCAGCACTACTGGGAAATGTCCAATTTGGGACTGGCCGGACTGGAGAAGGGCAATGAGAAAGGCCTTTATATACCCTGACCTCGACTATTGAACAGGATTTGGCAGTGTAATGATGAACAACGGCACTCTCCTAAAAATTTCTTGGCATTACAGAGAGCTTTTTACAAACCCTTTTATAATTTCCTCTGGGTGAAATACATGCCGTATTATGTAATATTATAACGTCAGAGTGCTTTGCTGTATCCTTTTTCCTTTCAAGTTTGTTATTCTTGGCTTTACTCCCATTTAATGGTTCATTCCTCCTCCGATCAGGCAGCGATTCGAATCTGGGGTACAGACATATTCCAGCACAATAAGCTGGGGTCTGTGTCAGTGGCTTATGTAACCCTGAGGCAGCGAAGACACACAAGCAGGGGGAGCAAGGACAGCCATCTTCATTTGTCTGGAGCTCGCCACCTCATTACAGCTCCCCTCTGCACTGACTGTAAGCATGTTTCAACCCCCCAGGCTATTTCTGTTACCGTACCATTGGCAGTGTCAGATGGCCAGGGACACTTCTGCCCCCTAGTGGTCATAACTGAGCAGTTACGTCACCTTTGAAAGTATGACTGCATTAGTTGAGCATAGAGTCACAGTCAGAGAGTACTTAACTGGTTGGTTGAAACAAAACCATGGTCTGGATTTGTGCTTTCTGGACCTGAACTTTCCACCTCTGTTTAATGAAATGACAAGTATACATGCAAAATACAGAACTGACCTTCACAAACGGTGTTTTCTTGGCCGAGCAGAAAGGTCTGTCATGTTCTCCAGAAAGCAGGCGTTCCCTCTCCCTGATCCTGGGCAGATGCACATGGGAATCAGACTGATGATCTTGCTTCCATCCAGGTCTGACCATACAGAAGAGCAGCAGAAGCGAGATCAGCTGGGACACATCGGTCTGTTTCCATTAGGTATCCTGTCACACCACGTGTATGGAAGCAGCCCTATATGATCAAATCAAACGGCCCATTATCTCAGCTCCCTCCAGAGCCCTGCTGCTCCATGCCTCACCAGCAGAGGATCTGCACTAAGGGATTACGGGTATCTCTGGCCAACTTGGCGACTCCGCTTCGATAATCTCGTGCGAAAATAGCAGAAGGTGTCAGGTAAAGGACAAAGGGTGTCGATTTTTAACTTTGAAGACTGTAAATGAAAATGGCTGGGCTAAGCTGGCAGAGTGAAGGAGTTTGGGTTATTAAAACCAAACAAAAGCCAGACTCTCCTCTGATAGTCATAACGCTGAGCCTGACCCAGTAAGAGAGAGATCTGGAAAAAGAAACCACTGGGAATCCCAGGCCGTATGACAGCCCAGCACCGACCCCATCAGGGGGCCGACCCTGAGGGCCAAGCAACCCAAAATCCCTGGTGGCAGAATCTGAGCAGAATACCAGGCAGAGGAGAACATGGCTAGGTCATGCCATAAACAGCAGGCGTAAAGACGAAATCAAAGGACTAGGATGAAAAGGGCAGCCCCGGAGTAGGCGGTCACCAGGAAGAGGTCCGTAACGGAGCCAAGGTGACAGCACCAAGGCGGGGGCAGCAGGGCGAACACTGTCACCTTTCTGCAGCGTGGGAGCGAGCTGTAGGGAGATCACATGACCACCCTCAGGCTCCCATAAGCTCTGTAATTACAGTGCTCTCATCTCAGAGCTCCATCTGCCCCAGGATGGTAGAGAGTCAGAGTCACCAGACAGAAATGAGCAAACTGGCAGCATGGTGTTCTCAGCCTGAATAAGCACCTTAACCAGCACAGACCCCCCCGGCTTCCTGCAGATGCTCATGACCTGAAAAAGAAAAACGCAACAAAAAGCAGAACCTGCTTACAAGGGAAGTAAAGCAAGACCCAGACACCTCAGAGAAGTCCAGCTCGAACCCTTTTACAAAACGATACAACAGACATTCTCAAACTTTATTGGACCAAGTACCACTTTGGATCAAACCAAAGCAGTCAGGTACTTCATAAGTACCACAAAACAGAGAATATAACATATATCTTAATAAACCTGAAAACAATTAATTATCTTAATCAATTCACTTGAAAAGGTATCATTGTTGACACAATGAAATACGTCCTCTGCATTTAACCCATATGTGACATCTTGCCATAGCAGGGGACAGATAATCCAGCACCTTGGAGCAGTACCATGCTCAGGGTACCTCAGTTGTACTTTGCTGGTCAGGGATTTAAACCAGTACTCTTCCAGTTACAAGCAAGCTGCCCAAAAGATTCAGCCACCACTACATACCAAAATGCTCACACCTCCCCGTCGGAAATCAAACCTATACAGTTAAAGAAGATGTACATCACCCTCTGGGTTATGGGCCCAGTACACTTCCACTGTAACAGGGTTGGGGCCATTCCGGAATGCGTTCATCAATTCCAATCCAAATCAGGAAATGGAATTGGAGTTGGGATTGGAAAAAGAAACTATGAGGAACAGAATTGGAACTGAATTCAATTTTCAGGGAGATATAAATCATAACTCCAGTTCCTGATTGGAACTGATGACTGTATTCCCGAATGGCCCCAACCCTGAACTACTTTCCTACAAGGGCTGACCACGAAGGGACTCGAACCCTCAATCTTCCGATCCGAAGTCAGACGCCTTATCCATTAGGCCACGCGGTCAACACATCGCACAGCAATTTCAGTTTTCCATTTCTACTTCTTTTCCAATGCACACAACAAAGTACCATGGTCTTCTTGCATTACCACCTGGGGGCGCCACTGGTGATACACTTATTGCAAGTTGAGAAGCACTGCAACACATCATATAAATAGTTTATTTCCTCATGCAAGAAGGCACAGAATGGGTCAGAGTGGATTAGATGTCCTGCTGAAAAGAGGATGGACCAGTCTCTCAAGGTGTCCATAGATGGCCACAGAGCCCACTGCACGTGCTCTGAAAAGATGTTCTGCTTGTCTGGCCAAGTGCTGATAAACCAGACCTTACTCTACTATGTGAGACAGCACATGAAACAACTTCCCCTTTAATCCCATCAAGACAACAGTATTTTTCAGGAAACGTGGCGACTGATTGACGGAGCCCAGGACACGGCTGGGGTCACATGCCACTTGCTCCACCACAGCCAGATCCACCCCCACGCTCAAATTGGGCACTGTGCTTAAAAGGTCCTCTCCCAAGATGTAAGGGACACACTCGGGCATGGAGTCTAGGTAAAAATGCAGGCTGTCGATCTGTTAGGGTTTATACATGAACAGGGATAGCAAGGCAAAGCTAATCGCCATTCATAGTCTCAGTGACTTCTCCAAGCTTCGGGTCAGACCCTAATTCATACTGTGTCTCTTACAGAAATACTTTGGTCAGCTGGCTGGCGTGAGATTTTCAATTTGAGGCAAGTCTGCGCACGCATTTACATGTATGTAACATTTTTATTACCTTGTAAATAGTCTGTAGGGTTTGCAAACTACCCCCAACGCTTTTGATGTAGCTAATTTTAGGCTTATAATGGAATAATATAGATTTGCCGTAAAATTTCTTGCGTGAGCGTTTGTGTCTGGCAACCCGGGGTCACCGTGAACTGAACGCCGCAGATGCCTTTAATCTCGTTTACCGTTTTTGTGGAGAGTAAAGTAAAATAATGAGATCTGAAACTAATAACACCGCAGTACACTGGAGCGCAAAAGCAGTATTTGAAAACGTCTTTAAAATGATTTACGTGGCATCCTAGGGACAAAACCGCACTATGAATTATTCATTATGCTTAAAATCTTTGAAAAGCACCGTCGCCAATGAAAGCTCCCATGTTTGTCAAAGTGAATTTAACGAGGTGAAATGCGTTTGATTGGAAAAATGAAAACCACATGCAAAATAGAAAAACGGTAGAAGATCAGCCTCAATGGAATTCACGCATCTTATGAGTACAGATCAACCAACGCGTTTTTATAGATCCTGAACACATCGATTATCCTGGCTACAGGATTCAAAATTAAATGCTGCCCCCTTGTGGATTTATATTGAACTAAATAGCGAGAAAGACAGGAATATGGATTATTTAAAAAACGAAGCGTTATTTTAGTAACTGCTATCCCATATTGTTAACCAGACTCATTTATCTAACTGCATGCTCTGCCTTTGCTAAAAAGACTCGGTAACGAAACTAAAATAGGGAGAGCAGGGGTCTGAATGATGAGGCCGTTTTCAGCTTAACCAGTGGTCAGGTGCACGGGGCAAATATGCTGGTTTTAAAAACACAATTGAATTGAGAAGGCAGATCCAGACATCTTAGGTAGAAATTATGCCAATGCACACCCACGATTCTTAAACAGGTTTAATTAAACTCTATTAAAGAGTATATAGAGTATTGCAAACTCCAACAGCAATCAAGAACTGG
Organism: Hippopotamyrus pictus; assembly: GCA_026781145.1. Taxonomy (NCBI): domain Eukaryota; kingdom Metazoa; phylum Chordata; class Actinopteri; order Osteoglossiformes; family Mormyridae; genus Hippopotamyrus; species Hippopotamyrus pictus. Next base: position 14,082,122 of record JAODLC010000028.1, read on the forward strand.
CCTTCAGGCAGATCGACACAGCAAGTCCAGACCGCATACAAGCAGATATCTGCACACTAATACAATCCAGGCCTGTGGCACTATCAAGGCAGCTGGGCGACAACATTCCATGCCCCTTTCGAAACTGTATCTTTTTTCCACTGCGCAAAACGACAGAAGAAGCAGTTGCCATCTGTCAAAGCCTGACGAGGTGCTCAGGGGGACCGGGGTCAACTCCAGCTGGAGCTGCTGCAGCTGGATAGCATTCAGCGCGACTCGGAGCCCTCACCCGCAGCGGGACCTGGCCCACAAACAAAACCACCACCCATTTGTCCCACGCTTCTACATGACAACAAGAGGCAGGTTTAGCCTGAATGAGGATGTATGGTTTTTAAAATAACACCTACGGCAGCTCAGCAGAAGGACTCTGGGTGTTCAGGGAGCAGAGAGAGTGGTGATTCATCAGAGAACATCTGGAGAAGGTACACTCTGTCTTAAAATGTTTCTCTTGTTCTAGTTGTAACCTTAGTCTACAGAAAGAGCACAGAGTGTTCCTCTATGATATAAACAGCATGTGCTGTTGTAACCTGTAGAACTGTTCGTTAAAGAGAGTTAATGATTTCATACTGATCCCATAGATCGAGGCAGCACGGCCATACATAAATGTAACATTAATTAAGCCTGACCTCACTGAGCTGCTTGAAGGATAACTTATTGGTTTGGGTTCTGCTGCTGGATTAGCAGGATGTTCTGGCGCCTCCACAACATTGGACCGCACCACTCAGTCAGGCTGCAGAAGACCCTCCACCGCGGACCTGTACAGTGTGGGCTTAGTACAGATATCCGATCCTGGACAGGGGAAGCACCCTGGGTTCAGTCTGGGGGCAATGAGAGGATTTAAGGTGATTTGATGAGGGTGCTGGGCAAGTTGGGGACATTCGGCCAGGGTCAACACAGGGACACACACCAGCCAGACATTCGTGAGAAGGTGTTCTCATTTATTTACGTGTACAAAAGAACGGCTTTTTCAGCAGATCCATAATCGCAAGCGTGGGTGTCATCCAGTGCAAACTATTTTAGCTCCACTGTGTCACCCCACCCATACAGCACATATGCAGTGAACACCCCGGGGAGAGTCACAGAAGGAGTTACACACACGATTCTCATCTGCAGAAAACAACCACAGCATTACAGCATCTCAGAAAGCCATAGAAACGCAGAAGGCCCCTCAGGATTAACGGACAGTATCGTCTATTTCTAAAGCTGGCTCGAACAGCACAGTAAGGCTACAATCAAATCCTCTTTCCAGTCCAGTTGCATTTCAGTGATTTAAATCTGAAATCTAAACGATAGCATTTTGCCCAAAGACGAGCCCTAGCCAACATCAGCTGAAGCAGTCAAGACAAAGGTCTTTCTCTTTTCGAATTTTGACATTTACATCGTCAGTATAAAGGAAGTAGAGCGTTAAGCTATGAGATGTGAAAGCGCTGACTTTAAAGTGAGACATCACCTTTCCTCAGTCATCCCTCCATCTCACGTTCCGAGCTTCAAACCCCATCTGTCTACTGCCATCCGTATCACCTCATCCATGACGGAAGTGACAGGCATGATCTATTGGTTTTCTTTTCGATTGTAATAGTGAGTTAAAACTCACTATTAGAGTTCAACATGTCCATCACTTCCATTTTTATTTACAAATGCTCTTTGCAGAATATTTTTAAATAATATTTATTAGCTTGCATTTCATATCAGTAGTTTTAATGCACGCAGTATATCTGAATTTAGCAGAAAATTACAGTGTTTTCCTCCAAAAGTCCAAAGATGTCACACTTCATGTAGCTAAAGAAGTAATTATGCAATAAAGATTTGACATCAAAATCTTTATCAAGACAACTTAGTATCAAATTTTTTGTAACTTCTTTCAAACTCACCCAAAAATGAATAATTTTGGGTACCACGCTAAACCCCTTTATTTCCTGCTCAGAAGACAGGAATGCATTCATTTCATCGGGTTAGACAACACATCTTAAAAAAGTTTGCATTGAAAGGTAACATTTTAGGTCCTGCCGGTGACCTGGCCCCATAACATGCATCATTTAATCCGACTTCACACCTGGTTTAAAGCTCTGATGGAGTTTAGACCCAGCCCCTTGCATCGGTAAACAACTTTGAATTACACGTGATTTGAGGCACACTTATTTCAGCACACATCATGAAGACACAGACCAGGTCGACATCTTGAAGGGTGCCTGACACAGGCAGACACAGGAGAAAACTTTCAGCTTGAAAAATTTCTAAGACACATGACCTGACAGACTCACACACTGGCTTACCGTACTCTACCTAACCCGTCAGTTTTGGTCAACTAACGGTTCCCATATCTGTAGGCAGTGACACAATCCGTGGCAGCCTTAAAACAGCCAGATGGGGGCGCCATTTTCCTGTGAATTAATAGGAACGGCAGAAATATTCTTGAAATATTGTTCTCCCACTAGCGCACAAGCTGCTCTGCCGCCAATTGTTAAGTAACCAGTGAAAGTTAAGCTCTTCTTACGACCACTCAGTCTAAAAAACACAAAGTTAAGGAGAGATTAAGGCCAATCTCTGTCTTGTACTCTACAGAAGAATAGAGTCAATTGTCCAGAGTGCAAACTGGCTTTTGATCTTCCAGCCTAAGAGTCCTCATTGCAGAGAGCATTCCCCGGGCCTCTCCGTGTGCAAACCATCCAACTTGGGGGTGTTTTTCTGCTCCATTTCCACCTGGAAGAGGAGAAGGCGCAACAAACATCAAGCCCTTGCAGCCTCTAGGCTTTCCAAAATACATCTTCATATACGATTAATAAATATGCATCTATTTTTATTTAGCAGACAATGTACAAGAGAGGGAAATAGCACATGACAAACATACGTGTGGTCATGGAGCTGACATAGGCTTAAATGTGGCTTGGCTGAGCTTACAGTGAATGCCCAGCTATAAGTTAACAGCAATACTGGATATGTTTAACAGCACTGCATAGCACTGGAAGCCACCGTGCTGTAGGACACATTGAATTGTGTGTGCCTGTGCTAACACAGCCTTTGTGCTGCACCGTTATGTCCGTGCAAGTCTCCTCCCATTTATGCTGTCAACCATTTGCTACCACCCCGACTGCTGATCACGTGGCAATTTCAAGTTTGCCACATACGCACTGAATGCCTCTGACCACAAGATGTCGCTACAACACAGTTTTCCCACTACATTTCAAGTTTCTTAAATAAAAGCTCCTGGAAATTCCTGAGGCTCCTCCTCTGAACAAACTAAGAAGAAAGTTACTGATCTCAAACACACACTCACATACATTCATACATACAGAACAAACATACAACTATCAGTTCCTGTTGTGTGTGCTATATGTGCATAGATTTAATTCTAGACCTACTTATTGACCTACAAGAGGAAGTGAATTGAAGCTTCTGATTCAAGACTTAATGTTGTAGCACTTTAGAACCAGTTGACAGCACCTGGAAGGGGTGGCTGTTATTAGGAGGTAATACACACACTACCTGGTACAGGAAGCGTGCCTTATAATTGATCCACTTCTTGACATCAGTTCTATCTCCCACTGACAGAGATCGCACAGTGGTCCTGGATGCTGAGGCAGCGGGCATGTCAAACTCCACTTCCAGGTGGCGGTGGAACTTAGTTGGAACCTCCCAGTCAGACCCCAGCTCCAAACGACAGAAGAAGGTGTGGGGGTGACCCAGAGCTGGAGAACATTGGAGAGAAGGGTTACCAGGATCAAGGGCAGGGAAACTGGATGGTAGTGACGCAGAAAATGATGCTTCATGAAGCATTTGCTGTATTTTCTGACCCCACTGGATGTTGCTCTCTGACCAAAAAAAGGGCTCAAAGCATGCCCTAAAGCAAGCCAAGAGCACCATCTAGTGGGGTCAAAAAATACAGCAAATGTTTCATGAAGTGTCATTTTTTGCAACACTAGTGGGTGGATGCCCTGCGTGCATCTCAGTAAAGAATCAAAGTCTCATTTTAAGGGAATGAGGGCAAGTGTCGGAGAGATACAGATCTACTAGACTATGCTGGGTCAGATACCAAGCATTCCCGGGTGCGTTACCTGGAAGACAGGAACCTACTGGCCCAAAGTTAAAGTGAAGAACAAAATATCCATTAGGATATTCTAACAGAACAGAATATACTGGGTCAGTTATACTGAAGAGCAGAACATACTGCTTGGGGTATCCTAACTGGACAGAACATACAGAGTCCAAATGCACTCAACATGAAAAGTCTTGTTCCTTTATGTTCTTCCATCACTAATGGCTGTGAGGAAGCCTTTAATGTGGCTGCTGGTTTGTATTTCAGGTCACGAGATGCAAGGGCTTACAGTTCGAATACAGGGGCGCTATTATATTAAAGCACAGACCCTCAAAACTCACCGGCAAAGCAGTCAAAGGTGACTTGTGTAACCTTCCAGTATGGCCTCACCCGAGGCCCATTCTGACGACTGACACGTCATCAAACAAGATCGTGGGCAGTAAGTTAAGTGCTAGACAACACTCGGACTCTCAGCAGATGAGCTGGAGATATGCAATCATGTGCGATCAAAGCACCTCACAGATGGTAATGAACATCTTCTACTTTAAGTGGAATTAGAAAGTGAAACGTAGGCCTCACAGGATGTGTTCTGCCAGGAAAGGCACACAAAAAAAATATCACAAAAACACAGCTGCTCATCGCACTCAGGAGTGAACCACCAATCGGCAAAAAGTTAATGACGGGTAACAGTCGCCTTTTGTTCAATCACACACTTGAGACTAGACCAGGGGTGGGCAATCTTATCCAGAAAGGGGCATTCTGTATGTGGGTTTTCACTGCAAGCCCTTAATTAGATTACTAATTAGAGGACTGATTGGCTGAGGAGTCCTCACACCTGGGTTTGAACAGCTGACCTACAGG
>JAODLC010000028.1:14102391-14121647 GCA_026781145.1 Hippopotamyrus pictus
CCAAATATCTTAATTAAAATGCAAAAGTGACATTTTTTTTGGCAGGGGGTAGGAGATGCACAATTTTTGCTGCTAGCTGGGGGGTTGAAGGTGGGTTTGCACAGGCTGTCGTACAAGCTAGAACCACCAGTGGGACAGTAAAGGCTGGGCTCTCCGCACAGCCACACGGTATTTCTTAACTCCCCCCCCAGTGAATTATCCTCACAAAAGAGATGAACTGACTTGTGCTGCAAAGTCTGAAGAAGGCGGCCAGCTATCTGCGGCAGCCTCGTATCTGGTTTGACAGAAATGGGACAAATTAACACCAGTCTGCTGTGTTTTTGGAGGGTCATCATCTCACAGAGCTCTGCTATCGATCTGCGCAGGTGAGCAACACCCCTGATCCCACGCTGCCATGGAAACCTGGCTCAGCGGTCCCCCGGCCAGGTCGGCCTCCTCTCAACTCACCAGAGGCTGATGGTACTCCATGCTCTCTGAAAATATGCTTTCAGAAGGTCCCTCACAAGGCTGAAGACCAGGACAAACAAGAACGAGATGGGTGTTTTCCAAGCTGACAGTGCGCCTTTTTGACAAGCTTGGTCAGTGCTCCAATCAACGGTCTTCTGATGAGGGCTGTACTGCAGGTGTACAGTGGCACCTGTATGAAGACATAACTCACTCCCACACAGGAACCTGCACTGAGCTGGTTTAGGACAAAGAGCACAGGGGGATACAGGAAACGCGACAAAACTGTGCACATCATGTGCCTAGTTAAACAAGCCAGGAGTCAGTGCAGAGAGACCAGACATTTCCCAAATGCTGCTGAGCAGGAAGGCAGGTAATATTTTCTTTAACATCATCATTCATGCCTGGTTAGACACCCTCACCTGATCATATGTGACAGTGAAGGTCACTGGAATACGAGTACACACAGAATCATGCACCCAAGCCACATCTTACGTGTGGGTCACGTGTCCTCCCTGTTTCTGTTGCATAGCAACAGTATTAAGCAAAGGGTGTGGTACTGTGTTGTCTGGAGTTGTTATTAAGATGCACGTCATGGTTATAAACGGACTGGTGTGTCAAGAATCCAAGTGATATGGATGTTGTAAGCGGACAGTGAATTTCAGAATGTGCTGCATCTCTGGCTCGGAGCCCCACGCCCCAACCATTCCGTCAGGACCAGGTCCGGTTCCATCGGAAAACTCTGGAAAAAGCTGGAGCGAATGAACACACGGTCAATGAAGAACGTGCACCATGATGGACTTCTGCAACTTGGTCTTTTTATTGCAACTGGAAGACAATACATCACAGAAACTTCATGGTAGGTTTCAGAAAAATAAAAACAAGAAACTCTTTTTTTGTCATAGTAATGGACAAAGTTATATTTACATTAACTGATGAAAGGGTTTGTCTTTGGCAATATGGTCACACATCAAGGAATTATAGAATGCAGGTGAGACACACAGGTCGCCTACATGCCTCCAGACCGTGTTTGATTAACGAACACCAAGCAAAACCAACCACTGCCTTCTCCTTTCTGAAACCCCTTAAACGAGTTACCTCTTAAAAAGGAACACGAGAGTAAGTAAAGAAACTGGCCTCTTTAAAAAAAAACAAGTATATACAGTTAGTCTCTCAAACTCGAACCCGTTTCCAACCACGTGAATGAAGAAACGAGTTTAGTGAGTTGGAACATGATACAAGGCAGTGAACAGGATAAACATGTGATGGCTGCTACATACAGTCAGGCGTGTGTATGTGAAGAGCGTCCTGACAGCAAACGCCGCATCAGAACCCGACATTTACCTCCAGCACGGCCAGTTTGACCCAGTTTGCCCCACGTGCTCTCCCGGGACCGGAGTTCGACTCTTAGAGCGCGAGAAGGTCGAGAAAACACCAGGGGCATCTTCCGACAGTCAAGGGGTTGGATGGATACTGGTTTGGAAAATCTGACGCTTTCATGAGAAAAGCAGGAAGTGTCCTCACAGGGATGACACCGGTGCTACAACGTGACAAGGATGACAGGCTTTGGCACTGCACCTTAAACACGGAAACGGACCGCACGTTTCAGCGGGATCCGGCCCACGGGTCGCCCAGACGCCACTCGGCAGAATCGCGTCACACGCTGCTACCTGACAGGAAGTAATACTGGGACCTGAAGTGCTACAGCGCACGTGGTCTGAAGTGGCACGGATGAGAGGAACAGGAAGACCACGAGACACGGATGAGAGGAACAGGAAGAACACGAGACACGGATGAGAGGAACAGGAAGACCACGAGACACGGATGTCACCTGGACACGGAGACACGAGCAGAGTGCAGGCAGGCCATGGGGACACTCCACACGCACGCAGGCCGAAAACAGCGCCCCCCGCCCCCAGATGGCGGAGGAGGGCCAAGAGCGAGCAAGACGGGGCAGTTTCGTGAACCTCCCCAGCCCTAGTCGAAATTTAAAGTCTTCATATTGCAGAGACGGTTCCCAACAGTCAACGAATGTCCCTGAAGGTGTACCTTTAAAAGCCTGCTTTAAAACAACGACGAGAGGAAAAAATAACGATAAAAAACACAAAACAACAAAACCATCTAGGCCTATGGGCATAAAAATTAGAGGCAAAGCCTTTTTTTTCTAGGATCTATATTTATATGAAAATAATTCATGCTTCATGCTAAATACATTATTTACCTTACATGAATAAAAAACAGTTTCTTTTAGTTTACAGAACCCATGCAACACGATTTGGAAAATCCCGCTGGCTACACTGCTTAAATTAGGAAGGGAGAAAGTCTAGTGTAACTTTTATACAGCACTGTCCTGACTGCGTGAAATTGCTTATTACGTCATGAGGGTTGGAAACGCAAAACAAGATCAAACCGAAAAGAAAAAAAAAGTTACTCCACAGTTACTTTGACATTTTTGTTGCTAAAACTTGGCAGGTTTTGCTGCACATTTTTAATACTCTCATCAAAGTCTGGCTGCAGTTTAACTGCAGATAAACAGGGAAATGTCCCCGTTTTGTATCACTTGATTATAATTCACCAATTCAGTCGGCAAAAACAGGCAGTTTTGAAGACGTTTTGATGAGTTTCGTTTTGGTTTTTTTTTCCCCACATAATCATCTGGAACTACAGCTAATGGCTTTAACAGTGACCCCCCCCCCCCATGCCCAGCGTTTGTAGTGGACGAAATTATGGAGAAGAACTGGACCCAGGTCACCAGTTGCAGAGCAGGGCTACAAAACAGGCTCCCATCCCCACAGCAGTAACCGCTCAGGATTGTGGGAGCGTGACCACAGCTGTTGGGTCAGATCTTAGGGATTAAGGCCTGGAGGGTGGCGCTCTCCTACGTGAGCATGCTGGTCTCCCAGCCACAGCAGCCATTCAAGAGGCCACCCACAGCTGCAAAGCATCCTGGGAGTGGTTTCTGTGGTGACAGCTGGTGACAGGACTGCCTGTCCCGCCTGTACCCGTGCCAATCAAATCTGGGAGGGTGGCTGCTTTTCTCTCCGGTGCCTTTGTTTCAGCCAACAAAAACGTGGTCCTACATCAGCTGAACGTCAGTGAAGGTTTTCATATGGCTTTAATCTCCTTTAAAAAGTAACAAAACTAAATTAAAAACCCTCAGAAACAGTATCTAAAGGATAGGAAAACAAAGTGATTCTTGATATTGCCACAAATCATTAGGATTGACCTGATGTCCTGAAAAACAAGCTAGGGGTAAGGTCAGTTCTTCAGGGTCTCCTTCTGGCCCTTGGCGGCTCGGTTGGTGATGTTGTTGAGACAGGCGCGCACGCCAGCCAGGTGCAACAGCGAGCCGGCCGCCTCCTTCATCTCCTCGTCGTCACTCTCTGGCGGCTTCTCCGTGTGCCTCTTCTTCAGGGGCAGTGACTCGCTGGGGCAGCGCGTTCTGATTCGGGTCCACTGCTGCCGCTTCTTGTGCTGGGCCAAGCCGGCTCCTTCTGCCGGTCGTTCCGCGGGCTCCTTCTTGAGCCGCCCCCTGTCCTCGTCGTCCGCGTCGCTGCCGGCGTCGCCCCGCGGCGCCCCCGCCTGGCCGTACGGACAGGGGCTGCCCCCCTGCGGGGGGTTGGAAGATTTGGCGCTGCTGTAGGTGTGGTCCTCCTTGGGGTCACTGCTGACCAGTGGAGAGTCACAGGAAGGCTCGCTGTCGCTGCATTTGCGACAATCATCCAGGACCGACCTATATGAGTACACATACACGGTCACACACATACACAGTCACACACACACACACACACACACACACACACACACACACACACACACACACACACACACACACACACACACACACACAGCACACACCCTTCTTACCCTCTTTCAGCCTGTCTACATCCTGCATTTATGACTCTAACCCCTGTTGCTACACAGCACAGTCAGGGAACTCTGTTTAATAATTAATGTGTAAATGTACTGACTCCTGACACACAGACGGTCGACTTTTCCCTGCCTTAACACTGAGGGAATATACAGAGGATCCAAAGGGCCAAGAGCTGGTCCATTATCTGACCCCAGGGAGTCTGTGTGTGTGTGTATGGGGGGCATACATTACGTTGTGGGGACCAAACGTCCCCACAATGTGATAGAAATCTGTTATTTTGACGTTGTGGGGACCATTTTTTTGGTCCCAACAAGGGGAAATTCAATTTTATAAAAACTGCGTGACTATAATCAAAAAAGTAAAAATGCCAAACATCTCATGTTTTGCTTGCTTACTTATGGTTAAGGTTAGGGCTGGGTAGGGGTTAACGTTGTCATAGTTGGGATTAGAGTCCGTGTGTGTGTGTGTGTGTGTGTGTGTGTGTGTGAGAGATTCTCTGCATGGTGTTAGACAGCAGACATGGAGGTGTGGAAGAGGCTCTGCTGCTGACCTCACAATGGCCGTCCTGGTCCCGATGGGGTTGATGGGAATGGATCGGATTCCGGGAAACAGACCCTGGCTCACTATCCGGGCTCCGTTCTGGATCACTCCCTGAGGAACTGGAGGGAGGGAGGGAGGGAGAGGGAGAGAGAGAGAGAGAGAGGCAGACCTGAATCACCCTGGAAGGCCTACAGGACTACCAGCTGTACGACTATGTGAACCTGCAGGGGGCCAAGCAGCATAACACTCACCATGACCATCACACACACATCCCCGTTTATCACTGATGAAACTTCAGGAAGACGCCACAAGTGTGATGAGAAAATGTCATAATTTATCCCCTCGTTTGGCAGTATAATCACTTTCTCAGGGTGATAATGGACAGATCGCACCCATAAAATACGAAGGAGCCAAAGTAAGATTTCTCTGGGACCAGGAGTCGACCGGAAACGCTCCATGAATCTTTGAGCAGAAAAGATCAACCGTGGTCCACCTGTGACCCCGCGGGGCTGAGCTGGGTTTTACCCAGCATATGCGATTGACGGAGCCGGTAGCTGGAGCTCAGGGGCCTTGCGGCGCCCGAGTTGGAAATGGATCCCGCCGACTGGACCCAACGAGCAGGGAGCCAGGTCATCCCGGACAGCTCCGTTATCATCGCCGAAATGCCGCGGCTCCCTTCACCTGCTAAGTGAGAGATATCGACGGGGCTCCGAAGGTGAAATTGACCATTAAAGCGTCAGAGATTGGCTGGATCGATGGCTCCTCCGTAGCGCAGGGCGGCCGTCATCCGGGCGGCTCGAGTCTGCTCCCTGACAGCAGGCTCCAGACCTCCGCTAACCTGCTGGCAGCAGCACGGAGCAGGGCAGGGGCCAGAGGCTGGGCGGCAAGGTGCTCCATACCGCGGTCAGAGTGCGAGGAGATGCCCATCGCTGATCAGTGCTGCTTCAGGAAGACGACCCTAATCTGAGACAGATGGCCAGGCTAAAATACCACACGCACACACACCCTAGATACTCCCTTTGGAGTTCGGCACACTTTTTTACGCTCGTCAAGCAGCAGCACTGTTTCCATGGAAACCCTTCTCCTGCCGCCTTGGAGACGATATACAACTCATGACAGCCGCTGAAATGAGCCGAGAGAAACATCTGCCCTGGTGGGGTGAACGGCCCCACCGCTCTACCTTCCACACACACGCACACCCCACGCTCCCGTATGTGTAGGTAGGCTGTGTGTTATGTAGACCACCTAACTGGACAGTGAGCACATCGTAGACAGACCTCATGGTGTCCAGTGAAGCCTGCAATCCGAGGGCCGTGAATAATGGGCGGACGCTGCATGCTTGTAGGGGCCAAGCAAGGGGACCCCGAGTTGTGGAACAGGTGCTGAACTATGTACAGAGCCCTCAGATGGTCTACAGGGTCAGGCCCTTGCAGATCCCTCGTCGAAGGAGGGAAGAAAGCAGCACTGTGCCCTGAGCCCCAGCAGGCCTCCGCGCTGTCAGGGTGGCACTGCAGGCCTGCAGAGCCTGACAACCAGCTGGGCATCACCATGCAAGATGGGGGGGGGGGGCATCTTCGAGCTGCTGGATGTGGCTGGACAGAAATTCCTCCCTTTTGCAATTATGAATAATTTATGGACTGCTTCAGTTCCAAGTCCACAGGTGGTGTTTTATTCTAACCGAACATCAATTTAGGACTGGGAGCGGACCGAAGCCACGGGCCCTATGGCTCGAGGAAGGGGTGACTGCTGCTGAAGCACTGGGTCAGCATGCAGGTCGCAGGGAGGACAAGGCCAGGCCCTGAAGTGGGTGGGCAGGGGTAGGGGGGTCAGCATCACTGTCATAGATAAAGCTACCCAATGGCTATCACAGGGTGTCCAGGAAGTGACACGAGAAGAAGGGGCACATGACCAGCCTATGTCTTTGATGTCATCCCTTCTTCTACACATCACTCCTTTCCTTACCAAGAGGCAGTCAGGAGCAGTTCATCAGCCAAGCCATATTCTCCGGGTGAGTCGCATGCTTCTGTTCTCTGCTCTACACATGACACGCCCCTTAAATGCAACCGAGGATGCACCGGGATATTAATCGGCTGATCTCAGCCTCCCCACCACCCCCTCTATCTGCGAGTCATCACCATGACAACCTTTCACATGCCATGCGCTTTGCTGGCGCGTGACATGCAGCGGTGGGGCATGTAGGTATCATGACAGTGGTTACAGCACAAGTCACCAGGAGAGCGGAGAAGGGGTGCTGGTTTCACCGACATCTCGACATACCAGGTCTCACAAGCCAAAGGGACGTAGAGGTTCCCCCATGGAGGGGGAGGGACCAGGAGGTTGGGTCCTTCTGCATGCTTCCATGGTACCATGTACTGGGTAATGGTGGCATGCATGGGAATCTGTACTGTGGCTAATGTGCCTTCTGATCTCCCCACCCCTGGTGGAGTGTGGTGCCTGCAAAGCCCTTCCTGTGACATCTCTCCTGCCTGGACCATCCTACTCATCCTACTGTTGGAAGCAGCACCATCACCTGCCTGCCCCGACACCAGCATCCATAACTCCACCGGACCTTCAGCATTTACACTCAAACTATAACACTTTGGAGCATATAAATCAGGACTTAATCTGACTTCCTCTGCCGGCCCAGAAGGATGGGCTCCCCATCTGAATCTGGTTCCTCCCAAGGTTCATCCCTATTGGCAGGTTTTTCTAGCCACTGGGCACTTTCACATTGAAGTTCCAGAACCTAGTCCTGGGCCGTCTCCACCTGGAACTTTTGTAGCTCCTGGCCACTTGTGTGTGTTGCTTTTACACGCACAACAGGAACTGGGACCTTTATGCTCCAAACGAGCTTGACGGGCCGAATGGCCTCCTCTCGTTTGTAAATTTCTTATGTTCTTATGCTAAATAAGCAAGGGAGATGCAAAAAGTTTAACCTACAAACTTCACACGTAATTTCATAAAAAACTACACCACCTTGCCTAAACAATGGAGGATAAACACAAATAACTACATTTTGCTAGTTCTACAGTATGTTACTGGGGAGGATCGATGGCGATCAAAACAGGACACAACCTTTTATTTATATTTCACTTATATGACCCGTGACATGTTCATGATTCTTATTAAATCTAGCCAGCAGATCGATCTTTCGTTTTCCACAGAATAAAAAACGGTGTAACATTATCCCGCTAACAAGTGCTGGCAAGTTTCACTGCCGGCACCAGCGACATTAGACAAAAGTATATTGGTCAGCGATCGAATTTTCCCATGCAGAAATATAGAGACGCAAGCATAAGTGTATTAATTGATGCATTAAATGTAATTGGGGTACAAAAATAATTCCATCTGCTCAGCTTTTGCCCTGCTACATCTCTTATCCCTGCAATTTCACACAACTTCCAAGTCAGCATCAATGCTTGTGGTCAACCAATCAGCAAGTTATCGCTGTAAACACCTCTCTCCAATAGTTTGTGTTTGAACAAAAAGGACCCAGTCTAGAGTAGGTATGAAAAAAAGGGCTCTGGAAATGCCTCTGAGGAACTACAATCAGGTCAAGTTCCTGCAGTGTGAACACAGCAAAAGTTCAGAAGAAAGTTATGGCGGTGTGAAAGTGCCTATCATCACATCTGACTTATTCTCTGGGGGCTTTGGGCAGGAATAATGTAAAATGCCCGCGAAAGTGTAATGTTGTGAAGATGTGCTATACAAATCAAACCGAATTGAAAAATGTTATTGTTTCGGAGGCCCCGGGGCAGATCGGGCACCCAGGGTCCAGAGGCAGCACGTGTCACAAAGCTGAGTCACTCTGGAAGCACGTGGCCCTCACGGCAGAGCAGAGGTCAGAAAGGAGCTACACGTCCCGACAGACCCCCCCCCCCGAGCTGAGGCATGGAGCCGCTGAGTCCACCTACTCGAGCAGTTACAGGGCACCACTCTAAAGGAGGGGTACAGTCCACACCAGGGTGACATCCCCAAAACCACGCCCTCTGCTCCCCCACCTCCCCTGCCAGGGACATGTGACCTTCAACAAATACAGTTGAGCACAGTGACTTTGTGTTTCACTGATATTAATTATCCAATTACACTGGGAAGCCTCCATCACGAGAAGTATGTGATAATGAATAAACATTAATCATACAGAGCAGCCTAAATATAACTCTGTTAGACACACACTGTGCAAAAGAGAGAGTACATTTGGCCCCCAGTTATTATACACCAAACGACCTGATGCCATCTCACACACACACACACACACACACAGTATGGCCTGAAGTTGTCGGGCACGCACACACAATGACCAAACGTTATACACACAGACACAGAATGACCTTTCATCACACACATACAGTATGCCCTTATACATGGTTATTGTGCATGCATGCACAGAATGACCTAAAGTTATACATCCACACAGAATGACCTTTCATCCCACAAACACACACACACACACACGATGATCTGTCATCCCACACACAACAAATGACCTTTCATCACACACACACATAATACACAAGAGTAGAATATCCTACTGTTATCACATATATACAAAGAATGACCTAAGTTATTGTTCATGCACAGAATTAAGGTTATTACATAAAAAAAAACTCACTGTGATCTGAAGTTCACGCACACACACACACAAACGCACACACACAGTCAGAGGATAAATGTGCAGGTGTGTGAATGTTATTAGGAAACCAGCACTCTGGGGTCTGTAACTCTGAACACAAATGGGACCAAGAGATTCCTCATCTCCTCCAGGCCATGGTGTCTCTGGGGATGAGAGGGAGCTAGATCACATCACGTTACTGGTAGGGGGGGTGGGGGCAGGATGAGCCCCTCCCTTAGCCCGAAGGGAGGTGTCATGTGTCCACGAGGGATCGATATGGCTGTCGTGGAATTAGTGATAATACACTCAGGATACCAGCGTGGGTCAGTGCTCATAGACCAGGCAGGGGGAGATCTACAGCAACACGTGCACGGACCAGCATGCACTGGTACAATGAGAGAGGGTACAGTTCCAGCCAGAAAGACAGCAGCACCTCCCAACAGAGTCCTGGAAACAGCACAGGCTCCGTGACTCCGTGCTGAATGTCCTCATCAGCGACCATCCATGGGTATAGCGAAATCAAGCAGCGCTCGTTAGCCTGTTAGCCCATGCCCCCTGCCTGGCCTGGGCCCTAGCGCTGCCCCCCTCTGCAACCAGGGCCAAAGAAATCAGTCTAATGAGAGGTAATCGAATCAGCATAAGCACGTGTACAGGGCTCCAGAGCAATAGACTGGTGGAGTTCTCCCACAGTTACAGAAAAAGCAGCGAGGAGAGCAGGGCTGGGGTGCCGAATCTGCCAGAAATGTCCCGTTTCTCAGCAACCAGACGCCCCAACAACACACACACATTACTGTCATTTCCATATGATTTCACATCCGCAGATTCTGTACAGGAACGTGACTCTGCTCCAGTAGACAGAACTCACAAAAGTCATACAGAGACAATGTGCCATGACACCGTATAATGCATCAGACAACGACAGCGAAGAAATGTTAGCAAAACGTTAAGGAAATGTTCCTTTAATAGACATGGGAAGCTTCTGATGCTTGGGTAAACCATTTAAAGGAACTGAGCTTCACCAGGACAGGTCACATTACCCGGTTAACAACCTTTAAGAAGGTCTAAAGTAAACTTACATTACACACAATCATTTTCTCAGAAGCTGAAATCCTCCCAGAGACCCCTGTGAGCTTATGTACAACCAGCTGCCTAGTTAACGGTAAAGACCCTACATCAGCCCACTAGGAAAAGGTAGAGTACGGGATGCCACCCGCCAGCAGGGGGCGTACACACACTGGTCTGGAGAACTGTCTGTCTGTTCTGTATCTCAGGCCATAAGATCACAAGACAATCAGGGAAAAAGGTCTGTCACTCCAGAGTCCACATGGAGTTTAAAGATAGATGGTATTATCCCACCACACCGACAGACAGGCAGGCAGGCAGGTAAATCAGCAGATACAGGCGACAGGACGACTCACCTGGGCTCAAAATACAAGACGAGTAGGGTAATGGACGGCAGGCAGAGCCGATCAGATTAACGAGGATTCCTGAATGGCTGCATGTACAACCACGCTTTGTTTAGTGACTACCTTAGCGACCATTCGCAAATACTACAGTAATAAAAAAAAATCATTTGTAATTATTTTTTATTGGTATTTATGCACACATTTCCTGCAAAATGTTGTAAGCCAGAGCGAAATCGGCTACGGGAGGCCGAAGTAAAGTCGTAATCACAGTCGCGGTCACGCCTAGGCTACCGCGATTTTCGCTTAACGACTTGGTCGTTGGACCAGAACTCAGGCACTAAAGAAGGGGTGGCTGTATATATCAGACCTCAGTACGCTGTCAGGATGTGCTGTTATTTTTAGGAATCACCCTACAAGCCCACTGTCATTAAGTGCAAACCCAGCCATGCTGACCAGCCCAGGGCCCTCGTTTTCTGAGCCCACACATTCCTGAAGCAGGTCGCTTGTTCTTCCCCACCTTCTCCCACTTATTTTCCTGTGTGTCGTTCCTTTGTTTCCACAACAGAGAAGGGAGTTCCTCCGCCAGCTCTAATTCCACTGTTTAAAACAGATGCTTTGTCCCTGAGCCACTACCCAGAATACCCCTGTTCCCTCCTGCCATACACAATAGCCATATTAAGTTCTGCTTGCTAAATTACTCACCCAGAGCCCAAGCCTGGAATACTGATGAACTGATCAAGTGACAATTAAACAAGTGCGATCTTTACTGTATACAGAGCTCTGTGCACTGGCCGCTGGAGGCTCTCAGTACGGCAGACAGAAAGGCATTTCACAGGATTACACACAACCGCAGCCAGAACATTAACCGCACGTGGCTGCCAGAAGCAGGAAAATGTGCATCTGTTAAACCAGGAACCTATAATACAGCCGCTGCTCTAATCCCCTCACCATCTCGCCGGGTGCTGCAGTTCAGCGCCTCTGCTGGGGGAACGAGGAGCCCTCAGGGGAATCTGGCAGCCCAGCACCCAGCAGCTGTATGCACAGTGGGTCATACTTGCCTGTTTCAGGACAGGCTGCCATGGCACAGTGCCACTCAGCCATGGCAGTCTACCTGCACCACACCTGTACCAAACTTGGGGCAATCTACCTGTACCAGTCTACCTACACCTCCCCTGTATCTAGACATCTGTATCATACCAGTGCTAGACTATCTGTACCCCTCCCGTACCACACCTTTACCAGTGTCAGTCTACCTGTACCAAACTTGTATCAGTCAACCTACACCACACCTGCACCAAACTTGGGGCAATCTACCTGTACCAGTCTACCTACACCTCCCCTGTATCTAGACATCTGTACCCCTCCCGTACCACACCTTTACCAGTGTCAGTCTACCTGTACCACACGCCGTCACGCCGGTTTCACTTTACCTGGCAGGAGGACTTCTCCATTTTTTCTGAAGAAGGGACTCCCTGGCCAAAGAGGAGGGCTGGACATGCTGGAGAGAGAAAGAGGGACAAGGGAAATCATCTGGTATCAACACTGGAATCTCTCAAAATGCCAGGAAGTTCAAGGGCGCCCTGCAGGACAGCCATGGCCCAAACGCACTCACAACTGGAAGACGTTTCCATGCTGTAAGAGCCCTAAAGCCATGAAGCAACTCTCCATCACGTCACCTGTAGTCACTGACTCCATCGTGCCTCCATCTTAAATCTTCTTATGGTGTATTAACTCTGTTTCTCAATCCAGTCCTTGGGGACCCCCAGACAGTCCTCATTTTTGCTCCCTCCCAGCTTCCAGCACACCTGTACCAGGTATGTGGAGTTCTTGATTGGTTCAGGTATGCATGGAGCTGGGCTGGAGTAACAATTTGGACTGTCTATGGCTCCCCAAGGGCGGGGCTGAGAGACACTGGGACTAGGAGAGTAATCAGCAGTCTGGCTCATCAGAAACCAGGCTTTTACCTTCAGGGAACATGCCTCTCTCTGTCACATCTGCAAGCCAAAACAGGGCATCGCGGTCTAGTTAAGAGCACTGTGCGTAACAGCTGAGACACGCAGCCCGCAGCAGCGACGGGGATCGGATTCCGACCGACCGATTTGTCAGGTCAGACAGGAAAGCCTGATCACAGGGCTGTCACTCCCAGGCCCACTGATACTGTAATTACACAGTTCTGAGGGTCTTGTCTGACTTTTGCTGTGAGCGATTAATCACGCCTGAGCCCATCTCGCCAGGTGCCTGGGAGGACTGATATCTTCATTAGCATATTAGTTGCCTAGAAACCAAACGTTTAACTTTTTCCCCCCTTGCAGTTTCGGGTGCTATGAGCACACCTGATCCTCGTTCAGAGCACGGCGCGCAGCCGTGTGCTAGCTTAGTAAGAAGAGAGCAGCGAGCCAGCTGCTATCCCAAACTCAGAAGTATGCCACTGGCTAACAAACAGGGGTGTTTAACCCTGCACCGCTGGGCCACTCCAGACCCGCCTGCCAGCCCAAACATCTTCTATTATTCCACACGCACATATGCCTGGTGTCGGGTTACGACTATGGTATGTGTTGCCATGGACACCACATGCTTATAATACAGTGCCCAGTTATTTTTTTTCCCCCCAACCAGCTGTAAGGGCTGAGAAGTACAGCCATAATTTTTTAATTTCCCTCCCCCACATTTCAGCACGAAATGGGACACACTGGAACAGAGTCAGATTATAGGGCTGAGCTGCCCAACTGAATGACACAAACTCCACGGGGCTTTTGGAAAAACACCAAAACGGCATCTGACAAAATCTGCGCCCTGAAACGCAGCGTCGGCACGAAGCTTTGCGACTTGCGGAGTGGCTCCGCCCCTTAAAGGGCCGGCGACGCAGGGAGGCAGGCTCTGCCAGGAGCGAGCGTGTTGGCGTATGTGAAATCCAGCTGACAGGAGGCTGCCAAGGGCCAGCCCCACAGACGCGCTTTTCTGGGCCAGGATGTGCCACCTATCCACAACTGGATTGGCGGAATATTTCAAGTGTGACTATAGAATTATTGCCCCAATCACGTGACCCCCCTCCTTTGGCCTGCTGCCTTCCAAAGCGCACCACCCCCAAATCACAGCCCTGCAGCTCAACATAACTCTGCTTGAGCTCCCCGGTGCACTTATTATCCTTATACTGGGTCCCTCACCTGGAGCGCATGGCTCACAATGATGCCCTTCTCAAGGTCACATGGTCAGCGGGAGTGGCCTGCATTCCAGAAGTAACACAGGATATTCCATAAGCAGGAAGGTTACTTCACCTGCAGATGACCTCTGCTTACCATTAAACCACAAAGATTATCTTTAGCTTAGCCATCGCAACCAGCAAACACACGTTAGGCAGTATTTGCTGTCAGGAACAAGGGGAAGGTCAGTACCCAAGCCAGTGGGGGACTGACTGTGATATGTGTGTATCATGGCACACAGAGGAATGGCATTCTGATGTAGGAGGTCACCAAACACAGTGACGGCTTAGTACACTGAGGACAGAAAGGCCTTGTCTGTCTACTGACCCATGTAATCTACAACTCAGGAGGTCAGAGGTTCAAGATTCAGAGGAGCATAAGCAAAAAAGGAGAATCGGAAGAGCTCCTATGAGCACATATAGGGTAGGGAACAAGGAGGAGCATCAAAGGGGAGCAGGGTAGGTATAAGGAAAGAGAGAGGAACACCAAGGAGAAGCACGAAAGAGGAAGGAGCAACAGTGAGGAGCAAGAGATATAGAGGAACATCAAGGAGGAACAAGCCAAAGGGTACAGAGGAGGGAGAGGCAGCAAGGAAGAGTATGGACGAGGTAAAGAGGAAGGAGAAGCCCTTAAGAGGAGCAGGGAAGAAGTATGGAGAAGGGAGGAAACATCAAGCCGGAGCAGGGCAAGGTAGAAAGGAACAAATAGGAGCACAGTTTGGTACTGTGGAATGAGAAATGTTCTCATGTACTATGAGGTGAATGCGTTGTAGTGCAGAAGTGAAGTACAGCCAACAAATGTTGGGAAGTATCCAATGCTTGGATTCAAAAGGAAATATTTTCCATTGGACACGGCAGCGTCTACAGTCAGACATACTTTAGGCAGCAGGAAACTAGCAACAAACACTCAGCAGCGATGCCCACAGGTGCAGAAGGAGAGACTTATCCAACATGCACATCAAACCTTTCTTCAGGACACCCCTCTCTCGATAGTGGTCAAGCCAGCACACTTAAAAACACTGCAGTCCAATCTGGTCTGAGGACAGAGAGCAGGACAATGAGCTCTTCTGGGACCCTAAATCTGAGCTTTAAAGGTTTTTTAAGTGACTGCAAAGTTATCTTTGGCTGGGGGCCATGCTTAGAGCCCGCCCTGAGTGCAGCCCCCTTTCAGGCAGACGATCCAGACTGACGCATGGGGGCACGGCGCTCTGAGCGAGCCCTCGGCTCCCGTTTCCAGGGGGATGGAGTCGGCGTCACGGGACCTCGTGGGCTGGGAGAGAGGAATGCAGTGCGGAATGGATACGGGTAGCAAAGCATGCCACCGTACTGCCCTTCAGAGAGCTACTGTAGCCACGGCAACAAACAAACCAATCAGAAGCACAGAAATAAACAAGACTATACCTTTATTTGCAGATCAGATTTTGTAGTTTTTTTTTGTTTCTTAGACAGCGGCGGCTGTGTGAGATTAGTCAGGGTTACTCTTCCACATTGAACGCTTGCTTGCTCTTTCCGTTCAGAAGCAGGTTTAAAAGGACTCTCCCAGAGCCAGAGGACCACCAGTTGTCATCTCCAATACTTCACAGACCCACTGATTTTTATAAAGATGGACAAAAGCAGGTACAAAAACCTTAAAATAAGCTCCAAGCCATCTGGTGTTGCCATGGAGAGCTGTGTTGCCAGGGTGATAGCGTATCTCTCTGCGCTAATGGCCTGTCCTTTTGCCAGGCAACAAATAGCCCTGTGATGCAACTGCACCTGTCTCAGCTATGTGTTACCATGGAGGCATTCCCGTTGCCGTGGCAACCATCACGCTAATCACCTCACAAGGGCAAACATGTAGCAGTGAACTCCAGAGCGCAGCTGCTGTTGCTGATCACCCCTAAAACAGGCTGGCCGAGGCACATGGGGGCTGTAAGTGGCCCTGAGGGGAACTTAAAGCAGGGCGCCGCCTGTCAGGGCAGCATCTAACATCAGCACAAAGCCAGTCCCTGGCCCTATCAAAGCACTTGCAAATACGCATATACTACACGCAAACTTTAGCACAGCCGCATGTGCACTTGAAAATAGAGGACGCAAAAAGTACATTAATCTCACCATATATGCACAGGAAGGCAACAGATCAGAACTCATGATGAAGGTGATGGTCTCGAGTAGGTCACTGTTACAACAGTGTGTGATGAAGATGATTAAAAAAAAAAATTAAAAAATAAGGGTAACGAACAAGTCAGTCTGACGAGATGATGATTATGAAGATGACGACACAGGTGATGAGGAACAGGCCAGTGTGAGGAGCTGATGAAGAGGAAGGTAATCGTGGTAACAACCCGACTGGCCTCCAGGAACTTGGTGTCTCACAGATCTGCTGCAGATGAACTCTTCATTAGACTCTGGCACTCGACTCATGCCATCTGGCCTGGTGGGGGCCGAAAGCCAAGTTGCCCCCCCCCACCACCAATCACTGCTGCTCTCTCACTGGAAGCCCACAGCCAGCCAGGGTACCGCAGCAGGCAGAAGCACGTCTAGTCCTTCTGGAAATGGACCTAGCAGGACCCCTCCTTCTTCTAAGGCTAGCAGAACGCGTCACATTTAAGAAACTGCCAGGAACCTCGGCTTGAAAGAAAGCGAGGCGAGCTTAGAGCTGTAACCTTGAGGAACTCCCAAACAGCTCTTCCCCTGTTGCTCATGACTGCTTGAGAGACCCAAAGTGACACAATGACTCAGAGCTACGAGCCAGAGAAGCAGAAAACAGCACACATCAACTAATTCAAGCATACGGTCAGCCCAAGTTTCTGGTGGGAAAGCACGTAGAAGAACATTTCGGACCTTACCCAGCACGGACCTGTTGGGTAGCAAAACTTGTGATGGTGTGTGAATGAGCCATGTGGCATGTCAGGGTCAAACAATCCCCATTCTTCAGTTCTCCTGCCCTCTCAGTTAAGGCAGAGAGATGATTATACCATCTGTCCAACTGTCCTGCTTTGCTACCAGGAGCCTGCTGCCTACCTTTGACGTGCCTGAGGCGAAGCGGGGGGCGTGGCCAGCACTGGGGAGTAAGGGTGGCAAGGTGTCTTCTTCAGGGCCTGGATCAGGTTCTGCCTGTACTCCGGATCTATGCACCACAATGAGCCTTTCCCGATATTCTGTGGAGAGAGAGAGAGAGCAACAGGGAATCAGGCACCTCAAGAACAGCACGACGATACTGTACAGCCGAACTGAGGAAGTCTCGCTTGGGCCACCTCGCTCACCTGCTCAGATGGGGGGCTTCCACTGTTGAGCCCGAGCAGCAAAAAGTCCCATCAGCAAACAGGCTTCACATCCACCGGCCGGCTGTGTGAACAGCGTATTCTCGCACCTAAGTGTCCACCTGATGCGTCCTCACACCTACTGACATCACGAGAGCCTCTCGAAGCCAGCTCTTCCCACAGGAGCTTCGGAATTCCGTGTCATTGACAGCAGAGCCGCGCGGGGAATCCCGACAGCCCCTCCCCCGCCCACAACAACGAGCACGGCATGGTGAGTTAATGATTTGCATGCCAGTGAGATAAAGTCCGATTGTACTTGGAGTTCAATCAACAGCGTTTCACCTCGCTTTTGATTGTGAGAGATGACAGCAGTGACCCTAAAAACAACATCACAGTGCGCGCAGAACGGTGACCTCACACACAGGCCTCGAGCCAGTGCAAGCTCATGAGTCGAGACAGAGTCACTGTATCCCGCAGCAAGACAATCAAATTCATCCAGAATCAGAGGCAACTCATCCTCCTTCAGGGAGGATGAATATTGTTTTCAAATCAATAACGATGACCTTCGGAGCTCCTGCCCTTTCTCCGATTTCCTACAGTCTGGAATTCCTTTGCTGATGTACACATTCTCTACCTCTCTGCACCATCACTCCCTGCCCAGGATTTTCCTTCCTCTTGGAAGAGAGAGGTTCTGCCAAAAGACCTGCAGGATGGCGGGATTCAGCGGACAAAGCTACAGAAAACACCACCGTCCCCCCCACTGCTGCCACAGAACACACGTCCAGAACAGTATGACCTTGGAAAGAATCTCAGGTGTACTCATCTACTCTGTGTTACACTGTCAGCATGACATGCTCCTTATTCTGCTTCAGCGCAAACATTTTTGGTTCTGCTCTGTGCTTCCTGTGCAGAACAGCACATGGACCTCCTCCTATTTAAGGCTTGTGTCTTCCAAGAACTCAACAAGACTTCGGCAACCTCCGAGGAGTCATCAAAGGTGAATATATTCGTAGGCTAGAAGCACCTCTCATTTTAGTAACCGTCACACCATGTCATTATTTATATTTTCATCCATGTTTCAAATGTGAGCAAGATAGGCGGAGGTTCTAAAAACATCCTGTAATCAGGATACACTGGTGGGCTCCTGAGTGCTCTCCCTGTTACCCATCTCACCATCCTAGCAGCAGGGGCGTCCGAGTGACGACGGCCTCAAGATGGGAGCCCCCGTCGGAGGCAGAGAAGGGCGGGCGAAAAGAAAAATACTTGGATTACACTGGTCACCAAGGCAACAGGCAGCAGCAAAGCACATGGGAGCTGTTTGATAGTCTTGGCAGAGGGATGCTTCCTTCACATTGGAAGCGTGGGTCTCAGAAGATGCCCCACTTCATCACCATCAAGACGGTTAATCCTATCAGCTCCCATGCAAAAATAAAAGCCTTCCATTACACAGACTCTCCCCTCCCCTCAGTCCCGCAGTCTGCCTGAAAGGACTGTGAAATATGGAACTGGTGAGAAGCGTTTGGTCTAAAGCTGCCTTTCAGGAGGCTTTGACATGGGCAAAAGGACCGGTGTGCGAGTTTAATTACAGTATTTGTCCAGCAAAAAGAGGAACAAAGAGGATTTAGAGCCATGAGACCCATCCTTCTGCTTTGCATTCAAAACAGATTCTCTCTGCAAGACCCCCGATTTAGGGCCTCTGTTAACCGAATGTTCACTCTAAGGTTAGACCACTCTGGGATCACCGTTAACTACACGTACGCTCTGCCAGTGGATCCCTTCAGGGCCTCTTAACAGCACATAAACTTTAAGGATAGACCACTCTGGGATCACCGTTAACTACACGTACGCTCTGCCACTGGATGCCTTCAGGGCCTCTTAACAGCACATAAACTATAAAGATAGACCACTCTGGGATCACCGTTAACTACACGTACGCTCT
>JAODLC010000028.1:14121747-14141034 GCA_026781145.1 Hippopotamyrus pictus
CTCTTAACAGCACATAAACTATAAAGATAGACCACTCTGGGATCACCGTTAACTACACGTACGCTCTGCCACTGGATCCCTTCAGGGCCTCTTAACAGCACATAAACTATAAAGATAGACCACTCTGGGATCACCGTTAACTGCACGTACGCTCTGCCACTGGATGCCTTCAGGGCCTCTTTACAGCACGTAAAGTCTGAGGATGGAACCTTTCAGGACCAACCCCTGTGGAATCACCATTAACAGTATAGAACCATTATAGCCTTATAAGCAAAAGCAGTATCTAGGCTTGGGCACTATCTCTATATAGAACATTACTTACACTTACACTCACACTCACACACACACACACACACACACACACACGAAACAACCCTGGACCAGGCTCCAGCCCACGGCAGAGGGCACTCACTCACAAACATATTCAATTTAGGCACTTCCAATGAATTGAAGTTGCATGTTTTTGGACTTTGGGAGGAAACGGGACTATCCTAAGTAAATCCACAGACACACAAGGGGGACATGCAAACGCCAAACACACAAAGTAACAGCGTTCAATGACAGAGGTACCAAACGCACCACCGTGCCACCTTCAATATCAGACCTGCACAATGTGCGATTTTAATATCAACATTGCACATGCAACTGTCACATAGCAAGGACTGCAATAGTCAGCTGGGTTAAGACAAGTTACACCAAAACATTTTTACTCTGTCAGAGGAAATTTAGCGAGCTTTGCTATTTTAATGATTATTCCTTCTGCACAAGATCTGCATGCACTCTCTGAATCAATGATAATCGTTCTCGTCCTTGCAGTGGGACTCACTCATAGAATGTGTGGCACGTGTGTGACCAACTTAACTAAACGAGTGAGGAAGCGAAAAGCAAAGAAGATCTAGTCACCAGAAAACATTCACTTTCTGCTGTACGGAAATATTTTGGATTCCATAGACTTGAGAGACCTGAGTATTAGCCATGGATTTGTCAGCACTGCTTTGTGACAGTCAGCGCAACTCACGGTGACACCGGCAACTTATTTGACGTACTCAATGGGTAGATAAGTTATTTGGCTATGCATTATTTTGGGTAAATTTTCAGCTCCTTTTTGGTTTCGTGATTATCACAATATTTATAAAAATAAAATAAAATATTGCTATGTGGACTTTTTTCAACATCATTCAGCCCTACACAACACACAAAATAAGATTACACACAACCGTCAGATATATAACGGTTATTAATTAATATTATATTATTACATATCATATCATGCATTATGTTAGATGATGCGACTAAATGACAAGGCTACCCTCATTTTCACCGCGATTATCTTGAGATAAAGGAATCGCAGAACGCAATTTAAGCTAAATGACTTGAGTCAGTGATGACAAAGATAGGATAGGATTCTCCAAGACGCTAAAGGGCACATATCTTACAGTTATCTGTGGCTAACCTTGGATTGTTGGGTGAATCCATGGACGACATCTTTTAAGCAGTTGCATTGCAGTCATGATGTTCTGCTTTGCAAGACTGACAGACACATGCATTTTCATTCACTTTTCATGTGAAGTGCTTCCACTTAACTAAGGCTTTCATTCTTTATTTGGACCCTAATACACTATTCTCCATCTTCCTTCCACCATATTGACGAGTAATGGAGAAGGCACACTAAAAATTATAATAATAACAATTATCGTGACAGCTCTAATCTAATTCTTCAAAGCGTCATACCATACAGACATTATACCATGGAAAACAGTATTTTGACAGTATTTTTAAAAGCAACACAATTCCGGTATTCTGAAATCTTGGTCATAAAATACATGATACAACATGCCAGTTGGGGGCTGGCATTTTTTCATGATGGACCTCCCCCCACCCCAGCCGGATAATTTTGTCGTCAAGAGTTCAAAATACTGCGGTATGCCGCTTCACCGTGGTACTAGAGTTAGGTAGGTACCAAGACTGGAGTCCTACTGGGACTCAAACTGATTACCTTCAGGCCACTAAGCTGTGTCCTTAACTACCAACAACCTGCCTGTCTGCATTTTTAAAGGTAGCAACCCAGCTAAAATTAGATGATGACGCTTCAAAGACAAGAATAGTCATGAACAAGCAGACAACGGTGGGTACAGTGGGGCCGAGGCAGGGAGAGGAGGCAGGGTCTCACTCGGAGCACAGCGCTGTTTACGACCAGGCAGATGCAGCATGGGGAGATTTTCACAGGCAATATGGCGTCCCCCGCGAAGCCGGCATACGGCGGGGAGCACTGGGCCGACCACACTGCCGTGGGGGGGTGGCCTCCTCACGCCATCACATGCTTCACACAGCTACTCGTGCACAGCTTAGATTCCGTGGCTTGCGGTTCGAATACAGCGTACACTATATCACCGCTAGAGGTGGCCCCCATTCCCAATCCAGCAGAGTGACCCCTACAGGCCGACGGGATGTTTGCACTGGCCAAGACCACGGTATGTCAGCAAAGCTGCTCCCCTCTAGTAACGTCACGCCGCACACAGCACTCACCCCAGCCCACCCTAACCCACCCCCATGGTCGCTTCACCTGCCCTGACCATGCCTCCATAACAAGTGCATGTAACACTCTCTGCTCTATCAGGGAAAACTGTAAAAGGCAGAGAAATGTCATCTACAGCAGCATCAGCGATAAGGCAGGGGGCACAGCCAGGAGACAGCAGGTGGCAGCACCACGAACAGGGATCAGGGCTCATTCAGTCAGAACCAAGCACAAGCCCGCTGCACTGTTACATGAACAATAGGGCGGCGCTCTAATCACCTTGAGAAGCAAGCCCAGCAAGTCCAGTCTCTATCAAGTGGGCCCTAGCTTAAAAGCACTAGGCCACTCTTACCATCTCAAGGACCACTTTTAACTGAATGGATGTCTGATCTACATAACAGTACTAGGTGACACACACTCAGATGTGAAGTGGTCAGACAGCCCCACCCAGGCTGTGTGGGGCATCCATGGCCCACACTGGGGGTCCCACCTGGACACCGATAAGGAGGCCACCCTCAGCAGGATGATCACTCCACCTGGTCACTCCCCTGGCGCCTTTCCATCCCCGACGTGTCAGGCAGCGCGCCCATCTCCATGGCGACCGCACAAATAATCGGCGGCGTCCCACGTGCGGCGCGGCACCGTATTCCGTCCTGGCAGAAAACGGCGACGATGTGACCGTCGCGTCACGGTCCTAAATTATCGAGAGGCGCGGAAATGCGACGGACCGGCCCACTCACCGACGTGCGGCGTCATGCGCGGGGCCCATGCGGCAGAGCGAGACGGCGCTCGCCGATCCGCCTCAGTGGCGCCGAGCCGATGATCCCGAAATGGCAGCGGGGTGTTTGTAAACAACGCCATGGAAACAACAGGCCTGCCAGTGAGCAGGCGGCGGAGTGGAGCAGCAGCAGTGACCCGGCTCATTAAAGCTTTTCAAGCTCACCTTCCGACGTCTGGGCTCCGTCCTGCAGGAGAAAAGCTCTGTCCCTTTCCAGGTAACGCTTCATCATCTCTCTACATCCAAACCAACGCAAACTGGGCACCTGTGTCCTGTGGGTTCCCCCCGCCCCCCCCATCTGTCCAGTTATGTACTAGCATCCTGCTCAGGGTGCACCCCAGCCCAGTGCTGCCCGGGACGGTCTCCAAACCAGGAGAAGTGGCAGAAAGATGGCTGGATATCAAGTATGCCTCACACAAGTGATCTCAAAGCCAGTTATAGTTAGACCACGCATTTAAGATTATGGATCCATTAACTGAGTGGTAATTTACACAGCCTGCAAAGGATGTGACCCTAGGCTGGGTAAGGATTTTTCTGTCACTGGAAGAGCCTTTCCTTTTCAACAGGCACGTGGTGGAGAATGCCATGTGCAGAGCCTTAACACTGACATGCTCTTGTGCCGAGAAACTGTGCAAAAGCTGGAGGGCCTGGCCCTGAGAGGACGACGCCGAACGGACTGAGCAATGGGGAGGGGAGGCTGCTCCAGTGGCTTCACATCAGCCTTATCCTGAAACACATACACACTCAGGCATTGGTGTCCCTGTTGCCACGGCAACTGCTTTCTTTCCATGTCAACTGCAACCCAGTTTCTATGGAGACGCATATACAAAAAAAAAAAATCCTTCGCGCTGCAGCCGAGGACCAGATGGCAGTGAACTGTAAGAGTCACATGATCAGCTGTACCTCTCAAACCGGCGCGTGCGTGCATGCATGCATTTGGACACACATACAGTGATGCGTGTGCAAATTCACGTTGTACCAGTGGAAACGTGCTGAGATTCCTCCTGCTACAGCCTTGACTGCTATTAGGTTAACCCCTAACGCACTCCAATCCGGTAACCCTCACACCTCAGACTCTTCTCTCTGGTTGTGATTCATTGCTGCTGCATGCCTCGCACTGGTCGCATTCCTATGGTCTCTCTATATCGTCATCTCACATAAACCTTCATATGGTCCAAAAATCAGCCACATAAGACAAGCTCACCAAGAACACAGTCCCATTTACATCAGGCTACCCAAAACCAATCCCGATCTAAGCAAAAAAACAGACCCACTTATTTCATTAAAGCTTTGAAAAGTAGGTCACAGCTTTGCACATGTACTAAAATGGCGTTACATTCAACAACATCCTTTCATACAGAGAATAGAAAGCTTGAATTTGCTGAAAAAACACACTTATCCCTGCCGGGCCAGAGGGCGGATCACTCAGGAGTCTCCATAAAAGCGACTTTATACTGCGCACCTTTCAAAAGTCCCGACCTGTCAACACACTGCATCGCACTGTGGGTTTACACCCAGACACTCTCCTGTGGCCGTTTATACATCCAAGCTTTGAACAGGAGCGGCTGAGGTTAGGGACATCTCTCCAAGGTACAGGAGCAGCCCTCCGTGAAGGCATGACCTTTTCCTTGACTGAGCTCGGAGAACCAGCACACAAAGACGCACCTTTTCAACACAAACACAACAAAGTGAGCCTGATAAACTACATGTGAAAGCGCCAAATTCCACAGGAGCTCAACTGAGCAGACCCCCCACAACCCCCAGACCACACACACGGCCTCACCTGACTTCGGTCCTTGTCCACCTTCTTGAAACACTTATTGAGGGATAGGTTGTGGCGGACAGAGTTCTTCCACCCTGTGGGGGCGCTGGCAAAGTACGGGAAGTGCTCCAGGATCCAGCTGTAGATGTCCTTGACGGGGAGCCGCTTGGAGGGCGCGTCCTCGATGGCCATGAAGATGAGGCAGCTGAAGGAGTAGGGTGGTTTGCAGTTGGGGCTGTGCCTGGCACCGTGGGGCGGGTTGCAGGGCACGGGGGAGGGTGGTCCGTCGTCCTCCAGCTCCTGCAGTGGGCTCACGCTACGCAGCACCGGGTCGCCAAAGCTGTTCAGGAGGTTCTTGCTCTCGTGCAGCCAGTTTAAGTTGGTCAACTCCTCATCGTCCATGTGGGGGCGCTCGGGGCGCGAAGCCGCCAACCCGGGTTCCATCTCCTCGGCCTCCCGCGGGGTCCTGGTGAGCGAGCGTGTCCCACGCAGGGGGCTCAGCCCGCTGGCCACGCCCACGCCGGAACATTCCGGCTTCTTGCTGGGAGGCATGACGGGGCCCATGCAGAGCTAAACACCTGTGGAGAGACAGATTGTGTGATCAACGCAGCCGGGTCAGCCAGAGTTGACGGAGTTCAACCAAGGTCAACCAGAGCTACCCGGGGTCAAGCAGGCTTCGAGCTCAGCACTGCGAAAGGTGCACACTTGCTAGGTCGTTATGGTTTCATAGATAAGGCCGCAGCTAACTATCTGCTAGTGCCCCTCCGACAGCCTGGCTCTGACCCCACTGGGTATGGCACACCCAGGGGATTGCTTCAGCACCCACATCAAATCACTAACATCATTTTCAATATAATGATCCTGAATAAACGGAAGGGGTTCCTTCAGGGACAGCAATTAAAAACAATTCTGCGGGTTTCACCCTGCAATGGAGCTGAAATCTTTGACTGTTACCTTGTGATTCCACTGCCATTCTGATGGATTAGCAGCTGTCATGGGCTCTCTGGAAGCCGGCCTCACTGTCTATCTAATTAAACCAGCCGACGTATGCCTTAATCCCTCCATTTCCCCGGATTTGTTAATCACAGCAGTTACTGAAAAATATCCGCCTGCGATAGAACTGCTCAGTGCGGCATCGTTTCCGGACAGAGGACAGCACAGGGTTTTATATAGCGGCAGGATGCGACGTCCGCTAAATGAAAGAGCAGCGAGGGGTGGGAAGCGCACGGTGCATGAAGCGCAGCTTTCCCCGTTCGTTCGGGATCGACGACAGCACAGATGCAAGCCTGACACGGCTGTGAGCCCGCCTCCATCACACAGGCCCGCCTCCACGAGGTCCCTGTACTAACGGGACGCTGACTGTACACCTCCATAGGATGACGTGCACTTCACAAATGACAAAGGTCTCATGATTTATTCACGAAAACAAGCTTTCCGATACATTGCCAGCAGTTAAGGCTTCAGGAAGGCTACAAAGAAAAATAACCCATTAGATAATGGACATGGAATTAAGTATTTTTAGCATAATACAGAATGTAATGAAAACGGCTTTATGTTATGGGACCCTGTTTAAAACATCCTTAAGGAAAGTGATATCGTTAACCCAGGCATAGATCTTTGCAGAAAGCTGCCGATCCAACATTGTCTCCAAATGGGAGCTGTGGTCCCGTGAGTCCTTGAAATTATATTATAGCTGACAGTAAAGTCATTTAATTGCACAGTTGCTATGACAACACTTCACTCTGTTTGGGCCTAATTTGCTTAACTGCCAATTGCATCCCCTAGGGAGCCCATACATCATTCTTCTCCAGTCCTTTGTGCTAAACAAACTTACAAACACCACCGCAGGAGCACCCTTCGCCTCTGGAGCACCAGACCGTGGTGCAGGCCCGTTACTGATCTGCACTTCTAGTCTAACTACCGCTATTAAACCCCTACGTGGCGTTTCGATCCCGTACATATTAACTTAAATAAATGCCGTTTATTGACACGGGCAGTTTGGCAATGCGGCCGCGAAGCGTCATTCTGTATTCTCCTCGAAGTAAAAGTGCAAGCTCAGAGAAATTAGAGACGAAAAGGAGCAAAGCGCAACCCCGAAAACTTTGTTTCGCAACATCTGACGTTTCCTGCATCCTGCGGAAGAAATAGCACGGCGCTGGAAAGCAGACCCCGGGGCTGGAGTAACTGCTGGGGAGCGGGGCGGACGGACCTTCCTGCCACGCGTCACGGACTGCGAGCCCCTTCCTGCACGCCCGTCAGGCTCGGCCGGCTGGGTCCGAACCACGGTGCTTCACGGTGCTGCCCAGTGTATTAAAACCTACTAAAACCATGCGAGACTGGGGACAGTGGCGTGGCATTTCCAAATGCCTGAATGTCACGACCATCAATGTCACATGGCGCAAGGAAAACAAAGTGTACGATAAGCGATCGTTACGGAAAGGGTAAAGAAATATTACTTTTATACACGCGCACGCACGCACCCCTGCATTATCTCAGAGCCCAGTCATCTCTCGGTATCCTATAGCGCTCCGCTTCTAAAAGGACGAACAGACCGTTTCTTTACCTTACCTGGGTATAAACCGAACAGGCTGCACAAACTGTCGCTGCGATCAACGTTTCTGCAAAAATATCCTTCAAAATCTTCCATTGCATTCTTCAGCCCGAGTGAAACTCCGACCTCCAGAGTAAAAACCCGGGAAGGAGGACGAAATCCCGGCAGGCATCTGCACGCAGCTTCGGCACACAGAAAACCCTCCAACCGCCCCTGCTGTCCCGGCCGCCAGTCTGCCTCTGTGTGTGTGTATGTGCGTGTGTGTTTTGGGCTCTTCTAGCTGTGAGAGGAAAAAATAAACTGGTGGACCGCGAATGAAAAGTGCACACATGAGCAGAGGGGAAGGCTGCGGGTGGGGCGTCATCGCCGCGGCTGGGTTTGCGGAGCCCGGCGGCGGCTGTCCGCGCCTAAGCGCGCTCTGCCCAGCAGCTGTCCGGTAAAGACCGATTAATTACTCCCTCTCTAAGGAAGGGGTGGGGGGTCACGCTACGGTAAACACTCTTCGGATACTAACCTTACATCTTTTCGCGTTCATTTGATTTTTCGCGTTGGAGTTCCATCTAACGACCATATCTTTCTCATTAAAATCCCAAAAAGGCGAAGCAACTTAATTATTACTGTCATCGTAGCGTTAAGAATTTACTCCAGTAAAATTTCCCCGAATGAAGCCATTTGTCCTGCGTTAAAACTTTATGTATGGCACAGGCCGGCAAATCTAGCAGCCGAAATAAGACATTACAGGGTGAGACCACTCTCCTATTCCAGACATGAGTAGGGGGTTAGAAAAAATGCGGCAGGGCAATAAGTGCCAAGCAAGAACTAGAATAGCTACAGTCGTACTGAGCCACTCTTAAATTAGCACTAAGTGTGTGAATTGTCTTCTAGTGTGCAGACCACCCATTTGTAAAATAAACTGAAACGATAACGCTGCCCATATCACATGAATAAGTTATCCGACATATAAAGCGTCCTACTTACGATCGTTCATATCCTTTTGGCTTTGTATTATTGAAAGCCCAAGAACTGAGCTTAAGTTCATAGACCACAGAGATATAAAGATGCAGAGTATGAAGCATGTGTATCCCAGTTTACCTTTCTTCCACCTAACCAATATTGACCCTACTCCTTCATATTTACCCTTGGATATCTCGTGGTACATACGTGTTTATAGATGTTCAGTTAGAAGTTCTTAGAAATGGTTAGTGAGCACCAAACAAGGCTGTCAGCAGGTATCCATCATGTTAAAAGGGCCACTTCAAATTAAGACTGAACATCTTTCTCCATCAGACAGATAAACGAGTGGTTCACCAGCTGGAAATCCAGACTGGAAGAACAGAGACGCTGTCCACATACTGTAGCAGCAAGGACCCTGATGAGTACTCAACTCTTGTTCACCACACTTGAAATACGCACATGCAAATAAATAACAGTAGCTTGCAAAAAAAAATTCTGGTCGAATATGGAAAAAAAAATAAAACTCAAAGATTATAGCTAAAAGAACCAATGAAAGATGCTGGGCTTAGAACGTAGACATTTTCACCACGAACTCTAAAGAAAACCATGGATAGAAGATAAGTACCAGTAAGCTTGAACATCACGTTCAAAATCTGAACATAGGCTACCGGGGCAGGTGAGTTGTGGTCTAGGACTCTAAGCACAACAGAGCACCGATGTTGGCTTTAAACTGAAGGGGCAGAGAGCAGCCCCAGGACATTAGTCATTTTGACTCACTCACTGCAGCCCAGTGTTTCTCAACCCAGTCCTTGGGGACCCCCAGATAGTCCATGTTTTTGCTACTTGCCAGCTCCGGGAGCAAAAACATGGACTCCCTGGGGGTCCCCAAGGACCAGTTTGAGAAATACTGTTGTAGCCCAGGCATTGACACATAGCAGCCTTCCTACCTGGAATTTTGCTCCCTCTCGGACTCTCATTGAGGTGGACTCCTGCTTTGACCACCTCGCCGTTTCTTTGTGACAGGTTGTTTATAGACCTTGTGCGTCTACACGTCTCAATTCATGTGACGATGGGGCAAAAAAAACAACAACAAAAAAACCACAGAAAGCCTCCCAGATCTACGTCAAAGCCCCAACAAGCCCTGACTCATACGTCTACTGTTTACTTGAGGAGCTGTCAGCAAACTCCTCCCTACACAGGAGTCACATATTTATTTACCTGAAGAGCTGTCGGCAAACTCCTCCCAACAAAGGAGTCACGTGTCTTTCCCGAGGTCTACCTGTCCGGTGAGTCTAAACTCCCTTGCATCTCATTGGAGGAAAACTGTGGACTAATTTCAGATCAGAGAAGCCTCACTGTGCCAGAAGCACACTTTAGGACAACTGGCACACCTTCAGTAATGGAATTCATAAATATACGTTCTAATAAAATTCATAGTACAATTAAAATGGGGGATGCCAGCTGTACCCTCCTCAGAAAAGGAGGGGGGTTAGGGGAGGATGTAGGTCAAAAGTCATATTCTTTTTTAGCTTAGGTAGTAAATAGCTCAAGTACAGCAGTCTGTGAAGTGGGTTTCTTATCTGCAGAAGGTAGAAGACAAAGGATAAGAGCCAGCTTCACACCACCCGAGCAACCTTCCACAGCCATCTTCAGCTTCAGCTCCAAATGCAATCTTGTCATTGTCATCCAGAAACATCCCGCCTCAGGCCAAACTGCATCATGATTTATCAGAAATACTGTTTTAATCATGGCTGAAATGTTTAGTCTCTGTTTTCCTTTTATTTTCCAGGCGTATAATAAATTCACACACACAGCCAAGTATTGAGTCATGGTTTCCAAGACGTAAAAAAGAGGTTAATGTCAGTTAGTAGCTGCTGAGATTATTCATTACTATTTTATGACAGACCTTCGAGAGTAGTGATTTATACACAAACAGCCCATGGTGTCTCACAGGGTAAACTGCCCTGGCAGAGTCTTGTAGCTATTAAACCTAGCAGAGCTATTTAACAATGGTAGGACATTTTCAGCAAGCTTTCCATCTAGTCCTTTAGTAGAAGGGGAGTGCCTCTTCATGCAGTTCAGTCTCAGGGGAGAACCCTGCGAGGTGAAAGAAGACACGTCCCACTGCTCTGCACAGCAGGCCAGTAGATACGCTACCTCTGAGGGCGTGACTCATGCCCATTACCTCTGGGGAGTCTGATCACAGAGCTCTGCGCTAACTGCTGCGGAGGAAAGGGGGGGGGGGGACAGGCATGGAGGGGCACCCACTCCACCATGGAGATCAGTAGCTCACTTGACTGATGGTCATCCATGTGCAGTGATAGGTGAAGTTAGGGATCGTCCTGTTTGAATGGACTCACGACTGCCACAGCGCCGCAGTGTAACCTGACACCCCAGAGACTTCTGGGTAAAGTGCTTGCTAAGGCAGAGGAGGTCACTTTTCTGCTGCCCTTTAAAGGAGAGGGGGTGCTCCCTTTCTACCAATCAGAGACTGAACAGATGGATTAAATCACTTTTTGATACCAGTGGAGAGAATATAGTCATTGTTGATATATTTTGACTGTCTGCTAAATCCAGAAGACAGACAGACAAATTCCTCAGCCCTGGAAGATAAAGAAATCCCCAGGATTACAGCTGCATTACACTAATGTACTCAGACCAGTGGGCTCCTAGCATGGACCACAGCTCATTAAAACTTAAGCATTCGCTTTTTATACATTTCTTTTGACATAAAAGTAGATTGTTATTATTAGTGCTACCATTTGCAGAAATGAGAACTTTGAATTAATTACACTTAGAAAAGGTACGTCATACTAAGCCGACTTCCGCTTAGCAGTAAAAAAGAGGTCTGACAATCAGCACTTTTAAAGGTGGAGCTGATGCTCCAATCACTGGTACGTCACTCAAAGGAACCCTTTATATGTCAAACAACGTATTCATGTGATATTATTTAACGTGTCAAGGGGGAAAATGATGACGTACATCAAACACACAAATGACACTGGCACGAGTAGCAAATCAAATGACAAATGGCACTAGCAAATCAAAGCTTACCAACAGGCATAGATGGACACTTAATAGGACAAATCACTAAACATTAAACATAAAGCCATGGTTTCAAAAATGACTACAAAAACAGCATCTCTGAGCCCCAGTCTCAATGATAACCAGACACTGGCTTCAAAACGCTCAAATGTACATCTGAGCCATCACTTGGAATCTGCTCATATCCATGTCCACTGGATAAGTCATGACCCAGTGTAAGAGACACAAAACCGTGACATCTAAGGAAAGAAGTATACCAACACTGTCAAAGAGTCATCTCTCACCCTTTTTCCTCCATCCAAAAAGGTTACATTTAGAGAAAAGCACACCAACAATGTCCACTGGTATGAGGAGCCATCTCATTGGGGCCATTAATCCAACGACAGCTAATGCTTAGCTACTTACAAGACAAGAATTTATTTTGCACGGGCCAATACGAAGATATGAAATGACTTGACGTGAAAAACCCATAATTCCAGAGGCTAATCATCCAGACTCTCATGCAGTCGTCAGAAGGGAAAGCAGACCTGTGTCACAGCATCTTAGGCTGTACAAGGCTGCCCCTGCAAGTGTGTCACCACTGTTAGTGAGGACAGAGCGCGCTCTGGTTTCCCTGGCAACTGGAAGAGCCAGGGTGGAGTGACAAGCTGTGTTAATTCTCTCACCCATGAACTGCAGGGATCACCACCATTCATCTTCATTTCCATCGGTCTGTGTCACTGAATTAGGGGTATTAGTCTACTGGCATGGCTGAGCTCAGTATTCCAGGGCTGTTCTCTCGCCTGACTTCATGTAGAACATACTCATCTCTAACTAGGAGTCCACGGCTGTTCCTTCTCCTGACTATGCAGAATGTACTCACCCTCAGTCAATGAGATTAGTGTCGGCACCAAAATTCAGTGCGACAGCCCTAAAAAACATAGCTGAGTGAATGCATCTTATAAGGGTTTTGATACTAGTGAAAGTTTAGGCTTGGATAAAGATGCTTATGCGCCCATGGTAGAGAGGAAAAAGCCAACTGGGAGGCATGCTCCTGGGACTGTGGCTTCTACAAGGACATTGGAGACAGGAGGTCAAACTTGGGTTATAGGTCAGGGAGGTCCACAGGGACCTCCAATGGAAAAGATTGTGGCCCCAGGCTCCCCCAAGCCAAGTGCTAATGCCTCTCCCACAGGAGACATGCAGCTCTTCCTACAGGACATTTCAATAGCCTTGAAAGCTCCCAGTGAGACTGCTGGGGTTACACACCCATCTGCTGAGAAGAAATCAATGGTGAAAATGCATTGTTTGTGACTTCAGGTTCTCCCTCTTTCCAAGGTCCAACACTACTCAGAGACAGCCTAAGAGTGGAGATCAGCCAATAATACCAAACCTCCACATAGCAGCTTACCCGTTTGCAGAAAGGTACACAGTGATGAAGGAGAACAGACTGCACTGGATGAGCAGTTAGTGCCGAGTACAATAATAGTAAGCATGGAGTAATAGTAACACAGCTGAATACAGTAAGAGTTGCACAACATAAATAGACAGTGCTGAGTAAGTGTAAGCCATTTTCACAGTCACTTTGGCAGAGCAGTGCCTTGTGGTTGTGACTGAGGTAAGATTACTGGGAACATAAGGACCACCATAGACCTGATGGCAGGTCTTCAAGGTTAGAAACATTGTTTAGGAAGACCTGGTGGATCCCCACTGCAGGCTGGGATACAAGGATGAACATTAACCTCATATGACTACATGCAGAGCCTGGGGGCGAGCAGTCAGTAGTTTATGTGCATGGATGCCATCTCTAACAGGGTGGCTAATTCATGAAGCACCCAGGGCAAGGCCAGGGCACATCAGGCTCCATGCTGACTTCCTGGCTACCTCTTTAGCTGCAGCCATGCCCATGGCCCTAATCCTTAATCAGTGAGCCTGAAAGGAAGGCCTTGGGTGGTCACAACTCCCTTCTGCACCACTGCATCGTCGCTGTCACATAGCCAGCTATTCATAAAAGTGACATCTTTAGTAATGGCGCGGTCTTTGTTTGATGGAAGTTCAGCATAAACTGTCCATGTGCTTTCAAATTTCTATCATTATAAATGATGGCTTGGCCTTCCGCATCAAATGCAATTCACAGATGGAAGTTCTCCTTTGGTATTAGCATTCCGTCGGCTTTGTCCGAGCGTGTTCCCTCTACCTGCTCCTGCTATGTCAACATGCCAGTACAGACACAAGTTCTGCAGAAACATCATTACACTGTCATTTCCTGCTTTCGATTTGCTGTTAATGTTAAACATTCACACATGGGTTATGCCGCAGATAAAGTGTGCAAAGGTGAATGCTATTATCCGGTAAATACTTACATTAACAGTGACCTCAGCAATTATGGAGGAAATGCGCTCCACCGCAGCCTAGAAAACCACAGGGCCGCATGTGAACACATGTATGCTTCAGGTCAACCGCTGATAACCTATGTATGTTCACGACTGACCTTGATCTTAACATGCACCATAAGGAATACATGCTGATGATTTGATGTTTGACACATAAGCTGAGCACACAAGTCCAGGTCTTAGGGCCAGAGGTTCTGTGGTCAGAACTGACTGGTCCAGTCAAGAGGCATAGCTACTTGATCAGCGACTGGAGGGGGGCTCTCAGGTCAGGATGATCACACTGCCCAGCTTTCAAAATCAGAAACATCACAAATTCTCTGCTGACAGAGTTGCCTGGCATCACTCACTTTGGGGCCAGAACTGAAGGAGACTGGACTGATGAGCACTGAGGAAATCACACTGAGACCCCCAGGGGTGCAGCAGGAACTCTGTGTTCAACTATCGAACTGAGAAAGCAGCACCTGCAGTGAGTGGGCCATCGGCAATGAAGATTACTGGCATGATGCACAACACATCCCAGGTGCTGATGTTTGAGGAGCATGAGATTTCCCTGCTCCTCAGGTGAAGACAGATGAGCAAGAAAGATCTTACAGTCTGAAGAAATAGAAAACTGGTTCCACCATAGCTATAAGATATTGTTCCCTCTTGACAGGGGACAGACTGATGTCCTTGTGGTCTGGTACCATATGTGAGGTACACAGTGTCTGCAGGTTGGCGGTGGGAGGAACAGGGGAACACGAGCTGCAGTAATGGAGTCCTGCAGGAGCAGACAACTGTTCCATGTCACCTTTTGCAGTCCTTCCTCAAGCTCTGTGAGAGTCACAGCAAGAGTCCACGAGTACAAACAGGGACACTGCTTGAGTCAGCTGCAATGTGTAACAAGGAGCTGACGGAGATAATTAGGAATAAGTCTAACACCACAAAGGACCCCACTACAGCACTGCCTAAGCCTGCAATATCAGTGCTGGGCTTGCAAATGCCGGGTCCCTGAGACTCCACCCCCAGACAGCTCTTAAAGCTTTAAAGGAGAACTATGCTCCACCGGCCCTTTATGGTGCATTCAAAGCCCATGGAACCCAAAATAAAACTACATGTAGAAGGAAAGGAAGACATCACAGTGTGGGACAAGGTAGTGCAACACAATTAAGGTATTATTAATGTTCTCCATCTTTCCGGGTTAGGCCCCAGAGTCAGTCGAGGCAGTATACAGTCAGTGAAGAAATCAGAAAACCCAGTAAGTCATCCTCAGAAAGATCTGGAGGGATGCGTTCCACTGCAGAAAACATGGCTGAATCTAGCCCTTGTTTATAGATGGTGGCCATCTGAAAGCACCAGCTTTGGTTGTTGCTATGGCACCATCAACAAAGACAGGCAATAGGTCCAGAGGTGATCCCAATGGCGCACGTCACTCAGATGACAGTGACAGCATGGTTACAAAGAAAAAAATAGGCCACAGGTCTCAGGGCAGAACATCATTTCAGAGAAATGTTCTAGCACATCCAGTTACATGATACCCAGAATGGTGTACCACAGAGGACTGATACCATGAGACTGTTTGGCAAGGATCTTGGCCAACGTGTATGAGATCTGTTTTCTGAGACACACTATTCCAATTTGTGAGATACATACTAAACAGTAATGAATTCAACATTCCTTCCATTAACCCCAGTACAAGTGGTAAACAACCATTGAAAAGCATGTTTGTCCAATGCAAGTGAGCTGTGACACGTTACGATGTATTCCTGGTCCCCAGCAATTCAGCTACGTCTCAGCCAGCCCAGTATTATGTGAGCAATGCTGTAGGGCAACTGGCTACACTGACTGAATAAGGCAAGGCACCTCATTCATTAGCTAATTAGCAACATAACCTCTTCACTTATTGGACTAGACCATCTAGACAAAGTCAACCGATAGGAAGCAGGCAAATGACATGATAGACTGCTTTGTTTTCTCTGGTGAGCTGACAAGCACAAAAGCCTGAAGTTCTCAGTCAAGGAGTTACAAAGTTAACAGATTTCCTTTTCAGGATGTACTCACAGTCTCTAAAGGCTTTTAAGTCAAAGGACATAAGGGCAAGTGGTTTCTGGGTCATTAGTCCTTTTGCCCCATCTCCATAACATACCAACCAGCACCAATCTGGGGTGGTATTTCAGTATGGAGTGTCTCTGCATCAGACCAACCCAGTCTCTTGTCCCAGTATGTTTTCTGGCCAATAGCAGCACATCCTTCTCTCATACCGGCCTGGCAACCACAGTGTCAAATCCGGCAAAGGATGAGTGGAATCCATGTCATTTGTTTTCTATACATGCTGATGGGTTGAGGGCTAATTGACAAGACCAAGTGATCTGGGTTAGCTTAGATAAGATGCATTAAAGCCCTCAGCTTATAGCTGTCAGAAGGGATCTCCTTCATCCGGAAACCTAGGCAGAGACACAGTGAGGTCGCTCAGCGGCGGGAATGTGCCCCCCGGTGTTCTGATGCATTTTATTTAGACCTTTCGCCCTTAATAGGAGAAGGGCCTCTGGTAATGTGATGGTGGTCAGGGACCACCTCCCCCCTTTGCCTGGTGAGTAACCACACGCGGCCCACTTTGCCTCCTCTGATTAGCAAATTCATGGATCTGAATGCTGGGCTGTGAACAGCTATTGAGAGAAGGCTGGTCAAGTGGACCCCGGGCAATTCACTAAGTGGGACTGAAGAAAAACCCATTATCTCCGGCCAGTGGAAAAGGGGGCTGAACTGAAGGGCACTTACCGAACTGAGAAGCAGTACGACGGGGCGGCCGTGTGCACTGATGGCTGTCCCCTGTCCCCATACTGCTACCTCCATGCGCCAGCAGAGACAGGTATTCCAGCTGCACCTGGTCCCCAAAAAGCGCCGGATATATAACTGTGCAGCTGTGCATTTTAGGTGTGTGACACATTCGACTGGCAAAGCGTTGCACTTCAACGGTGGACAGGTCTGCAGCACAGCTCTGAGAACAGCTATGACGAGCAGCCAATCCATGAGGGGTGCCCGGGGAACAACCAGGAACTGACGGCTCTGGGGAACGTTTGTATGAGTAAATCAACCTGGCAGGCCAGTAAGAAGCGCTCAGGCCGTAGAGTTAGTCTGTCTTCTCAGCGACAGTGCAGAATGAAATCCACATCAATGGAGTATGACACTGATAACAGGCTGGCTGAGCAGCCATGAAGATGACGGGACTCTCCTGAGGTCTCCAAGAAGCTGAGACAGGCAGCCATCAGTACGTTTCCCAGGAAGCCACGCTGCCTTCAGCCTGTCACTTTAGGCTGCTGGGGATTTCTCGACATTAACACGGATTTGAACATGTCAAATCTGAGGCCACCGCTGTGACGGTACAAAACCACTGCCACAACAAGGTCTTTATTTGAGAGCATGTAGCAATCATCTCCCACACTCCATTTTCAGAAGTATTTTTAAAAATAATAGAAAAAGACATGGAACATTCAGGATGTAGCACATCTGTGGTGTGTCTGTCACTTTCTGATGACATCACAGTTGCCGGGAGAACCCTTCCTAGGGTGCGATGGGCCTGGGTTTACCCAGGGTTTTCATACATCCTCCTACAGATGTACTGGATTACCTGATCTTGGAGCAGGTCACAGAACACTGCGATTGCACATGGAGCAGGATGTTTTCAAGGACACCGCCCTGCACCTCACAGCTGTCCGTTTCTGGCACATCCTCAGCTCATAGTTCGATCTCCTTGGCCAAGTGGCCACGTTCAGAGGGAGAGCAGAAACCTCAGAGTTTGCATCTCACGTGAGGTCATCACCCCCCACACAGGGGTAGCTTTGGAAGCGTTCTAGATCCTGCTGGCTTATAGTCCTTCAGGATTGCGGATGATAGGAATTACGTGCCTCCCTCGAAGAGCTCAGGGACACCCTCAGAGTGTCCTCAGTGCTGTGTATGTGTGATCTCCTGGGAGAAGATCAGGTCACAGATGACGGAATAGGACCTCCCATTGCTGAAGCTGCCCAAATGGCAGCAATGTCCGTCATCCGTCTTAAGTACACCCTGTTTTCACCCTGGGGTCCACATGAAATGGAATGGAGATGCAGGAAAACCACAGAGATCTCGGGTGGATCGCATTCCTCCAGACAGATGAATGTTCACAACGGCCCCTGGTCAGGTGTTCCTTTGATTGTTATTCCCTCACGTCTTGCCATTTTCCTGAGCCTCACGGCTGCCCCCCCCCCCTTTGGTCTACGGTTTAATATTCATAAGGGGTGGAGTCACACGGGGACCAGCCGCTGGCCACCGTCTCGAGTTGTCAGGGGAGATGTAGAACAGAGGCAGCACTGGCAGGACTCCCACACGCCGACGGTTAAAAATACCTCCCATTCATAGCAGTCTGCTGCAAGACAACTCCTCCCACTTACACACACAGCCTGGAGAGCTTGGACTAAATAAACACAGAGCCAGTGCTAAAAGCAGGGAGAGCTGCTGCTGCCTCAATCAAGCAAGCGATCTACCAGCCATCTGATTGCAAACACTTGCATTCATGCCTTGCTGCAGAGGTGGCCTGGAGGCCTCAGGACTCCAGAGTGGGTTAAACAGACCAGCCCTGCTCTACAGCGACACCTACTGTTGACCAGGGGCCTTATGATTTTGCCCTTGCATGATATATCCAGGTGACAGGCATGGCTGAGAAGCTCAAAGCGGAATGGGCTATAACCTGATGGACGGGACAAACTGAGGGGCTGCCCTGAGATCACGCCCAGCAAGCTTCAGCTCCCCTCTCTGCCGACCCCACCCACAGCCTGCCTTCTCACAAGGCAGACACACTTCCTGCTAGCGGGCTTCCCTCAGATAAGAGTGTTCCAGTCAACAGGAAATCCTTTCATGGCGAGCGATGCAGCGCCAAATGCTGTCCTATCAAAGAGAACTCCTGGCTGGAGAAGGGCAGCCTGAGGACCTGGGACCGTGGAGAAGAGAGGCATGGACAGTGGACTGGAGGGAGGGAGAACAGCTTCCAATGCTCTGGACTGAAGACCCTCCTGAAGTAAATTAGCAATGGTAACGCAATGTCTCGCCACCACACAGAAATGACATTTTACCAAGAATCCAAGGGCAGCCTCTCTGGACAGGTCACATCGAATAACTAATGGGGGAGTGAAAATCGAATCAAGGGAAAAAAAAAAGAAAAAAAAAACAGTAAGAAAAACACACTCACAGGGGCCACCTGAGAAAGTGTGTGTGTGGAAACCAGGCTGGAGAAAACAGTCTGCAGACTGCTGCAATGACATGCAAACAGGGCTTTCAAAGTGGGGGGGGGGGGGGGGGGGG
>JAODLC010000028.1:14141134-14169822 GCA_026781145.1 Hippopotamyrus pictus
GGGGCGGGGGGGGGGGGGGGGGGGGGGGGGGGGGGGCCTGTCTTTGTCACTATGGCAACGGTGTCTCAGGGTGGCCGTTAGAAACCCTGAACTTCCTGTGTCTGCTCCCCAGCAGCCAATCGGCGGCAACGTTTTCATTGGCATAAAGAACTCATGCTGTAAACATGCTGTTGCAGGGGCCACATGAACAGATCACAGAGAAGAGTCACGGAAAAGTGGCTGCAAGTTGGGGGTGGGGGGGGGGGGCATACAGCACCGCGGGAATTCAGCTGGGCCTCAGTGTTAGTAAACATCCCGCTCTAGCCGAAATATCACCGAGCTTGTTACATACCTACTAGCTACTCAGAGGGGCCTTCTGGCCGTCAGCTGAGCGGAAGGTGGGGCTTTAATCCTCTCACTGTCGGCACGTTCTTCCAGCTGACTCACCTTTTCTAGGACCGGCGACGACGTAACCACAGCTCGGCATAACTGCAACGCGATCACCGGGCAGACCGTCACGGGAAAGGCAGCCTGACACGGCTCACCGCCACAGCCTTGGTGATGGACCCGGGTCAGCAGGACCGAGGGAACCGGGCGTGGAGGGGGGCAACCTAAGATTGACAGCTATGGGGCCCGGCTGTGGAGCTCATGAGTGTAATAATCTGATTAAGACGGACAGGCACAGAGAAGCTCACCAGCTCTCTCTCTCGCTCACACACGCACAATCACTGCTGCTGTGTAATGAATGACAGGTCAGTTTGTAGCGCAGTTTCACTGACGCTCAGAGCAGCCTCCAGTTTACCGGCTGACTGCGTGACTCATCTGCCACCAGGTACATGACATGTATCGCATACTATTGCTGCTGGGTTTTCCTGAGCCCGAGAACCAGCTGTGCCATACCGGGGTGTAAAGAAACTCTCACGGATACGAGTTGGGAGCTCGGCACACATGCCCTGCCCTCGCACGCTCTCAAACACACGGGGGGGCATGCACGAGACGCCTGGATCACACACTTCCCGAACTCTTACACTCTGACAGGAGACCCCCACACCTGAAACCCAACTCGACGTGACCCCACTGCCCCCCCCCCCACCACCACCACGGCCCATTGTCCTCAGCCAACCGGGGTATACCGGGGACTCCCACAGAAGAACAAGCCAAGATTAGAGGAGGAATTAACAATCATACAGTAACCTTTTAATCCCGATCTTCTCTGGACAGGTTCCTCACCATGAGAGCGCTCTGAGCCTCTGCACGTTAAATCCCACTGGTTAATCCCTCCATTCTGCTCCGAAGCAGTGTTTCTGCAGTGACCACTAATCTCCACTCTCCCCTCTCCTTTCAGGCTCCTTCACTGTGCTGTGGAACGGAGGCTGCTGACGGCGAGGGCTGCGGGCTGTGGGCTGCCAGGTCCTAGTGCCTCCTGGGTTGCTGATAGGATTCAGCCGTTGCTCGTTCTGTATGTGGCACAGAGCTGAGAATGAATGAAAGACACAGGAAAACCCTGATGAAAGACTTCAGCTGGCT
Organism: Hippopotamyrus pictus; assembly: GCA_026781145.1. Taxonomy (NCBI): domain Eukaryota; kingdom Metazoa; phylum Chordata; class Actinopteri; order Osteoglossiformes; family Mormyridae; genus Hippopotamyrus; species Hippopotamyrus pictus. Next base: position 14,142,641 of record JAODLC010000028.1, read on the forward strand.
TCAGGGTTAAATATCATAGTGCTCATTAAGCACTCGTTTCTATAGAGCACACACTGTACTGTAATCTACCCATGGGGGAGGGCAGTGTTGGGGTGGCCACTGTTGGGGGGGGGGTATCCTTGTGAATCACTGACCCACGGAGGAGCTTCTGTGATTTCATGCTGCTGTTTCAGGCCGACGCAGGAAGCGTCCCTCGATGCCATCAGTGTTGACAACCCGGGGGCTGCGATGGCTGAGAGGTGGCGTGCCCTCTCTCTGGGGGGAGGAGGAACCCTGCCACATGTCCCCTCCTGTAACATCCCCTTTTAAACCACAGTAACACATGAGCACGATGGTGGGGGGGACAGAGACAGCCACCTTCACACCGAAATGGAAAAGTGCAGGCAAGAAGCAGGTGTCACACAGCTGTGATAAAGAGGTCTCCCTCAGGTGGGCTTCAACACTCCGTGGTGAAATGTCCTTCTCTCTGCGGACGTCTGCAGATGTGTGCCTGATTTGCAGACTCAGTGAGCCAGAGCCTAGCGATGTGGCCCTAATTTAGCATACAGTACAGGAACACAGTCATTCAATACAATCTGAGCACTTGGCACTGTACACTGTCAGGAAAAAAAAAAAGAAAGTACAGCCCTGGTACAGGTTTGTTTCCCAAGGTACAAATAATATAAATGTACCCCACAACAGTACAAAAAAAAATGTTCCTCAGAATCAAGGGCATAAGTTTGGGTTGAGGTCCATTTAAGGGGGTCCAGGTGGTTGTATTGGCTGGTTTTGATTATAATATAATAATTTACACCCATGCTCAGAGACCATTTTTGTAATTCAAATAAAACTGAAAGGTACGTTTACCTACAGCTAAGGTACAATTGGCAGACTCCAGTGACAAGATTTTTGTGCCCTCAAAGGTACAAATTCATACTTTTTTTCTCACAGTGTACAGACCAATAATGATACTTATGTCAGTACAAAGGGTCTTCTACAAGGAAATGTACAGCAGCTGAAAAATGCACATCATCCGGAGTAAACCAGAATCGGGAGCAGTGGATGACAAGCCATCCGCAAAAGCACTGTCAAGCTCAGTGAGATGCAGTGAGCCCCATCGCAATCCATGGTTCACTGATCAGTCATCCTGGTCATTTAACATTCATCAATGATCAGACTGAACTGCCAAGGTCGAAGGCACCCTTCTCACTGGAACACGCTACTCTGTACAGTGCAGCAAAAGCAGAGGACCAGACGTCCGGACATGGAATGAGACCACAGGTGCAGCGAAATCCACACCACTGATTCGTTCTGCAGTGCAAGGCTGGTAAATACAGGAAATCTGTATTTTTAGCACTCAGGCTGGTAGTGCTTTAATACTTTGGCTCCTAACACAGCATACATCATTTCCAGGTACAGCCATTCTGCGGCATGCCTTGACTCAGAGTAAGAAGAGGGACTGCGGGGTGTCAGTGCTGAAGGTCAGTGCTGCAGCAGAGTGGGCATTCACCAGGAAGCCGTCCACCGAGACAGACTTTAAAGTGGTATCTCCACCCTAGTGTCCAACGACCTTCCTTAATGACCCTGTACCTTGCATTCATAAGAAACTGGCCACATATCTATATGTCCTCTTTTCATGCCCTGTGTGTCTATGTGACTGTATCTGCCTTAAAGATCTATCACTGTAATCAAAGCCCCGCTTTCCCCCGGCAAAGTAGTGAGCAGCATTCATGCGACATGCAAACCAAAGCAGGAGCAATTTTTCCATCGGTGAGAGAGACATGTCTCACCCGTCAGTCTTTGTTCTGATTGGTACGTGTGAACTGTTGAAGTCTACACCCATGACCTCAGCAGCTAACCCTGCCTGCAGTGGAGTGACAAACAGCACATTCATGCCACCCTGTGTCAGGGTCAGACAAGGAGAAGAGGGCTTACGTTATGAGAACGGTGTGCCATCAAATCACACACTATAGGCCAGACTACACTCTGGAAGAAGGCGGCAGCAGAGAATGAAGCACTGGAGAAGCAAAAGTTGCCAGATGACTGTAGTATGAAGATGTCCACCCATTTTATAAAGACAATTTTAAACTCAAGGAGAACCAGTTGTTCTACCACCCAAAGTCAGCTGCATGGGCTACAAGATCACAACTCCGCATTAGAGTAGCTCAGTCCCACCTCATGTTACTTAAGAGTGCGAAACAGCGGCTGCTGTGCTGTGATTGGCTGGATGTGACTTGCGTTCATTTATGACCCAGTGGATAAACTGTCTTCAAACAGCTTAGGGCTTCAGAGAGAAGGTTGTGTCACCTGAGATGTTTCGGAGTAAAGCTCAGACTGAAAGACAAAAATAGCTTCCCCAAGTTAATTTCATTACAGAATGAACATTAAATAATGCCTTTGAACATTCACAAAGTCAGAGGCATCGGCTTCAGATGTTATAATGAGACTATGTTAAATTTGTAGCGCAGAACTGGTCTTTTATCCCGAGTTGGGCAGTGTGAACACGAGCAGTACTGTGATATAATTAGAGTGAAATCTACCAAAAGTTACAGGGAGTCGAGGCCCTCCCGGGACCTCGCGTGCGAGGAGCGGCTCAGCGGCGCCAAGCATCTCCATCTCTATAGCAACCGCCGCCAGGCGCATTTCACAAAACATCCAAACATGAAAACAGTGTTTTGGCAGGACAGACAGACCCGAATAAGGTGGGGACAGTCCTGCCGGGAACACTGCTCAGTCAGAGGGGCCGTAGGTGCTGGGCTGAGGTGCTGTACGAAAACCAGGAGGAGGATCAACAATGCAGAAGCGACGAGACAGGATCAGGAGACAACCGGAAACTGCTCACCAGGCCTGTTAGAGCATCACTCTCCCAGCAGATTTACCCACAGGGGATGCGGACATACACAGTCCACAGCAGGTCAGCGGCTCTTCAGAATGGAGGCAGAGCCAGAAAGGACCACAATCTGACCAATGGGACCGGGTATCAAGCAGACCTCTTCAGTCCCCCATTAGCCCCTTTATGCACTCCCAGGCAGTGTGTGTTCCGACAAGGGCCAAACTCTCTCCCACACGGGAGATTTTATCAGGCCCAAGTGACTGGCACCTGTTTCAGTCACGGCCACTTCATGGTTTTTACGAGACCTGATTTTATTTACCAGTGCTGTCAAACTGCACGTTTGATTATGGGCTGTCTGAAAACAGCAGGTACATGCTCAGTTCTGCTGAGATCAATAGGCCCTTTAATCCATGAGAAATAACTTCAGCCAAGTCTAGGTAGATCCTGGGGGGGATGGTGGTGACGATATCACAGGGCCAAATCAAACATCAGGGTAAATTTATGGTCATCCAGCACAGCAAAGTTCTCCAGCTACCCACACCAGAACAGACTTCTGCATCTGAGTGCCTCAAGGTTCCAGAGTCCCTACAAAAGTAAGGGGGGGGGGGGGGCAAAGCCTCCACCTACTCCACGGACGTACCACAGCAGGGGGACGAGGTCCACATCCATCATCCTGACTCCAGGCCCCCATGTGGACAGGCATATTCCTGCACTTATCCTGCCCCCCCCCCGCCCCGTCCACAGAGGTCACAGCAGACTAAGGCAGAGTCAAGCATATGCCAGAATTTTTCTTGTGAAGTGACAAAGGTGCGAGCAGAACATTGGCGTCCCAGGATGCTCAGCGAGCTGCCTGCCCAAGAAACATGTCACCATTTCCAAAGCTGTGTCTCTATGACAAAATGAGAGGAGAATCGTTCTTCTCAGCATGAAGCAACCTGTAAGCTGACCTCCAGTTTCTATTGAGGGCTACGTCGCTCACAATAATCTAATACAGCAGAAGCCGCAGCAAACGCTAGAGCAGGGGTCTCCAACTCCAGTCCTGGAGAGCTACCATCCAGTAGGTTATCTATCCTACCTGGCTTCTAATGAGCCACACCTGGCCCTGGTATTTACCTGAGAACAGGTGTGGCTCATCGGAAGCCAGGTGGGATTGAAAATTGACTGGATAGTAGCTCTCCAGGACCGGAGTTGGAGACCACTGCGCTAGAGACTATGTGCACACGTGGGCAGCACCGCATAATCGTACCCTCTTAATGCTGTGCCAACATGACAGGCTGATAAGGGCTCTCGAACAGCGGCCGCACTGTTTACTCTCACTAATTGAGCCCCACTCCAGTGATACAGCTCCAGCAGGTCACAGTCTGAGCTTCTGCGCAGCGCTCACTGAGGGAGCCAAACAAGGTGGGGGGCCCAGGACAGCCAGACCCCACACATCCAGGGTGGGGTCCCAAAAGAAGGGGGAGGGGAACAGAACGGAAAGCAGCTTCCCCACACACACAGAGACAAACACTTTCAAATATCAAAATATTTCAAGTGTGAAACCATTTAAAATGTTTCTTAGACATTTAACCCTTAAATGGTGAAAATACGGCCCTCCCGCAAAAGGAAGACGAGCAGGCCCTGGCCACAGCACACAGGATATCCACATGCCACTCCGCTGAAAGTCGTCATGAAGCTGACAAAGAGCACCGTGCTGAGGTCAGCAGAGCCATGCAGAGGGGTGATCTCTACCCCAGGACTGTCAACTGGCAGCTGCGGGCAGTTGACAGTCGAACACGCGATACGGTGACGGCATACACTGGCAGGCCGCGTGCAGACTTTCCCACTTCCATATGAATCACACGAAATCCCTGAACAGTGCCATCCATTACACAGGGCTCTGGAGCGGCGGTGCCAGGCTTATAGGTAAGAGCAACAGACAAGAATCCATACATCATGTTTAAGAGTCTGCCCATTGGAAAATCAATATGCTCGTATGGGCTGAGAAATCACACTCGGAGACAGAGTTTATCAGAGATACATGGCCCCCCACATCAGCCTGACCAGAAGCATATTTTCAAAAATAATTTTAAGACAGGAAATGACAATACAACACTTTCCCGCCTGCTAACAGTGCTCAGCATAACTCTGCCACAGCACCTCCATTTAGGATGTAGGTTGACAGAACGAGACACGGTAGAAAAAAAGCAGCTCACACCGTGATTCAGAAAATGCAGCGATGTGGCCTCCCTACTCACCTCCCCAGGACTGAGGACATGGAGCAGGAGACCCTGGGGGGCAGGTTTATCCATCCAAGAAGCCTGGAGCCTAACCCAGGAAGCACAAGGCACAAGATACCTGAGATAAGACGGCAGTTTGTTTTTCTACAGTTTTTCAGAAAAATTTACAGATCAACAGACACAGGTGGAGGAAATGCAATCTGCCATAGGGAGGGGCTTAGAAAGTGACCTTTTAAGCTCGGGGTGGCAGCCCACCTCAGGGACGCATCTGCAAAGGGCAAACTCACACTCCTCAATGCGGGCTGGCCTGCGGATTAAAGAGCTCCCCACCGTTCGCCGTCTGCGGGCAGCACAGCGCTGGGACAGATTTAGAGAGCACGAGCGTGCAATCACTGTGCAGATGAAGACCCCAGGCAGAATATAGAAACAAACGCATCTTTATTTAGATGGCTGGTGAAGCTCACAAACATTATTTAGTTCACAACCACAAAGAAACTCTGGACACGTTGCGGAAACACGCCGGGGCTGCGGTGAGTGGCTTCTATAGAAATGATTAAAGTGAGTCTGATTACAACACCCATTGTTTTATTTGCCCCCAACAGGTCTACCTTTCAGATGTGGATGGATGTAGTGCAGGGAAGAAGGCCCGACTCGTGACCGCTCACAGCTATATCGAGTGCCTTCCTCACCGTACTAGGCGACAAAGACGCTGAGCCAGCAGTGGCAGATAAAAGAGCGTAAACGCAGATGGCATTATTCTGCTTGCGCAACACCTACATCTTTATCATTTGCTGGGTTCAGTGACTGGTCACGATGAATACTCCGATTTGTTCAAAGACGTCAACTAGGGCTGGTCTTCGGCCCGGCCGACCACACGTTCAAAGTCCTGGAAACTGACGTGTCCATCCGAATCTTGGTCCACTTCCCTGGAAGGGGAACAAAAACGCAGCACTAGCCTTAGCCGGAGCCCAGTTCAGCCTCCGCAGTCGTGTTTCCCACCAAACAGGCAGTCCCCAAAGCTTGTCCCCCAGCCCCCGCCATGTGGCCCACGAGCCTCTGCATGGCGCCCAGCCACGGCACGCATCCACCTGCCCCCGGTCTCCCGGGGAAACCAAACAGGGGGCGAGGTGCCTCTGCTGCACTGATGCGCCCCCTGCAGGCGTGCAAGCGCAAATGCAGGTTGTGGGTGCAACAAATGTCGGGGGAGATTCGGCAGCAAGAGGGGATTAAACAAGATAAAGCAAAGGAGCAGGCAGAAAATCAGCCTTTCACACTCCATATAGATGCCGTCCGTATGAGTAAAAGGCTGGCGGCCTGTTCCACGTTTCAACTTGGGTGATCTGCTGAGACCATCTTGTCCTCCAACCTCCATCTCTCTACGAATGCATCTCCTCCACTATCCCCACCTGCGAGAGGGGACCAGGAGACAAGTAGCTGGCCCACCTCCAAACAAACGGTCATGCGATTGACCCAGAACACCTGGAAAGGCTGGATCGGAGTAACAATGTCAGCCTTGGAGACACTCAGCCGATCTTCTGAGGATCTGTCCTCCATCCATCCCATCCATGCCACTGTATACCAGTCCACCATTACCAGCTTCTTCATCCACCTTCTAAGGTCCTCAAGGCTGCCAAGGACAAAGGGGAGGGCGGCTCATAGAGTTTCATCACCGTCAGTTGGTCTGGGTTCCCACACTGGCTAAGCAAGGTGAACATTTCTCCTGGGGGAGATGCTCTGCCAACAGTCTAATCTTTTTGATGTAGTTTCTGTCCCCTCTGGATACTGGTGTGATGCATGCCCAAACACAGAGCAGGATGTGCTTCTTTAATGGGAACAGCAGGGCTGGTGGGGGTCTTTTTACAGTACGCACAAATCACCAAGCCACACTGCCATGGCAACCAGACAACGCCGTAATAACATCAGGAAGAGAACAGCACTTTTTCCTGCCTTGAGACTCATCACCCACCTCAGAAACACACTCCCACATAACCATCCTTCGCAGTTGACCACTAGAGGAATTTCTCAGCACCTGCCGTAAGGAACCGCGTTCACAGTCTGCCAGCTGGAGGATGCCAGGCTATACATCCCGCCACTGGTTCTGGTCACTAACTTTAGATATCATTTATCTATTTATTTAATCCTCTATTCTTATTCCACACCTCTGTGTGTACGTATTAGTTGACAAACGCTGGATTAGATATATATACCCTTGTGTCCAGCCCCTCCGTTGCACACTATCCTGATTGCACCCTGAAGTCTTCGCTCCGGTTTGCATTTTTGCTCAGAATGGCTGCTATCCTCAGGGCCAGAGCCACCTTCCGCCTCGTGCGGCTGTCATTTTCCCCCCTCATGCTGCTGCTTAAAAACCAATGTCTGACACAAAAATTAGTGCAATGTTCATGCAATGTTCAACCATCGTGTACCACAGGACACAGTCAGCCTCTGTTCAGTTGGAGAATTCGCTACGGCCACTGCCAGAAGACAGCACACAGCCTGGAGTTTGGTCAAGAGCGATCACTGTCCTGCGTCTGATGTTTCAACCCTCGACTGCTCTTAGGGGGCTCATTGCAGACACATCCGAAGGAACACCTAGAGCAGTGTTTCCCAACCCAGTCCTCGGGGAACCCCGGACAGTCCACGTTTTTGCTTCCTCTTAGCTCCCAGCACACCTTTACCAGGTATTAGGTGTTTCTGATTGGCTGGGAGGGATCAAAAACGTGGACTGTCCAGGGTTCCCCGAGGACTGGGTTGGGAAACACTGACCTAGAGAGCTCACTATCTCACATATCTCAGTACATTAAGAGGCTGCAATGCATTCAGAGCAGAAGCGAGGACAAGCTTGTTAAAACCTTGCCCTTCCAGTGGGAGATTTCTGGGCACGGCTATGGAAAGTGATAGCCATGGCCATACAGTGACAGTGATGGAAACAAAGAAACCGATCTGGGGAGCGGAAAGTTGACTGCAGAGACGCGACAAGGATGGGAGGCTTAGAATTTCCCAGTCCTGCTGAAGATATGAGAGTAACAACTTTGCTGCCAAGGCACCTTCAGAGGACTGGACCCAATATTGTTTTAACCAATTAACCAATGTTGGGGGACTGACTTTCACATAAAGGTAGGAGTCTGGCTACTTAAACCTTGAAACCCAATGAGGGAAACAACCTTTAACCACATACAGCAGTATACAAAAAATCGCTCCAGCACACAGCACCCTGGGTACCAACAATGCATGGATTCGGGTTACTCCCAGTACATCTCAACAGATTAAAATGTACCAGTACCACAGACTGTGGAGATGCAAAGTTTAGAGAATGTATGTTATTAATGCCATTTTCCTGTGGGCTGCAGACGCTGCCTTAGAGGAGGACGGTTATGGGACACTCAGCGATTCCACCGACATGCTGATGCTTCCAGGCGTGTAGAAGCAGTTCTGCTGACAGCTTCCCTGAGACACCGCGCACCCTGAAGGACCAGGTGCTGACCTTCCTGGCTTGGTTTCAGGAGGGAACGGGACATCGCCCCCCCTGTGGCCCACTTTACGGACGGCGTCACCCAACATAAACTGTGTCCTTCCCACCATGTGCTTAAACTTGACTAAGAAGTAAAGATGCTGGTCAAGTTATTAAGAGACAGTGTGCTGGAGCGGAGAAGGCGGCTCCGGAGGCCTGGAGCCAAGCCAGGAACAAGGCAGAGTCTGACTGAAAGGCACATCATGCTGTTCCTATAGAATCCTGTACCTCAGCCAGCGAAGCAGGCAGCAGCTGAGACGTTTATTACCAGCATGGAGAGGACCTCACTGCCACGTTTCCAAAGACTCACTGAGGGTTACTTCTCCAGAGTGAACACAGTATGGAGCGTGAAAGAAAAAGACAAAAACAGAAAACACTCAAAAAGAAACACCAAAGCTTTAATAAACACCTAAGACGTACACAAAGCAGATCGAAGACCCAAAAGGGCATGCGAGTCCCAAATAAAGACATCCAACATCAGGAGTGACCGTCTCCTGCGGCCGAACTCTGGAAAGCCTGACTCAGCGCTACGCGTTGCACGGACAGACACAGGTGTTGCGCCCAGGTGGGAATGACCCCCCCCCCCCCCACAAGCCCAGTGGGAGGGTGAGTGGGAGGTGCAGCTTTGGCCAAGACCACAGGAGGGCAACAGAAAGCAGCAGTAGGAGAGGTGTGTGGTAAGAACAAAGCCAGCGTTGGATGATGCGTCTGGGAGCACAGGCAGGGGGAAGGAGAGGTAACCCTGGGAAGCTTCCTCAACTGCAGCGTTTTGCTTTAAAGCGTTTATGTTTTCCACAGATTCACAACAGGGGCCTAAGAGGCCCGGTGGCTTGGATGCATCGGCCGGCTGGCTTCTGTCAGGTCCGATTACCATCCGCGGCGAGTCGTACCGGCACATTTCGCCCCACAATGCAAGCATGCAGCTCCGGGATCCGTTCATCAGCACCCCAATGGGCCAGTACCTCCCACAATGCCTTAGCCGGCAAAGGGGTTCCGTTGAAAGCTTTTCTTCATTCGCTCAAATTGAGCTATCACCGAAAGTGAAGGTTTGCCTTCTCCTCCTGGGGATCACTGTCCTCCCCCCAGGGCCAGCATCAGAAGGACAGAGAGCACACAGGTGTGATACACAGTATCCAGCCAGAGCCCATTATCAGTACTCCCATTCACGTCACTCAGATCCAGATCTTCAGCATGACTACTGGAACCTCAGAGCCTTTTGCAGTGCGAAACAGCAGCAACTGGTTACCCTCACTGCCAGTGTCTCCAAAATTTACTGGTATGAAAATGCATGGCAAACACATGTCAGTGCTCAGGTAAGGTCATCATCCCTTTCGGCCATTCATTTCCTTTTAAAGAGAGCGTTTCATGTAAGCTGAAAGGGACATAAGGCATCATTTGTCAAGAGAGGGGACAGTAAATGACACAGCAGGAGCAGAATGCAGAAGTTGAGAGAAAGGCTTTGCACTGGACTCTGCTCTGGGACAGCATTGTATATGTGCCAGTGTCAGCGACCCGCGGGAAACCACATAACACCCAACATCAAACCCCCAGGACACGCAGCGACTTCGGCCCGCCCACGGGGACCGGGTAGGGGAAGCGGGTGCCAGCATTGCCATGTGTCGACCTTAGACCCCTGGTCCTGACCTAAATTCCATTACTGAGAGCAAATCCTCGGGGGCATGGCTCCCACACGGCCTGACCTCTGACTATTTGTGAGAAAGGAAAGGGACAGTAAGAACAAAGGCGCCCGAAACCTGGATAATTCGGCACATCCGCGGCGAGCCCGTAATAACTTCACAATAGGTATCTAGTGCCATTTTGAACTTGATTATGAGATCGGTAGACGATGAGATGGTAATCGTTTAATCCTCTCAAGACCGAGAGTGACTCCTCATTCCTCAAGTACTTCAGCATTTTCCTAGCATAGAACGGACAGGGGTACAAGGGCGGGGGAACAAGCCAGAAGCAATCCGAGTAGGAAGCGGCCTTGCCTGCCACGTCAAAGACGGCCGTGTTAACAATAACGATGTGTGTCTCCGTGTCCACCCTCCAGCAGATCCAGTGCGACTTTCGCAGCAGCAGATTGCCGCACTTTTCCGTGGATAAACACGCCGCGCTAAGGGCTGCGGGTCACCCTGCGCTTCGGAGCGACAGATTGGGTTTTTTTAAGAGGGAGCAGCAGATCCCTCCACGTGGGCCTACCTCATCTTTTCGCGGTGACCCGACGGAAAGTGGAAACCCTTTACACTGAGAATCCATCTGTTAGCGTATGAAGAGGCACAGGGGGGGAGCGAGGTGCTGTGAAAAACAGCGACGCTGAAGCGGCCCTGTGTCAGGGGGACAGATGGAGCACTGAGAGTCTCATCTCCGGCTCCGGTCCTGGCCATCCCCAGCCAGAGTGTCTATTTTAGCATCTCCAGAACGCTGCCGGTCATCACCACACCATTGCCCCCGCACGTTCATGGGCCGAGCTGTCGATCCCGAGCTTAACAGGGAGGCTCTGTGCATTTGGGCTTTGAGAGATTCAAAAGCAGTACAAGAAAAAAAAAAAAAAGGAGTGAGAGAAGTGCCCCCCTCGGGAAAAGCTGGCTTTAAACGGGCCAGCACAGTGAGGCACGTTTCCACTGAACGCGCTGTTCTCTATTCCGCCGGAAACGCCAGGGCTGTGATTCACCAAAACCTCCTTGTGTGTTTATTCATGGCCTCCCAGCAGGAGCGTGCTGCCGTTAGTGTTCCGTGAGCAAAGCGCCGAAGCATCATTCACAAGCCAATGAAGGAGAGAGAATGCCGGTGGGTGTGACACCCAGTTTGACCAATAGGGGGCTCCTTTACCGAAGTTGCACAGCAGAGTTTCCTCACTGCACTCCACAACTCAGCAGGGTGCTGGAAAACACCACCCAGGAGCAGGGTGCCTTCCCATGGCGTGTCTCAGATAAATAAAAGAAGGAAATGCCCAGAAGTGGGTGGCTGACCAGTGGAGCAGACACCATGCTTCTGGGACCATGGTGCCACATTCAGCAGGTTTAGTCAAAAGAGAGACCTGCAAAGCCTCTGGTGATGATGTCATCTCCCTCTGCAGTCCACACTAACACTGATAGAGAGAGGAGTCTGCTTGGTCCATCTTGCTTGTGTTGACATTTCGCAGCTGTTCCTGAACTTTGTCCAGTACAGACATGAATGAATGTGCCATTGAAATTTTACCAGGGAGAAACAGAAGAATGAGCTGGACAACAGCTTCCCGTGAGGGCGGCCGGTCAACCGTCAGACAGTGCCACATCGCACGGACCGCAGTGCCAGGAGGAGGCTCGGGGAAGCGGTCAAAGCCGGCGACGAGTCTCCCTGTGGGGCCAACCCGGGAGTAAAAGGCATTGATGACATTGTGGATACGGCAGTACGATAAGGGAATTGAAGCCACTTTGATCGGCACATAGACGGGACAGGAGAATAAAGAACCACTGCGATATAAAGCAGGTCATCCGGGTTGGCCGACCGGCCCGCATGCTTCCTCCACACGCGATCCCAGTGCTCCACTGGGATCACTGCTTTATTATCACCAGCCGGCAGCCTGCTCCTTCCCTCACTTCGCCAGATGGATTAATTACGCCATTTATCGTGTTTATTTGTCCGTCTGAGAGGCGGGAAAGTTGTGCGGAGGGAGAAGTGGGCCGAGGTTGCTTTGTTCACTTTTTAATTAGCTTGAGATCGCACTGCCCCACCAGCTAAACCAGCCCGACAGGCAGCTGCCGTCTCTCCTACAGCCTGGGGCAAGTGTGTCAGGTTTAATGCTTGCCATCCACATGTAGCATATCCAGAGCAGCTAGCGGGAGCCCACCAGCGTCCCCATTCAGGAGGTGGACATGTTGGCCGCAGAGGCCCCTCTAGTCCTCTTCAGCTTCTCATCAAAGGAGGGGAGAGAGAGAGACATGGCAGGTCCGTGCGTCTGCTCTGGAAGCCAGGGAACCATGACTGATCTGTGGAGCAGGGCTCTTTGGCGGACACGGCGGAAGGGGATCGCTCAGATGCCGGTCCAAACTATTTTTATTTTCTACAGGAAAAAACAGCCCGTGACAAGAGGAACGGTCTTCCGCTTCAAAGCTCACACAGGCCTCTTCCCAGCAGTCCAGCAGCCCACATCTACAGTGAATTTCTGCCTGCCAGTCAAACACTGGACTCGACACCCTTCGAGGTTCCGGATGGAAGTTCTCCAGAATTCTTTGCTTTGACCGTGTGCCACATCTAATTAAACTTTTTTTCCTCTATGAATGCCAAGACAACAAGAGAAGTTTAATGGCTGATGCTTCTACCATTTTATATTGCCGGACGTTTCACTAACTCAGGTACAGCCACACACCCCCACGCCCCCATAATCCGTAACTCAGATCACAAGTACTATTATCCGCAGTGTTAATGGCTGGTGTTTATGTCCTGTCACATCGCACACCACAGCAGGTCCGGCCATCAAAGAGACCCCTTTCCTCGCCGCTGAATCTGGCCATACACCTATAGTTCTCTGTCTATGTCATGCCCACTTCCAGGTCAGTATTGGAAGGCCTGTCATCTGTCTGAAGGACCAGAGCCCCTGCCCCACAGAGAAAAGCTTTCTCCAGCTGTAGAAGCATACCTCAGCCAATCATGGCACAGAATTCTGCAGCTGAGTATCTAGGGATGCTCAGAAAAATTCTGCACCCCCCCCCCCTCCCCACACACTAATGAGCTCCTTAAGATGCTCCAGGAAGTGCGAGCTTGATTGCTCATTTTGTCCAATCAAAACTGAAGTCTGGAGTTATTTTTGGAGTGGAAAAAAACATAAATAAAATAAAACAATCCACAGAGGCAGCTCTTTGCCGGCTTCTTCCTGCTCTCCACTCCATGTCTGAGGACGAGGTCCCCTGGTAGCACACAGGGAAAATTCAGGCCAGCAGCTTCAAGGCCAGACTAACTGGCTTGGAGAGATGAAAGGTAAGCCATCATTCAAAAACAAAATTAAATAAATAAGTAGACAAAGAGACTCGTTCTAGCACTCGAGATGCCTGGGCTATATCCAGTTAGCTAGGATTAACACGCAGAGCTGTTGAGCCTGAGAGAGCTCACCCCAGCCAGCTGCCTGCTTCCCTTCCCCTGACAGGTGCAAGACTCTGAAACGCAGCTTGGAGAGGGAGGAGATGCGACCCTGTGGATGAGCAACTTGCCATAATGGCCTGTCGCCAACGATATTCTTTTTCTTTCTTGACAAAAAGGAAAGACCCGTTTGGTTTGATGCTTGAGCACCGACCACAATGGGCAATCTTTAAGAGCAGTGTGTTTGGGTGAGAGCTCATCCGCATGAGCCCCAGCTGGAGGATTCCCAATACTGTCTTTAAACTGCATTCTGCCATATGGAAGACGTCCACTGTAAGACAACTCAAGGGACTTGCTGTCTGCTGGTTTTAAAGATTAGTCCCCTTTTGACTGCCTGCTCTCCCCACGTCAGCCATAGGAGGGCTATGCACCAAACCATCAAACGTGTAAACTCAATTCTACAAAAACAGAAGGAGGTGTTCCGCTCTTTGGAACCTAATGGCCACATCCAGTGAATACCACAGCAATCCCAAGCTGCCACAATGCTGTAAGCCATCCTTCGGTCAAAAGTGTCCAATTAAAAGTCCACTGTCCCTAAATGGTCATCCTGTTTGAAACAAAGAACTGTCATATTAAAGTTATGCAGGTACAAAGTCAGGATTCATTTAAAAAATTTAAAAACACAGACTGAGGCTGACTCGCATGTACTTGCAGTGCCTTCAGGTGACCACTGTGTGGACCAGAAACAGCACTCACTGTACCACTTACGGGATCAAGGGATAGATAAGAAGCATTGATTGATCATTTTAACAATTCCGTGTCCATTACAGTGTGACAGGCTGGCTCCAGCTGCCCGCCTCTCTGGAAGATAACTGCATACAGTCAGCACAAGGTGTCACTGACTCAAAGTCTTAAAATGAAGAGTGGAATTCTATCTGGGAGGCCTGGAAACCCATGCAGGAAGTTGCATTTTCCCTGATCCAGAAGACAAGGGAGATGACATGCATCTCCACATTGAGAAAGCAGAGGAGCAGAGAGGTGAGTAACAGTGCAGAAGGCAGCAGGAGCCCACTGCTGTACACCAATCCACTGTAAACCAGTCCTCTGCAACAAATCTATCGAACACCACCGCTCTGCATCAAGTTGACCGCATACCAGCCCTCCACACCAACTCTACCATGTACCAATCCACTACATCAAGTCTACTTTACACCAACCCACAAGACCAAGTCTACCGTAGACCATCTCTTTACCGTACACCAAACCTTTACACCAGAACAATCTACCCTACACAAGCCCACTACTATGCACAAACCCTCTAAAAACAGTTCCATGCAAGAATGCAAATCAGCATACATATTTCTCTAAATTACTTTAGCAGGACCTCTACTGACATAATTGCAGCAATAATACAATTGAGAAAGAGCCTGTGTAGACTGACTGTACTCTTTACAGTAACACACTCTGCAATACTTAATTGCATTTTGCTTTGATAAGAGCTTTATTGTGATGTTTTAATTCAATTTACATAGTTCACCCACTTTCCCACACAAAGAAAGATCACAGCTGCTTAATTAATCACTTTCACAAGAATACCAAGGCTTATCTTATCTAATGAATATTAAGCAACTTGGTCAGGCCCGTAAGACTAGAGAGACCACAGACACATGGGCCAGCTCTGCACCCAGCACTTGTGATACCCCGCATTCAGATACATGACCACGACTGCAGGGGGGGGCTGCATGACCGCGAGACAGTCAGTGAGGAGCATGCAGCTGAGCAGATGGCTATCAGGGGAGCGATCTCAGTGCCAGTCTTTATGGGAAGCTGACAACAGAAATTTGTCATGGAGGCTGAAACAACAAAAAGAGCGACATTGCCAGCAGCAACGCTTCAGGTGTGACATCCGATGGCCCTAAGTCACTCTGCCGAAATGGTGACAGGGAGGCTGCACCCCGGCCTTGCCCTTAGAGACCTAGCAAGGTACAAGCTCCATGCCTTCATGTACTAGATTAGTAACCTAATCCAGTAATTAGATTACTAATTAGTGGACTGATTGGCTGAAGAGTCCTCACACCTGGGTTTGAACAGCTGACCTAAAGGTTATCATAAAAACCTGCAAGCGCACTTTGCGGTTAAGATTGCCCACCCCTGGTTTAGACTCTTAGCCAGACACTTGGGGTTAAACAGAGCCTTGGGCATGCAGATAAACCAAGTATTGTTACAGGAGCTGGCTGTTTACTTGCTGCAGGAATCATGGCTGGTGCAGTATACACCCACAGCCGAGGTCAATGGCAGGTCACCGAACAGCACCCTGTCTGCACAGGAACGTGAAAAGGCAAGGTCTCGTTGTCGTGTTTCTCACACTCACGGCTCAGCACTTGTGGTTTGGCAGCTTTGCCAGCACGGGACTTTCATGTCAAATGTGGTTGTTGCCGTTAGCAACGGAAAAGCTCAGCTGTGGCGTACACAGCCTGCCCCTAAATGCACAGCACTCCAGGTGCCCAGTGCCCATCCGATTTACGGCGTCCCCTTCACCTGCAGGGTAAGGCGAGTACAGCGGGGCTGTAAGCTGTGAACATTAAACCCTTTGCTGCGGTCAGCAGGACCTCCTGACCCAGGAAGTATTTATGCCAAGAATGACATGGCAAAGGCCATAAACACAGCAGGCATACAGGCTGTGCTTCGGCAAACAGAGGGCAAGTTACCGGAAGGCCTCTTGTATGGTCCGGTCTGGTAAGTGGGGAGCCAGTCGAGAAAAGACTCTTCTGAAGTCCTCCAGGGTCAGAAAACCACGACCTGCAGAAACAAGGTTCTGAAAATGAGCGATCTATCTGAACTACACCAAATCATAGACAGTGCATACCCCAGGAAACTCAAAACACCCTCCTCAAATGTCAGCTGATGCCATGAGTTACTTTGACCAAGGAAAAGCTGCTCACAGTCCAAGATCTTGCCTGTGGTTCTGTCAGAGCAGCCTAGATTGGATTCCTGCTTTTGAAGGTTCAGCTACAGACAACCCCTCCTTCAGACCATAGGGGACACTCCTGTTCTGGGGCAGTTACTCTGTTCACTGTCTGATGCCAAAGTGAACCGAGATATCCAGCCTGCCCATTACTCCTACATGCAGCTGTGCAATGATGTGATCATGCAGAGCGCGCTATAAGTAAAGTACGATTTTAAGAGAAAATTACACACAAAGGTGACCTGAACAGTAGGGCGGGAATGGTCAGGCCCACAGCTTAAGGTGTACTATGACTGGCCAAGTGCTCTGAGGCTGCACAGAGGCTGAGATCAGGATGCTATGCTACTGCAGCAACCACTTGAATGTTAGCGCCCTCCAGTGTTTATGCCACACATCAGAGTCACTATAGACATGTACCAGAGCCCAGACAGCAACACAGTACAGATGCCTTCAAGAGGAACGAGGCCTGGTGCACTTAAAGCCCAAAGACCCGAGGGCATTCTGGAAGAGAATGACTAACACATAAAACAACTTGCCTGCAAACAGCCTGGCTACAAGCAGAAATATAGGAGACACTTTGTGTTTTGGCTGTTTCGGTCACACTTTCGGTACACCCCAGCGTGTGGGGGTCATTAAGCAGACCTACCCACACTGGCACTTTGGCACACTGCATGCTGGGTAAAGGCACAGATCTGACTGGAATGACATTATTCTGGAGGTTACCTGACAGCCAAGCCAAAGATGACTTGAGCCACATATGAAACTGTTGAGCCTGAGCCATCCAGTAGGTAGCGTGACAGACAGAATGCCCACAGGAAGACACTGTCGCTTGGTTAGATAAGCTTTCCTACTGCTGGGCTGAGATTCTTACGATCCCTCTTAAGACAGTTGCATGCAGTGATAGTTTCTGTCTTACACATAGAAACCAAATCATAATAATCATGACAGTGCCCCCTACTGACAGAAATGTGCCCATAAAGAAGAACTCACAGTGTGCATCGAAGACACTGAAGATCTGCCTCATCCTCTCATAGGGATCTTGAACGGAGAGCTTCCTTCCCATCAGTGACACAAAGTGGTCCATGGGGACACCTTTCCGGAACAGAGAAATCAAGAGAGACACAGTCTCAGCCCTGAGGTAACCATCACCATCATCTGTACTGCCCTCTTTATGGGGAGCACCGTGCGCAACACAGAGCGCATTTCGGGGGGAAACAGCAACCCGCACCGTCCGTAGATGCTGAGGGAACATGCCGAATGACGGTGGAACGGGGAACCCAGCCTGTGGAAGACACCGAATGCACTGACCAAGAGTCTCCGAGGGCACCGAGGTTACGACTAAGGGAACAGAAAAGAGCTGATACACTGAAAAGTATGTGAATTATGATTCATTTTTCTGAAAATTTAACTAAAATAACCTCACACACTTCACACACATTTTTAATTAAAAGCCTGTCACTGAAGGTAGATCTCACCGGGAGGGAATAATTCATTATAAAAGTGCTGATTATTCTTTCATTAACTCCGATAATTCATCATTAGACTGGCACTACACTGTCCACCCGACTTGCGGCTGATGCCACAGGACACAAAGGGACCAGCAGTGGAGCAAACCGCAGCGGCGTGGCGGCCTTTCATCCGAGATCGCACAGCCTCCCTCGCTACTGCAGGCCAGCCATCTGAAGCTTGGCCTGCAATGACGAGTCAAAATCTGTAGTGAGAAATGCGACATGGCCGCAGTGACTGGCTGCGAGTCACGTCCTGACATGTTGGCGGCACACGCAGCCGGCACATACTCCCACCAAATTGTTGCACCCGCCCACCTTGCAGTGGGACATGCAATAAGACCAAGTTGCTGGCTCTAGAGTACAACAGAAGTACCCACCTAGGCTTGAGACGTGAGGCGGAACTCTTTGGGAATACACCACCAAGACTCTGACCTCCAAGAGAAATGTAAAAGGTGACAGACCACAGACTCTGAGCACAAGGGAGGGATGCAGTACTTGTGGCCCTGTGGTCTATCCAAGATATAATGCTACTGTCCAAGCATAAACAAGCCCCCAGAACATTTCACTGTCACATTTCCTGCTGGAAAACCTCATCAGAACAGCATAGCCCTGTACACTGCACTAAAGCAATCCATCAATGCTCGAAACAAAGAGACAAATTTCTTACGAGCCTATGTCTATCACTTAAACCATTCCTTAAAAGGTAAAGTTTACTTGTTAGGGGCCGTCTGAAGTCTGTATCTTTCACGCAACTCCTTCGTGTTCTACGCTGTAATAAGAAGATGCAATGCTGGCTGAATCGAAAGCGGTTACTGTCCCAGCAGCCACCGGCAGACCAGCCCAAAAACACCTCGACAGAAGAGCAACACATGGAATATAAGATCACTGCACAGAATGGAAACATCCTGTGGACATGACTGTGCAGTGATCAAGGTAACTCAGGCAGGCTGAATCAGCAATACAGCAATGATGAAAATGACACGGCTTCTACATTACCTGGTAAACTGGCTTTCAGGGCCGGCTCCATGAGGGTGTTTGTTTCTAGCTTTAACAAAAAAAACACCATTACATTAGTTTTATGTATATTATAAAAATGTCATTAAAAAAACGCAGTTGAAAAAAGATTCATTGTTAAAAGTCCGACATTTCATAACTGATATTGACTAAATGAAATATAATTGAATGATTTCTTAATTGCCCGTAAAACGCAATTGATCCTCTGAGGCCCGGGTGGAATAACAGTGTGGTACTGCCATCTAGGGGGCGCGGACCGTCATCACACTCACAGAGGAACGCGTTCAAGGGTTTTTACGGATGAACCAGTAAAGCCAGTAGAGTCACGCAAGACGGACTACCTTGGAGGGCTTATAGCCAAACAGCATGACCACGGCCATCTTAAGGTCTTCTCTGCTCAGGTAGCCTCTCTGTCCTTGGTCGCAAAGACGGAAAACCTGCATGCAAGAAAATGCTGAATCAAACAGCACACACCAATTCAGATATTTTTACTCAACCGTTTAAAAAAACCCAAGACACTACGAATGGAAAACCTGTAGATACGTATTAACTCAACCAGACAAAACAGTACTGTAGACATACTAAAGCTACCAGCCCAGACATCAGCTCTCCGAAGACGGTGGGTAACAACAGCATGTTCTCGGTTGTTAAAGACATAACTATGTACGAAGAGTCTTACTGTGGCAAAGTGTCTTCTGTCAGTGTCTGTTATAACCTTTTCTTCTGTCATTAAATATCTTGTTTTATACGAGGACATTTCTATCTTTTTTCGAGCGTTCCACTTAACTGACGAGGAAACCGTGCAAAACTGAAAAGGGGAAACAGTTCCGGGCGCCATGGCAACACTAAGGCCTCGCGCGTTTGGCTACGAGTTGAGGCCCCGCCCACCAGAAAACATTGCGGGATGCGATTGGTTAGGCAACGTAGTGCTAGCGCACGCTGACTTTCGGCGCTATTCTGGTAAAGTTATTCTAGTATACATATTATAACTAACTTCTAATGGACATATTATCGTTTGATTAGCGGATGCGTTTAAGTAACCAGAGTCGATTGCGTTATCTAGCTCTCCGTCCGCCATGTTTCGTGGGCCGCGTGCAACACATAGGCGGTTTGCTTTGTATCAGTGTTGCGCGTAAACAATGATCCGCCGATGTCTATTATCCCCATCATGCAGTATTGTGTAAATTGCATTTCCATTCTTCTGTTTGCATTATAAAACACATCCCGTACTGTCTCACTCATGTAACATCTGCGAAGTGCCGGGTTGTTTGACACAACTGTCCAGCTTGTGCATGATGGGCAACGTGCAAAACAAAAATGGTGCATGTGTACGCGCACGCGAAATGCATCCTTAATAATTAGTGCAATATTTTTTCTTTGGCTGATTTTTTGAAATGTTACTATGCTTCGTGATTACAAGCCAAAAATTCACAATTCTAAACATGTTCACAGCTGCACGATGTCTCAAGAGAGTCAGCACGGAAAGTGGACGTTGTCCAGCAGCGATGACGAGGATCCGCCTCAGCAAACCGTATCTAAAGCCTTGAATCGCGCCATCCCCGCTTCTACAGATGACCATCACTCTCCACTGGGGGTGCAGCAGGAATTGGCCTCCTCATTGAGCCCAGACGCAAAGACGGAATGGCCCCCGGAGCCGTCAAAGCCTGACGGTGGCGCTATTGGCTCTGAAGCCAGGCAAGCAGCCCATTATAACCAACAGAACCCAGTAAAGTTTGAAAACAAAGCGCCATCTGCCTCCACGAAGAGAAAGAGAGAGACGGAGGATTCAGGCTGGGCTCTGTCGAGCAGCGATGATGAAGCTGCTGACTCCAGCGACAGAAACCGCAAGCAGCCGAGTCCCAAGAGAATGAAGGTCGAAGACAGACAACCCCCAAGTCCTCACAGGGAGCTGGGCTACAAGGAGGAGCCGGAGGAGTTCTACGAGACCAGTTTGCCTCCAAGTGACGAGATATTCCGTTTTTACCTGAACAAGGTGTCCGGCGTGGAGAAGAAGTACAATACGGGGGCTCTGCACATTAGAGGTGGGCTTCTTGGGCCGTATGGTAGCTGACCAGCTAAACCAGGGGTCTCCAGCCTTATTAGTAAGAGCTGCTTCTACAAAGAAAATGATAGAATTCTAAGTGTATATGAACCAGGGGGGTAAAAATGGTAGATGTCAACTCTCCCCTCTCCATACATCATGTGGCTGTTCTCTGCAGCACTGAGAAACACGACAGCAACTCCTCGTAGTGGCCCAATGCAGACACGTATAAGCAAAATTTAAAAAGGAATTAAGATTGTAGAAATAGGATCTATTAAGTGTTATGGGAGTGACTCACTTGCTTCCTGCGAGCTACTAGTACAGGGGTGGGCAATCCTATCCAGAAAGGGCCGTTGGGTATGTGGTTTTTCGCTGCAGCTCCCTAATTTGGTTACTTATTTGATGACTGATTGGGTGAAGAGTCCTTACACCTGGGTCTGAACAGCTGACCTAAAGGTTATTGCAAAAAGCTGCACACACACCGGCCCTTTGCACATAAGATTGCCCACCCCTGTACTAGTAGCTTGTGAGCAATGTATTGGCATCCCTGTCCTAAGCCTCCCGCTTCAGTGTAACCACCTTCTGCTCTCCTTTCTCCTCGTGCTGGCAGACATTCTATCGCCACTGTTCGGGACCTTGAAGGAGTCGGTGCAGGTAGGAGCTACAGCTGTGACCCTTTCCCACGCACTCTCTCATACTGATGCGTTGTAATGAGCGGTCATGTTTCTTTTCACATCTTCCAGTTCAATTACTGCTTCGACATCGGTTGGATGGTGCAGCAGTATCCCCCAGAATTCAGGTAGGACCCTGACTTAGGGATGAGTACTTGTCATGGGGACTCGGCGGTCCCTCTCATGTCCTGGTTGTGTGATCACATTGGGTAACACTTCTTTGGAGGTGAAGGCATCTGGAATAGGTGACATTGACCTGACATGCTGTGAAACAGTATGGTGTTCCTGCGTTTAACCCAAACGTCGGCCCTCCAAAAGGGACAAGCCCCTGATGATCGTTCATGGGGAGAAGCGGGAGTCGAAAGCGAGGTTGATACAGCAGGCACAGCCTTACGGACACATCCGCTTCTGCCAGGTCTGCCTGTCACGCATCTGGCCAGAATTCATTATTCTAAATCACTGAATGTCAGATAAGTAGATAAAAGGTTTTATTTCCGTCCTTCTAGGCCAAACTGGATATCGCCTTCGGAACCCATCACACGTAAGTGGCATTTACCGATAATCACCTAGTCATGTTTTTCCAGCAGAGGGCAGCGTGGAGCCTTTAGTGCTCTTGTCAGTTGTGACTTTCCTGGCCATTGGTGTGCTGTAGAGACCTGGAGATGTTCCTCCTGGTGAATGGAAAGGGCATCTGGGTAATGAGAAAATGGCAACATTCCGCACCCTACTCCCCACTACCCTGTATGACACCAAGGGTTCCTCTCATGTAACATGCTTAAGACGCCGCATAGGTGCAAGTTTGCTTCAGATCATATGATTCATCCTCCATTAGTTTTTAGGACATTCTGTAGCGTTAAAGCATCAGCTCTAATATGCGCAATTTAAGGACCTTCTGTTCATAAATCTGGTTCATTAGCCGAAAGGCCATCAGAAGCAGGACAACCTGCCTGCTGGCACTGTTAATATTTAATAGGCTTTAGGGTAACACACACAGGTGGCTTTCAAAGTGAACAAACACAGTACCTTCTCAGAGCCATGAGTAATTCACTTAACGCTAATTTGTACGTGACATTTTAATCAGACTGAAGGGGGGTGATTTGTTTGGTTCACAGTTGGGTTTAATCCATTAATAACTCCTCATTGCACGCTTACATATTTATAAGGGGTGATTGGTGGGTTTCGTATTTTGCATGTTTTATTTAAGGTGTAGTGGACTGACGGAGGCCAGGTTGGTGTTTGATGTGTTTGATCTTCGTGGTAAACACAGCCTGACGGAACTTAATCGAGAAAATGACGGAAATGCCATAATCTTATTTTAACACCTAGGTTGTTTGTCCTCATTTTCTTTCGTCATCCTAAATGGCTGGTAAACATTCTGCGATTGGCTGGCCTGGCCGCTCGTCGCAGAGCCGAGCTTCGTGATGGGTGGAAATCCTCCTCGTCATGCGACGGCTCTGTCGCCGCAGCCTGGAAATTTAGAAATGGGGAAAAATCCCCAGTGGTGCGCTTAGTGTGGGCTGGCGGCTTCGAACACTCTGCCTGTTTAGCCCAGCACATGGCGTGCCTGTGTAAAGCACAGGTTCACTGGATGCTGCGCTGACCGGCTGCCCTTTCCACCCAACACAGGAAGATGATGCTGCTGTGGTATGAAGAGGGGTTCCGGGTGGTCATCCTGACATCCAACATGATTCCACACGACTGGTACCAGAAGACACAGGGGTGAGAGGAGCTGAACAGTCGTGGATTGATTCGGGGCTCAGCTATGAGTGACGTGCTGCCGGAGCAGGTCAATGCTTCTGAAGAGGAGCATGTTAGGTACACAAGGAGAGAGAGTAGGAGAGAGAGAGAGAGCCTAAACGCAAACTGCAACAGCTGCTTGACGGCAATAGAATGTGAAATCAGTACAAAGTGTGTCTTAACATCCTTCACACCTGTATCTCACTGGAAGGACTGTCGCGCCAGTGCCACTGGTTTTGGGCACACGTGGGAGCGGGCCCTTTCGTGTCCGAAAGGGGTGCCGCGCAATAACCAAAGTTAAAAACAAGTCTTTGTCGGTTGCCATGACGATGCGGCGAGCGGCTATTCCCAGATCAAATGAGGCGTGTTTTTTTTTTTATTTTCTCCTAAAAACAGAGGAACTCGCAGCGTCAGAGGCTGAATAACCCAGTTTCAGGTCGGAACTTAAAGCACAAACACAGTAAGGGGATCATTTCAAAATCCCGAATACAACGGGGAAGTTGTGTAACGTTTCAAACTTCACTTTTGGTGGGCCAATGACTAGGTGCAGTTTTTTGTGATGACATCAGAGGTGCCCGTTACTCCGTCTGCAGACCATCGCGGCTGTGAGACATTAAAGCGATGGTGGCGTCAGGAGGTCTTGGTGGGACCTCCAGCAGGAACCAAGGCTCTAAAAGTTCCACACACCCTACCCCTTGCCTGGGAGGGGTGGGGCGTGTTTTTTGGGCCCCTAATTAGTGTGTGGATCTACTGAGGCCCCCTCCCTAAAGTGGAAAAATCTGCCAAGGGACCCCCCCAACCCCTAGGTCACAAGAATGAGCTACGGGGGCCCAAGGTGACATTTTCTCTGCATACAGTATGGCACTTTTGGGGAACTCCCTCATATTCCAAGTGTGGAAAGATCAGATTCAGCTTTGCAGCCATGCAGAGTACGAGTACAACGCCAGTGAGATGCAGGTAGCACCAGAACAGAATTGCGAGCAAGATCGTTATTTACAGAAAGTAATGTAATTAACAGTAACGTGCAGAATTATAATGCATGAGCAGAAAGCAGAATGGGTATACAGGGCCTGCCGTATGTGGAAATATTATGTATGTATGTACAGATATACATAGTTTCTGTGTTATTTCTTATGTATTTGTCATGAATAGAAAGCAACAGTAAATAAATGGATGAGGTACAGAATATATATCCATAATAAAAAAATAAATAATATTATGAAAAGAAAACATAATACTATATATACTTGCACATGCACACCTGTCTGTCTCTTGCGTGGACCGTCTGTCCGTTCATGCTGGATGAACATCAGGCCGCATTTGGGGGTTTACAGAGATATGTGACGCACTGGTGCGTCTAGTGGGTTTACTGTTAGGTGGTGGGTGAGCCTCTGTCACTCCTCACCTCCTGTATCGCTTTGTCACCACTCCCACCCCCAGGCTGTGGCTGAGCCCCCTCTACCCCCGGCTCCCTGAAGGCAGCCCCCCGTCGGCAGGAGAGTCCGCCACGGGCTTTAAGCGAGACCTGCTCGACTACCTGCGCTCCTACCGCGCCCCTGAGCTGGAGGAGTGGACCGGGCGCATCCAGGAGCACGACCTGTCTGACACCAGGTGGGCCGCGCTTGACATACTGGGAATAGGGGCCACGGGGCGGGGACTCACCCAGGGCCGTTTGTGTCTGCAGGATCTACCTGGTGGGCTCCACGCCCGGCCGCTACCTGGGGGCTGACATGGACAGGTGGGGCCACCTGAGACTGAGGAAGGTGAGCGACTCTGTAGCGTCAGGACGCTAACCCCGTCCAGGAGGCCGCGCGATCTCTGCTGACTGCCGTCTCCTTCCTCCTAGCTGTTGAGCGAACACACACAGCCGGTCCAGAGCGAGGAGCCCTGGCCGGTGGTGGCCCAGTTCTCCAGCATCGGCTCGCTGGGCGCGGATGAGACCAAGTGGCTGGCTGCAGAGTTCCAGCAAACGCTTACTACCCTGGGCAAGGGCGGGAAGGCTCTGGGCAGCCGGAACGCACCCATGCACCTGGTGAGGGCCACATCGAAGTAGGTCTTTGTTACATGGATTAACAGCTTATCCAGATTTAATTGCTGACGATTTAACTACATCCCGGATTTCCTGGTTCTCCAAAACTCTGGTTGAATTGTTAATCCCAGCAATCAGTCTGTAAGCTCAAACCATATTAGATATATATTACATATTAGAAAGTTTGTATAGTTACTACGTCACAGTAAAATGCAGAAAAAAGGTTTCACATCATTGAATTTACATTTATGTGTACAGTATTTGGCAAATAAGAGCAGCGGTCCAAATCACGTGTGTGTTGAGTTTTCGTCAAAGTTCTTTAGCGTATCAGGATCAATCACTTCGGTCAGGAGGGAATAATGCTCAGCGGCAGTTTACTGGCTCCAAATATTAGGAGCCAAACTCAAACTCATCTCTTTTTTTATGAATGAATGGGGTGTGTATGGAGTTGTGATGGTTGACCTGGTTCCAGTTAACCTCTGATATAGGGAGGTGTCCCTAACTCACTAACGGTGTACTTGTACTCTGCCTGACTGTAAAGCTGAATCTGATCTTTCCACACTTGGAATATGAGGGAGTTCCCCAAAAGTGCCATATGCAGAGAAAATGTCACCTTGGGATGTTTTAATCCAAGAACGAACACCCCCCAGGTCCTAGAATGGCAATCAGGCCAGTTAGGGATACTGAACTGTTTGTTTTAAGGAGACAATTCAGGGAGCCAGGAAAATGTCATTTTTAGCAGTAAAGCTGTGGAAATAGCCTGTGAATCCCCCACCCAGGTGTATCCATCCGTGGACAACGTGAGGACCAGTCTGGAAGGCTACCCAGGTACACTCACCTGCTGCCGGCCAGGTGATGCTAGGTGTTGCGCTCACAGGGGCTGTACCCCCACCCCCTGATGCTCTCCCTTCCCCGCAGCCGGCGGGTCTCTGCCCTACAGCATCCAGACGGCCCAGCGGCAGCTCTGGCTCCACTCCTACTTACAGTGAGTATGATGGCTGTGAGTATACAGTGAGTATAACGGCAGTTTTCGGGACACGACAAGCATCCAGTAAAGATATTAGGTGATTCACTATAAAGGCTGGTGAGCATGGAGTAGGCCTGTGGGACTGAGGAGCCTGGGCCACAAGGTACGACAGGAGCTGGTAACGATCATGGCTTCCCTGGCATGTGCGCCGTAGCCGCTGGATCGCCAAGGGAACGGGCCGAAGCCACGCCATGCCCCATATCAAGACCTTCATGAGGGCCTCACCTGACTTCACCGAGCTGGCCTGGTTCCTGATCACCAGGTAAGGCCCTGACGCCAGTCCGCGTGACGCACTCAGAGCTGCTGCCGTTTGGAAGAGGCCAGAAGTGGTGGGATCTCCGGATACCTCACCGTCAGGGAGTCGGTGGAATGGGGAGGGGGGGGGGTCCTGAATCTGATCTCCAGTACCCGGTCCAGCCTTCGCCAGCTGCGTTTGGTCCTGGGGGGCTGAACTGAAAGGTCTGCCAGGGCTGCAGCCTGCTGTAGATGATGAGGACAGGAGCCACGGAGTATGTTCCTGCTGTAGATGATGAGGACAGGAGCCACGGAGTATGTTCCTGCTGTAGATGATGAGGACAGGAGCCACGGAGTAT
>JAODLC010000028.1:14177159-14190324 GCA_026781145.1 Hippopotamyrus pictus
GAACTTAAAAATTTAAAGTTTACAGTAAATAGTTTATTTACATTACGGCAATGCAAAAATATTAGGTGTGACAGATTGCTTCAATTTTTTTAAGTTGAGCCAGTGTTATATTTTTTTCAGTGTACCTTTTAGTCTAATTTAAGGTACAGAAATGGACTCCGAGGAATATTTTTGTACCATCGGTTTACATTCATGTTGTTTGTACACTGGGGAACAAAACTACCAGGACTGTATCCTTTTTGTTAACATTTTACAATAACTGCTCTTTCATAATGCCTTCATAATGCATTTGTGGAACATTCATAAACAACAATTATACCTTAACATCCTAACATACTATAACGGCATATACATTAATAACAGCGATCACTATGATCATATAATGTTTGTTATGAATGTATGTTAAAGCTGTTAAGATATATTATAGGATGTTCAGGTATACCTACATGCTGTTTATGAATGTTCTATGAATGCAGGTGCAGTTAACGTAAAGCGATACCCCCTTTCTTCTGACGGAGTACATATTTTTGCTATCATTAAGACATCTATCCATTCATAATTGCTTCAGGCCCAGGGACAGCTTGGGGCCACACTCAAAAAACACAGGACATGAGGCAGAATTCCACCTTCCATGGGATGCAAGTGCGTTACAGAGTACCTGGAGAAAATCCACACAAAATGAGAAGAACATGCAAACTGCAAACTCCACACACACATACACGTTTGTATTCATATTTTTGTGGGAACTGTCCATTCATTCCTGTGGGAAAATCCCTAATCCCAACATGACGACCTTAACCATAAGTAACCAAACAAAATACAAGACTTTTGGAATTTTTAGTTTTTTGATTGCAGTCACAGGTTTTTTTTTTTTTTGAGTTTCCCCTTGTGAGGACTGGAAAAATGGTCCCTACAACGTCAAAGTAACAGGTTTTTATCACATTGTGCAGACATTTGCTCCCCGCGACGTAATATATACATAACACACTTGTTTCCTAATTCATTCGGTGTATGGTCAGTGAACAGAAATGGCTGGTAGAACTATCATCCTTTCGAACATGCACTGACCACAAGACAAGATCTTTAATGGGGAGAAATCAGACATTTATGGGGCAGGGTAGAGACAGGAGTGCACTTACATAACAGCCGATATATAAATACATCAGCAACCCGAGCCACTGAAAAAAGCTCATGTTAAATTATTCTTCTCTCTTTGTGTTAGTGGTTCTGCTTTTTACGGCTTAATACCGTCCCACTCTGTTTTCCTCTTTTGTTTTCATTTCAGCCCCAAGCAGGTTGTTGTCACAGCTGCTTCCAGGAACAAGGAACCCAAAAACGCTCTTTGTTAAACAGCAGGTGGACATGTGGCAGCTGGCAGCTGACACGTCTCTGCCGGACTACTGACACCCTTTAAGGCTGAAAACATTCACGATTTTATTGCTGCGTATTACCAAGGTCACCGGGCGGCCCCATTTAGAAGCCTGTCATTAGTCCAGTATATAGACAAGACCATTTTTAGATATGCCAAAGACTCAAAGCTGAAAAGCTGAAGTCAAACTTTTTTGCATGCCTGCTGTTCCCTGGTGTGCTGGTCATGTTCTGAAATTTGTGTTACTGAAAATGCAGGGAGCACACAGGAGCAAGACAGGGGAGCTCAAGGAAGTCATAAACCGCTTCCCTATGAAAGCATCAATGCCACTTAAACAGGCGCCAACCCATCAAGCTCTGAGCTAACAGCACTAATAGTGTAAAATAAAAGCCCTCATGTAGGTTCTGTGGGTCTGGATACTTGGACATGGCCTCCACCCAACCTGGTTTAAACACGAAGAGCTTCACTCGAGCATCGTGATAGTCAGCTTCCCCCAAGATCTACGCTGGTAGAGATCTTGGAAAGCAAAGAGAGATCCGCTGTCGGCAAAGGGTTCAAGCCTATAGTGCTTTCATCTTCAGGGAGCAGAGCTAAGACAAGGTGTGAAGAAGCCCCCACAATTATTTGCATCTTTGTCAGCAGGAGACGGGGAAGATCTGTAACATGGGGACATTAGCTTCGTCACCAATGGCAACCTGACCAGGACTCTGATGTCTAGCGGCTAAGTGACGGCCCTCATTAGGGCGCCTCTCATTAGCGTGTATGGATCCAAGGATCCTAACGAGCCATGAAAGCAAACTGGGCCTCAGCTAGACCCGCAAGCTTGATGACAGGTTCCTCCACCAAGCAGAGATGGGGGGGGGGCGGCTATGAACAGCTCACCACTTGCTGGAGAGCCGATTCGGCTCCTGTAGCTAACCCTTCAATTAGATTCAAATTACAGTTCCTTTTAATTAGACTAGAGATGATTAACTTTAGAAACAGCCGTTATGCAGCTTAAAGCTGAAAGCGTAGGCGACCTCGGCCCATACCCCCGGTACTGTGACACATCTCCACAGGCGACCTCAGCCCATACCTCCGGTACTGTGACACATCTCCACAGGAGCGCATCAACGCGCTGACAGCACACCGTTTCCCAGCCTTTGGCTCGCTCATGGGAGTTTTACTTACTCAAACATGTTCTGGGGGCAGAAGGAACAATGATTGGTTCAGGCAGATGACCACTCAAATTGTAGAGGAGGTGGGTCTAAGCAACTAGAGGAGGCAGGACCAAAACATCTGAATGGTTGGTCCTGTCTCCTGTAGTTGCTTGGACCCACCTTCTCTACAATTTGAGTGGTCATCTGCCTGAACCAATCATTGTTCCTTCTGCCCCCAGAACATGTTTGTGTAAGTAAAACTCCCATGAGCCTTTTCCTTTTCCACTCCAGGCTTCGGGATGACAACCCCCGCCACCGTCGGGGGAAAGATCTTCCTCATCTTCTATGGGCTCATTGGTTGTGCGGCCACCATCCTCTTCTTCAACCTGTTCCTGGAGCGTCTCATCACAGTGCTGGCCCTGGTTCTGAAGGCCTGTTACCAGGTGCGGAGTAAGGACGGTGAGCCGACCAGGGGTGGCCCAGCGGGGTGGAAGCCCTCGGTCTACTGTGTCATGCTCATCCTCTGCCTGGGGGCGGTGCTGATTTCCTGCTGCGCCTCTGCCATGTTCGCCGCCATCGAGGGCTGGAGCTACATGGACTCCCTCTACTTCTGCTTCGTGGCCTTCAGCACCATCGGCTTTGGGGACCTGGTGAGCAGCCAACGGCCGCTCTATCAGCACCAGTCCGCTTACCGACTGGGCAACTTCCTCTTCATCCTCGCCGGCGTCTGCTGCATCTACTCGCTCTTCAACGTCATCTCTATCGTCATCAAGCAGGTGCTCAACTGGATCCTGCGCGCCCTGCGACGGCCATGTGACGGCCGCCGCCGCTGCCCCGGCAACGGCTTTCGCAGACGGCGGAACCTGGTGGTGCCGAGTCAGCCTCGTGGCCGCCGCGACCTCTCCGTTGAGACGGACGCAGCCAATGAGAGCGATCTGGATGGCCGGCGGATGTCAGGGGAGATGATCTCCATGAGGGACTTCCTGGTGGCCAACAAGGTGTCCCTGGCCATCATGCAGAAGCACCTGTCGGAGGCGGCTAATGGTCACCAGGCCCAGTCTTCGTCCACTGAGCAAAACGATGGCTTCTCCAGGGGGGTGGGTGCCCTGGCCATCATGAATAACAGGCTAGTGGAAACCAGTGAGGACAGATGAGCTTGGGACAATGCTCATTGGCTGTGGTCAACAAGATCTGAGGGCTTCGGGTAGCTTGGGGGTCATGTGATTCAGGTGTTGCACTAATAGCAGTGAAGCCACAGGCTGTACACAGGGGCCATATGTTCACGTTTGACTAACTGAGCACCTGGCTTTTTGGCTCGTCACTGCCGGACTTCTGTCTCTAAGGGTTCATGTTGTTTACAGGCTGAACACCCCCGGGGAGTTCAGACTTTCAGCTGTATTTACATGAAAAATGTCTGTTTACATGAAAAGGCAGGAGGCTGTAGAAATTAAGCATCAACTGTGCTCGAGTTCAACATACACGGTGAAAAATTATTCTCAGAAAGACGGCGACCTTTTCTACCGACAACCAAACAGAATCCGTCCCGTATAATTAACAGATTGCTCTATTAATCAGGCTCTTTCCCACTATGCAGAACATCTTGTTCCATGTCTGGCAGAAAATGAGATCCGAGACGAAACCATATGTTGCGGTTTGCTTTCCATAGCCTGCTTGCAGGAAAACACACAGACTGATGGAAGAGAAAAACCTGAAAACTGATTTCCCCGTCCATTACACACACCTATTTTAGCATTGCTCCCTCATTACCTGGAAATTACGGAAACAGGCATAAGCTTTCACGTTCAGTACAGCAGACCCATTGGTTACACACGTGCTTAAATGTCCCAGAACCCACGTCCGGTCCCCTGCTCTCGGTGAAACATGGTCAGAAATGTGCACTCAGAATGTCACATGTTGTTGTTCATGAATTTATTATGATGTAAACTGAGAGTGATGAGTAAGTTATTTGTATGAGTGAAAAATGCACAGTGTTTACACCTCTACACCACCTGGAGACCAGGGCTCATGGATCCTGTTGTTACAAACCAGAACCACCCCCTCTCGAACTGCCAGGGATCCAAGGAGCAAGGCTTCAACTGGGGGCCTTTTCAAACAACCTCTTTTACCAGAGATGAAGAAAAAACAAGAAAAAAAATGCCCCTGGGTGGGGAGGGCAGCGGTGCGTTTGCATTTAAAAAGGAGCGAGGGGAAGGAAGGTGTTTAAAAGGTGCAGGCTGGATCGACGTGGAGCGCCGCCGCTGAATAATGTATGATGAAGGACATCAAAAGCGGGAGATTCTCAGGCTCTTTGAAAGATGCACCTGTGTAGTGACACCCACGGTCATGAAAGCAGACCGGGCCCTGCAGAGGTGATAACGCAGAGCCGTCTAATCACGCCGTCCCAGCCGCAGATACCGAACGCGCGTCTGCACACCATCCAAAGCAAGCGAGTTGAATCCCACGGTGTGTATCCCCCTACCTGTCACCTGCTCAGTGCTCTGCGGCATCGGTCCTGTCCTAAACGGCCTTCAGTATGCTCTTAACACAGCTTCAGGAAATCAATACACGCTATGTCAGGTGACACGCTGCATTTGCCCTGAAATCCTATGACACCAGCAAAGCTTTTGAATATCAGGTGTGCCTCACACACCAACAGTCAAGCAGTGTGAGACAGCCCTTCTCTTTTAGGCAGACATTATGAGTAACGGCCAGTCCTCAAACCTCAAAGCATTTAAACCCCTTCTGTTAGAGAGACCGTACATAGTGTAACTGTGCTTTATGCAGCTGTGGCATATGTCACACACGAAATAAGACGCTTCCTGGTTTATGGTGAACTCTGATGATCTCCACCCCTCCCCAGCAGCAAATGTTTGTCCCCAGGCAAAACACGGTAATGTGGTACTTGAAAAATACTCAGTAATTTGCCTGTTCATTTATGTCTGGAAAACCACTTGTCAGGTCAGTGCCATCGCTAGAGGCTGCACACCCTATGCCCAAAGCAACAGATTTTCCAGACTAAATGACAAGCTGCATAAGGGCTGGATGATGGAGCCACTGTCAGGGGCGTGGGAATCGGGGGAGGGAATGTGTCCCCCCAAATGTTTAATTTGCCTTCATGCACCACCCCCCAATAAACAGACCTCTGCATTTAAAATAATAAATTGTGTCCCTCCCCCAGTCTCAAACACTTTCCTATGCCATTACTTGCATCACAAACTTTAGCCACTCACCAGGTAAATCGGCATACCAATGAGAACACACAGGCTACCCCCCCCCCCCCATGGCTGAACCACTGTTAAAAGTGGTGGGTTGCTGGCCGGGTTACTGGCTTGGATGGGATATAATTTTTCATACCATCATATCACCCAGACATTATACCGCGGTGTGCGTTCTGATGGTATTTTCAAAAGCAACGCTTTTTTGCCATTGTGAAATCTTGGCGGAAAAATTTGCCAAGCGGGGGGAGGGATTCTCCCACGATATATTTTGCCGACCGACAATTTTTACCGTGGGGCACCATCCCACCCTCCCCCGCTCACTAAGATTACCAAAATACCACGGCATGCCTTGTTACAATAATACTGCTCAAGCCAGATGCCGACTCTCTTCCACGTAACCAGAAGGCACTCAGGTGTGGTTGGATGCTTAAGGAAGCCCCTGGATCTTGACGAGTGATTCACATAGGGCAGGTAATCTCTGTTATTAAGTGACCCCAACGCACGTTCAGAGAAACACACATACAAATTCCACATAGCTGTCTTTGCTGAAATCCCCACAAAGAGCACCTGCTGAGACTATCATGCTGTGTACATCAGACTGGATACGTTCAAATAGAATTTTCTTCTAACCAACAGGGGGTGCAATTACACCCCCGCTAAAATCGCCTATGTACGGAGCGGAAAAAATAATGACATTCGGCGCGTCTTTAAAAGGACCGAGAGCGGGAAGGAGGAATGAAGGTAATCTGGAGAATAAAGAAAGCCTGACATCTGAGTAAAGGATGTAAAGAGGAGAGCAAAAGCAGACAGTTACAACAGCATAAATGTCTATGGTTATGCATTATGTGACAACAACAGACCAAATATTTAAATTTACAATGAGTGGGGGAAAAACATCAGCAATACAGAGGTCATGCAAACAAATCAAACACACACACGTGAAGTCCAAATCGGCACCATGACTCCACAGTGACACAAACTGAACAGTACATAAACGCACTGGCAAATTGATAATTTATCCAAGCGCTTCCAAATGTATGGAAACTTCATTAAATATAAATCTAATAAAGCAAACTTTTAGGACACTAAATAAAAAACTTTGGGAAACGTATCACTAAAACATTATATTTTACTTTAAAATGCTTCAAAGTCTAAAAATCAAAGTGAGCGTAAACTAAACGCAACTAAACCAAATTAGTGGTACGAACTTACTTTATGAATCCTGCTTGCTTACTGATGAAAACGTGTCTATACCAAGTTTTCTGTTCCTGCATTATCCAATTGAAACAACATAGTGCTCAGACTTTTCAATTAACCCTCACTTGCATGGATGCTTGGGTAAAAAAAAAAGAAAAGAAAACTATCCACACGCCATTAAATGACAGGAAACTACATTTTCCAGCAATGCTCCTTTAGTCTGGAAAACAATTTACCATCCGCGTTATGTTTCTTGTGCGGTTTGGCCCAAGCTGGTTGCCGTACTATTACGTCACAGACCGTCAATACAGCCGTCCGGGATGGTGAGACAGCGTTCTGTTATGTCTGTTTTAACTGAGTGTTTTGATCGTTATTATACACCGATTTCCCTGTCATTTTATGTCATCGTGTGTTGTGCATGTCAGTTTTTAAACCATGCAGTGATCCACGTTAAAAGCCTCAGGATTTACGTTTGCTCGTTGGCTCACTTGAGACATCCCTGTCCAGCGGTATAATGCGGTGTGACAGAAGCTTGCTGTTTATTCCTTCGTCATTGGATCTGTTGAGCATGTCACTATAAATACACCGGGCCGCATGCTTGTGAAGTCCAGCAAGGCGGCTCAGGGCCACGGTAATGCAGCTTTTTGAAGCAGCAGTGAATATGCGCGGTGTGGCTGAGGCTAAAATGGTAACTCGTCTGGCTTTGTGCTTGTGAATATATAACAGGGTCAGAGTCAGAGTGGAGGCCATGGGCCGGGCGGAGGAAAGAAGGATGACAAGGTGAGCCTATCCAAAGTGTTCTCTGCCCATCCAAGTACCTGTTTTTATCATGACAACATCTCTGTGGAAGACATTGCAGTGCATTTTCTAATTTGTGAGTGTAATTTTAGGAGAAGAAGAAGAAATATGAACCACCAATTCCGACTAGAGTGGGGAAGAAGAAGAGGAAGTCGAAAGGACCAGACAGTGCTAGCAGGCTGCCTTTGGGTACACAAGGGTGCAGGCTGGGATGGAATTGATCCCTGGGATTGACTTGGAATATAGTAACTTCTTTTGTGTCCTCTGACAGTCACCCCTCACAGCCACTGCCGACTGAAGCTGCTGAAGCAGGAGAGGATCAAAGACTACCTTCTGATGGAGGAGGAATTCATCCGGAACCAGGAACAGATGAAACCGCTGGAGGAGAAGCAGGAGGTGGTTATGGTTATGGCTATGGTTCTGCTTCAAAGCCTTGACATCAGTCTCTGCAATGGATCTTCAAGCCTTTGGTAACTGACATTCTGCTCAACACGTGCAGGAGGAGAGGTCAAAGGTCGATGACCTGCGGGGATCTCCCATGTCAGTTGGGACGCTGGAGGAGATCATAGATGACAACCACGCCATCGTGTCCACATCTGTGGGGTCAGAGCACTATGTCAGCATCCTGTCCTTCGTGGACAAGGACCTGCTCGAGCCTGGCTGCTCTGTGCTGCTCAACCACAAGGTACCAGCCCACCCTGTGTAGTAGTCTGCTGGTGATTGTGCTGATTGGCCGGTGAGGGAATGATACATTGGCTTATTGACAGGTCCACGCTGTAATTGGAGTGCTGATGGATGATACAGACCCATTGGTGACAGTCATGAAAGTGGAGAAGGCCCCTCAGGAGACTTACGGTGACATTGGAGGCCTGGACAACCAGATCCAGGAGATCAAGGTGCTCAGGCTGAGAAGCTATCCCTGAATAGATTGCCATCACCATGGTAACCCACACACATAGCATGGTTAAGTTCTGGGGCCCGTTTCACAAAGCAGGAATTCTTGATTAGCCGGATAAGTTGTCTGATTTAAGGTAGCGTGGGCTAAATCTAAGTGAACAAAGTCCATCTACCCCAGACTACCTTAAATCTGACGAGTTATCCAGCTAAGAAACCCTATTTTGTGAAACAGTTCCATTCAAAGAAATCAATAAAGATGCAGAGGTTCAGTAAATATTCTGTTGTATAAAATTAATTAATTTAAGAGCCACTCAAAGCTAATGCCACTTTTTTTGAATGTACTAACAGTTTTTCAAATGTGGTAGTTATTATGACCATCCAAGCATGTCCACAAGATCACATGATCCCTGACCTGTCATCCTAGGAGTCAGTAGAGCTTCCACTTACCCACCCTGAGTACTATGAAGAGATGGGGATTAAGCCTCCCAAAGGGGTTATTCTGTACGGGCCTCCTGGAACAGGTGAATGGGGCTTTTGGGGAAGGGGGGGGGGGGCGTGGTCAACAGCCGGATTTGCACACCATAGCCCCTCTGTGCAAGTTGAGGACACTCAAGGCTGTTTTTTTCTCTTATACGTCTGCATTTCTGGGTCATAGGGAAAACCCTACTGGCCAAGGCAGTAGCCAACCAGACGTCAGCCACTTTCCTGCGGGTTGTGGGCTCGGAGCTTATCCAGAAGTACCTTGGCGATGGACCCAAGCTAGTCCGGGAACTCTTCCGGGTGGCTGAGGAGTATGCCCCCTCCATCGTCTTCATCGACGAGATCGATGCCATTGGCACCAAAAGGTGAAGCTCAGTAGGCAGGACAGTCAGTCTCACTGCCAGGAGGCTGGGTGCTTGTGGCCTGCACTGAACATGGCATCTCCCACAGGTATGACTCCAACTCCGGTGGTGAGCGCGAGATCCAGAGGACGATGCTCGAGCTACTGAACCAGCTTGATGGGTTTGACTCGCGGGGGGACGTTAAGGTCGTCATGGCCACCAACCGCATAGAAACCCTTGACCCCGCTCTGATCCGACCAGGTGGGTTACTTCATTGGGGATGTTGGGGGTTTCATGTATACAGAGTAAAAAAAAATGTTGGGTATATGACATTGACAGTTCCGCAGTACTCCTCCTCAAAAGCTGAGGAGATAAGATCTCTACCCACCACCCCCCTGACCTTAACCCCACCAGGAAGGATAGATCGGAAGATTGAGTTCCCACTGCCAGATGAGAAGACAAAGAGGAGGATTTTTCAGATCCACACCAGCAGGATGACCCTGGCTGAGG
Organism: Hippopotamyrus pictus; assembly: GCA_026781145.1. Taxonomy (NCBI): domain Eukaryota; kingdom Metazoa; phylum Chordata; class Actinopteri; order Osteoglossiformes; family Mormyridae; genus Hippopotamyrus; species Hippopotamyrus pictus. The sequence goes on from JAODLC010000028.1 coordinate 14,187,109, forward strand.
ATGTGACACTGGATGACCTCATCTTGGCTAAGGATGACCTCTCGGGGGCCGACATCAAGGTGCTATGATTTAAACTGGATTGGTTAATGATGCGGTTTTTTTTTGGACCATTAACCTTCACCTTGGACATGAATTTACTAAACATGTAAAACGGCCATTATGTTGTCGACGCGCTTTCCTTAGTGATTGTCAAGCCTGGCTTTATCAGACCACCAATGTCTGTCACTCTACCGCCTACATTTTTTTCTTGCAGGCAATCTGCACGGAAGCCGGACTGATGGCCCTCAGAGAACGTCGGATGAAAGTCACAAACGAGGATTTCAAGAACTCCAAGGAGAACGTGCTGTACAAGAAACAAGAGGGCACTCCTGAGGGGCTCTACCTCTGATCTCTGCTGCCCCCTGTCACACTCCGAGGGTACTGAAACCTGTGCTACTTCCCCGATTCTTTTTACTCCAGGTCATGTTGGATTTGTTTCTGGTTCAGTTTTGAATTTACAAATAAATATTTAATTTCAAAATGTCATGTTCTAATCTTCACGCTAACGCTGCTTTTGTTTAATTTACGAAAGGCAGTCTTCTGAAACAAATGTATTTGTTTTTTGTTGAGCAGCCTTTTTACACAATCTTGTTAATAGCATTTCAAAACATTCTACCTATCAGTATAACAGTGCAAAATATAAAGCATAGCTATTATGTAAGTTTTATACATCTTTTAAAAGTCTAATTTTGCAACTTTACAAAATGATTGTGCAACAGTGTCCTCTACTGGAAGATGGGTGCATCCACAGTGCATTTTGTCAGCATCCCTTCTGAATATGCATGGTACCACTGAATGACATCTAAAGCAATCTTAATTTCTTTTAAATATGTATTTTTCTGAAATAAAATACTATTAGCAGTAATTAAATTAGCTGCACTACACTTAATATCAACAAGGCACTTACAATCCCACTGAAAATATGTCAGTGACTTTACAGCAGCATGGTGGAATTGCACATCACATGACAAAGTAGGCCATGGTCTCCCTCTGTGCCATGTGATAATCATCTTGCCCCTGACCCTGGGTACACAAAGGGGAAATGATTAGCAGACTGTAATTCCAGTTTTTGCCAGCAGGTGGACACTAATTCACCACACCTGGTTTTTTAGGTAGCAGACAGATGATTTAAAAACACGTAGAACCTTTTAGAAAAGGACTGAGTTTATAAATCCTTATATAAAACCTTGTAAAAAAGGATTGAGACTTTAATCAATTTCTGTCTGCTGTTACCTCAATGACTTCAAACTGGAATCTCTTCTTCTCCTGCTCAGCTCTTCGCCGTACCACCACCTACCATCAGAAAATGGGGGAAAGTTAGTGCGACGGGTCCTCGGTCTTTTGAGGACGGGGGTGAGACAGGCCCTAGGTCTGAGGGGTAGGCTAAGGTGGGGCGAGACTCACAAAGACGGCAATGCCAGTGAGGATGGCCAAGGCGATGACGATGATGATGGCGGCAAAACCAGGCGAGATGGTCTTCATGTTCATGCGAGGGGGCTCGTTGTCGAAAAACAGAACCTTGATGGAGTCCCGCTCCACCTCCAGGCTCCGCCCATCCACCTCCAGGCCGAATTTGCTGTTTTTGAGCTAGATGCGGGTTATATGCATAGTTAATAGCAATACTACACATGTATCAGTCAGCCGTGCACCCCGTTTATGTGGTATGACGTCCTATTTCCAGTCCCAGCGGTGACTAAGTGGTCCCTCTCACATCACGTTCGATGTAGTGGGCTACAGTGGCCACGTCCACTGGGTCCTTGGTCCCGTTCTCCGTGAGGCGGATGGACACAACATGGGATCGCTCCTCGATCTGGGGAGGGGGGCGCAGACAGCTGCTTGTGGGAGGGAGCACGTCAAGAGAAGGTTTACACTCGCACAAGGACAAGGGGCAGCGCTCACATTTATCTCCAGTATCTGCGTGGTGTCCAGTGTGTACTCCTTCACCAGCTTAAAGACCAGCTGCCTGAAACATAGAGGCATCCGTCAAGGTGACTGTGTGACAGGCCTCTATTCAAAGTGCAAAACCCACAAACAGGAAGCAAGCCGACCTGTGTAGTCCAGGTATACCTTACCTTATGGGGACCAAATGTCCCCACAATGTGATGAATACCCTTTTTTTTACCAGTTTCCTAGTCCCCATAAGGGTAAACTCAATTTTCTAAAAAAATCTGTGACTGCAATCAAAAAACTAAAAATGCAAAAACTCTTGTATTTTGTTTAGTTACTTACAGTCATGGTTAGGGCTGGGTAAGGGTTAAGGTTGTCATAGCTAGCATTAGCATTTTTCCCATAGAAATGAATGAGCAGTCCTCACAAAGATACAATTATGTGTATGTGTGTGTGTGCGTGTTTTACCGTCGTATTGCATCTTTGGTCCTGGCCAGCGGGGTGAACTCCACTTTGAACGTGAATAGAATCTCAATGAGGCTGCAGAAACACAAATGGGGAGTGACTCACAGGTACACTGCCTGTCTTTATGTCCCTGTGTGAGACTGGCCCACAGGTACACTGCCTGTCTTTATGTCCCAGTGTGAGACTGGCCCACAGGTACACTGCCTGTCTTTATGTCCCAGTGTGAGAGTGACCCACAGGTACACTGCCTGTCTTTATGTTCCAGTGTCTGCCACTGATTCTTTTTACAGCTCCACAACACCCAGGAGCAAAACAAGCATCAAAAAAGGGCTGTTTCTGCTTAAAATTTCACTTACGTGACAGATTTCAAACAACAACTATTCTAGTCTTTTTCAGTTTAGACGTCTCACCAAAATAAACAATATTCCTTTGCTTACAAGATTAGGTGAGATAAACTTTATCGATCCCGGGCGGAAATCCTTGTACATACAGCAGCGAGGTACGTAGAGCACAGACAAACATATTTAGTGTAAACGTGTACATAATGCGGTCGGTGGTACTCACTGCACTCGCACTAGCCGGTCACACTTGGGGTCGTCCCCGGTCTTGTCGGTGACCCGCACGCCCGCGCTGTCCACGCACCAGCACAGGTTCGAGTCGTCATCACACTGCTTAGGCTTGAACATGCCGTGCTCGTCACACTCGGGGTCGTACTCGATGTCCAGTCGGCCGCCGGGGAGGATGGTGCCAGTTCGTCGCTTGTTCAACATCTCCAGATGCATCAGGCGGCACGTTGGGGTCACGGGGGGGGGGGGGGGGGGGGGG
>JAODLC010000028.1:14190424-14238643 GCA_026781145.1 Hippopotamyrus pictus
GGGGGGGGGGGAGGGGGGCGGGGGGCCTGTGACTGACGGCGTCCCGTGTGAGGGGTAGGGGCTCGGTGACCTGCTCGGGCTCGGACACATACGCTCGTTGCAGCTGACCGTCAGGTTGTCGTAGCCGCGGAAGACGGCCTCGCACGTGCCGCAGCGGTTCATGTGACACGTGACGTACTCGTTGTGGCGGCAGAACGCGTCCTCGCACACCTCGTCGAACTCGCAGTTCTCTCGGGCCGGGAACTCGTCGTTGCACTCATCATCTGGAGGGGCGAGCGAGCGAGAGAGCGTGCAAATCACAGGCCGAACTCCCCCGCAGACGCCCGCACCTCCCACGGCCCCCACTCACCCGGCACCGCCGACACGGACACGGCGCTCCCCAGAATCAGCGCCGAGACGATGCACAGAGCCCTCATGCTCATGCTGCCCCGATCTCCCCTCCTCGCACTGCCACGGACAGCCGGCGAGCCCGGGGTGGAGAGGAGGTCCGCCTCGCACCATTACACCCGCCTCATTATTCACACAGGGAGCCCGGAGCCCCCCGGGGGGGGTGGAGAGGCCCGGCAGCAGCGGCGGGCAGAGAATCACTCACAGCTTGGGGGTGGGGTTGACTTTATTAATTCAGAGTCGGTACAAATTGTACAGGGCCCAACAGAGGCCTCATTTCCATATACATACATAAACACGCACGCTGTGCCGTTTAAAAAAAGACACACGCTTTCTGCTATAGTCCATTAGTCCATGTATCTCAGCGGCACTTCATATAGTTAGGCTGGGGGCCTGTGTGTGTGTGTGTGTGTGTGTGTGTGTGTTAGAGTCAGTCCTCCAGCAAGATGTCCACCTCCTCCATGGGCACCCGCAGCCGCAGCTCCTTCTCCTGCATCAGGTCCAGGAACTCCTGCACGTTGTCCGGAAACAGCAACACGGCGTCCATGTAGAGGCTCTGGGGAGGGGGAAACAGGGTCGGACCCTGACAGAGCCTGGAAATTCCACCGGTTTGGAAGCTCGGGTTTACGGTCACCTCACCTTAACCCATGGGACGTACTGCAGTGCTTTATAGAAGATGCCCCTGCCTCGCTCCACCTCCCTCTCGGAAACCTGGAAAGAACCACAACGCTCAGTGACCCCCGCAGGTGTCCTACGAACACGCACCCTCGGTAACCATGGGAACCAGCACGGCAGGCTACAGGCAGACACAGGAAGGATGAGATTCACATGCACGATGGTGTTAGAGCCCTTCAAGTGACAGTACCAGGAAGTGCAGGTACATCTTCCACAGCAGGGGGCAGCGTGCCCCATGTTCGCTGGCTGCCGCACTCTCGAACAGCGCCCGGATCCGATGCTGGAGGCCGCTTTCTGGAAGCGTGGCCTGGACGTCCCCATAGAGATCGCTCCTGTCAGGGGACATTAGGTTTTATCTGACCATTCTCATCTCCGGTCCCGGAAGTGGTACCCAGTGGTAACCATAGCGATGGCACTCACTTCTGCACGTTCTCCACTAGCATCTTCAGGCTCTGCTCGGCACGGATGGTGAACAACCAGGGCACGACGCCTGGCGAGCGCTGCGTGACGCCCCGGGTGAAGCGGCGGGAGCGGCCAGCGCCGTGGTACCGGCTCTCTGCCAGCAGGTACAGCTGCCAGAGATATTGGTTGCCAGGGAAACGGGAGATGGAGGAGGTGAGGGCGTCACGGAGGCGGCCCATGGGACAGATGCTGGAGCTCATGGCGTAACGCAGCAGGGAGGCGCGTGCCATGGAGAGAGCCTCCAGCTCAGAGGCCGCCTGGCACAGGCTGTCCTGTTGTGGGTGGGGATCCTCTGCAGCCTCCAGCCGCTCTATGGCCTCCCGGTACACCTGGTCCGCAGCCTCCACCCCCACGGTCAAATACTGAAACAGGGCGAAGCAGCCCACCAGCCCCACGCCCCCCCCGGCTGCCAGGGCCTGCTCGTAGGCCCGCCGGGCTTTCAGGACAGATACGGGTGGCACCTGGCCGCTGAAGCGGGAGTAGGTCCCACCCTCGGCCAGGCTGGAGAGCAGATGCAGCGCGGGGGACGCCGTTCCGGCCGCAGGCCCCGCCCCCTGCTCCACCTCCAGCTGGGCGTACAGCAGACACAGGTCACACAGGGCGGGGTCCCGCAGACCCCGCACCAGGCCCAGTGCCAGTGCCGTGTCCAGAACCTTGCGGGCCTCCTCCAAGTTGCCCAGCAGCCACTCGAGATGGCCAAACTCCCTCCACAGTGCCAGGTCGCTCCTGTTACACTCCTCCTTCAGGATGCGCTTGGCTAGCCTCTTACTCCGCTTGCCTTGGGACCTCACCTGCTTCTTGGCCTTGGAACGGATGCAGCGTAGCACCTGCCCGGACCAAGACAAATTCATCAATCTACTGCTATGTGTCGAAGCCCTAACGGCCAGGGCTGGAAGGGGACCTGAACCCACCTTGAGCTTCTCATACTGTAGCAAGCACAGTGACAGCTGGGACTTCTCTGGGCCAGACAGCAAGGGCCACAGCTGTTGGACGACCAGCTGTATAAACTCCTCCCCCTGCTTGCACAGGCCCACTGTCCTGCGAGCGGCGCCTAGCGTGGTCGTATGACCCACGGGGCTGACCCCCGTGGGGAAGAGGCCCGAGGTCAGGGGTCCGTCAGTGTCCGGGGCCTCCTGCAGTAGGGAGAGGTCGTCAAGCAGGATGTTCCAAGAGGGTCCCCGGGGGCAGCCGTCAGCCGGCGCTCCCAGGAAATGCAGGAAGGAGCGGAGTAGCTGGAGGCGGAGCTCAGGCTGCATCAGCCGGATCAGAGAGGGCCCCACGTCGTCGAACAGGACCTGGGCAGCGAGGGGGCAGCCGATAAGGCCCGATGCAGCAGCAGCATCGCCGGCTGCCAGTCAGCGGACGTGGGCGGTACCTGTCTGTCTGGGTCTTCACAGTCCTCTTCCGATTGGCCCTTGGCTTTGTCTGGCCTCCAAGGTAGCCAATGGCTGGCCTCACGGGATGTCTCCACGTCCAGCCAGATGCGCCACTTGGGCCAGGTCTTGTCCTTCACTTCTGACCCTTCATCCTCCTCGTCGTCGTCGTCGTCATCTGAAACGCATCAATACAGTACTCCATTAGCAGGTGCTGGGCTATACTAACCCTGCTCACGGCTGTATAGCGATCACTGACCTGGCTCTCCGGGGACGACCCAGCCCCCCCTCTCCTGCTGGTGCATCCATGCCCTCCAGCCCCGGGCCCCCTTCTCTCCCACACGCGGCTCCCCACTGTCCCAGAAGGGCTCGAAGAACTCGACCTGGACAGGTGGAAACACGAGTCCTCAGCGAGGGGCCCCCCCCATCCCCCCCCAAGCCCAAAGGTGCAGCCCCATAGCGCCAGCTTCGGGATGGGGGAGGTTTCACATCTTGTAATGGATTTACGTAAAGACGTCCAGGTGCTGCTGTACCCGGGTGCTAAACAGAGCAGGATTAGCCTGGACAGGAACAGCGCATCACTGAGGCAGAGAGCAAGCAAAGGTTACAAAATGTAGTAGCAGGTAACTAGGTGATTAATGGGCTTGTCTTGAAATCTGCAGGAAGGCATGATGCACAGGCGCATGCTCGTCAGCTCAGTCTGCCCTGCTGGCTGTCAGCATGTGAGGATACCATACCGCAGGTTATAATGGACGGGCGGGAGAGTCGGGGGGTGGGGCCTTCAGGGGGCGTGGGAGTCCCAGCGTGGTACTGAGGGAGGAGTCTGCCTGGCTAGTCATGTCTCCTTTGCACCTCTGAGTCACTTCTTGTCCCGGGAAGCCGCAATGGTGCCAGAATTTAGCATTCCAGCAAATGCAGCTCTGCTTCGACATCCACTGCTCTCCCTCTCTGTCTCTCTCGCACTTGGAGGTGATTCTGATCAGGAGACCAGTCAATTCGCCGATCGGGAAACAGAGGGCAAAGCTGGAGCAAGCGAATAACCCCCGAGGCCAGAATGTGTACATAAAAGAGGCTTAATGAGAAACTCCTCATGTTGGGTTACAAGGGAGCAAATGTCAATGGAGCCGGGGTCTACAAACAGATCACATAAAGCCCTTAGTTACCGGCGTGGATATGCGCGGTCACACGGAGGCTGTAACGACTGGCGACCACGCAGAGCAAACAGCCCCGAGGGCCGAGCGGCCATTAAGCGTGACGGGGGCCATTACGGCCCTCAGAGACCCTCGTCCTCAGCCATTTACTGGACGCACTTTTCCACTGCGCTATTTACACATGAGACGGGGATGTCTGTCTTTTCAGGAGAATGGTCCAATGGGACACGTCTAAAGGATAACAGACCTCACTCATCGGTAAGCTGAATGTGGAGCGGTCACACCCAGACAAAGGGGGAGGGGGGCAGCTGTTCATTAACGGAGACTCGTGGTAACAATCTGGATCGGCAAAGTTTCCACAGCACAGCTGAGATCCCAGAGAGACGGACATGGTCAGAGTCACTGGAGGTAAAGCCGCATGAGGGGAGACGCGCTTATACAGAAAAGGGGGAGAGGGGGAGAAAGAGGGAGGAGGGGGCACTCTCAGAGTGAGGATGGGGGGGTGACTCTCAGAGTGAAGATGGGGGGGTGACTCTCCGAGTGAAGGTGGCTGCATACTGCAACACTGTCTTAGCAATACAACATCGTATGAGCTGTGATCACCATGCAGGGACCCATTTGTTCAGATCCCACCAGCTGTCCATGACTGGCTGACATGATGTGATGCTGTAGGGTTGGTCATGCAGCTAAAGGCACAGACTGCACACAGATTGCACACAGACTGCACACAGACTGCAGCACTACCCACATGGCCAGCATGCGGCACACTGGGGCACAGAGGGAGGGGCTGTCACGGGCTGCTCCGTACCTGCTGCTTGGTGTGCATGTTCTTCACCGTGTCCGGCTTGAAGAAGTTGAAGTCGAGCTGTGCCTGGAAGAGAGCGATGGCCTTTTCCGAGTGACCTGCCTGTCTGAGGAAGTGGCACTGCTGCAGGAAGATGCCTGTGGGGAGAAGAGACTGGCACTGCACTGTCAAGGCAGCATCGGGGTGTCCTCTAGGCCATACCGCCCATGGCGTATCCCACAATGCACCACAGGCCATACCCCATGGCGTATCCCACAATACAACACAGGCAAAACCCCACAACGTAGGATGTACCCTGAGCGTACCCCATGGCGTATCCCACAATGCACTCTGGGCCGTACCTCACAGTGTATTCCGCAGTGCATCACAAACTGTACCCTGGGCCGTACCCCATGCCGTATCCCAGGCCACACCCAGTGCCCTGGACCTGAGTTTTCCCAGAACCAAGGTTTGTCTCCTCAACTGGTATCAGAGACCGTTCACATAGTGAAACCAGTGGTGCTTTTCCACTGGTACACAGGAACCGAGCTGTACCGCGATGAGGTGCTAACTGCAGCACAGGTCCAGTTTACTCCAGTTTTCACTGCAGATGGGTCGCCTCGGTAAGGGCATTGCTGAGTTTGGAGAGCAACAGTGACGTAAAACCAGAGACGCTTATTCACTGTTCACAACAGTGTACGTCATGATTTACTGTGTGCTAATTTCTGATAGCAAGTCTGTGAGATTCACGGTGTTATGCAAGTATCAAATGCTAGCGGAATTAGCAATCGCTTGTGTAAATCTGCATTACGAATCCATTCCATTCAGCTGTTCTATAGAACATTTAGTACAGTAGGAGGTTGGAAATTTCCCGAGTCTGCAGGAATGTGCAATACTATTACTAATTAATAATATACAGAATATATTTTTGCTTCAAATAATCTATGTGCAGAACGTCACTATCTAGTTATTTCGACCAATCAGATGGTGGCTCAGTTTGGCCCTGCTAGCAGGCAGCGTCATGTCAGCGCAGTTACGGCTCGGGTACGGCTTGTATGCTTTACAATGGAAAAGTGCCAGTTTGCGGTGCCGGTCGGGTACGATTCGGTTCTCGGTGGCAGTGGAAAAGCGCCAATGCTGTGCAGATATTGCTGCCCTTCGCAATGAAATATATAATGACAGATAAATGCCAAATCACATTTCTGCAGGACTGATAATGATGATGACGATTCGGTGGAATGCATGGCTGAGGAACCTCTAATTAGCCAAAAACACAGCATGCCCCACACAGACAACAATGACACTTTGCATTTCACGCAGCCAAGCCAGTGTAATGCTGACTTCAACCACTAGGTGGCATCGGTTGATCATCGTTAAAATCCCAGAGGAAAAAGCCAGGTTGTTTTTTGAAACAGGCCTTAGAATGAGGCTTACATGGACAGCTGCTCTCAAAACAGTGAAATGCTACAGTGAAATGTGAAAGTCATCTACTCCCAAAAACAAAGACTTTCTAAAGAAAGGGATCTAAGAGTATTACGCAAGGTGCCTTTTACATACTGACATTTCCAGAAACAAGAAAAAGACTCAGTGAGTAACTGTAACCCTGACATGCATGTGGCACCTACCCAGCATGGCTTCCTCTGTCCCCGGCAAGGCTGGGTGTGACACCAGGGCCCCGTCCAGCACGGACGCCAGCGTGCTCAGGCCCTTGCCGTAGATGGCGCTGACCTTGGGCACGGTGAGGGTGCTGAACTGGCCCTGGATGAAGAGCAGGTATTCCCTCCAGAGCCGCGGCTCATTGGGCCGCAGGAACACCAGCTGCTTCCACTCCCGAATCAGCGTCGCCGCATCCCATAATTCCCGGCCCAGACGCAGTCGTGCCAACTTCAGCTCCACGCAGCTCGGGTTACTCTCCAGCGCCCTCTCCAGGATGGACACTTTCTTCTCCAGGGTCATCCGCAGAGACTTCCTACGCCCCTCTGCCTCGCCCTCTGACCTCGAGAAGGGGCCTGCGGCAGCCATCAGCTCATCCTGAGCACAGACGGGGAGGGAAAGGTTAAGGGCCGTCGAACGCCAAACCTGCCAGGAGAATGCTGGGAGATGGCTGGGACGCGGCAGCTACCTGGAAGCGGACAAACTCCAGCCAAGTGGGCGTGTCGGCGGGATTCTCACGCAGCCTCCGGTTGAAGTCTTCCACCTTAGCAGCCAGCAAGGAGCCACTACCTCCACCCGTCCCCGCAGTGACCGAGGAGGGCTCTTCCTTCTGGCCTTCTGACTCCGGCAGGCCTTTACCCTGCAGCCACAACGAGGTGGAAGAGTCGTACACCCCTAAGGGATTAACCCAAGTAGGCGCCGTGGTGGTTCCCATGCTCCCCTCCTCCTCGAGAATAGGAGGTACGGGAATGAAGCGGACAGCTGCCAGACTTGGGCCCGATCCACGTGAGCCGGGCGGTTCTGGCCGGCCGGCCGCACCCAGCTGCTGACGGCTGATGCTGGAGAAGTAGCGCTCCACAGTCCGCGACACCCGCTTCGCATTGGTCGGCTTGGTCTCAGCCCAGCTCACCGCCTGAGTCTTGGGGTCCAGGCCCAGGCAGGAGCTACCTTTGCGCCTGTACCTAAGAACGAGAGCCAGAGAGAGAGAAAGGGATGTAAATCAACCAGGCTGCCGGTCACAGAAAGTCAACAGGACAAGACGAGAGGGAGTGGAATAGAATATATCCAGAGAGCTGGAGGAGGATCTGCATCACATAAAATCAGGAAACAAAACGTCAAACATGTAGCAGAGGGCCAGGAGAAGCAAAACTCAAGCCCAGATAAGTGGATCTGGAGAGCAGTGCTGAGGAGCGAAGCAGTACCTGGCGATGTCTCCACGATACAGGGACTTATACTGCCAGTTGCCAGCATTGGCCTTCTTGTCAATGCAGAAGGGGCGTTCTGAGGGGGCTGGGAGGTCGTCCAGCCACATAAAAGATCCCTGAGAAAAGGTCTGGTCCTCCTGCCTGCAGGGAGAGGGGGGCAGGAAACAGGAGACACAACCACAAGCATAAGTCACCTCCAGGCGCTCCAGTCAGATATTGCCTATAATTAAGCCATAATGCCCAGGTCCTCAGGAAAACAGGAACAGTTATGCTGATGGGTAAAATAAACCTTGCAAACGTCTCCATCATTACTGGAAATTGATGTTTCAGCAGGTCCTAGTGGCACATTTGCATGTTCACATGTCAGAGAGTCATGTATATAAGAATAGCAAGAGGCACCATAATTTTATTCTTAGAACACCAAAGGGATGACTTGGGCGAGAGGTCATCACCCCTGTTTCAGCTTCACAGAGGTCATCACCCCTGTTTCAGCTACACAGACATGCTCTGGCCCCCACCTCTCTGCATCTTTAGCCTGTTTTAAAAGGTCGCTAGGATAGACTGTATCCGACTCATAGCCGCTGCCCCCAGAGTCCTCTCCGCTGCTCCCCCTCTTCTTCTTCCTTTTCTTCTTCTTCTCTTTCTTCTTCTTTCTCTTAGACCTGACATCATCCTTCCATTCAGGACCCAAAGACCTGTGACAAATTAGAAATAGTCAAAAGAGATGCAATGGTATGTGCAGCCGATATGGCAGGACGAGGGAAGGGGATGCAAAAGCATCGACTTTACTAAGGGATCCAACCCAAATGAGATTATTTCACATCCAAATGGCTAAAGAAAGTGAATTTCTGAATAAAAGTGAGAAATAAAAAAAGAATGAGAGATATCTATGTGGATTCAGCCTGGAAGCTGGACTGCTTCATCCCAGTGCCATTACCCATCTTGTGAGACCTCCTGCCCCTCAGATGCCGTCTGCTCCAGGGCTCTCTGGTGAAGGACCAGCGCGTCATGGGGCCGGAAGCTCTGGTTGCTGAGCCAGTCCAGGTCTGCGGGCAGGAAGAAGAACAGCAAATCAATTGCAATTTGCCTTCGGGGCTTTTAAGTCAGAGATACATCAGCGCTGCAGGCAGGAGGCTCATTCTGAGTGACCAGCAGGGCGGGATCCAGAAAGCCGTCAGTTCAAGTACATCAAAAGCTCTCAGTAGGACGTAAACCAAACCCGGGCCAGATTACAAAGCTTATTTCAGCATTTTCAAACCTGCTGATAAGTAGGATTGTTTTTACTTTAATCAAAAGATAACCTTTTCATTAAATACTCTCTGACAGCTTAAATAACATCAGGAGTGACTGCAGAATGGCACCAACCTGTTCAAAAAGGCTGCAGGTTTAAGACCCAGATATTTTCCAACACTTATATATGTCATAATATTAATGTCTAATTTATGTTGGGACAAGTGACTTTTTTTATAAAGGACCGTCGTTGCGTTTCTCTTTTCTTTTCTCTTTTGGGATCCATCACACTTAACGCACAGAGAGAAAGTATCGCTGCTCATTAAGAGAATAAACCAGCAACAAATATGTGTCAAAGTCGTACAGAAAGGGTCACATGAATATTTTTATATTAAAAATGGGTTATATCGCTCGATAATTCACTTTATTTGAATAAACATTTATCTGCATGAACACGCAGAACCGTAATATGTCTGTATAATCTCTTCACCACACATTTGTTATAAAAGCCTTCTGCATCTGATCTTTTTTGAGAAACACAAACGAACCTAACACGAATCTTTTCTCTCTCTCTCTCTCTCTCTCTCTCTCTCTCTCTCTCTCTACCTTGTTTCAAATAAATTAACCACCATTAGAGACAGTAGCGACCGCATGGAACCAACTAAGATGACACTCGGTGGCACCCCGCGGCCAGAAAAGGCATCCCCTGTTAAATCTCTACTGTAGCTACACTGGTGAAACTTGCACAGGTTAGTTAAGACACTCTCGTATAGAACTTGATGATGGAAGCTACAGAAATACAGAATTAAAGGAGACGCCTTTTGCTGTTTTCAGTAGTACGCGCTCCCGAGACAGGCATGCGTTATACGGCAGAGGTGCGTTTTTCGGCATAACACCTGTTAAATATGAGGCTCTGATCAGCTAAGCTAAACCTCACATTTTATTAATAAAATGTCACTTAAGTTTATTACACTTAGCATAGCATATAAATGACCATGATGAGAATTCACATGAAAGTACACATTACTGGCATTGATGACAGGACTGTAAATGGCACATTCTCGGGATTCAACACACAACACATACACCCGACAAAACTGGCTTTAACACCCATGCAAAACACGTCCACAGTGAAAAATAAATGTCATGTTCTGACCTTTGGAAGAATTTTCATTACTGGGATTTCTGTTTGACACATCGGCAAAAGCTGGAAAAAGTGCCATAACTGGACGGCGTCTCCACTAGTAAATAGTCGCACAGTTTTTACGTCATAGAGAACGCGACGCCATTTAGCGTAGATGTAGAATGAATAGATCAGACACCATAATTCTATATCCGTGTAATATATGCTGGCCGTGAGCCATACTGCGATGAATTTGTAATACTGACGCAAGTCCAATTTCAATATGGGCTTGGGAAGGAGAGGTTCAGTGTTTGTATCTCTGTGCAGGTATTCAAGACGGCTCAACGGACAGCGGCGTATCTGACCTAGTAGATCTATAACTTAGACCTATAACGACAGCCGCTACTTTCTTATCAAGGCGTGTGGTGTAACTTTCTTTGCATGTTACCTGCCTAATAAAATACAATGCAATTACAGAGCCATTGCTACGCCAGTTGGATAACTGGTTATTAAAATTTATGGATGACAGGTAATATGCAGGCTACTTATTTAGAGCAACCAAAATAAAAATTTGTTTTGCTTTGTGATGAAATCCTACATTAAAAAGCGAGATGCTTCGCAGGCAGTATATTCAACAGAATAAACATTACTCAATAAAACATAACTATATTAAGATTAAACATTTTGGGAGTGAACAAACTTTGCAGTTGGCAGATTAATTGCAAACTGAGGGAAAATGACATTTACTGTGAATATGTTGTGTGTGTGTTTTAATTTACGCGATCAGTTCTGTGATCATTCGTAAGTGAGATAACTTATCCCCAATCACCTTTATCCCAAGATTTAACATAAAATACAAGCTGTGGTTCAGATCTCCTGTACGTGCCTCAGTAAAAAGGCGCACGTATTCCAGCGTACACATGGCTCTACCTTAAGAACCACTACGGAGTAGGAAACCGGTAGACAGAACCACTCAGCTACGCTACTACCATAAACGACCGCTACTTGACGCATTGCAGGTCTAACGTAGCCAATCATGGACGCCGACACACCGGGAAGACCATTGCGGATTTGTTGTAGCCAATAAGCTGCAGCGTCACAAAGAACACGGAATACTCTCTAGCGTCAACAAAGAAGCCGGCTCCAAACTTTGAGAGTATCCCTCCGCAGGAATAAAGTAGGGCCTCACCATCGCGCTGAATTACGGCTATATGTCGGTGACGTTGTGTACATACCAACTGTCAGCGCAAATTACATACTGCTTACCCTGTTGAACACGGAGCTAGTTAGAAGGCAGAAAGTTGCTTTTCTTCCACGGTGCCAATTTCTGAACAGTGTTTTGTTTTAATAGAGGAAAGAAACTGTCATCAGCTTCAGAGATGTAGTTTATAGCTGCATAGATTTTAATTCTGATTTAGTTTGAAAGTAATACTTTTCAGGCAATGCACACAGAAACTGCGAGAGAAACGATTGTCTTTATTATTAGACACTGGCACATTGGATTAATGAAATATTTTCAACTCTTTTAAACTTTTTTTTCCGCCCATGCAGAGAAGTCGATCTGTGCCGACCTTGCAGAACCAGAATGTGGAATACTCGATTGACATACCCTCGATTCAATATAATAAAATAATAATAATAATAATAATAATAATAATAATAATAATAATAATAGGGGTAAACCTTTATGAGCACCGAGTTATGTTGCCATAAACCACCACAGATATTTAATAAAGTGCGGCTTCATTCTCCACTCATCACAGATAGCGGAGAGTCGTAATTTTCCTTTATTTACAGTAGTCACAATTAAACGTTAAAACTTTATATTGTAACACGTGTCACACTTTCAAATACCAATATTTAGTTTTGAACTATTTCTAATATTTGCTCTTGTTAACTCTTAAGTGTTTAAAACTGAGTTTCTTAAATCGAACATCATTCATTCATTCAAAGATAACGTGTATTATGGTTGCAACAAAATTACATATTTGGAGAAGATGGAGCTTTAAATTGTCTCACCTTTTCCAAAACGGTCGGCATTGTTTTGCCTGGAAACCCCAGAAGAATAGACAAATTAGACCGTTCAAAGGTTTGTAATGGAAACCGGTGGTATGACCGAAACCACTGGTGCATCGTTCCAGTGTTTTCGGTGCGGCACCAGCGTATGCTGCGCTGTCTGCGGTTCACGGCCTTATCACGCCTGCTGCACTTTTTGCGTCCCTTACGCTCGCCGGTCCTGTTGCGCCTCTGGCGCTCTCTGCGTTTGCTACGCTCAGCTGAGACGGTTGAAGTGAGCAAGTTACAGAGCGAGCGGAGGGGCTGTGCGTGGCGGATGAATACACGCAGTTATAAATACGCGGACAGGCGCACATACTCCTACAGCCTTTAGTGAGGAGCACGGAGCGTAGGTTCGTGTTTTGTCCAACGTCAGGAGACGAAGTAGACTCGCAGATCCGGTCCCACCAGACATGGTACGTATTCAGCTTCTCGTTATGAACCGATCGTGTTAATGTTTTAAATGGTGACATACGGACAGGGGATAATTATGCAGCTGCACCGCGCACGGATGCCGGAGAGCCAGCTGCTGGTGTGATGTTTGGTGTTCTGATGGTATAAACGAATCACGGTTGGAGTCCGCGGTGGTGCGCTGGCCAGAGGAAGCACGGCGCTTGTTCGTCGTATTTCAATGCCGAGATAAACCAGTGAGCAGCCTGACTCTAAAACTAACAGCTTAGTCTCTGATCTTTCTGCATGCGTCTCTTAGTTTTGCTGCAGTTCCGTGTCAGGCAGCAGTAATAACGCTGCGAAGATGGACAGATTTTGGTTTTGACAGATAGGGAGCTGGCCGCTATGTGCGCTGTGCGGGCGCATTTTTGCGCTTTTGACTCGCCAAGCTAAAAGTGACGGCTGTTAAGTTAGTAATTGGTGTGAACACTCCGATTCATTGCTTTATTCTGCGTCTTAGGGTTGGGAAGTAACCCACCGCATACCACTGGATGCTTGTCTCTAACCATTCTGCCTTAAAAGTCTTCTTTCCATCTCTGCGGATCGGTTCCTTTCCGCTTGTATCAGGGAGGAATAACGATTCAAGACTGCGCAAGTGACTGTCCAGAAAACGTTAACCTATTTAAGGTTGCCGATTGCACATTAATAGATAGTATAGACACTCAAATCAAACGTTTAAGGAGAAAATTAAAATTCTCCTACATATAAGCAGTGTTACACAGAACAGGCCGGGTGGGTGCGGCATGCACGCCTTGCTGTTTCTTACGGCACATAAATAAAACATTTACAGCATGTGGTCTGCCGGGTGCGTCTTCTGACAGTCTGCAGAAATACATATTTACATTCCATGCTCGGGAAAGACGCAGTTATACACTTTCGCACTTATACACAGATACATCGAGTTGGCTGTGAGGACTGCGTATGCTTGTAGGGACATACAGTCGAGTAGTGAACTTATTTACGAATGTTCGAATAGAATTTCACTTAAAGTACCCATTACGTAGTTGTTATGGGATTAGTTAATAAAACCTTACTACTCCTTAGTAATTTTTATAGTAAGCTTCCTGGATGCGTTAACTCGCAACATTTGGGCTCAGACTGATGGTGTCATTAAATTGGAAACACCGGACTATGTATGTACTGCAGTGCATTATGGGAAGGGTCCTGGTAGATTGTGAGCCACATGCTGCAGGTTTCCCCTGTGTGCAGATAGGTAGGCAGCCTGCCAGTAATGACCTGATGGTCATACAGGACACAAGTATCAACACGGTTCCTGCTGCTACTCTGTTGGGGTTTAGGTCACTTGCCATACATACACTCTGGACCTGATATTCTTGCGCATCATGGCAGGGAAGTGGGTCACCACAAGAACTTTCTGGACACTTGTCGTCAAAGGCATATCCAAGAGCAAACTGGGGATTATTTGCTTTTCAGGCCTGTGGACTTGGAAGGTTCCTGTTTGTCAGTTTTGAGCTGTGGTGTTAAGAACCATGCTATGTGAGTGGGGATGTGTAAATCCCATAATGCTCAGCTGCAGCGCCTGTGGCAATCTTGCCATGAGTCTCAGGCAGGACGACACCCCCATGGAGGGTCACTGCTCAGGGCACCGTAAGGGGACCGTGGCGCTGATAGCCTCCACACACACACAACACGATATGGGCACCGCGGGGGCACCTTTTGAAAAGCAGGGGCATAGATATTGCACCAGATACCCAGTCCAGTGGGACACTGATCTCTCACTCGTCACTGTGTCAAGCTTCAGGTGAGCTGGACTTGCCACTCAGACCGCCTTGCTCCCAGAGCATACTGCCGGGTCGGTCGGGATCAGAGCATACTGCTGAAGAGGGCTGCCATTTACAGGGGGGAGAAGCCCAAGACCCCGGGCGCGGTCTATGAGCTGCTGGAGGGGCAGCTGCTCTATTATATGCAGCTCCTGCAGGAACGGGACCAGATATACCGTTCCTTCCTTCGGGCCACTGCATAGTCCACCGGCACCCACGTGGATAGCCTGATTCCGTGAGGTGCGGGGTCTGAGGACACTCTTAGAGGATGGGCCCCAGAAAGGGATGGCCAGGCAGCTCGTAGAGAACCGGACAGATCTCCGCCTGGGAGAGATCCAGGTGTGTGGATGGGCGGGGGGGTGGAAGGAGGATCAGCGCCCTCTCTGGTCAAGCGGAGGTGGTGTTTTTATCAGAGGTGTCAGCAGTGGGGGAGGAGGGGGAAGGTGTGAGAGAGTGACACAGTGGTTAGCGGGGGGCTGTGTTGGGGGCGGTGCATGGGCGAGGCGCGAGGGCGTGGCCACCGCGGCCTTAACGAGCCGATTGCAGCCTTATCCCCTCGATCTGCGTCATTTTCGCGACTCCTTGCCAGATTGTCGCAGCCCAACAGAAGCCCTCTTTAGCGGTAAATATGCACCATCTGCTCTCCAGCTGGGTTGAGATTCATGCGGCAGCAGCCTCCGTCTGCGCAGCCAGGCTTCGGCTCCCCCTGCAGGGCCAGCTGCAGATCCGTCCTGTGACGCGTCCTGCAGGGAAAACCCACATCCCTCATCCGTGGTGTCACACTCGCGGCGTCTGTGACGTACTCCGAAGCGATAATAATGTTAACACTCCCTCTCTTCCACTCCCCCAGGCTGACCAGCTAACGGAAGAGCAGATAGCTGGTGAGTATAGCTAGCTGCCGTTAGCATTGGTAATCCAGAGAGGGAGCGATTTGTGCTTGTGTGGATGTGGGGTGGTTACGATACAGACCCTGAGGTTGTAATGTGATGACTGGCTCTCCGTGTAGTTAAAATAGCCACCCCATGGAAGGTACATGGTTGGCCCACCTGTGGCAAAAGCACTCTGACCCATTCACCTGCCTGTCCCTTGCAGAATTCAAGGAAGCCTTCTCCCTGTTTGACAAGGATGGCGACGGCACCATCACGACCAAGGAGTTGGGCACGGTGATGAGGTCACTGGGCCAGAACCCCACAGAGGCCGAGCTGCAGGACATGATCAATGAGGTGGATGCAGACGGTGAGTGGGGCTTGGGACATAGCCCACCCTCCCAGACCGCTGCCATGACAACACAGCACCCAGGAGTGATCAGTCAGAGAGAGAGAGAGAGAAGCGGTCTGGTCCAGTGAGGCGCTCCGAAACGGCTCTGCGTGGCGTAATAACAAACTTGCTGATTGGCTGTGAGAGCTGTGGGCTACTGGGTGTGTCTCCTGACGAAGGAATACGATTTACATGGCAGCACTCACACAGTATAGTATGACCAGCACTTGTCAAAGTGAATAAAGTGCTTGGAAACAAATCCGTTCATGCGGAGCTGAACCTGTCCCCAATCCCAACGTAGTGACCCATTAGCTCACAGTGCAGGGTGCGTGATGGCATGACGGACGTCGGAATCCATGGCTCTGATCCCGTCGCCTTCTCCAGGAAACGGGACCATCGACTTCCCGGAGTTCCTGACCATGATGGCCAGGAAGATGAAGGACACCGACAGTGAGGAGGAGATCCGTGAGGCCTTCCGTGTTTTTGACAAGGTGGGGTTGGGTAATCGAGCAGTCGCTTGGGAAGATGACGTCCATGGCGTCTTGTAAAGTTTAGGCGGCTATCTTGGCAGCTGACTCTGGATCAGTTCTTTAAACCGTAACGGTGTGCTGTCAAGCTTGGTCGGAGGGATAGAAGGTGCCCGGAATGCTGAGTATGTCCTGGTGATCGAGAGACACCGCAGCCTTTAACCCCCTACCTCCCTCCCACAGGACGGCAACGGCTACATCAGCGCGGCCGAGCTTCGCCACGTCATGACCAACCTGGGAGAGAAGCTGACGGATGAGGAGGTGGATGAGATGATCAGGGAAGCGGACATCGACGGGGACGGGCAGGTCAATTACGAAGGTGCGGTCGTGACGCCGTGTCGCCGTAATCGAAACGTGACCCTGCCAGGGTGCTCCTCTTCCGCCCACGCCAGACTGGCCTCCTCCCTGCCACAGTAACAGCCTGTCTGAGTGTGTTAGAGCCCTGTTAGGACTCGTCACTGTGACTCAGCCTGCCGGCCGCCCCTTCCTGACAGAGTGTGTTTATGCTCTACGGCTCTGTGCAAATACAGCCTGCCTCCCCCAGGAGCGGCAGTGTTATTACATAAATGAGACCAAGTACAGGGCGTTCAGTCAGCGGCAGCCGGTAGGCGGCCAGACGCAGGGCGGGGCCCAAAGCCCCACCCCGCACTCAGCTTCCAGGAGCTCGCACAAACCCCACCCCCTCCGTTTCTGTTCTCTCTCCGCAGAATTTGTACAAATGATGACGGCAAAATGAAGTCCTCCTGGTTCTTCCTCGTCCCTTTAGAAGAAAGAAAAAGAAAAAGGAAAAAAAAAAAAAAGTTTTACTAACCTCTTGCGAAGATATTCATTTACTCATCCTGTTTCTGTATAGACACCACCTGAATGTTCGAAGTCTTTCTGTCAGAAAAGCTGAACATCTGCATGGTTAGTGGTTCTGTCCCCCAAGCTCAGACTCGCACCCGGCCTGACAGGAACACGCCTGTACCACCGCTGACCCACCAGGAAGTGCTCAAGCGCCGTGTGGCTCCATCCGCTTGCCGCAGTGTCTGGGCTGGCCGTCCCCCCCCCCCCCTTCCTCCTCCTGCATGCAGCTTAAGGATGGCGCTTTTCCGGCGGATCGTGATGTTCTGGCGGCACCGTGCCGTCCTGCCCCACCGACGGGCCAGAGCGGGGCGCTCAGACTGGGAATCGGGCTGCCGTCGCCTCCCAATGGGACCGGGACCAGGTGACGTGATGAATCTGGTCGTTTACAAACCACGTTCGGGAATGCCGGGCTTGTGGGATTCGTTTCCTTGCGGCAGGTGGCACTAGGGTGGACGGAAGGTGTCAGGTGACCTCTGAGTCAGAAGAAGAGCATTCTCCTTTCAAGGAAACCTCAGCCGTTTAACAGGAGCGTCTGTGTTCATGGGTTTTGGCACAAGCTGTCCATCTGATTTCAGTTTACATCCATTCCAAGTTGTACATGCTGGTCTTTTGATTTTATTTTTTTTTTCCAATAAAAGTCCATGACCTCAGTTGGCGTTCCTGCTTTTCTTGCTTTGGCCACCGTGTGGCGCAGTGCGGACAACCCTCCCCCGCCCTACGGTTCAGCCTTTGTCTGTCCCACGCTCTCAGCGGTGTTGGAGCCGGATCTCGTCCGGGGGGGGGGACTTGTAGACCGTTCTCCTGGAGCGTCCCTCACGCTCACGGGGACACGGCCTTTGTCTCCCGCGGGCCGTGTCCAAAATAGCTGCCTCGCACGTGTCCAGTGCCGGAGCACTGCAGATTCAGACTCTGCGGGTTGCTGAGCAACACTGCGTGCCCGAGGGGCCTGGGAGGGATTTAAAAAGGCACGTGGGGGGATTGTGGGAAAAGAGGAGAGCTATATGTGGGCCTTTGGTTAAAACCTGGGTATTTATTTCTGTCCCTGGTGATCCAGACCTAGTTAACGCTTTTCTTTCAAATGGAACATTACATAATGAGCTCATTAACGAGAGCCGCCCTAGCCGCTCTCCACACACCAACTGGCTGTCTGCCCCAGCTTGGCACCTCACACCCAGGGCTCGCCAACGTCCCGCGGGCGAAAGGCCTGTGATCACTCAGAGAACGGGGCTGGGGAACGGCCTACAGAAGGGTAGGAGAAGTGGGCGAGATCTATTCCAGGTGGCACCACACCAGCCCTGAACTGGACCGGACTATGGCCACCTGCAGCTTGGAGGAGGTGCTGACAGGAGCCCAAACTGCCCCAAGGGGTCCAATAGGCACCTATGTCCTCAGTGAAGGGTGGCGAGTTAGCAGTCCAGAAGTGTTCACACATGGGCTAGTCCAGCAGAAATAAAAAAAATACAACAGGTTCCTCGTGCACCAGACGAAGGTCCTCCTGAGCAGAAGTGCTGAAACTTTCAGGGGATCCCAACTCTAGGAGCACAGGAACGTCTGGAGATGCAGCGGACAGATATAGGGAGCTCTCAGCGGGGAAAGGCAGCCATTAAACGAACGAGTGACACAAACAGCAGAAATCCCAGAGGACAGGGAGTCTAACAAGCACTCGTGAGTCCTGAGGCGGCTTGGGGGGGGGGGGCCATATTAAAGATAACGACATAAAATGGGTGACATCACAGAGTGGGAGGGCAATCAGCCAGATGATTGGCTTAATAGGAACAAAGCTTTCATTCAGTAGCAGTGAGTGGCAGCTGTGTGCTAGGCTTAGTCCACAGCAGCACTTCATTAGGGGGGCCAGTGGGGGGGGGGTATAAACACACAGGTACTATTGCATTCTCAGGGACAGACAAGTTTGTAGAAGAACTGGGAGGGTGTCATGCGTTAGACTGAGGGGTTGTGAGTGTGTGAGAGGGGTCACATGCTGTGTCTGATAGGCGGCCCCTCCCTCACTCACACATGCACAGCCCCTTAGAGCGGCGTTTCCCAATCCGGTCCTCAGGGATCCACCGCCGGTCCACATTTTTACTTCCTCTGACCCAAGAGCAGGGAGGGAGCAAAAACTTGGACTGTCTGTGGGTCCCCGAGAGCCAGACTGGGAAACGCTGCATTAGAGCGTAAAGGCTATAATCACACGGTCGACCACTTTCTCCTACGCAGCACTTGCGTTACGCTATCTGAGACTGGAAGGAGCACTGGAACGATGCTCTGAAAGGCAGCGACGTTATTGCAGTGCTTCAGATGTGACGCATAGAACATGAGGACAGAGGACGGGGCTGTGCAGCCACCACTGTAAGGAACAGCAGGCCACTCGACCTCATGCAGAATAAACCAGCTGGGGTACAAAATAATGCCCAGGAGCAGATGAAGCACGACCGCATCGCATGCGACACAGCACCTGGACACTCGCATGAAAATGATACTTTTATTTTTAACATCCATACATCACGTTAGTACTGAGACGCTTTTGGCTTTACCCACATATTGACTCGAAGGGTTTGCACGCTCCCAAACTGCCATTTCAAGAAGCACCAAGTCCACAGGCCGCTCCAGGGAGCCAGGGAGCAGAGCGGAAAGCCCACCACTCCCCTTAAAGCGAGACGACGGCGACTTCACGCGGCGGACGTGGACGAGGCAGGGTCTGACGTAACATCGCTGAGCTTGCTGCCAGCGGGACTGGCAGAGACACAAACGAGAGAGGGTCTCACCGGTGGTGGGGGGCATGGAGTCGGGGGGCGCCAGCCGAAGTCAGGTCAGCTGACGGGCCACCACCCTCCCGCATCATCAGGCTTTCCCGATATCTCTCACCGCGAGGACAGGCGATTCCCCCACGCCGACACGCTTGTCTGATTCCTCCATACAACTACACCCAGACTGATACAGTCACCTGTCTTTTCTGCTCTATATCTTTGACCCAAATTAAAAAAAAAAAAAAAAAAAAAAGTTAGCTTTTGGCAACAGGTGTGACTCACCCTGATCCCTTTTCAGGAGGGAAGGGAATGAACCTTCCGAGAAACAGGTAACAGAATTCTCTGCTGTCCAGTAATAACATTCCATCCATTCCTGTTCAGAGTTTACATAGTTATGTCACAATTCTGATGGGCTTGTACAGGACATGAGGACGGTGGGATGGGGTCAACACCATAAACACTAAAGGGGAGACGGGACAGTCTTTGTCACATTGTTTCTTCCTTATTTTACAAGCAGTCTCCTTTTTTTTCCACTGGCAAGACACGGGGTGGGACTTCCTGTTATGCAGGGGGCCGGGCAGCCAATCAGAGGGCTCGGGGGATGATGGTGAAGGGCATGATGGGGCTGCTGGCCTCCAGCTCTAGGGCAGTCAGGAAGCACTCGGTGGCGGCGGCGTCGTTGCCCTGGGCCTGCAGCACCTCGCCCAGGCTGTTCCATACGTCGTGGGCCGTGGAGTTGACCTGCACCGCGTCCCGCAGGATCTTCTCTGCGAGGCTGTAACGCTGGAGCTGGTGCAGGATCAGGCCCTGGGGCAGCAGATGGCAGGTGGGGGTGGAACGGGGCAGGGAGAGAGCAGATCGCCAATGAGCCACAGACTCCCTGCGCATTTGGACTCCATCATTTTTTCCCAGCATACATCACTGTCAATAAGCCACCCAAGTGCAACAGGGGCTTCTGGGAAATGCTGAGGATCAGAGGTGCCCCCTCCCCTAGAGGCGGGGCAGGTGAAGAGACGTGATATCAGATACACAGCCAGCAATCTTAGGGGGAAATCCTCAACCAACCTTCAAAATCAGCACCACTTCTATGGAGACATCCACCCAAGATCTATGTCACGTTCGTCACACACACAGCCAGTCAGTGAGGCACGTACCATCACTTTGCACTCACTCCATATGGCTGCCTGGAAACTGTCCAACACCCAGTGACCGCTGTCACAACTGCAGCTGTGATACAGTGTTCCTGTCACCATCTCTACCCTGCCGTCGGCCACAGATACGAAGCCTCTCCAGAGCCTCTCGGGATGTCCATCTGCCTGGCATTAGCCAATGGAGAGATGAGATGGCCCTTTGCAGTCGCCAGCCTGCCTGCCGTTAGCCAATGGGAACACGGGAGGCGCCTAGGAAAGTCTGACCCGCAGGCACTAGCCAATGGGGATGCATAAGGACTCTCCGTGGGCCCCCGCCTGCCTGGCTCCGATAAATCTTGCTTTTAGAGATCTGCTGCCTGAAGGACACGTCCATCCAGGCAGAGTAGGAACGGCTCAGTGCCAACGTCTCTTCTCACCATTTAACATGGGAAGTGAGACTCTGGCAAGCACCACGGGCTTTGCTCACCACAGCCGAGCGAGGGAGGACACACCAGCGTGGGTTGGGTGTTCAGCGAGGGCTCTCTCACACGCACCCACCTCGCAGAGCCATCGGCAGCCAACCCAGCAGTCACTGGCCTCTTCGGGCCCCTCAGTGTTCAATCTCAGCATTCCACGTTCCCTCAACATCATCTGCATCAAGTTTTGTCTGGCCTGGGGTGGGATGGCAAGAAGGAAGCCCCGCCCCCCACTCCCCAGCCCGGCCAATCCAGCGTCACGTCCTCTCAGCGGCCAAGTGACCATGAGTACTGGACGCTTGGAGGCCAGGTGGAGCAGAGCCCGGCGTTCAGACCAAACGTGACGGCACCATCATTCCCACCCCGCTTCAGACACTTTCCCTGGCCTTAAACAGAAAGGAGAAACACGCCTTCCAGCCTTTGGTCTTTATAGCTACTCAGTCAGGTAGCTCCGCCTCCAGGAAGCTGGGAAGACACTAGCCCCGCCTTAATGCGGCGTTACAGTCCATCTCGCAGGTATCCGTCGGGTGCCTGAGGAATCCCTCCACCAACCAGAGCCCTGCACATTAATCATCATCATCGTTGTCATGACATCAGAGCCGTTTGGGGATTTTTACATACAAGCTGACCTCAGTCAAGGGTAGAGCGCGGATCATCCGGCCCCCCCGACAGAACGGGGGACGATTTGGGGGCCCCTGCGGCCACTCTATGCTCTGCCACCCCGTAGGTCGCCTCCCCCGCACTCACCAGTCTCTGCATGGTCTTGACGTGGGTGGGGCTGATGGCGAGGGCCTCCTCATACCAGCGCCTGGCCTCGTCCACGCTGCCCCGGAGCTCAGCCACCTGGCCCTTCATGAAGAGCACGTTGTGGGACATGGGGAAGAGGTTCGCAGCCTCCTGCGTGCAGGCTGAGGCCTCGGCCGGCTTGCTCATGCTGATGTACACCTCCGCTGCAATGACCAGCACGGCCCCCGGGGGCATTACTTGGACAGACGTGTTTAAGTAGCAGCTCTCCCATCCTGGACGCCAGAGACTGAAACCTTATGAAGACAGGCGTTTGAACCGCTACGCCCCCTGCTGGCCTACTGCACACACCGCACCTACCTGCGTGGAGCCAGATCTGCGCCAGTGTCATCCAGGGGTGGAGGGGACCTTGCTTGGGAGCGCTGCTCTGCAGGGAAGAGGCGGCCTCCGACAGTGCCTGCTCCACCCGCGAGGCCGCCATAGACGTGGCGTGCACAGAGCCTGGGGAGGGGGCGGAAACGAGGGTCATGGAGATCGCCAATCAGAGAGGAGGGGGTGGGACAGACAGGGGGGGGTCTGTGACATCACTCATCCTGGGACACCCCATTATTAAAGGAGGACCTGCGTCCTTCACGTTCCCTCTGGGGGGGGTTGGGGGGGTGCTTAGGGGGTATGGGTGCCAGAGCATGAAGAGTCTACCCCAGTCAGACTAGCGAGTTCCACTGACATCAGAGAGGGACACTGACTCAGACGCTGTCAGAAGGATGGATGGTGGTCCCCTAATGCCCCCCCACGCCTACCCACCCCTCAGAGCCCCGTCTCCAGACTCCACCCAGCTCTCCTCTAATGAGGCCGCTTCTTCCAACAATTTCCTTCCACAGCATGGTTGTGCGCAGCAAACAGACGGCCTTCTCCGGGGGTGGGGGTTCCCCGGGCCTGGGGCCGTGTCTGTGTCAGTGGGGGCCCTATCTAATGACTTTCGTGCCCATCTCCAAACCCCTACTCAGACCCCTTACACCCCCCTGCCCCGTAGCTATGCCTCCCAGTCCCACCAGAAGATAAAGCCGACCGTCCCAGTTTAGGCTGTTCATAGGCCGCAGCCTCGATCTGACTCGTGAACCTCGAAGTCTGTCATCAGTGCCGGGAGGCTTCTGTTCCTCAGCAGACACACAGCTGCTTGGGGCTTCCCCAATACTGATAAAATAACCAGGAAATATGACAAACCAATCAATGGGGGGAAAAAAAAAAAACACTGTGAGCAGTGGTTCCCTGGATGAGTTTAAAGTGGGGAGGTAATAATGATGCGTTGGTGTCTCCCACGGAGCGCCATCATCACCGCTCCCCCTGAGGTGTCCATGTGGGTGACGATGTCAAGACCATGTGCATGCACAAAGAAAATGACAAAAAAGACCAACCGATCAGCTCCAGAGTCCAAACGTTTGGCATGCGTCGTAGTGCAAAAGGTTTCACTGTGACAGGGTGACCACAAATGGCTGCGTGCGGGGGTGGGTGGGGCTTTACTGCTGAATGACAGGATAGGGTGGGGCTTCACAGCAGGAAAAGCCAGAGCTTCTCTGCAGCAACACAGCTGTCCACAGCTTCTTAAAGAGACAGTGCGCCTTCCTGCAGGCCAGCTGGCTACAGCGGTAGCAGCCGTACCCATAACTTACCTCAGCCCGAGCAGACTCATTAACACATGCATTACGGATGTTAAACTTTAGACACAGAACCAAATTTTGATCCGAAGGCCGCCGGGGCCCCAACCTGCCTTTAGACGTGGAAATCTCTGTGCTAATCGGGCTCCGGCGTGCGGCCCAGGAAAAACAACACCGTCTCTTTAATTATTAAGCACGACAAGCCTTCTGCATCCAGCTCCCATCAGGCGGCACCACACAGACAGGAGACGGAGAAACACAAGAAGGACGAGGCCCACCGCAGCATGCACACGCACGGGTAGCCTTCACGTTTGGTGGCGGAGGAAAGAGCACGTGACTGCGGGGTCCAGCGGGAGGGCGGATTCGAAGGGCTGGAGCCCGCCAAGTAAAGCACTACTTACAAACTGAAAAAATGGAGTAAAAACCATGAAAGTAAGCGTCTGGCGGGTTGCCTTTGAAATAACAAATTAAAACAAAATTAACAAACGAAAGGAAAGGTCACCGCAAACACAAACATAAACAGGATAGAGGAGGGAGGGGAGAGCACGTTACTGATAACAACGGACCGGGGCAGACGGGCCACAGGAAAGGCCAAAAGGGGCGGTTGTAGAGGTTTGGAGTGGGGGGGCAGACATACAACAGCACACAGCAATGTGGCGGGGGGTGGGGAAGGCAAACTGCAGCACAGATTTAGATCAGCTCAGTGTAATAGTCATTTAACTGTCACATCTGTGAGTCTGTCAGTCAACTGGGGGGGGGCGGGGGACGGGTGCTGCTTGCCAAACAGAGCAGACCCTAACCGCACCAATGACTGCGACCGATCGGGAGCGGCCCGTTTCATACAGCCATACTGAGCGGAGTCACAGAGTTACTGGTAGCACAGGAGCGTGGTCACAGAAGTGTGGGGGCGAGGCCTTGGGTCCAGGTGAGAGGGGGTATGAGGGGAAAAAAGGGGGTCTGAGGACTAGCTAGGGGGGGGGGGACAGACCTAAAAGCTGAATAACCAATGAAAACAAAAGAACAAGAAATGAACAGGAGGCGGGAAGACAGACTGACAGCTGGAGGGACACGGTCGTAGCTTCGTCTATTTCTGGATGTTTCTATGGGCAGCTGGATTTTAACACTAACAGAAACGCCAGGGATTCGGGGACAGGATGCCAGCGGCTTAATGGGAAGCCCTAAGCCTCCGCTGGGGCACGTGTGCCCGTGGCATGCCCACCTGTTTCGGGGTCGCTGAAATCCGGCAGGGTCATGGTGTTCAGCTGCCGCCGGTCCGCTACGGCTCTATCCAGCAGGCTGCTCCCGCGGCCCGAATCGCTAAGGACGAGGAAGACAGGGGCCGCTTAGACCTCCCAGAGTCCGTCTTAAAGCGAGCAGAAGAACGACAGTGGCACAATCCTCGCCACGGGGAAACAGTAGCCGTGGAGATTAGGGAGGATAATTAGATGATGTAACACGAAGAAACAAACCGACCTGCCCGTCAGACGTAATGGAAAACCATTGCACAGGGGCTGATTTCATCTGAGTGATGTGTAAAAGTGTTACACCTCCAGGGAAGGGGGAAGAGAGTCGTGTGTGTATAACCAGTAGCGAGGCACACGCAGTGCCCACATGCCAAATCCCAACACACAAACAGCCAGTGAGTCCTTCATTTTAATCCGCGAGCTCTATCCTCTGTGCTGTATATCACCTGGACAACACAAGGCTGTCTTGATCTCATCACGGCAGAGGGAATATACGGCCCATATATCGCTCAGCTCTCCAAGGTGCTGCTTGGCAACACACTGTACTCAAAGTCTCCATCCCCTGTAGGCGCCAAAGAGAACACAGCGCCCTCTAGCCCTATGGAGGACCGAACTGCATTCCAAAGAGTCTCATTATCCTGTAGCCTTCAGCGCTCATTATTAATATAACGAGAAGTCCAGCACAGGGTGCCCACAGAGACCTCAGTCCGGCAGGCGGTTACAGACAGGCCTCCCCCCACTTCCCGACCACGACATCAAGACGCACCTGGGGTTGGTCAGGTTGTAACAGGACTTCCAGATCTGTAGCATGTGCTTACAGGTGAGCAGCCCCTCCTCTGGCCCTCGACACAGGGTCTCCAGTTTCACCTTGGTGAACAGCAGCCTGGGAACACACGCACGCACACACATGGTGAACGATGTGACAGTTCAGGTCCGTGCTGAGATCACATTGTGTGATCACTTAAACGCTGTTACGATACAGTTGACAGATGTTTGGCTCTTGCTATCCTGCAGCTCATGTTCTCTCGTATTATTTGCATGAATGATGCTTGACTGTGGGACGAACAGCGCCTCCTGCCCGCCGGCGGACACACTGCGCTCACATGAAGTTCTCGGGGTACTCGCTGAGGGCCATCTCCACAATGTTGAGAGCGTCGTGGTAGTGCTTCTGGGCAGACAGTAGTAGCGCCAGCAGGTGCAGCGAGTGGACGTCGTCACCCTGTAGCTGCAGAGCCTGCCGAACGTAGCCCAGTGCCTCTGGGATCTGGATAGGGACAGACACACAGAGAGACAGGTGTCGGCATGGAGACCACCGCATGTGCCGCAGGAGAGCCAGCAGCCGCCATCCACCAACCCCCATACTTTACAGAAACACTCAGGATTCCCCACCACCGAGCCTATTCCCCATCTCCATAGAAACCCAGGCTAAATGTACGATAAGTTCTGCAAGGCCATGAGTGTCCTTGTGGAGCAGGACTTTTAACAACCGAGAGGGAACAGCTCCTGAATCATGTGACCCAGAGCCGTACTACATTACCCACAATGCAGGGGGAGTTACGGGCCTCACCTGCCGAGACACAGCCAGCTGCAGGGCCAGGTAGAAGGCAGCCAGGTGATCTGTGGGGGACAGACTCTGGGCCCTGCGGAGGACAGACCAGGGCAAGTGCGTCACATGGCTGCCACACCTAAAAGCTGAACGCCGGGGACAGAGCCGACCCACCTCTGAAACGCACCCAAGGCCTTCTTCTGGTACTCCTCCTGCATCCCGCGCAGTGAGGCTGAAAGACAGGGAAGGGGCTTGGCTTAGAGCCAGACAGGCTGCTACACATCCGTCATGCCGTTCAGCCAATCTTATGGCTTTCGGCTGACGACGCGGGCAGTTCCACAACAGACCCTGACCTCCTGGGGAGGGGGGCACTTACCATCCGTAGCCCGCAGGCTATACACCAAGCCGATGGCCAAGTAGCCCTTGGCCCGGAATTCGGACGCTTTCTCTCCCATGTCCACCACCATCTTCGCGAAACGCTCACCCTCTTCCAGCTAGAGGGAGGGCCAGAGCCAGTGTCATCACGAAGCTTGCTGATGAGCGGGACTGCTCTTGGATGGCGTGTACCGCTTGTTATGCCTCACTAAGGCCAGGCTATGGGTACAGACTAGAGGTGAACCTCAATATGCATTCTTGACCGTAGCTGTGTTCTCTTGTACCCGTTTTACATCATCATTGCCAAAGACCAGTTCCAATACTAAGAACACCAGTACAGAGGACGGTAGAAGTTCCCAGATGTTGGTCTTGCTCCTCCCCAAATATCAAGGATACATCAGTTACCACCTCGCCAAACAAAACCAATCCCATGGTTCATTGTGCCCCAAGTTCGTTCCTGGACGGCAAGTTAGCAAGACCGGTCTTGCCAAGACCACAATCCAAGACCACGGATTTTGCGTTCTTGGTATTGAGATTCACCTAGCACTGCTGGTCTCGACCTGAAGCACCAAGGGCAAGTCATGTGACCTGCGGCACTCACCCAGTGCAGGCTGCCGATGCACAGCTTGACGGCCAGCAGGGGGATAGTGGGGTCGTCCGGCTTCAGCCGAATGCACTCCTTCAGCACCTTGACCGCGCGGGCCGACTGGGGGGGGGGCAGAAAAGAGGTGTGGTGACGGCGCGGTGACGGCGCGGCGTGGCGACGGCATGGCGTGCCGCGACTGTGCAGCCCAGCACGCGGACCTACTCACTTTGCCGGCAGCCATCAGGGACAGGGCGAATTGGTACCACAAGTGGAACTCCTCAAAGGCGAATTTCATTGCCCTCTCGAGGCACTGCGGGGAAGCAAGAAGACAGTCAGCCACGGGCACATAGAGACACAGAGGTATAGGCGTGTAGAAAGGGCTTCGAGGGCAAGCTGACATGAAGCTAGAGCCAGAATGCTCTAAACTGGGAACCCCCCCCCCCCCAAGCCAGCCCCGTCTCACCTCAGAGAGCATCTCGTACTGGCCCCGCCGGCCCAGTGCTATCGTCAGCAGGTCGTACACCACGGACGCGCTCTGCAGGCTGATCAGGCGGTCATTGTTGTGCTCGGGGATCCGGCTCAGCACTGCATCCCTGTTGGCCTGGATAAGGGGCGCGGGAGGTGTGAAATGCATCCCCAGTGGTCCAAAGAAACATGCTGACCGTCAGGCCTGTTGGCCTGGACCAGCGATAGGTACGAACCACGTCCATATTAATTGGGAGGCAAAAAATATATATGTCATAGAGCAGAATGATCAAAAAGTCCAAAAACCCAAGTGCAAGCCTGAAGATAGAGCACCCCCTGGTGGCCTGCAGGACTTACCATGGACTCGCTGATGAGAAGTAGGAGCAGGGCCTCCTCTGTGTTCTCCTGAGGACAGAACAGGCTGTGGGGGCAGAAAGCAAAGTGTGCTGTCAGCCTTTGGCCCCCTGATTCCCAGATGCAGGTGAGACACCAGCTCTTAACTGCTGCAATCCTGCCAGACTCACTTTTCCCCAGAGTAGACGCGGGGCCTGCGGCTCAGGCTGTAGTCCCGGGCCAGGGGGCCCTGCCGCAGGGAGTCGTTGAGGGGCGACTGCTGGGGGGGGTCCTCTAGGGGGCTCCAGTAGCTCTGCTCACACATCCCCCTGAGAAGGATCTCGGCCAGCTGCCGGGCGATGGTCTGGAGCATAGGAGAGGCAGCGTGTTAGACACCGCATTCCTCGTCCCGATCTTGGTCAGAACTCAGCGGCCCAACCCATCGCTCACCATGCGTAGGTTCTGCGTGGTCCTGGTTTCCACGGCACGGAGGATCTCGCGGAAGCGGCCGACGCCTCGGGTCAGATTGCTGGGAGAAAACGTGCAGGGTAAAAGAATGCACGAGCTGCCGATCGGCAAGGCACTGGACACCCTTCACGATGCAGCCTTTGGGACCGACTACACTGGCCTGCAGCTCAGGGGAAACGAAGAAAGGAAAAATCGAAAACAGACATCCAATATCCTGGCACCTTCACGTACATGTCCTGGTGAAATAAACCAGCTCTTTGTCAACTGGAGACAGAACGTTAAGCCTAGGGGATGGAGCGGGGAGCATCTGACCAAACAGGGGTCGGTGAGCCTCATTAACATGCCGGAAGGCAGTCGGCCAATCAAATGATGGATGCTAACTTCTGAGCGCTAACTGGAATAAAGTCTGATTTTAATTGACTGTTAGCTCTATAGTGAATGATTTCCCCCCCCCCCCTCTTAATTGCTAGAGCAATTCAACCATGGGATTGCTCTTGTTGGCGAAATGCATCCTTGATATTTGTGGTGGGGCAAGAATGGCATGGGATTCTTACTGTCCACTGTACTTCTCTTCTTAATATTGGAACTGGTCTTCGGCTATGGAAGATGATGTAGAACGGGTATACGAGAACACAACGATAGTCAAGTACGGATACTGATAAATAGCCAGAATGTCCGAAACAAAGTGTTAACAAGGTTAAGCAGCCCGGCGATGTTCAGCACTCCCTGACGTGCTTGGGGGGAGGTAGGCGTCCTCTTACCCGTTTTTGAAGTGAATGACATGAGCCCTCTGAAGACCTGTCTCTAGGAAGTAGCCCAACTCCTGTTCCTGGGTCACTGGACCGGGCTTTGGGCTGCGGTTCTGCATCCCAGCACTCAAGGCCTGGCGGTGGAGGGTGGTACATATTAAAAAGTGAAGTGGGGTGTAGACCACCTTCTCCCTGGGTGTTTAATGATCCTAGGTCAGTGCCTGCATGCACTACCCTCACAGGGACGCCGACCTGCCTGTCAAGATTCCACCACTGGCAGAATTTCTAACCGGCGACCATTTAGGGCACAGATGGGATCTAGCCGCAGGGTTGTTCAATGGCGCTGTGGATACTGAGGCCAATGGTCAGTTAGGGGCAGGCTGTGGTCAGCTTGCGACGGCAGTATGAAAGGCAGGATCCCGCCGAATCCCATATGATGTGGTGATGATCGCGGGTCAGCTACCTTCTCCATCTCCTGCAGGTAGAGCAGGGCGATGTCCCCCGACTTCTCGTAGCACGTGATGATCTCCTGGTCCCTGTCGGGCCCGGGGCTGGAGATGGAGGACGAGGGGAGCTTCTCCAGGCACAGACCTGCACACAAGTGACACATGCTGGGACTAAGGGCCATGCTGACGGACCAGCAGAAAGCCCAACCTGGGATTAGGGGCGAGTTCCTGCTTTTACTGGCTGTTCCATCAACGCCATGTAGTCCCACGTGGGATAATTACCTCGATTTGCCCACATCATCCACACAGACTCTACACCAGACAATTACTGGGAAGGTATGGACATTATCTCCCCCAGGGTAACAACAAAATGGGAAACTGAGCCAGGGAAAGGGCTGGGAGAGTGTGCCTGAATAAGTCTATAGAGCTCAGGACTCATGGGTGATGCTGATGAGCCAGGCATTAGGGATACTGTGCCGGGGGTCCTTATCCGACGCTGGCTAACCGTCTCCCTCTCTCACCTGCTTCTTAAATTCCTTGGTCGAAAAACAGAAAAGCTGACTGTTTGTTGGCGGGTAACCAAACCTCACAGTGGGGAGGCTATGTATTGTGCCTGACTGCAAGCATCGTGAGACAGCTTGGCTATTTTTAACCACAGAAATGTGGCCCCATGGAGCCGTTCAGGTTGGATCCAGCAGCACGCCTGCTGGATGGAAGCCTCCTGATTCGAGTCCCCTGAGTTAAGTCTTCTGCCACTCTAAAAGGACCAAAGTCTCCGTCAATGGGACTTTTGCCAAACGAATGAACTCTTGTTTACGTCATGACATGTAACCAAACTCTACCTTTGTCAACAGTACTGGCAGAGAGGTGTCCACACCTTATGCCATAGAGGACTGTGGGTGTTTTCAGTCTACAGATACATTGTATTAACAAAAGCTTTGGGACACACCTCTCAGTCATTGAATTCAGATGTTTCATTCAGACCCATTGCAATAGGTGTATAGAATCAAACACCTAGTCATGCAATCAGGTTTACTAACATTTGTGAAAGAATGGGTCATTCTAAAGAGCTCAGCGAATTCGAGAGTGGTGCAGTCATAGGATGCCACCTTTGCAATAAGTCAACTCGTAATTTTTTTTTCCCTGCTAGATATTCCATTGTCAACTGTAAATGGTATTATTGCAAAGTGGAAACACTTAGGAACAACAGAAACTCAGCCACAAAGTGGCAAACCACATAAAGTAACAGAGCGGAGTCACCGAATGCCGAGGCACAGTGTGTAAAAGTCGCCAACGCTCTGTTGACTCAATATAATGAGTCAATATCTGCAGATTCCAAACTTCCTCTGGCATTAACCCCAGCACAAAAACTATGCAAAGAGAGTTTCATGGAATGAGCTTACATGCAAACCTCACATCACTAAGCATGATGCCAACCATTGGATGAAGTGTAAAGCATGCCGCCACTGGACTCTGCAGCAGTGGAAATGTGTTCTGTGGAGTGACGATTCATGCCTCTGTTTGACAGATGGACAAGTCTGGGTTTGGCAGACGCCAGGAGAACGTTACCTGCATGACTGCGTCATGTCAACTGTAAAGTTTGGTGGAGGAGGGATGAGGGAACGGGGCTGTCTTTTAGGGGCTGGGCTACGCCCCTTAGTTCCAGTGAAGGGAACACTTAATGCAACAGCATACCAAAACATTTTGGACAATTCTATACTTCCAGCTTTGTGGGAACAGTTTGGGGAAGGTCCTGTGCTCCAGTGCACAAAGCACGGCCCATAAAGACATGGTTGGGTGAGTCTACCGTGGAAGAACTTGACTGGTCAGCAGAGCCCTGACCTCAACTAGAATTGAGATTGTGGGCCAAGTCTTCATGTCCAACATCAGTGCCTGACCTCACAAGTGCTCTACTGGATGAATGGGCAATGGACAAACTGCAAACTCTCTTGTGGAAAGCCTTCCCAGAAGAGTGGCGGCTGTTATAGCTGCAAAGCGGGAACCAACTCCATGTTGATGCTTATGGATTTAGAACGGGATGTCATAAAAGTTCATGTAGGTGTAATTGCCAGCAACTGTAGATCACAGTACCAGGACAGGGTTTGGCTTGACCTCAGGTGAACCCACCACGAGGAGAGTCCAGCACGCCTAAGTAGGGGAAACAGACGCACATGCACCACTTTTGGCCCTGTGACCCCACGACCTGACAATCGAGTGACTTATTAAAATTGAAAGAAAGACGCTATCCTAGAGTCATTCCCATGGGAAGAAACAAACCACTTGAAAACCAGCAAGCCACTTAGTAGGGTAAGCTGCTTGTGTCATACTCATTTGGTCAAAGTCACTGGTTTACAGCTGTTCCTCTGTAAGTATGAAGAACGGCCATATCAGAGAAAATCAGTTGGATAAATGACACGAGAGAAGATGGTCTCTACCTGACCCATTGCTGGGATCAAAGGCAAGTAAGACACATGAACTGATCCCAAGACATGAGACACTGCTGCCCCCATCAGGCCAAACTGTGACACTGCGAGTGACTTACTGTCACAACAGACGGCTTAAGTTAATGGCGAAAGTTATTACAGAATTAAGAGAGAAATAAATAAATAAATAAGTGGCTAAATAAACAAACAAGCTGCAGGCAACTTCTAAAATCACAATGAAGTCTCAGGCTGTGGTTTCAGCATTCAGAGGTTTATGGAAAAACCCAACTGCCCGTTTAGGGAGCGGCACAAGGAGAGCTGTGTTTATAGGGACATTAGGTCCATGTGTGGAGCTCTGTCCTGTATAGCTTGGCACACGGTCACTCCTGGGCGGAACCTGACCTTTGGTGGCGTGAGCCTCGGCGATCATCGAGAGGCGGTAGACAGGGGCGCCCACAAGCTGCATGTCGTCCAGCGCGACCTGGGAGTACTGGCTGATGGCTTCCTGGTAATCCCCCTCCACGTAGCACAGCTTGGCCATTAGCAGTTGGGCCTCCTGCTGGTGGTCGGGCTGGGGACACAAACCCTACTTATGTGGACTACACCAGGAACTCACCATGAAAGGAACTTCAGGAAGACATCTGATTAGTTGGTCCTGCTTCCGTTGCTTTAACCCATCTCCATCTGATTGGTTATTTCTCTGAACCAATAATTTTTCTTTCTGCCCTAGGGGGGAGCCTGGCCTCCCCCCTATATTTAAAAGGAGTGGAGCTCAACACCAGAGGCTAGCAGCCAGTGTGAATTTCCTAGGTACCATTAAGGCCAAAGACTGGCAAGCATGACTTTCATCTCTGTATTCGGCAAGTCAGCAACAGCCCCATAAACAAAAGGAGACAAGACAAAAGGGGGCAGCCAAATAGATTCATCTTCCTGTGCTGTTTTAACTTAGCAGGTGATGCAATAACCTTCAGGAAGGGCTCGCCCACCTCTTCAAGCCACAGACAGACAGTGACTCACTGGAGAGTCACGCCTCACCCAGTTTCACTCTTCCAAGGAGGGGACACTGACGCTATGAGCACAGCATGAATGGACCCAAGCTGGATTCAGGGTAGGCTTGAGCTATGTCTGATCTTTTATACCATCTGGACATTGTAATGCAGCATAGGCAACTCTAGGCTTTTATACCAGGGAGTACACGATGAGGGAGCCCAACAAGACATTCAACCAGATAAATCAATTTAAATAAATAAATAGTAAATGCATTTACAAAAATTATTACACATTCACATGAGTAACACGTAGCATTTCTATCTGACCAGCAGGGGGTGAAATCTCACACCCTGCAAAACTACCTATACACTGATACATTTCAGCAAACAGCCACCCAATCTTCAAAAAGATTTTAAAATGCCATGGAAAACCACCCTAAGATAATTCCAGGTTTCTTTTAGGTGTGCTCCTGAGCATTTTGAGCCTTTCCCTTGAAAAACCAAAGTCCATTCAGGGCACAGGAACATGTTTCTGGACCTACCTTGAGGTTCCCCCGGTCCAGGGTGGCTGTCAGATGTTTTCGAACCTCGACCAATTTGGGCTGGGCACCCCGGGGACTGGCCCCTGGCTTGATGGGGTTCTCCTTTAGGTACTGCTGAAGCTTGGCCTCCCCTAAGAGCAGCTCTCCTAGGTCATCTGGGGGAAACAGTCCGTGGCATCAGAAGTGATCTTGGTCTAGTTCATGACTCTCACAGGCTTGGACATGTTGTCTCATGACTTTCAGTATCATATTAGATGTGGACATGACATCTTGAGGTCGTCTATGTTATGGTTCCTCCGATCAAACAAGAATGTCATCCATCTATGTGGATGCAGCATGAATGAAAATGGCACAAGCGACGTACACATCCTGCAGCAAATGCACAAACAGCACTGCGTGCAAGTCTTACATTTTCTCAGAACTATACTACCATGTAGCCTGTTCTAAGTGAACAGCCCTCAGTAATGGGTAACGCCTTCAGTCTCTTTGCCAAAACAACACCAGCCGTGCCAGGCGGGGTGGGGGGCCTCTGCCTCAATGTGGGAAAACAGGGAGCAGAATGGGGGCTGTGAAAAAAAATCAGGTCTGTGACTGATCAAATCAAGTCTGCAGAACCGTATCTCTGGATACTATCTGTGCTGGCCACGTGTAGCCTGATCCGGTTATAGACTGCTTGTTTCTGCTCCATCTCAGGATGAGCTTGTCTTAATTAACCAACTGAAAAAAACAGCGGAGAGGGGTAATCTGCGGGACTTTGCCACAGAGTTTGTCTAAATGAACAAGACCGGAATCAGTAAAGCACTATATAGCCACGGACAGTTCAGGAGCACTTTGGAGAGCTGCTGTCATCGCACCGGAGCCGAGATTTCTGAAAACCTTCAATATCTGTGGCAAACCATGTTGAAAGTAATGATGTTCATTTTCAAGATGACTGTCCGCCTATAACACTGCAGGCCAAACTGCAGGAGGCACAATCAAAGCTGTACATATAAAAATTAACTAACTACTAACGCTAGACAGCTATACCAGCAGCTTGTATGTGGACAACAAGTCTGTTTAAAGATAAATTAAAAGAAATAAAGAGAAAATGTGAATTTGAGAGACATGAAGGCTTTTCCTGTCAGTTAGCCGGCTAGCCGGTTTGACAGGCTGCACTTACTGCTTAGCCCATTCCTTCAAAATATATATAACACAGCGAACACCTAATATCAACGCCCGAAATGCTGTCAAACTGCAAGCTTGACGGGAAATTGATATTAGCGCCAGCAGATGCATTTCTTTAATGCGTCTTATTAGTGAAAGCTATCCCCAGCCGCGAACAGGAGCTGAGAATTCAGAGTCAGCAAACATCCGCTTAACTTCCGCACTCTTGTTCAGGAAACATCGCGGCTGTCGTACAGGCCTGTGGGAATAGCATTCAGCATGCTAATGGGCTACCGTACCGTTCGAGATGAGCTTGGCCGACAGCTGCCGCACCAGCTCAGGGATCTTGTCCCATTGCCCTTCGGACCGGCAACGCTCGATCTCCGTCTCCAGCCGGGAGCCGGACTTCCTCGCCGTCATGTTTCTCCGGACCGCAGCAAAGCTGGGGAGCCAGAAGACGCCGAGGAAAAGTGGTGCAGCGCCGGGGAGGACAGAGGCGAACAGCGACACCGCGGGCAGCCCAGGCGACTTTAATGGACATGCGAAGGGGCGCTGCTGTTGGACCGCTACCACGAGCGGAGGACTTCACGTTCTCGTCGCACCAAACCTGCGTGAATCCTTGCCCGTACTAAAAGTGTACTTCATCACCCATTAAATGAATATACAATTGGCCAGCAGTTCTAATCATAGTGTTAGCAGGCAGCTTTGAAACGCAGACCAATATAAACCCAGACTGTGAACAGACATTTTATCACCGTTTATTATCCTATTACTAACCACCTCTGACTAGTCACTAGTGCATAAAAATATATGAATTTAAACACTTAGACTCCAAGTATACTTTGAGATCGTTTTGCTTGGAATATTATGTTAGCTCCACGTCGACTGTGCAAAATGAAACGGCACATGAAATACGCCCCATGAAATGCCTTATCTTGAAAGCACACTATATGACTTGACTTTTGCGAGAATGTTGCTACAACCATTCAGGTCTTGCTGTAGGTCAACACCCCCATGATGAATCGGCACCCCCTCCAGTGTCCCGTTTCCTGCGACAAGGTCTAGGTTCACTGTGATCCTATACTGGAGGAACAGTTATGGAACACAAATACATAGATTGATGCACATCAGCACACTGATTATATTTTTTTAAACCAATATTTTTTCTGTACATGCTCACTTTACTAACAGAAAAGGGAAAGCATTCAAACATACAGGACAGGATATGTATATTACAAAAGTAAACAGTACAGAGCCCAAAATCTCTAGAGATCAAAGCAACATCACCTTCACAGGATCTTTTTACAGGGAATTAAATTCCACAAACCTTTATTCACACATCATTTCATAAACAACCAGGTCACACCACCCCCTCATAGAACAATGACTCAAGCAAAATTCATGTTTAATACTGCTGTAGAGAAAGGTTACATACCCACAGTCAATAACCATGACCATTTATGATGAAAAAAAAAAACACAGTACACAAGAAGACTGACACTAATGGTCCGGACACAAAGGTACCAAGATCCTGCATCAATGGGAAAAGATCAAAAAAACCCATCAGTCCATCTGCTGATATCCCAGCATATCATCACCTCACAATGTCCCCAGAACATTTTCTCTTTGGCTTGGGTAGAAGTAGCACATTCTGATCTCACGCTGCCCTAACAGATAAGCGGATCCTTCTGATATGCATGCTGTTGCACATTATTCACATCGGCAAGTAAGTTAAACCACTTTCCTACATATACACATTTTGGACAGGCTGTCAACTTTACCACTTTCTATAATTTATTGTGAGGTTAAAATGCTCTCTGACCACTGGATTCTGCAGAAAAGAGGCATCCCAGTCAGAGCTGATGACATGAACGTGGACTCCTGCCCTGTCACATTCCACAGGAAATAACAAGCAGATGGCCAGGCGGGGGCAGCACACACGTAAAAGTGACACCACTGCAGGCTGGTGAGCTTCTCCCCTTTTTCAATTTCCTTTTTCTCTTTAGGATGAAAGTCAGAACAAGCCTATTGACCATGTGCAGTACACTCACACTCACATTCCGGTAAAGGCAGCTGAATCTCATTCCTTCTCACTCCATGCCCTAGTTAAACCATCCCTTTCATCTCTCGCTCTAATTAAGGAGAGTATTCTCCATCAACACTCAGCAAACACATGAAAGCTACAGCTCATGGGTGTTTGACAGAATTAGGCCAAGCGCTTGATAGGGACTCATCTCAGCTTTAAAATGCCAGTCTTTTGAACGCAATATCTGTAAAACAGCACTCTTCAGAGGTCTGTGAGAGATGGGCCAGGGTGGGATTCACACATGTTTGATGGTGTATTTGCCCTTTTGGAGCTGCGAGATGTACAGCTTGGATTTGCTGCCATCAAGCCGTTTGAACCAGACCTCATCGTGGTTGATGGTAGTTATTGTGGCGCTGTGAGACAGAAACACATATGTCACAGTGAGACTATGTACCCATCCCTGATACATGGACTATACCCAACCAAATAGATCACAAACCCATGCCACGCTAACCAGACCCAACCCCATATACAGATCACACATACCAATGAACCATCTCCCCGACACTGACCAATCACCACCCAACGTGAGACACACAAGCTGATTGGCAGTCAGATACCTCGTGGGGCACTCGTACTTCCTGTCGATGCATATGGTCTGGCCCCGGCAGTACCACTCGCCGTCGTATAGCAAGCGGCCGTTTTCAGATCGGGCCCTGTGCTGATGTCGCTCAGGCTTGGAGAAGGATGGAGGTTTAGTGGGTACACTGGAATCTGTCTGGACAGCTGGACCGGCAAGGGTCATCATCATGGGAGAGTGGACAGGCACCCAAGGGCATGAAACAGACCATGAGAATCAGACAGGCCAGCCCCCAAAAGGTCAAATAGGTCACAGCCCATAGGTAGTACCCTAAAGACTCAAGAAAACCTAGTAGATTCTGCACTCTGCTAGATGGTGCTATACAGCTGAATGCTGATGTGAGCCTTTCACCAGACCTGTGAGTTGTATTCTCTTCACAATAACTGCCCTTTATGTGACTCATAAATGCCCTAAGACAATTACAATAACTAACTCTGAAACACTGAAAAAGAGGACAGGGTGTCACTTTACCATCCGTTTTTACTCTGTGGGGTCCGAGTGAGGCGACAGCCTGTAAAAACAGACAAACAAATAAATAACGTGAACGCATTCATCTTGTTAATTTCCATAATTCAAATTTGAAGTCAAACACCTTTCTGATGGTGGTCCAGTCCTCGAGGATGTCCAGATCCTGCAGCATGTAGACGATATATGGGCGTGAGAGAGTTAAAGGCAAAGCCGTTTGCAATGTTTTGCTGACTGAGCTCCTAGTGTCACTGACTGTGACAGAGCAGCGCCGTCCTGTGGGAGACCGAGAAAACGTAACAGGAGGAAGCTAGCAGATGCGGGTCAGTCCTCCGGTGACACCAAAGAAGGATATCAGACACGACCACAGGCTTCTTCTTTTTGTCTGGGCTGAACGGGTCCTTCTTCTTGTTCCTACGGGACTGCAGCTCATCGTTCCACAGTTCTGAATGACAGCATGACAAAAGAAGGCACCAGTGATTATGCCCCAGACGTGTTTGGAGGATATGGCCTACAGCGTGAGCAAAGGGGAGAAAAACCACTGCAGATTTACAGTGAAGAGATGCGTGGCCTCGTACCCGAGGTGACATCGATGCTGTGCCGGTCCTCCTCCAGCCTCCGTATCTTCTCCTCCAGCTCACTCTGCACTGTGTCAAACAGGAGCAGCTTCTCACTCTGTGGACACAAGGAGCCGGGGTCACATGATTCAGCCAGGAAAGGGGAGGAGCTCCCACAGAGGGTGGGTCCCTTACCTCCCAGTGTTGCAAGGCGGCCTGGATCTCACATTCATATTTGTTCTTCACAGACTCCAAACACAGCTCCTTGTAGATGCCTAAATATGGAAGACAACAACGTGCACAAAAAAGCACCTAATCAATACCTTCATTTACATGACCACCACATGATCCGAACTTTCCAGGAGCTGATGCTCCATCACTTGAAGACCCCAACACACCCCAAAAGCAGCAGCCAAAGCTGCCTGCACCCCCAGCCAGCTGAACACGCATTCCCATCCTCACCGGCCACTTTTGTTCTGATTAGCATGTTCTCCTGCAGGTTGGCCAGGGGCTCTAGGTACTCTGGTGCCTTTCCTGCCATCACCTCCTGCAGCTTAGCATCCACTTGTGTGATCCTCTCTTTATACAGTCTAGGAACAAGAAAACCCGGTCACAGCTACCGAAGCGAGAACCAGCTCATAAAACAGTCTGGAAGGAGAAGGAATGGTGTGATAAAGGACGCAAAAACAGGAAATCTTACTGGTCTTTAAGGTCAGTGAATTGTTTTTCTAAATTAGTCATTTCATCCAAACATTCCATTCTTCTCCTTTCATAGTCCTCATCGTCCATCTCTACACGCGGGGGGAAAAAACATTGGACAACAGTCATGGAGATTTTTAATTTTAAGTTGACACCACTATAGCATGCGCATTAATTGCTACCTCACACGTATTTGTGTCATGTGGACCTTCCTATTTTGGAACACAACCCATTAACACAACGTAGTTGACCTCAAACATTAGCGGAAGGTGTTCAAGTCAAAATAAACCTTTACATATAAAAATGCGTATAGCTAGTTGATGTTACCGGCTCATTAATAACCAGGGGAATGCAGAATAACACCTGAGCTATCTCCGTCCTCAGACACGGTAGAGCTGTCAGTCTCCTCTTCGTCGGAGCTGCTGCCGTCCTGCTCCGGATAATCCAGCTCCATCTCCGCATGGTTACTCTCTCGCTTTTCGCGGGAATGAACCGGCATCGTCCAGCCGCCAAAGGGGCCCGATCAGTACCAAGCTGGTTGGATCAACAGAACTACCTAGCCAGAAACAACCGAAGCAAACGGAAGTTGACTTTAATAGACAAGGTTGTAGTTAAGCCAAAGGAATAACTATTTAAGCTAGCAACGCTGGCATTTACACAAGGCTGCTATGTGAAAGCGCTACGTAGGTAAGTCAGCGGAGTGCCTAACCACCAAAGGTAAGTGATACGATATACGTTAGTTGCAATGGACCGTGTAGGTAGTTATCTAGATACTGGAGTACGTAAGTCAAAACAAATCACCTGCCGCAGCTAGCCTATTTGGCTAACTAACTGACAAGAAAGCAAAACTGTCAAACTCGCAAGGAGATAACAGCCGTATCTTTCAACTAAACGTAATCTAATTAACCTTTCTATATTCCTTTAGACTCACACGGCGGCTAAATTAATGTTTTTAGATTAGAACAAAGTCGTGCTCGGCTAAAAGCTAAGCGACTGCCGATCGCGTAAAGGTAACTGACTGGCGCGGAATTTGCGTTTTCCGTTTGCGTGGGTATTGTAGTTTTATTAACGAGGCTCTATAATTGGTGTAGAATTAGAAACGAATGATTGAACTACACTTCCCGAAATCCACCAGTACTTCAAATTTTACGGCTCCCAGCTCAACAGCAGATACATTTTATAGGCCATATAATCGATTAGAGAACAACGGTATCAACACTGATACAATGTCTTGGGGGACACAGCTGAACATAAAATGTTATGAATTCATGTACCTTGTTAATTACAAGTCACGTCTTTTGCTCTAATATATAGATCACGGCACTATTCAAACGGGTTTTATTTAACTTGGTTTTATCGTATTTAATCACGTTAGCGTACCTCATACACCGAACGATTGTATATGTTAATTTGGACACCCCTAACCTGACCGCCACCTTACGCTGTCCGCATATTTGGCTTGCGTAGCCTCCATGCGTGCTTTCCGCCCCCTCCCTCCTTATTCGAAGTTGGATTGCTCTGGGCTAGATTAAGTGGCTCCTCCTGCCTGGATTCCGCCATGTTCGGGTCTGGACTGTTTTGGGGAGTGGGGTTTTGAGCGCTACGCTGGAGCACACATTTCAGCTCAGCTTGGCGCAAAATGTGCGCCTGCCCGTGCCAGTCGGATATCCATGTGCATATTGTGACGAAGAGGGGGCCCTAAGTGTGCGTACTGCTCTGTGGTCAGGGG
Organism: Hippopotamyrus pictus; assembly: GCA_026781145.1. Classification (NCBI taxonomy): domain Eukaryota; kingdom Metazoa; phylum Chordata; class Actinopteri; order Osteoglossiformes; family Mormyridae; genus Hippopotamyrus; species Hippopotamyrus pictus. The sequence continues at coordinate 14,231,558 of JAODLC010000028.1, forward strand.
ACCGGACACCGTGCGCCCAGGAAACCGTGTTTTGACGACCCGACAGGGGCTCGCTGCCCCCGAGCCCCGCTTCCGCCGGTATGTTTTCCAAAAAACCCCATGGTGATGTGAGGAAGTCCACGCAAAAGGTGCTGGACCCGAAGAAGGATGTGCTGACACGCCTGAAGCATCTGCGGATAGTGATCGGTGAGTACGAGAGGTCGGATGACGGTGCCGCTTATAGCACCAGAGGCAGGTGGCTCCAATCCCAACATTGCAATTAAACCCCAAGGCTAATTGCTCATCCGCACGAGATAATAATAAAACACGCCAAGTTTCCCCGTCAAACGCAGATGTAGGATGACTGGGTCACGCCAGCGTCATATTTATCTGGTATAAGGACATAGATGTTATGAGCTGCATCATTATCCAGTAATAATAAATAACAAAACTGTACTGTTGAGGTTGTTTGAGGGCGATTCAAGGATATGCAGTAGCTCGCCAGCAAGTTGGAAGTTGCTGTTATTGTGTGTGTGTGTTCAAATGTCCCTGGCCTGCTTTCTGTCGGAATCAAACATCCGGGAGGGGTGTATGAGTTAAACGTCCTTTAATGAGTGAAAGTGTGAACCATTTGTTGTGCTGAGCATCACTTGCACAAGTGATTAAGACCCGCAAAGCTCCGAATACAGTGGGGTAGATTTGGCCTGGATTAATCATAGTATCCATCTGGAAATAAAAAGTCACTTTTGCAGATGCTACTGGGCTACGAGTTATTAGCCGATAGCCCCGCTAGTCGGTCTCACATCGCTGATGGCCCTTTCTATTTACACTGCCATGTTTGTGCCGTGAGGCTATGCACTGACATGTTTGTGCTGTGAGGGTATGCAGTGACATTGTGCTGTGAAGCTATGCAGTGATATGTTTATACTGTCATCGCTTGAGACCTGACTTGTCCGTACTTTTGTGATAGCTGGAAAACTCGAACCACCATTAACATTTCTGGGAGCTGTCTTCCATAATAAGTACCTTATATGACTGAATGTCCCATAGGCTTACTATATGCTCTCACAGAGCCTAGATGTGTTGCTAGGAGGGAGATGATCGGCTGGTACTGCTTCAGGGCTTTGTTTGGCTGATGGAACGAGTCGGGGTGAATAGTGTATGAGGTGATGTGAAAAGGCAGCCAGTCTGATGAAGCGGTTTTCTGTGTCATGTGACTGGGCTCCGGCTTCAGTCATGACTCTCTGCTTGGCTGGGGAGCAGACTGACTGTAATAACATTCTTCTGTTTAATCAAGCGATTGTCAGCAACACAAGTAACAAACCTCTGGCATGGATGGAGAATGGGCAAATGTAGAGTTTAGTTTGGGGGGTAAAAAAGTCCATTCTTAGCATCAGGGATATGGAGTGTGTATCTCAGAGATGATTTCATTGCTTCTCCGCCTGGCAGGAATGCAGGAAGGGAAGCTGTGCAGTGAGACCATTGGGTGTGCCTGCTCAGTGAGGGATCGGGCGCTCCAGTGTAGGGCGTGCCTGCTCTGAGAGAGATCGGGCGCTCTGGCATGGGGCGTGCCTGCTCTGTGAGAGATCGGGCGCTCCGGTGTAGGGCATGCCTGCTCTGTGAGAGATCGGGCGCTCCGGTGTAGGGCATGCCTGCTCTGTGAGAGATCGGGCGCTCCGGTGTAGGGCATGCCTGCTCTGTGAGAGATCGGGCTCTCCGGTGTATCATCCTCCAGTCGTGGATGTTTTGGGACTCCAGGGGTGGGATGGGACTCTCAGGCTGAGATGTCCAAAGTGGCTGCAGCCTCAGGGTCTCTCGCTTTGCATGTGTGGAGTTTGCATGTTTCCACAGGGTGCTTCTGTTTTTATTTACGTTTTGTTTTCCCCTTCGATGCTGTCTCGGTGTCTCAATAACTGCAAATTGCCGTTTGTTTGAGCATTTGATTGTTGTAGCTCGTTGAAGGACCTGTTACACACTAGGGCTGCATGATTCTGAAAAAAATGTGAATCACTATTTTTTATTTTTTTTGCTTACCACTGAGATCATGATTCTTTGTGACGATAAGAATAAGGTAACATTCCTCCACTTTCACAGGCTACTACCAATGCTCCACAGAAGAATATCTGATGGGACGAATGAAATAAACGTGATTGGCAGATTCAGATGGTACAGGCTAAAGTTGACCAATTGGGTGGGCAGAACAGAAATTTGGGTGGACATTACCTACCCCTGCCCACTTCTACATCTGGCCATGGGGTGTACAGCAACTCATTTTCAGTTCTGTTATTTGTACCTCTTTCCAGTCACAGAGCACTTTATTTTGAGACTTGATTAAGTGAGAGAAGATCCTGTAACTTAGTGCAGTTTGGGGAAAATTTAAAGTTTACCAATTTCTTTTATTATGAAAATACTATTCTGCATTGAAGATGAGCTGATTTTTGCTTGTAAATGCTGTCAATTATAGCTCTTAGAAAGCAAATCAGAATCAGCAAAACCGATATCGGCAGGTCACACTAGCAAAAAAAAAAAATCGGAATCAGCCAAGAAAATTGCAATCAGTGCATCTCTAGATTTTTACAATTAATTGCGTAATATTACACAAAAGGGATCCCAACTGGTTACTGAGGATTCATGGATGGATGGATGGATGAATAATGGATTTTAGGTGCTTCTTTAGTCAGTGACCAAAACCGTGGAGTTTTCCTTCTGAACACTGGCTGCTGCTATTGGCTGCGGCTTCCATACACGGGCCATGGTTTCCTGCAGTTCGGACTCCGTGGGTGAGTTGGCCGCACACACCGTACTGTGGCCATCAAAGTGAGCCTGGATGAGCGGTGCCGAGCGTAGCGTGTCGCGTCGCTGTTTTTGTAGTGCAGCGTGCTCCGTGCTCACGGGGCCCAGGTTGAGAGGAGTACCCAAGGCTAGCGGCAGGAAGCCGCCTATGTGGAATGTGTAAACATTAGCTTTAGGAAGCGCCTCGGGCTTCGCCGGGCCATCCCGCTCCATCTGATAGCGCGGATCGCTTTGTTCCACCTCAGGACAGGATGCCGCAGCGTACGTCAGACGCTTCAGCTTTCCCCAAGGCCTTTTCCCATATCGCACACGGTCTCAGGCCATGCTTGCTAAATGCAAGAAAAGCAGGAGGATCGTCACTGATCCTGTTCCCAGGTGTGCCTCTGGAGATTTGGGAGCCTTATGTTTGGGGATACTTGATTTACATCAGACAGTAATATTGGGGGGGGTGATCTGCTATACTGGCATCTATCAGATAGAGGTCTGAGCCCCCTGGGGCCCGACCTCGATGGTGACCCAGGTCAGCTGGGCAGTTTTAGTGGAGCTGATTGGCTGTTGGATGGTGAAGGGGGTCTAGTGTGCTTCAAGTGATTCCAAGGTTTCCCTATCCATAGGCCTCTATGCAGGCCCTTAGATCTCCAGGAGGGCATTGCTGAAGCCTCCCAGGGCCCTTTGGCAGGGGGGGGTCTTCATCCGTGTCTGCCCAGGTTTTATTTGCTTGCCTGTAGTTGCATCACTGCCTGGTGGCTGGCAGATCCTGCCTCACTCGGCCTGAGGTTGGCAGCTTTCAGCTTGGTCCTTCTAGTGCTGGCCTAAAGATCTCAGGTGAATGGCCCTTTGGGGGGGGCAGGTCTCTACTGCAGTCTTGGTTGCTCTGCTCAGATTGTTTACCTGTGATCAAGAACAAATGACCTGCTCCCGTTCGCTCATGCGGGACTCGCCGCGGTTTCAATGCAGCCTGCTCCATTAAGGCATTTCCTATGCTTTTCCCGTTACAGAAAATTCTGAATCGGTCGATCTGAAGCATTTCTTTGAGCAGAACTACTCCCATATCTATTACGTTTTCTTTGAGAACTTCGTGACGATCGAAGCCAGCCTGAAACAGAAAGGTAAGCTCAGGTTCTCCCCACAACAAACTACATCCGCTCTAGCATGCATTACTTCTTGATGTCTTCCACACTATTGGTCAAAATTGTGGAAACACTTCTAATTTTTAGAGATTGCAGAAGTTTATTCCAGTTACTCGCCTTACTTAATAGTCTAATGTATATTTGTAAGCATTCTTTGATTACTTATAAAAATTACTGCCAATATTCCTGTAGTAATTTTTAAAGTGTAATCTGCCAAAAATGCTAGGTGTTTCCACAATTTTGGCCACTGATGTAGCTGAGCCTGGGAATCTAACTTCCTCTTTAATTCATGACCTTTTTCTATGTGCTGCCTCTATGAGAATGGTAATATGGTCATGATTTGCAAACAATAATTGGGGGGGGAAAAACAAGGAAGCATGAGAGGTGAGCAAAGGGAAATTACAGACATAATGAGAACAAGAATCTATAAAGACTAACGGCCCATGTGAATCACAGACAAAAATAATCAAAGGCAGAGGTTAACAAGGATTAGAAATGGGAGGGGCATTGTATGAGGAATCGGTGATTGATTATCCCGAATGCTGCATTAGAAGGGTGTAAAATCAGTGTTGAAAAGTCTGTTAGTCCACCGTGCTGTAATCTAGCCTAAATTTTTTAACAAAAAGCAGTAAAATGGGATGAGGCCCAGGTGACGCCGGTGATGTCACCGGGTAATTAATGATGGGACGCCTGCATTTACTCCGGTAATCGGGAGGAGAGCAAAGAGGAGAGCAGCACATGGCTGTTGCATCTAATTCTGTTTTGATCCCCGTGGCTTGTTCCCTGAATGGCTTTGTTACCGAAATAGCCAGTCCCTCCTGGCCTCGTCCCAGGCTTAGGGTTCGGCGAAGCCCATGAAGCTCTTAGCAGCTTTTAGCCATTAGCCTGCCAGCGTGAGGCCAGAGATGGCCAGATGTGTGTTTTTCTCATTAATGGCGGTACGGAGTTGCTGTGTTTACAGTGTCCTCCCTGCCTGTGTTCCAGGTCACAAATCGCAAAGGGAGGAGTTTGACTCTATTCTCTTTATATTTGAGGTAAGAGTACCCCCCCCTCCGGCTGGCCAGGCCCATCCTGGGTCACAGTCAGACATCCGTACACTGTTATGTGTAAGGTTAGACGGGCCTGCCTATCGGACTCCTTATCCCATTCTGTTCCTCTCCTGCCATTTCCTTCTTCCATTGCTCCGCTTTCCTCCTCCTCTCGTTCTCTGTCTCCCTCCCTACCTCCCCGTTTTCCTCTTCCACTCTTTCTCTCTCCCCCTCTTTCCCTCCGTTTCCTTCCTCCTCTCTGTGACGCGTGATATTTATAGGGGCCGAGGGCCTTTCAATGCACATGATATGACGTGACCTGCAAGGCGCCACCCAGCACCACTGACGGCTCCCGGGGGGTCGCTTGCATGTGCTTCCTCAGGCTGCAACCTTGAGGCACTGTTGTAGCTGGTACAGTCCCCATTGCAGCTCCCAGTAGCTGTAGTGTTCATGTCTGAAGGTGGCAGGGCCTGAGGGGGCGGGGCTTCCTTATTCAATTACTCTCTGACTGTTTTTGTCACGTGACCTCTCAGCTTGGCCTGGCTGCAAGCCGGGCCCTCACTATAATGAGAACACGGCCCCTTACAGTCACCCTTCTGAAGGACAGCGTCATACTGCTCACATAGCGTATGTAGAGACGGGCCTTCAGGGACTTCGGACAGAATGCCGTAAACCACAGAGCTGTGTAAGAGGCATGCCTATCCCTTGTGTTCCAGAAAATACTCCAGTTGCTCCCGGAGAGAATTCAGGGGCTATGGCAGTTTCACAGTATTGGTAAGTATTCTGTCTGTGTCCCCGACCTTCCATATGGGGGCGCCCTGCGCACACTCGAGTAAGACTCCATTGCTGACCACAGCTGGACATGTTGCATGTTTTTTTTTAAATCAATATTTTATTGATTTTTGAACACACACAATAAACTGACATAACAGAACTAGACAAGGCATCACCAAGATAATAGACAGTTTAAAAAAAAAAAAAAAAAGCTCAATCAGTAAAATAATGATTGCAGTGCCATGACAGAGCAATACAGTTATGTGCCATTCAGTCTAGCAAATCAAACCACACGCAGCCCTACATATGCGCATACCCATCAAAGTAAAATTGCGGCGAATAACGTCGCATTCAGTTCCGTAAGGAAGCGTTCCACTGAAAAGTTGGCCTCTCCCTATGCACTAGATCCTTCGTTTCATTGGATAGAGGGTCTAAAACTGGTTCGGCAAATTTCACAAAAAGTTTATCATTCCCACTAACAATTACAGTAAAGTTCTCTGTCAGAAGTACCTTGTAAATTTCTCCGTATACGTTGCATGTTTTTTCCGTTTCCGTCTGAGTTCGGCTAACTGCGTCAGGCCGCTCCAGGGGCGGTCTGTGGCCAAGGTGGTCTCTCCTTTCTCGCTGCGAGTAGCGTAGCAGCGGGGTACAAAGACCACCAAGAGTAAAAAGGAGAATGCCAAGGGCCTGCTTACGAGATGTGTCCAGACCTGACCGAGACCTCCGACACAGCCCTGGCTGGCTCCCAGCAGCCCAGGCGATGGTCTATGTCAGCGGTGGCCAGTCTTATCCGCAAAGGGCCGGTGTGTGTGCAGGTTTTTGGGATAACCTTTAGGTCAGCTGTTCAAACCCAGGTGTGAGGACTCCTCAGCCAATCAGTCCTCTAATTAGTAATATAATTAGGGAGCTGCAGCGAAAACCCGCATACACAGTGGCCCTTTGTGGAAAAGATTGGCCACCCCTGCCTTAAAGTGACATAGGTGGCCATCTTATTAGGGGTGCCAAATTAGCAGGTCGGATTCATTGTGAAGCTTGCCTAGGTACCACACGGGCTTTTCCCTGCACTTCTGGAGTGATCGACTACACTGTTCTGTGTGTTATATGGTCATGTAAGTGTTGCTAACAAACGGTGACACTGAGTCAAAAAGGAAGGAAAGGAGTTTGTTGTTAGCATCACGCTACTTTTTCTCTGATGCAGCGTGCCAGTCATCACTGACACCGTCCTCACACCGACTACGTCCTCACACCCGCACCGTCCTCACACCGACTACAGTACGTCCTCACACCCGCACCGTCCTCACACCAACTACATCCTCACACCCGCACCGTCCTCACACCCGCACCGTCCTCACACCGACTACATCCTCACACCCGCACCGTCC
>JAODLC010000028.1:14262165-14281665 GCA_026781145.1 Hippopotamyrus pictus
CCGTGCTGAGACGAGCTGGAGATGGTCCCCATTCCCTCAGCTGCTGTTCCCCGTAATGGGGCACCGCGCCCATGTTTGCGCTCGCCCTTAACGTGCCGCCCCCCCAGCTACGAGGAGCGGGCCCGCTACCTGGAGACCATCGTGCAGCACCACCTGGAACCCACCACCTTCGAGGACTTCGCCGCCCAGGTGTTCTGCCCGGCGCCGTTCCAGCAGCTGCCCTCGGAATCGGGTACGTCCCACCGCCGCGGGGCGGAGTCAGCTGGATGTTCCGGCTGCGGATGCTGCTCCGGTGGGCCTCGCGGTGCCGCCAGGCCAGGGTGGGGGGGATCTCGGGCTGCCGGGGGGGGTGAACGTCAGCCCGTCGGCGAGGCAGATGTGGCCCATCCACAGCTCTCCCTCGCTGCTGCGCTTCCGAATTTCACAGTGAATCTGGGCTCTGATCCGGCACCGGCGGCTCCCCCCTCCCCTCCCCCAGCCCCTGATTAATGCACCCCCCTCATCATTGGGGGGCTTCCCCCGTTTGGGATGAATCCTCGTGAGCAGGCTGCTCAGAACGGGGGATGATCCTCTGCTTGCTGTTTTGCCTGTCTGCCGTTACAGATGTTCGAACTGTATTTGCACATTTTTCCCATGAAAAACTTTAACGGTGTGTCACTGGATGTGTCAGGTTGCCCCCCTGGTGCCGCCCAGGTCCAGGATCACCTGATGATCATTCTCTGGTTCTTTGGTTCTCGTTTTTCCTTTAGATCATTAACTATCGCTTGTGTGTCTGAAAGGTAAGACTGGAAGCCATTTTAATCTCACTTCTGCCTGTCAGATCGTAAGGCCCCCCGTTCTGTCCACTAAACCGAACCTCCGGGGCGGGGGGGGGGGGCAAGGGCAAGGACATCCTCTCCCCCTCCTGATTAAAACGTGGCACTAACCCCTGGCCCGCATGCCGTCTAACAGACCAGTCGGTGTGTTCGTTTGCAGGTAGATCGTGGTGCTGCCTATCACGGCTGGTGTAACCCCTAACACTGTTCGTTCGTCTGTTCGTTCGCCTCTTCTCGTCTTTTCACCACTTCATTAACACCTCTGGTCCTACAGTGTCCTCTGGCATGAGCTGCAGCTGTTTTCGCCCACACCTCTGTGTGTGACACGCTATATGAAGCACGCTACGTGTTTGAGGGAGATCGTGTCACGGAGGCGGGTAAAGGGACTGGCGCCCTGTGTCCAATGTTACATCATGGGGGTGTTCTGCTCTGTTCTCGGTCCGGGTCATTTTTTTCTGTGTAGTTCAATTGTCAAGGTGTGAAGGTTTCAGGTCTCCATCACACTTGGACCCATCAGAACCGGAGACCTTTTGCTGGGCCATACTGGTACCATCTTCTAAGATCTCTATAATCATAATCGCTCTTCTTAAAGTTCCCTCTCTGGAACTGCATTCCTGGTTATTATTGTAAGAACAAAAATAAGAGCAAACAGGTCAATGTTATTGGTTGCGATTCAGTAGCATTCAGAGATTTTATGCTGAAATTAAGTTTAATTTTCCCATTTACAACTATTAGTACTTAGTACTTCCATGACCTTGGCTTGCTTCTCCCCAAACCCCGTTTCACGTTGCAGCTTGAATCACTCTCGTTTTCATGACTGCTATTTCATGACAGCTGCTATTAGTACATGTTACTAGGCCCAGAGATCAGATCAAATCAAAAGTTTATTTATCAAATGTGCAGCAGTCCAGCAAACAGCAGTAGATGCAGGTAAAATGAGTCGTTATTAAGCAGCAGGCGAATGTAAAAAAGTAAATCAATGAAACGATAAATGAATTATAAAAAGAAACAGAAAAAAGAAGAAAAATGGACACGTGCAAATCATCCCTACTAATAGCCTAATCAGCTACTGAGTAGCCTCACTGCCTAAGAGTAGAAGTTACTACTGAGCCAGTTTGTGCTCCAGTAGTGATGTGTCCCCCACAGAAACTAGTCAGCCATTTTCTAGGTTAGCTCTTTGTTTTTTTTAAGCTGTCACCACCAAAGGCTCAGCATGAAGATCTTTGACCTGGTTGAGCCTGGCACTTGCTTGACATGCCAGTGGAAAAAGGTCCTGCGTAGCTACCTCACCCCTTCACACGCGTGTAGCGGCGCACACAGACCGGCTGGAGTCGCACACGGGGTCACCCTTGTGGGGGAGGGGGTGTTTTTGCAGGGCTTGGCGTCAGTAAATAAACCTTAGCTTTGCATGCCAAGGCCTGTGTCTTTAAAGGTGACGAAGAGGTCTGTATGTGGGGGGGGGCTCATCTCAGCTCTGTGTTTCTGCGCTGCCGCCTTTGTGCCGATGTCATTGCAGACTGTGAGAATAGACGGCGGGTGCGTTTTTGCTGCCCGATGAGTCTCGTCCTGTAGCCTCCCACTCTGCTCCCATTTGTTAATTTTCCATTTCTTTTCTCCTCTCTCTCCCTCCCTCACTCTCTCTCTCTCTCTCACGCTCTCTGTCTCCCTCCTGTTTTTTCTTCCGCTCTTCTCCCGTTCTGCTCCCACCTCATCACGTTCCCCCGTTGTCACTCGGGGAGATGCCGTGATTGCTCCGCTGCTTCCCAGAACCCCGTAGGTAACGTGGGGCTGGAGGAGATGCCGGTCCCCCTTCCGGGGCCGTCGCTAACCCCCCAGCGCCCCCCCCCCCCCTACTCCGGCACAAGCTGAATTGCACGGTGGCCTCTAAACAGCGAAACTGCGAGCTCTCGGTGTTGATTAGTCCCGCATCTCCTGCGGCTTCTTCCTCCAGCGCAGCTCAGGCGAGCTCGCACATGCAGGGTCGTTGCAGCCCATCCTCGCTGTTTCCCTTTCGTTTCTGCTTTGCGCCGAGCTGGAGCAGACCGTGGTTGGGTGGGAGGGGATACCCAGTACGAGCTGCAAGGCAGGGCATATCGTTACCATGTAAGGCCACTTATCTGAGCCTGCCGGACGGTGACACCCAGCCACTTTAACAATATGGGCATCTTGAATGGGAGCCATTCCTGACACCCCCCCCCCAGACACCACAGTGTGATCCGGAAGTACCTGGGATCGCTGATTTCACGTCGGGAAAACGGCCTTGGACCGGTTCGGACCAGTTCCAGCTCCGCACACTAAAGGAAAAGCCGCCCCCATCTGAAGACGGGCTTCTCTTGTTGATCACAAAGGCCGATGTCAGGTTGTGTGAAACGCGGCCTGGGGTTGGGGGGAGTCTGTCCCAGGACCCACTGGGCCCATTTGATCCCTGGGCCCCATGGTGGCATCTGCGCCAGTCCCGGCCAGCTGGGTGAATGCAGGACACGCGGCCAGATGGCACGTGACCGCGAGGAACGTCCCAGGTCCCCCTTCCCCCCTGTTGGGGCAAGCCAGCCGCTAGAAAAGGCAGTCTCGCAACATCAAGAGTCTCTCCTGGGGGGCCCTGATGCCCCTGCCCCCCCCCCCCCCCCCCCACAGGCTCGTGTCCCGAGAGTCAACCGGCCGAAAGCCCAGCAGTGCCAGGAGACGGGACTGACTTAGCCTCACCGATGTCGCCCCGCGCCAGCAAGAGCCGCATGTCCATGAAGCTGCGCCGATCCTCAGGCTCCGCCAACAAAACCTGAGCGCCGCCCATACCCCACGGCCGGGCTGCACCCCCACACGCTGGGGGGCGGAGCCCCGGCGAGCCGCCGCCTCCTCCACACCCTCAGACACGCAGCCAGACGTCATATACGTGTATTTACGGTAGATATCTATATATACACATATTCATGTGCATAGGTAATGTACAAACAAAAAACAAACAGATGTGTATTTTTGTGTGCCTGCCGCATGGGATAGCAGCTAGAGCGTCTGATTACGTGATTATTAATTACCCACCGGTTAATGCTCTTAGCCTCGTGCTAACGTCTGTCATCTTAGCTGTGGTCACCGTGGCAAGGTAGTGAGGGCCTTCCCAATGGGATCCCATCTCGGGTCGCCTCAAACATTTACTGTATTCCACACCGAACACACTTTTATATCTGTACAGTGGTATATACCTAAAAGAATAAACCTTTCTTTATTAAAGGGCTGGATGAAAGTATCCTAGTGTTTCCGAGCTGGAAGGTTCTTGCGGTGGTGCTGCCTTGCGATTTGGTTCCTTAACTTGGACTTAGCTGCACCAGGAATGACAACATGCACTGTTTTTTTTTTCCATTTTTTCCCCCAATTCTGCTTCTAATGAATGTTTTTTTTTTGATTATTTTTTTTTTTAACGCACTGTGTATAATGCCCTGTGTATCCCTTCTCACTGCAAGCGGTTATGTAAAAATATATATGTTGGTATGTGAGTGAGAGGTATGTGTGTAAGCACTGGGTATCTGTATATATTTCACTGTATTTAAATCTGCCAGGAACATATTAAAACTTCAGTTGACCTCCAGTTACCTTTAGGACGAACGGCATGTTAGAAATCCTGCTCTGACCTGACTTGGCCACGACGCCCACACCGCAAACGAACACTCTTCAGCTGCAGAAGGGAAAGAGGAGCAGTCCTCCGACAGGCCTGTCCCTCGGATAGTGATAGGGGGCTACAGCTGGATACCAGGAGCTAGGAGCTCTGCGCTCTGCGCGCAGCCCTGAGGAGCTCTGCGCTCTGCGCGCAGCCCTGAGGAGCTCTGCGCTCTGCGCGCAGCCCTGAGGAGCTCTGCGTGGTGGTGGACAGCAGGGCCGATTCATGCCACGGCTCCCATGATTGCTTTGCTGTATTTTTACATCCATCATGTTTCTGTGACGGCAGCAGGTCGCCTGCTGAACGACCCATGTTTGACCTCATGTCACCGGCCTCCGTCTGCCCCGATGGTGATCCCATACCTGCAGTCGCACCGTCAATCCCAGAGAACTTACCTTGTGAGTTGCGGTCGCCAATGCAGGCAATGAGAACGGCAGAAGCTGAGCTGCTTTGGTTCACCCTGAGAGCGCGTTGGACCGGAATGCCCAGTGTCGGCAGGACTGCCGTCCAGCCCCGGCGATGTCGTCCCCCACCTCCCAGTCTTCCCAGTGCCCACGTATCACTGAGGTGCCGTCAGGTCATTCAGTGTATGTCATGACTGCAGCATGAGGCAGCAGAAGCTGCATGAGTCTGTTACAGAACCACTCACCGTTAACGCCATCGCTGTCAAACATTAGATTCCCTGTTGTTCTTCCTGTACAGCGATTACAAACAGACGTGCTATTTACTTTGACAATAAAACTCTTCAAACGGAGTCTGGTGGTTTGGTGTCTGAGGGAGGGACTGACCAGGCCAGTGACAGCAGCTAGAAAAGGGGGACCCTGCATTCCTATCCTCTATGAGGGTGCCATCATCTCTCAGTCCCCAGAAGGACGGAAACATCACGTCAGCTGTCCGTCCTCAGCAGGCTGATCTCGTACCCTTCCAACCCCCCCCACCATTGTGAGACCATAGGAGACATAATATTTCAATGACGCTTGTTGAAAAACCTCGAAGATAGAGATTTTTATAAAATACTCAAAAATAATAAAAAATCGAAAACTCGAGTTAGATTTAGAAGAGCAGAATGGGGACAGGACAAGATGGACAAACGGCAAACATTAATTAAACTGTAACTGATTTTTTTTATTAACCTTTGGCTAACACACAGAATAAACAGACGTCCAATAAGCACACATTATGTTCAGCACAACTGAAAAGCGCAGTGTGCATGTCTACTGCAATACACCGTCAAACTAACCAGTTTCCCAGCGTTGACTCTCGGGGATCAACTCGTTTTCCCGTCACAAAACACAGACACCGACAGGTAATCATTTTTCAGTAGGAAAATAAATGTAGATCGTGTCCTTTCATAATAACAACGGGCAATATATGCATATTTCCATAGGAACCATCTCGAACAGTTTTAGACACGCGGTAAGCTGCTTCGAACGAGGTTTTATCGTGTGATTTTCAGTCTGACAAGATCCCCACAGGATAATATCACACAATACCGAAACTCAGGCAAAGCAATGATGATTATACCTGTAATCCCAGAAACGGCTGCAGCTGTACCGGTTCACTGTCATATTAAATGGCATCACTCCTTTAACCTATTTGAAGTTGTGCATCGACAACGCAAAACGACATACAGACGAAATCTACTGATTGATAGACTAACTGATTTAAGATGTAAGATGTGTTGCATTTTAGTCCACCTTCAGTACTATACACAAATTTATAAGTACTTTGGCCTATTAAAAAATACATATTTAGTTTTTAACGTTCTACGTTTTCCGACTACAGTGATATAAGTTCCGAAATATCCAGATACGTAAAACCAACGCGACATACGCTGTCCTTGACTTCATACGGGGGAAAAGACGCTCTTGGCGCATGTACAGAGTTGCGTTCATCTGCATGTTCCTTTCGGGAAGCTGAAAGTCCCAGCGCCGCTCTTCTAAGCTAGCAACCCGGCCGGACGGCCATCTGAAGCAACATCACCTGTCGGCTTTCCGTCGGGTGAGCTTTATTGATGTGCCTGGTCAAGCCCGGCGAGCTGAAGAAAGTGGAAGGGCAGTGCTTGCAGGAGAAAATCTGCTGGTCGGATTGCAGGACGTCGGGAGCCGCGAAGGCGCTGGTGCCCGCTGCTTTGCTGGGACACGCCAGGAGCTCGTCCCTCACTGCATGCCACAACCGGTGCTTATCCCGTATCTCCACCGAGGGAAAATGCGCCCCACACAGCTGGCAGGGGAAGGTGATCTGTCCGCTCTCGATCTGGTTATAGGACGCGGACCTCAGCGTTTCGTGAGCCGCCTGGTGCTTTTTGAGGTACGCCTGCCTGCGGAACTTTTTCTCACAATATTGACACTCGAACACCTCCTCGGGGGGGCAGGCGGACAACAGGTAAGAGCCGGCGATGGCATCAGCCGCCCGGGAGCAGCCCGGGAACAACTGGTCATCTCTGGGGATGTGATGCGTGTCTATGCGTTTCTCCGGCGCTTTGTAGAGCCGCTCCAGCGCCTCGTTTTCCTGCGGGTTTTTGCGATGTTTATCCTGTATGTGCAAGCCGTGAGCGGGGCGGTGCTGCGGAGTCGGGGGCTGGGAGCTGTCCAGGGGAGAGTGGTGCTGATCGTTCTCTTTTCCGTCCACCGGCACCGCTTTCTCCGGTTCCTTTTTGCCGCCCAGCTCTGCGTGGTTCATCGGACGGGGCTTGTGCCACCTGCGGTGTGAGGCCAAGTTTGCAGGGCAGCTGAAAACTTTGTCGCAGTCCGGGCAGCGATACTCTACGCGGACGATTCTGGAGCACTTGTGCTGCGCCAGTGAGAAGGGGTCGGGGTACTCCTCCTTGCAAAGCTGGCAGATGAACTCGCCCAGCGGCTTTCTTCTCGCGGAGGACGGCGTCTTCGACTCGGGACCTTCCTTCTTTATTTTCAGTCCGAGTACAGGCGAGGTGGTCACCTCATCTTCGAAGCTCAGCTTTCTCGTCACTTTAGGTTTTTTGGCCGCGGGCTTGGCTTTGCGATCGGGGTCGAAGCACGACCGCTTGGTGTGTGGGTACAGCGGCGCGCACAGGTGCACAGGTGTGTTAAACTTCGGGTCCGCCGGCGAGCTCAGCAGTCTCTCCATAGAAGCCACAGGCGCACATGTCGGGAATGATTCGGCCGTTGCTGGAGAGCTCAAGCACCTCTCAAAAAAGGACTTTCCCTGGTCCGACCCTACCGGCTTAATCGGACTATAGGAGGCGTCTGCTCTACCTGGGGATCCAAGTTGGTGTCTGTTAATACCATCCGTCGTATAATCGCGAAGGTAATCGGGACTTTCGCCTTTCTCTAAGCTTTCGGTCAACTGGGCTTGCTGCGTTGCTGCCTGGACACCTGTACGCGTTTCGCTCTCTCTCCCCGGACTTCGGACATCAGGGCAGGTGACAGGGACGCCACCCTGGGCGCTGTGCAGGGGCAACTCCGCGCTATGTGCTCCGCTGTCCGCCTCCCGCATCCTGTAGGATGCTGGTGAAGTCCGCTTGCTCCTTTTCACTAAAAATCCCCTGGGCATGTTTTTAAAAACGACTCCCTGAGTGTCAAGCAGGGGCGATCGGTGTCTGGCGACCCGAATGTATGAGAGCAGGGACACAGGGAGACGGAGTGTGTCACATTGGTTTGTTGGTTGTTTTTATCTTTGGGGGAGTCTTTTGTGCTCCGTGAAGTCACGGCGTATGTCAAAGCCCTGCCCAATCAGTACAGGAGCGGTGATTTACACCGCAGTCCCAAGAGGACATCAAGTGGGAGGGGCGACGCCTAACAAGGATGCCTACGGTCGATGTCAAATCTACCAAATCTACTAATACACACGGATATTAATTCATCAAAAAGAGAAATTGCCTTTTCAAATGAAATAGAACTTTGTAGTTTATATTCGTCCATAACGCACACGGCAAACTGTATTCCGAATAGTACTTGTAATAAGCAATAAGACGTTTTCATTTATAGGTGCCTCAGAAAATTAAAACTCCCAAAATCTGTCACACACCACCTAAAGTTAAAAGCATTCAATCCGACTATGCTGCAAGCTTTTAAATCCTTTCAGAGTATGACGGCTATTTCTGGTATCTTTTTAAAACTAATAAATGTATAGGAAAATACAAATAGCATGGCAATATTTGTATTCCGTTTGGTAGCCTAATTAAACGTAACGACATGGCTATAATAAACATATCTATTTATGGTAAATTATAGGCCTACTTACTAAAATAACAGCAGTCATAATAGTGATCATAAAAATGTTGATTAATTTCAATTTCTCGCGCCCAGCTATAAGTGGTAACTCGATAAAGCATTCCGAAAATATTAGCTCATATTTCACTTAGGATATTCGCTCAAAAGTAAACCAATAAAACTAATAGTAACAATGTTGAAATATTGCAATACAAATGGGACCTGTTTGAATTCGTTCGTTATAACCATTTAGAAGGAAATGAGAAGGTATGAGGATACAAAGTTTCCGTCAGTGTGTGTCTGCTGTCACGTCTTCGGCCCGGCAGCTAACAGGCGTCTCTGCGCCGCTGCGCTCCCCTCAGTTCACCTCCCCCCGCCTCCCTTTCTCGATCTCTACCGTTTCGTGTGTTTCATAAAAGCAATTAAAATTGGCAGATTCCTGGGGCATGATGTCCCGTCGGCATGCATCGTAATATATCATCAGAAAGCGGCCTGATGTCATAATCTAGCCATTGGATGCAATTTACCCTCTTTTTATTAACGCTCTAGCACGCTGGCTGCGTGGATCCGTCGGACGCTTCAAACTTGATTATTGTTTCATTCAAACTCTATTTCCGACGAATAACCTTCCCTGTCCAAGTCAATAAGGAACAACTCACAACTGTAATTTCCAGTTTGAGTGTTTTACTGTGTATGCCCGACGCTTTCATATATGTGTATTTTTAAGCCTAGACCTGCAAAATGAAAGATCCGTCGGCGATGCACGATGATTCATTGCTTTGTCGAGATGGGAAACAGCAAACTATATGACAGAGCACATCATGCAGGCCTATAGGCTATAATGCTCAGGACAATATGTAAGCTACTACTGGGACTATAGCTTACGATGTGCGCTATATATGGTGAAATGTAAAATACAAAGTTCTGTTTAATCTGAAAGGAGCACTTCTCTTGTTGAAGAAAAAGACCTACTGTCCACCGTATGTATTTGTAAATTTGACATCGATCGTATTACTCAAACGGCAGTTCAACTAGAAATAGGCCTATATGTCAATTTTTTTTTTGTCGAAGTACAAATTGCAGTGAACCTGTCTGTTACGGATTCTAATATATAATTACTGTAATGAAGTGTGGTGTTTATCTACAGCAGAACATGGGTTTTACATGCCTAAATTCGTAGACTTCGCGGTCATTGTTCTTACTCTGTCATCACATTAAAAATATTTACGCCGATTTATACTGGGAGCAGCTTCAGAATGCAGGTAGAAACCTGTGGAAGTTATTTCATAAATATATAAAATTGTATTCCGTTCTACATTGACCACTTTAATCTGGTATTAATTCGCTTTGGAGGTAATGACATGCAGGCTGTTGTTTACACACAATTTAACCTGCAGTTTATCACAATCCAGCACATAGGAAACAAGTAAGGCTAATCATGGCCTTAAATATGGCCTCGGCTAATTGATAGGTCGCTTGCGATTTGCTTTTATATGGCGTGCAGACGATGGGAATGTCTTTACCGGCGTTTTCCCGGGTGAAAGGACTCTGCTATCTGGGCAACAGAAGGGCCGCGATGCTCCCGGCTTGGGAAGCGGCCCGATCCGCCGATAAGGCATGTATGTCTCGCCCATCAGCCAGGCTGGGGACGCCGATAAGACATCAGAGCGGCCGAACACCATTATCCCAACCCCAGCCAGGCAATGAGGGGGCGGCACCGTAAATCAAGGAGCCGTGAGAACCACCCATCATGGACACAATTGCCATGGGATCCATTTAGGGTTAAAGATAATCTCTTTTTACGGCAACATTTCACTTTGTACTACCTCCGGTCAAACCTCCGCAGATACATAAAGCCATATTATTCAAATGACAACATTTAATTCTTTCACGGTTTTCCCCTCGCGTCAGATGAATGTCATAAATTACGTTTGTAGTTCTGCTTGTTTAATTGATAATCCTTCGCTTGCGGTTTGCTTTACAATTATGCGCTTTATTGCCTACTTCACGTTTTTTTAAAAAAGTTTATCGATGATACTTAAAACGGGGTTGTTTTAAGATGATTATTTATTGATTTATAGATCATTAGAAATGCTTTTGCTAGTTAATTAATGTACTTAACCTAAAATCGCCGTCCCTTTTACACTGTGTAGCCTACATGCGTGCAGGAGTCTAATTACATCGATACAGCATTAAAGTATGGAGTTATTACCGCGTCTTAATCGGCTCTGCACCCTAATCCACCAGACTGCTGAAAATTCATTTATCAAAATGTCTACAGTATCTTTTTTATGCACGTAATGCCAAAGACTGGACGCAACACAGGAATCCATACTAATGAAATACTTAAAGAAATCTAATTATCCGTCGCTTCTAACGAACGCGGCTACTTAAGTCATACCGATTGGGGGCGGGCAGCACCAGGCATTTCATAATGACTAAGTACAGTCTTGATCTACTATCTGCGCCACAATTCAGCACCACGGAGCGGAGAGCTCAAGTGCCCAGGATTTGTTGACCCAAAACTGGCAGCTTACGTGCCAATTAACATTTAATTGTTCCCATCTAGCGCCGCAGATCTGTCTGTCAGGAAACGCATGTGTTTCATTGCAATCAACCTTAAAGACCGTTAAAACAGTAGATAAAAATAATTTAAAACATGAGGCAGTACTGTGCAAATGGTAAAATTCTTTTTATAGGCTTACTTTGATCGGTTGTGTTCATTCAACATACACGAATATCCTCCTACACTGTGAATAAAACCGAAATTAAATAAACCATAACAACATAGCAATTAACAATTACCGTGTTCGCGTCTGTGCGTTTTATTTTTATTTTGTTTCAATTTAAGATCAATTCTCATTCCACGCTGCATGACAGGTTCCTCTTACAGTAATATATTCCGGGTACATCCAGGATCACAAAACACTCATTAATTTGCCCTTCTCATCGTGAGCAGATGTTTATGGATTATGGTCACCATATAAATTAGTTAGCACAAGATGGATAACTTGTAACTAGATATTCATTGGAAGCTCATTTTATCCGTATTTATGGGCGTATGTTTGTAATGTGCTGCTTGCCTCACCGGTGCCTCGATTTAGACAGAAGCGTCTACTAAATGAAAATAAATATAAATGCATAATTTTAATCCAAAGTAAAATTGTCGGTGGTTGTCGCCATCTTGCGGACAGTCGATGGGAGCATTTTATTTACTTTCAACTGAACAGGTCAGAGGACACGCCGAGTGTACGTCGCTTAAAACATATCTCTCGTGGCTAAGTCTGTAATTCCTGGACTGGTTTTGCAAGTGTAATTATCTCTGTTACATCTCTAACTGCTGTGCAATAAACTGCATTTAAAAGTTTTTTACATGTTTCGGCGCCAGGGGGCAGCACACTGAACAAACTCATTCGATCCAAAAACCGGAATTATTTGAAACAAACGCTGCTTTCTACTCTAAGCTTTTTATATACTAGGTGTGTCAGAGCCCAGGTTTCTGGGGTCGTAAAGCTTTAAAATAAAAAGTACAACAAACAGTGATGGCATATAAATAATAAAACCACAAAATATGTTAAAGAATATTCATTTTAAAAATAGCTAAAAACGAAGTACATTTCAATAAACTTTGCTGGTTGTTAGACAATAATTTGACACAGATTGTCTCATTACTTCAGATGCAAAAAAAAAAAAAAACTACTTATTTCCCAAATGTGTTGTAACCTCACAAACTGTGAGCCACTTCTATGCATATGTCTACATGCAACACAGACATGTCCTGACCTTATTTTTATGAAAGACAAGCTAAATCTCACCCTAGGGTTGGCATGTGTCACACCCACGGCAATCCCAAAGAGGTAAAGCATTTCTGCTGTTCCTGGGGGGGTGGATCGGTCTATTTCAGGGACTCCCCTGCCTGGACCTCCCACGGCCCTCAGCATGCTACAGAAAGGCATTCCCTCAAACCACAGCAATCTCTTGGGTATTGTGGAATCACTAGAAGTGCTTTCCCACCTCGTCTCCTGCTTGAAGGGGAATCCCCTACCCCCAGATCAGCAGCCACATGTAAAATGTGCCTCTTCTTAGGGACTGTTTCCCCTGGAAAGTTTCAAAACACAACACTATAACACTCAGATGCAGGGGCGAAGCTAGAAATTCTGGGCCAGGCAAGATGTTACTGTGCACCCACCCCCCCTCCCACCGCCCCCCGCTGAATTGTATAAAAAATGTTACGCATTCAAGGGTCCCCGGAAAGTGCCGGGCCCCCTGAATCTGCCAGGGTATCCATGCCCTTACTGAGCGCCTGCTCTGACGGACCACTCACGAGCTCTCACCATCTCTCACATGGAGATCCACCTCTCAGATGGCTGGCTTTTGCTTCCGGGCCGTATTCCTAGTGTGATGAGGACGTGAGAGGGAGTGCAGGGGCATCCCTGCACGGCAGAAGTGTGACTCATAGGGTGTGGCCCATGTGTGACTCAGTGTGGGCACCATTCCCCCCCATCTCCCTGCCCGTCGCCGGCTCGGCGTCCTGTCGCGACAGACATCCGCTGGTGTGTGTGTGTGTATGCGTCACATTCACTGCGTCTGTATGCTGTGCCTGCCCGCACCCCCTCCCCAAACTCATCACACTGCACCGGAGGACTCTAGCTGGTGCTCAGGTAAAGTCCGCAGCTGCCTAGAGCCCAGAGCAAGCCTGTGCGGTCACTCCTACTGCTTCTCCTACCCCGAACAGCCGTTGAGAGCCGTCAGAACCTTCTCTCCAGGTACATGGATAGACTTGTACATCACGACCTCCAGGGGGCGACAAACCAGTCAGGCACAGGGGAGCGACTGTGACCCGGGCTTGTGGGACAATCCCCACCCTGCGTGAAACAGACGGCAGGAGGTGGTCCTTTCATTTAGATGAACCACCAGCTCAGTCCACGGAGAACTTGCTAAACGCAGACAGGGGGTGGATTTCTTCTGGCTATTTTGGAGTGTTGAAGCAGATTGCGAGTCATTCTGAGAAAAAAAAAAAAGATGATTTGCACATCTATTCTGCATCGTATCCTAAATCTCCAAATCAGATGCCTCTCCCAAGTAGCTCTGCATGCTGGACATGCTTCAGTGCAGTCCGGGACTGTGTAGAAAAAAATCCCCACAAAGCCTGGTATGTCGGCATGAGCAAGAACAGAATCTTTCCTTGGGGCATTTTCAGGGTGAGCAATCTGGACAGACCACCCATGCCCAGCCAAAAGCCCCTAGCTCAGGGGGCAACTGTTAACGCCCCCAGGTGGACACGAAGACACAGCTCATCACACGCACACACATTTCACCCGCTCAGCGTGGCTGGATGGGATTCTATGTTCTCTCTGACCTTTTAAGGGACACTTTGGAGCAGGAGTTTACAGCAGTTCACAGCCAGAGGGCTCAGGAGCCTGACGTCACTGGGGTCTGCCTCGCAAGTGACTGGCGCAGAGCCTAAACAATGACGTCAGCCACAAGAGGACGCTATGCCTCAAGCTGCATGGATACAGTTGCTATGTTGCTGCAGCTGTGCCTGAGAAGTGCCTTATGCAGTGAGTATCAGTTCTACTGCATGAGAACCTGCCGGACGGGTCAGGGTGGTGCCCCCCCCCCAAGCATGAAATGAACTGCTTTTAGTTTTCATTCCTAGAGTTTTGCTTTATAATAATAATGGGTTTATTTATATAGCACCATTCACACATCTGAAAGCAGTTAAAAATGCTTTACACAGAGTGCAAATAAATGGAAACAAAATTAATAAAACGGAAATTAAAACAAAACAGAATCAAGAAACACAGAAATAATAAAATTAACACAAACATTCCGTCAGCAAGCTCAGTGAATCAGCTCCTTATAAATTTTCCCAGTCTCATATAATCCTACATGATTTGGTTGAATGGTGCCGTCCTGACCAAGACTGGCATTGCCACACTTATGTAAGTTAGCCCAGCTCATGAATGAAGGTTACATAACTTCCAGTGAATTATGGAAATTCTGGGTGACTGGGACAAAGCTCTATCTCAGTGGCCGGGGGTTGCAAAAAGTACCTAAAACACTCCACTCCCCCATGCAGAAACACCGCAGAATCACACATACCCCGCTCCCAGTATGAAGCAACAAAATTCCCACTGCGTTAAGATGGCCACTCGGGTCACAGCTACTTTTTAAAATATGAATTAGTGGTAATGTGAGTGTAGCATAAACTACCCGAGAATCCCAGTAGTTACTGTAAAACAAGACTAGCGCAACCTATAAAAGGAAATAAAGAGTAACAAACGTTAGAGGAACTTCGGGGGAAAAACATTTTCCCCAGATGCAGGTTCTGACTTTCCCTACTGGCCCCGGGTCGGCTGCAGCTCTCTGGAAATCCCCCACCCCGATCGGGCTCCGCCTACCAGTGCAAATTTAACGTTTAGACTGCAGCGGCGCAGGGCCCAGTCAACTTCAGACGCAGCCGAGGACGGAGCTACTTTGTACCACACTAGCATGGATCTCTACCGAAAGAACAAAAACCCGACGGATTACAGCGCCGGGGGTCGGGACGGCCACGGGAAGGCGACAACCTGTCCCGACGACCGGCTCGACAGCGGCCTGGACTCGCTGAAGGAAGATGAGCTGAGCAGCCTGACAAGCGAGACGGAAGGACTGCGGATCAGCTGCAGGGAAGAGCCCGAAGTTGGGCTGGGCGAGCCATGGCAGCTGCAGCGGACCGAGGACGGAGACACGTAAGCAGGGGCTTGGAAGGGGACTGTGCAGCGCGGCGCGCGTCCGTCACTGCGGGCGAGTTTCTGAATATGGTCTGTGTGGCCGTGCGCAACAGCAAAAAGTACGGCCGTCAGTGCATTAAGAGCGATGTGCGACACTGTATGCCCTAGCCCCCCATTAAGGCCCCCCGCCTTCGCACTCCCTTGTCTAGGGCCTCAGGAACAGCGCGAGCTTGGAAATCCCCTGGCGCGCGGCCAGGAGCGCGATAACGCGCGAGCTGCAGCGGGTGGAAATGGCCCCGGCGGAAAAAAAAAAGAACAAAAAAATCCGCGCTTGCGCAATGCGCGCCGCTTCGTGTCACCCTCCCCCACGCTAAGTTGTAACAGATTCCCCCCCCCTTCTTTTTCAGGCTTCTTCATCTCGCCATTATTCAAGAAGAAAAGGAATATGCTTTTCAGATGATCGATCTCTCACGTCACAGTGCTTTTCTCAATATCCAGAACTATGAGAGACAGGTAAAGACATTCAGCGGTCCCTTCATGTATGTTGTAAAATCAAGCCATGTATCTGGGGGCAACTGTGACTGACCTGCCCCCACCCCTCCAGACACCTCTCCACCTGGCTGTCATCACGGAGCAGCCTGAGGTCGCCGAACGCCTCCTGAAAGCTGGATGTGACCCACAGCTGGTGGACGACCACGGGGAAACGGCACTGCACATCGCCTGCAAGCGAGGCTCCCTTCGCTGCTTCAGCGTCCTGACCCAAGGATCCCCCCACATGCTGCCATCCATCCTGGTCCAAGCCAATTACAGAGGTACATATCCCTGGATCCCACTGTTGGACTCACCACCGCCCCCTATGCTATAGGAGGCCTGAAGCCCCCCCCGACCAGAATGCCCATTCCTGATTGGTTGTCCCTTCCCCCCACAGGTCACAACTGCCTGCATCTCACCTGTATCCATGGCTACCTGTCTCTATGCGAGAGCCTTGTTAAGCTGGGTGCAGACATCAATGCGCAGGTAGGTCTCGGCAACCCAGCTGGGACGTGTGCCCCGTTAAGCCATACTGGAATTAGCTGTGAGGTCTCACCAGGTCGTGTGATCCCTCCCCAGGAGCAGTGCAGTGGCCGCAGCCCCCTTCACCTGGCTGTGGACCTCCAGAACCCACAGCTTGTGCGGCTGCTTATCTCTCTGGGTGCCAATGTCAACAGCCTGACCTACAGTGGGCACAGTCCCTTCCACCTGACCTACGGGCGGCATGATGCAGGCATCCGGGAACAGCTGTACGGGCTGACGGATCGGGGCTTGAGGGAGCTGCCGGAAAGCGAATCTGAGGACAGCGACGAGGACCCAGGGTCTGAGGACGAGGTGAGGTGCCGGGAGGTAGCTGGGGGGCGGCTGCGGCAAAGCTGGGGGCAAAGTCGCAGCACACTAACACGTCGCTCTGCTTCTGTCCCTCAGATGTACGATGACATCATGCTTGTAGGACAACAGTAGCCGGGCCTGGCCCCAAAGCCTCCCTGGCAGGGGAGACTGGACAAGAAAGATCAGTGGCAGCCGTCCGCATTTAAGACATCGCGGTGGGCCTGGGCAACAGAGCGCAGTACCCACAATGCCCTTCTGTCCCTGGTGCATCCACTTGTGTAATGTACAGAAATATAGAACACATTAAGAGATTTATTTTTTTACTAAATATTTTCAAGAAATGTACATTTTGTAAATATCAAATGTGTATATTGACACTACTGTAAATATGAACACGCTCCCATAAATTAAACTATCTCATAAAACACCTGCCTCTGTGTTGGTTTGTTTCTGATGTTTTTGGTGAGTGGGGGATTAAACTGGGAAAGAGGTTCGTCTGAACAGGGAATGGTATACAGACGCAGTTAGGCTTTGGATCCTCGGGTAACGGGCAAGTTCAGGCGGCGTTCGTCTTCCCCTCAGACATGCTGCCGCTGAGGGTGGCGTGTATAAAGCGAAATGCCAGTCAGCTTTTTTTGCTTTTGCCTACTGACTGGATGTGTACTGGGGACACGTGCCACACGCTTTACGCCAGTATGGGGAAACAACCTTCAGCCTTAGTGAGCACACAGGAATTTCCTGTGTTACTATAACCATTCAACTATGACTTGCGCATGTAAAATCCCCGTTCTGTCTGGAGTCCCCGGAATATTCCCGGATCAGGCCTGTGAAAGTACGCTTGACAAAGCTCTCTGGAATGAGGGAAATTAGTGATTGTTGCTGATGACAAATTGCAAAAGACTCCACAGTTATGAAATGCAGTTCCTCCTAATGTTACCACAGGTCATCGCTGGTTAATTACGCTTGAATAGTTTTTCCTTCTTCGAGTCAGGTGTCAAGTGAAAAACAGACTAACTGAAGAATTCAAAAAGTCATGTCCCACATAGCCTGCCCCCACACCCACGGTAGAAACTCCTTGAGGTTAGCAGCCAGCCAGTGACACAGACTGCTTTAAACACAGACTGTCAGTTTAGCTCTGAGTCTACCGACTCTCACCCACTCCGCACAGAAAACTCTGAAATGCCACAGACTTAAAAATAGACTTTCTGCGACAGTGTGTCATGGCATGGAACTCCCACGCAAAGCCGCACGTCGCAGTGCGCAGATGCCGGGGTCATGCGAGCCCCTAAACATCAGACCCCAGCATGACATCTACAGCAGCGGCAGCTGGAGAAAAAGTCACAGTACAGCACTCCGCTGTTTTGAGTGTGTTTACTCATCCAAAAGTCTGGTCTCTGGTTTAAAAATTTGCCGAGGGGAGGGTATGAATGTTGTCGAGCCATCCTCACTCATCGACGCAGTTCTACCGCTTACAGTGCTGAGAATCTCTGAATAACTTCAATGCGAATGTCTCAGTCATACCAGTCAGCAGTAGGGGTATGGAAAGATGGAGCAAACTAAGTTGTGGGGAGGGGGGGGCACTCAAAACAAATGATGATTCAGCGTGATCCGGGAAGTGATACTGCACGCAGCGGAAAATCCAGAGCCCCTGGGCAAACTGGAGCCAGACAGCGTGAGCAAGCAGAGTGTGAGGAAAAGCCATGAGCGGCTAACATGGCGAACGAGACAGCACGAGGGGGACGGCGTGTGGAGCACAAACGACCCGCCTGAGATTACGGAATTAGCGTGACCGAGGCGACACTGCGACCTGTCGAAAATCCAGAAAAGTGGCGAAGGCCCCCCTCGCGATCACGACGGACGTGACACGACGGACGCCCGGGAGCGAGACGACAGAAAACGGCAACATGAATAAAAGGGCGGCAGAGCCTTCTGAGGGCCACGATCCGACTGTCGAGCGATGGACTTCATTCTATAACAGGAAGCTGCAGAATAACATATTTCCTTTTTAGCCATCCAAATTTCCCTCTCTCCATCACTGCCATGCCAGGAAACAGATGGTTACATTGGTGACACTGTTCCCAGAAGGAAGGACAGAGTAAATCAGCATATTTATTGGGCCCTTCCATCAAATTCAATCATGACTTCCTGTTAAAATGAGTGTAGTGACCCATTCAGTGACTAACCCAAATAAGGAGACGGCAAAGCCAAAGCATTGCCCCTCCCCCCAAGGGACGCCATGCCAGACTGACTGGATTTCGCCACTTTACCGTGAAAGCTGTTAAAAAGCTTTTTGTTTTCCTTTATGTGGGACTTTGCCTAAAGCAGAGCTCTTCAAATCTAGCCCTCCATTCCAATTCCAAGCCTTGTTTTCCATTCTCCCATGTAGTTAGTTTAATAATTACTGATTCTGATTGGCTGGAGGCTTCACACCCAGCTCACAGGTAAAGGAAGGCTGGAAAACCAGGAGCTCGGACCTTGAGGACCGCGATTTGAGCAGCCTTGGTCTAAAGGTTTCAGGGCCAAATATTCCCACAGCTCAGCAGTGGTTGTGGGCTCTGTGGGGTCCTCAGTGACAGACTTTATGAAGGAAGCTACATGTACATGCAGAGAACAGTCACAGAAAAATGGCTACCACTATCACATGGAAACAGACAGGGCTTCAATGCTTAGTAAGAGCCTGCCTCTACTATTCAATCACAGACTATCAGATTACCAGAACTGTGCATATTTATTAAGTGTGTGTGTGTGTGTGTGTGGGGGGGGGG
>JAODLC010000028.1:14281765-14296929 GCA_026781145.1 Hippopotamyrus pictus
GGGGGGCGACAAATTTCAAGAAGACAGCTGCCTGCGGGTGACAGTGCCACGTCACAAATGAAAAACGAGACTAAACAGAGAACCGACCAGCACTGAGGTTCTGGTCGAATGTGGCAGAGAATATATCAGGACACCGCGGTCCTTGGGGCCCCCACCCTGCCAAGGACACCAGATGGGTCTCCGTGTCTGACTGGGACAGAATCCTTGGGGGTAGGCGGTGGTGGATAAACAAAAACTTTATAGGGACTGAGGGCCCTGTGAAAACATGTGGGAGTATTACCTGTCCCCCTCCCCCCAAGCTACAAAGAGGACTGTGACAAATAGGCACATGGTGTTGCCACCTGTAGCTGCCAAAAAAAACAGGAACAAGAAATGTGGGGGTGAACCTCACATCCTCCCAACGTGAAGACACGTGACACCTTTACTCTCGGCCAGAGTCACAGGAAACACTCAACACACTGTAGACATACGGCGGTAGCCGTTTAGGAAAACTTCACGTGCTTGTGGGCGACGTTGGCTGGTGTGCAGGAAGACGCCCCCACGGGTCGTGCCACTGGCTGCCACCTGTACCTGGACTTCTGTGCTCTGACAAGGCGGCATCCTTCAGGGCCTCTTGTTGCAGCGTTGATAACTCTCGTGCATCTGACGTGACACTCACACTTACGCAAGAAATCTTACGTCAAATCTATATTTTTCCATTAGAACCCAACATTAGCTACATCGGAAGCACTTGCAAACCCTGCAGCAGGGGTTACCAGTTTGAAACGCCCTCCTAAACTTATCTAAACCATGTATAATAAACATGTTTTAAATGCTTTTTTTTGGATATCGTCGTTTTCAAATCTATATAAATGCAAATGTGATTAAAGAAGAATAGCAACAGGATAAAATTAAATTTTAGATGCTGCTCACTGGGGAGTTGTGCTATTTTTAGAACAGGTCCACGGGCGATTCATGTGGTCCTTGGGGGCATCCTGGTGCCCGTGGGTACCATGTTGGTGACCCCTCGCCCTACAGACTATTTTCAAGGTAATAAAACTGTCACATACATGGAAATGCGTGTATAGACTCGAAAATCGAATTGAAAATCTCACGCCAGCCAGCTGACCAAACTTGCCAAACCAGGGTCAGGCCACCTTGCTTTACCTTCTTCATCGCCAAATATGCATTTGATGTTTTTGAAAAATTAACTCTGATAAATATTTAATTTTTACTATGATGGGCTGGGGAAAGTAAATAAGGCTGGTTTTAATCATCAGCAATAGCAGGATGGGCAACGAGCAAAACACAAATCTATATTATCCCATTATAAACCTGAAATATGCTACGTCAGAAGTGTTGGGGTAATGTGCAAACCCTACAGACTATTTACAAGGTAATAAAGATGTTACATGTAAATGAGTGTGCACACTTGTCTCGAACTGATCAGAATCTCACACCAGCCAGCTGACTGAACTTGGTAACACTGCAGCAGATATATTGCTCCTGCTCTAAAGTGAGGCTTAGTACATAACTAACCTGCTTGGGATAATTTACCCTCCGTTAACACAGGGGCAGATTACGGGAGACTCTGGCTTTTATATATTATATACATATACTTCTTTAGAAATTAAGTTCCAAGCAGAACACTTGGGGTTCCAAAGTTCCACCTGGAAACATCATTATGCGGCGCGCGCAGAAGCGATTAATCTGATTTCTAATCGCAGTGGCCAAAAAGCATCAGGAACTAGTTTCTCAGTTGTTTTAATCCAGTTTACCGGCATATCTGAAGATAGTCAACATATAAATACCGCAACTCCCCATTTGGGAACAATAAACATATTTATCAGAAAAACTTGTGGCTTGTGGTCAGCTGGCTGGCGTAACATTTGAGACAAGTAATTTACTTGTGTATAATAGTTTTATTACCTTGTAAATAGTCTGTATGATTTGCAAAGTACCCCTACGCTTTTGATGTAGCTAATTTTAGGTGTGAAAGCGTGAGAGTTGGCGGCCATGCTTATGGTTAGCTTTTAGAGCCGGGTGAAGAGCAGTAAAAGCAGTTTAAGTACAATACCAACTTACACAGGCGAATCATCCTGCTGTCACTGGAGATAAAATACAGAATGGAGCTATTTAAATGGCCAGTAATATAATGACGGCCAGGGAGAACTGCGTGACTCTATTGAATAACGATGAAAGTGTGTAGTGAGGGGTGAGCTCTGGATGTCAACCCAAAACACGTAAAAACCTTGTTTATGGTAGTGACACTTATTGTAGCATCACCACCCTCTTCCTATAACTCCCAGCCAGCCAGGAAATTCACCTTGCAGACTTGAGAAGGCTGGTTCTTTTTTTAGACGCACCAAAATTCTTCATTACGGTAGTAATTGAAATTGGCTCTAGGAACAAAACCAGCAATAGGAGAGCTTCTGGGTTTTCACTTGTCCATATTTATAGATATTTAATCATTTCATGCCTAGCCGGTAATTCCTATTTCATTCCGAATTATAAAAACACATTCTGCTTGCACAAACACTCAGATAACAGGAAAAAGTTTCCTAAGTAAAGGAGGGTGCAGCCCCTAGGTAAATCTGTGTGAAACGGTGTAAAATGCACCCACCAGACAGGAAGCAGGGAGGAACAGCCGAGCAGGATATCATGGGAAAACGAAGGTGACATCAAATAGCTATAGGGCTGCACCTCTGTCATAATTTTACTGGGCCGTGACAGTCTATATGCATGCAGAAGGGACTTCCCAAGCCGGGTGTGTGACAGCCCCAGATAAGAGGTTATTCAGGTGTTGAGCAAACACGGATGACTGCTTTTGTTTTTCTACACGCGGGCTGTGTCGGTGCTCTGGACAACAGGTGCTTCACCACATAACCAGCGTAAATTGTGGGGGAAGTGGTGGTGGGGGGGGGCATACGAGGAAAAAAATGGGCACCACGATGAGTATGGAGCGCCGCATTTCCTTATTGTCTGACGAGGCAAAAAAAAGCAAAGGTGATATGGTTAAGGTTTGCCGTTATTGTCACTAACAAAAAGTGCTGTGTACACTAAGGTGTGACGCACGGAGCCGTGTCAGGATGCTTCTGTGGGCCTTGTCGGTCTTCCCGCTCTGCTTAAGCACAGCCAGGTAGTGGGCACCTCGTAGGAGCACCGGTCCTGCCCTTGGGGGTCGTAAGGTATATGCCAGGAAGCCCCATCCGTCTGCAAAACGGTGTCGTAACTCTGTATTCTCTGAAACGGATGACGGGAACTTAGAACACAGTGCCGCATTACTTTGTTACCTCACGTACGCATTATGCAACACAGTAAATGTTCAGGAATACCCTGAGGCACACTCCCCACCTGGAAGCGCACCCGCCTGCCGGGTGCGTAGCTGCGAACGACCAGCTGGTGCCCCCGCTGCCACTTGAAAAAGAGCCGGCGAGTGGTGCCATCTGCCAAGCAGGCCTTGTGGTCCCGCATCAGGTCGCGGCTAACGAACGTGCAGTGGTTCCCAGAGTGAAGGGCGGCATAGAGGAGGAAGGGGTCGTCCTCAGATCTGCCAGTTTAAAAAATAAATTAAAAATGTAAACCCACACAGGCCCTCGTCCTGACAAGCATGTGGTTAACCTCCTCGAGATGGGGGCGTGTACCTAATTAAGATAAGATTGTTAGAATACCTTAGTCTTAAAGCAAACCCAACAGTAGAGGATTTCCAAAACATTGGAAGGTAAAAAAAATTTCTTAAATCCATTCATGACTGCACGTCTACTCCAGAGTCACGGGGGTAGGGTGGGGGGGGGCATCACAGGGCAGTAGGCAAGGGGACACCCTGTGGAGGATGCCAAGGCGTCACAGGGCACAGACATGCTCACGTTTGCACACTGTGGGGATTCTAGAAACGCCAATACATTCAAGATCAGAGGCGGCGTTTGAATCCCAGCCCCGGAAATCTGAACCCAAATGATTGTGTGTATCCCCACAATCAGAATAATCAAGGCTGGACTTACTGATGGGGCCGTAACCAAAGCCCCCAAAATCATTTTTCCTGGTTGTTACAGCAGCTTTACGCTTTGGGTCTCTGTGAAATGTGAAGTCTACTAAACTGAATTTTTATATAAAACATACATAAGATTGTGAACTGTGGTAACAGTGTGAGGCTGCTGGGTCAAAAGCAGCACTCTACAACCACAGAGGAAGGAACGACAGAACCAGAAATTCACGAAGGGCTCCTCATCGCAAAGGCAAGGCCCCCCCTTAGGTTCCTTCAGTGTGAAAATCTTCAAGCACAACTAGTGACAGAGAAACCTCAAGTGACGCGAGTGAGTAGTGGCTTCCTTAGAAGCTGCGAGGAGATGGTCACAATACAGGATCAAAGGCTTGTCCTGGGTCTGACTGCGTCTGCCACACAACTCACATGTCGTCGGTGAAGAAGCAGTGAGCCACCTGCTGTATGCGGGTCATGTGATCTCTGTCCCAGCTGCGGCTGTGACGCCGCATGTGACTCCTTCCCAGGACCAGGATGTTCAGGCCCTGCCTCTCCAGCTCCGTCACCACGGTCAGCAGCTGCGGGGCACACAGGCCGTCACTGACGTCTGACTGACCTGACAGCGACCGTCTTGCACAACACACAGGGAAGCGGCGCGGGCCAATGAGTGACCAGCTTCAGCTACATTTTATTTGGCCACCCACAGAGGGTGGGGGTAGACTTCCTGTGGTAGGGAAAGTGGGGAGGTAAGGAAATGTGACACGGGTGAGGTAGGAGGTCAAACCCTTATGTGGAGTTAGGACTGTCCCTGTGGTATCGCTGAGTGAACACACGGGCATGAACATACTGCCAGATCATTCTCTGAGAATCTCTGGGCTATTCCGAAGTTTTCCCAGACCGTAACCTGCTTCCTGTGCCACGGACTTTGACCGCCCCAAGCCGACGCTGCTCCGTTATCAGTACTGGCGGCACAGCCCGAAAAAGGCCCCCCAATCCCCAGCGTCCTGATTCACTAAGGATATGGTGCTGACTGCATATTCACGTGGCCTCAGATCCAGCCAACACGAAATGAGACAAAGCCACTGTGATCTTAATCAGCAGAAAGAGAAGACATTTTCAGCCTTTGTCCCGTGAGTCATATCAGGCAAGGAGAGAATTCCCCTGTCTGTCTCCCCCCGCACCTCAGAGGCACGAGTGGGCAGTCATAAGACCCGTCACCTGACAGCCCAGCCACGGCAACAACACCCTGTGGGGTCTCACTGCCGATAAGGTCAGGAGGTGGGGTGGATGTAGAGATCTTCAGTCAGCTCACAAGACCCCCTACCCAGAAGGTTAGAAACCAGTCATACTGAAGATACCTTGTGAGGTGAACGAAAGAGCCAGATCACCTAAGACCAGGCAGACACTATCCAAAAACATCCCAGATGGACAGGCATATCCCATAATCCACTGGTGAAACATCACGTGGCCAGATCAGCGCAGTAATTTCTAGTGACACTTATAAAAGCGCACGTCCAAATAACGTCGAGACACGGAAGAGAAGATGGGGGAGGGGCAGACCCCACTGGTTTTGAAGTGCTGGTGTCAGCTTTAAGGTCACTGCATGGCATTCCTCCCACACTGGAGACAGAGTAGTGATAAGACTGTCTGTTAGCTCTGTTTTTCTTGTTTGTGTTGGCAGTTCTAATAAATCATTTCAAAACAATTTCCCTGCTGTACTGAAATTGCACCAAACGGTAAACCCAGAACTGAGGTCTATAGAGAACCTTAAATTGTACCGTTACACCCTTAATTTTTATACTTTCCTCCAGTCATGGCAGCCCAGCCGCTGCTCCAGTTACCCACCCTCCCTTGGTAATACCATGGATCAGCCTGGAGATTAAAGTGCACAGCGTGTTTGGCAGACGCGGTTGTAGATAGGCGGCCCCCGACGACCCCACCCCATCCTGTAGGGGGTGTACTCCTCTGGACATGCTGATGTCAGTGTGTATTATGAGCACAGAAGCTGATGTAATGAGGGAGAAAGCGGGGAATAGAGACATGACTCAGCCCCCCCCCCCCACTAATCCGGCGAGGTGCCTCGATGGGAGCCGCGCCCCTCACCGTACGGTGGGGGGGGGGGTGAAAGGCAGGGCCGGGGATGGATGTCGTAAAAACCAGAGTCTGACAGCTGAGGGCTACTCACCGTCTCCGATTGCTTCCCCTTGCCAAACGTATTGGCCACGTTGAGGCCATCGAGGACCACGTCAAAGGCCGGGACGCTCTCCACGAACTTCCGGAATCTATCCAGCTCCTACGAAGAGGGAGAATCCATTACATGCGCCCGGTTTTTATTGGCCCTGGAGTACAGAAGCACCTCTACCATTATTACGCTGATGGACACCAGCTGGCATCAGTACAACTCCTCCATCTAAGTACAGGTATACACTGCAGCAACTGTATTTACACCCTATTAGAGCTATTTGTAATATTTTGTAATTTGTTGTATATTGTATTATTTAATATTGGTATTTTAATTTGTTCTACTTTCTTCTTACAGTCCTGGAGCAACTAACCACAATTTCCTCAGGGACTAATAAAGTATTCTGAATTTGAATCTGAAGTAAGTAAAAAAAAAAAAAAAAAAATGGAGATGCACTTTCAGGTTCCTGAAGTACACTATAATACCAGAAGTATTGAGACACCACTTCAAATCATTGAATTCGGGTGATCCAATTGCTTCCGTAGCCACAGGTGTATAAAATCAAGCACCTAACATACGTAATTCCAGTGAAATGAACTCAATGCTGCAGCATTCAAAGCCATTTTGGACAATTTCATACTGTGGGAACAGTTTGGGGATGGCCCCTTCCTGTTCCAACATGACTGCATACCAGTGCACAAAGCAAGGTCCATATAGACATGGATAAGCGAGTCTGGTGTGGAGGACCTTGACGGGCCTGCACAGAACCTTGACCTCAACCCGATAGAACACCTTTTGGAGGAATCAGAGCGGAGACTGAGAGCCAGGCCTTCTCATCCAACATCAGGACCTGACCTCACAAATGCTCTCCTGGAAGAATGGTCAAAAATTCCTACCAACACACTCCTAAACCTTGTGGACAGCCTTCCCAGAAGAGTTGAAGTTGTTATAGCTGCAAAGGGTGGGCCAACTCCATATTATAGCATATGCATTGAGTACGGGATGTCATTAAATTTCATGTATGTGTAAAGGCAGGTGTCCCAATACTTTTGGCAATATAGTGTATGTACTTCAGTAAACATTCAGCAAACAAAAAAAATATCATGAAGTGTACGTTACTCTCTGAGACACTCCACATGACAGTGCTGTAAACCCCAACGCGATGCAGGCTGCTACTAAAACAAAACAGCGACTGCCAGTTGATTAGCTTTTCCTGGGCTGGCCGGTTAACCTGATAAGTACACTGGGGGGGGGGGGGTCTTTCTGGGCAAGGGAAGCCAAAGAGTAAAGCTCGGGGACCAGAGAATCAGCCGAGGGAGACACAATGGAGGCAAAGCAGAAGCAGAAGTGACTAGTGATGGACAAAATGACACTTCATGAACCATTTGCTGTATTTTTTGACCCCACTAGATGGTGCTCTCTATTACAAAAAGGGGCCCAAAGCATGTGCCAAAGCAAACCAAGAGGACCATCTAGTCGGGTCAAAAAAATATAGCAAATGGTTCATGAGGCCTAATTTTGTCCATCACTAGCAGCGACCCTTCCACAGTGATCAGAGGACCATCTGGGGGCATTCCTCTGCTCTGAAGTGGAGCCCAAAAGTTGCCCTTTTCCTGGTCCTCCACAAAGGCTACGAGGACTGAAAAAGCCAAGCCTCAACTTCAATAACACATGCCCCAAGAGACTCAAAGCACCGTGTCCTCCTCACATCCCAAACCCCTGACACACGTCTGACACACAGCCACATGACTGGCAGCTGTGCCCGGCCACCCGAAACACAGATCTGCCCCCAAGCGGGGTGGCAATAAGCAGAGCCGCATATCCGGCACGCTCTGACGAGCCGCTCAAATGCAGCTAAGCACGCGATGCAGTCACTAGCTGCCCACACAGTGGGAATCACCTCCGCACTGGGATTTACTAAGAATGCAGCACACTCCCAGTAAATCAAACAGACAGCTTAAGAGGATTGAGGCAGCTTAAAACTAGCTTTACTATTGTTACAGACCTGCTGTAGTAGATTCCGTAATTACCTGTATAAGAAGCATCTCATGGTGACCAGTGACATTCCAGTGCAGCAGCAAACCCGCATGAACGCATTCCTGGGTCGTGAAGCCCCTCCAGTGGCCTCTGCCAACATGACGCCCTCGCACACGTCATGTCCAGAGACACTAAGATACTTTGTCTCCAGACACTTTGATAAGGGCCCATATAACCTGCACAAGGAACCTGGCAAACACACGCAGCTCGGTGACTGCATGCACACACGCAGCTCGGTGACTGCATGCACACACGCAGCTCGGTGACTGCATGCACACACGCAGGAAGCCATGCAGCTGGCAGGGGAACGACAGGCTCCAAACTCTCACGCATCCCGTGCGAGGAGCCTTAACACAGAGGACGGGACCCGTCCTGCGTTCAGCCTGAACGCACTTTCCGCACCATCACCCCACAGGCAGTCCGTCGTTGCAATGTGCCGCAGCATCGCCCCGAGCAACTCTCACATACTGCGAGCGACGAACAGACACTTAAAGGGACAAGGCGCCTGCACAGAATCACATATGCAGGGAGCCTGCAGAATGAAGCCGACTTCGGAGGGGCCAGAAAACCACAAAATACTTGGGCAGAATAATAAAAGCCTTATTTTTCCCCTCAGAAATGGCCTGCTATGGCCCCGGAGGGGTAGGATTAGGCCAGCAAAGGGGAAAAACAAGCCAACTGCACTGGAGTTCCCCTTCCAGCAGTCTACTCAGATTCTGACGACACCACCACCACCTAGTGGCGATTTTATTTAATGCAGCTTGGCTGGCCTCTGTGACGGCCAAATCATGCCAATAAACAACCGCCATTCTGTTAAAAGGTGTAATTACTGTAAAGGGCTCTTGGATGGTATATAATTGTAAAGTAATACATTTTTACAGCCTCAGCTTAGAAGAGCGACAAGCAGTGCACATCTCTGACCTGAACAAAAAATACAAAAACCAGGAGGAGAGCTACAGAAACATAAAGGGAACATGCAAGCTGCGCAAACACAGATCTGGGAACAGTTATGAAGCCCACAAACTGGAGATGTGAGGCTATCACTATCCAGTGAGCCACAAGTCTTGCATCTCCATTTTTCAGGAAAACATATTTTTGTAACACCAACAAATTTTAAGCTACAGCAAACAACTTATATTTGAAAAAGAACATAAAAGCTCTCAGTATTAGTGCATCTGTGTTGCAATTTCTTTGAACCACATCACTATTAGGGTTGTAAAGGGGCGGAAAGTTTCCGGGAAGTTTCCGGAAACTTTCCATCCCATGGGAGGTTTAGCTGGGGAATTTTGGAAATATTCCAAGTTGGAAACTTTCCATGGGAATTAGTGGGAATATATGGGAATTAACTGGAAAATTCTCAAAATTTTGCATCCCTAATCACTATGCCCTATTGCCCCTTAGGTGTGCGACAGAGCCGCACCTGAGGAGTAGTCTTGGTGAAGACGTCATGTCCCATGATGACATCCCGCATCACGCGGTCCTTCAGCAGCCCGTACTCCTCCTCACTCAGCCTGATGGACTCTAGGGCTGCCCCACAGCACTGGCATGTACCACTACGTGAGGACATGGAGGGGGTGGGGGACCCGGGATCAGGTATCAGGCAAACATGGGGAGATATTAGGAGGAGGAGTCATAGAGAGGCATCTTCTGGCTCAATCTGCATGCATCCGAGACGTGACAAAATGACGGCGTGAAAAGTACATCTATACCTCGGTCCCGCAGTCGTCCAGCTTCCCGTCCAGTTGTCAGCTGGAAGACTGAAAGCAGCAGGTTAATGTTTTGGTTCCTGGGCACGCAGGCTCAGCTTCCACCATGTGAGACAGGTGGCTCACCTCTCAAACCAGGCTCTGATGCACTGGGCCAGCGGCTCCCCCGGATACAGCTGATTGTCCCTCATGAAGAGCAGGACGTCCCGCAGCCGCTCGTTATGGCTGTGCTCGGAACAGCCGCTCTCAAACAAAGCCTGCCACGTGTCCTGATTGGGACTCAGGCCCTGTTCCAGAAGTCTGTCATACAACACCCAGGCCGTGGTGCTGTCACCGTGCTGCAGGGCCCCAGCGATGACGTCGCCATAGTTACGCGGAGAGGGGGTCATGGTCTTACTAAGAGACTCCAGCATGGTAAATGACTCCCTCCAGCGGTCTGTGGTGCTGAACACCTTGATGAAGAGGCTGTATGCTCCAGGGTCAAGAGCCTTGAAATGGCTCTTCATGATTTCATAAAGGTCGAATACCTCCGAATAGTAGTTACCATGGACACACAGGGTCAGGTACTTCAACAGCAACTCATAGTTCAAAGTCCCGGTCTCTACAGCTACGTATGTTAGCAAGGACTTAGCAATATCAATGCTAGACCTAGCAGCCACCATTCTCTTCATCATCTGAACCTCAAACTGATGAGGACGGAGAGAATTCTGTTTGAGACTGGCCCACTCTGCCACCGTAAGAGGACAATCTGGAACTTCAGCATGATTGGGGGCCTTGCTGGTAGCCACAAGCTGATCTACCATGTCCTCCCCTGATTTCCTCCTCATGAACTCAGCTGTCCTGCTGGCCGTCCCGGCCGCAAATACGGACCTGGAGAAAGGCTGTCGCTCATTGTGCCTCGAGTCTTTCTGAGCCGCTTTCTTCTTGTGTGCAGCGTACCTGCTACCTTCTTTAGTTGATTCTAGACGCAGATTTGCCAGTTCAGCAGATTTTAAATACGGCTGCAGGCTCTTAAGAAAAATACTTCGCCACGGCCTTAAAACGGAGAGTGGTGAAATTTGGTTTAAGTTGACTTTAACGAACGGGAAGAGCAAGGAGGACATTGTCCCATCCGAGTGAGGTCAATTAAAACACAAACGGCACAGGTTTGGACGACTGAGGATGATTCAACTTAAAACAAGTCGAGGTCCTTCACAGAAAAACGGGAAGGCTTTTATTTAAATTAAGGTCCAGACGCGATCGTATACAGCCCTTAAACTTAATATAGCCTCTAGTTACTGGTCGCATGTGTAACATAAAAACTAGTTACCAAAACAACAAACCAACTAGATTTTGGAATACATTCGCACAGAAGATCAGCAATTATAAACTTCTACTTCACTCAATATTTAAGTACAACCCAATAAAAATGAAGCAACACGTATGACATGGGTTACACAGACATATCGTTTAAAGGTGTAAGGAACTGCCTGATTTATTAAAACACGAAATAAAAATGAAGATCGATCACTACTCACGAAGTGCTTTTTGAACTATTTAATCATTCAATCTAAAGACTCGGCAAAGCGGTCCAAACCCACGTTTTAAACTTGGATAATCAGAGCAGTTTTCATCAGGCAACGTCACATTGACATGTCTAGGTGGCCGCATTTGATGACGAATAAATCACATGGTTAGCATGACGCTGCACAATAGGTTAGATGCAAATGTTCACGCCTTCGGGGCAAAATTAGCCAATCAACAGAAGCAATAGGACACGACAGGGAAGTCTAGGAGAACTGGCAATCTTATAACTGAATTTTAAAAATATTCATGCCGAATAAATTGGTATTAATATGTCTAATGATACGGTGAGACAATGGAAAGAACTACTGAAAAAGAAACTGGCATCTGCACAAAAGGGTGAGAGTACGCTGTGGTTGTTTCGGAGTGCTGGAATTTCACAGTTACACAGGCTACTAGGCTAGCTGGATATTTAGCATCAGCTGAGTGCCTGAGTCCGTCACACATCGCTGACTGCTCAGCTGGAATGGCTGTGTTCCGCATGCATAAACCGGGACTTGCAGGCAACTTTAAGTCGGTTTGTTCTTTTATTATCGTTGAGGTTAAGGTTTTCATGGATTACACATTTATTGGCAGATGAGAGGACAGAGGAGGAGAAGAAGGAGGATGAACTCCGACTGTTTACGAAGTATTACACAGAATGGAGAGGTGGCGACAAGACTGACTCCTCTTACAAGAACATACCCCGCTTTTATTACCGGGTACTTACGTCGCCGACCCAGTCACTGTCCCCCTTGAGGGGTCTTATTTTCCAAGGTGATGGTCATCTTAATGCGCTTCTTACAGCTTCCTGCCGACGACGAGATTTTGCTACAGAAACTGCGTGAGGAGTCCAGAGCTGTGTTTCTGCAGAGGAAGAGTCGAGAGCTTCTGGACAACGAGGAGCTGCAGGTATGGTAACTTCATTCACTGTGTTATGAAGCCTGAGTGCTTTTGCAGAGATAATGCTGTGTATGTCCAATATGATGCTTTTTCCTCTTCTGCACCAGAATCTGTGGTTCCTGTTAGACAAAAACCAAGTGCTTCCCATGGCTGGGGAGGAGGCCATGATCAATTATGACAGCTTCCTGAAGGTTGGAGAGACGGCAGGAGAAAAGTGCAAGTAAGTGCAGACAACTTGCAGAATTTCAGGGTTCAAAATTTTTAAGGTATTCCCTTTTTGTTGGTTAACGACAGAAAAGCAGATATTCCTGCCAACTCTCTCTCTGTCTTCTCCCACCAGACAGTTCTTCACTGCAAGAGTTTATGCCAAACTTCTGCACAATGACCCATATGGACGCATATCAATAATGCAGTTTTTTAACTATGTCATGAGAAAAGGTTTGTCTTACAAAAAGCAAACGTATAGAGACAATGGAAGCTGTTCTTGGAGCAGGGTTGCTGAAATCCATTCCTGGAGGGCCGGTTTGCAGATTTCCCTGCTCACATACACCTACTAAACCTACCATTTGGCTGGTAAGGTGTGTTTGAGGAGGGAAATATGGGAACTGCGTGGTGAACTGGCCTTCTGGGACCAGATTTGGGGAACCCTGACATAGTGTCTACTTGGCACACTAATTGGACTTGTGAGATTTACTCACTCTGTTCTTGTGGCATAGATTAAAATTTGGTACCACTGTGATACTTCTTCCCCAGTTTGGCTTCATCAGACCCGGATTGGCCTGAGTCTTTACGACGTGGCAGGTCAAGGTTACCTCCGCGAGTCGGTAAGCATCGCCAATATTAGTATGATGCTGATTTTAAGCCAGTGAAACGGATCCATTCTCCCAAGTCCCCTTGTGTGCTTCTAAGAGTCAAAACCTGTCTCATGGTAGGACCTGGAGAACTACATTCTGGAACTGATCCCCACCCTGCCCCAGCTGGATGGCCTGGAGAAGTCCTTCTACTCCTTCTACGTCTGCACCGCCGTCCGCAAATTCTTCTTCTTCCTGGACCCGCTGCGCACTGGTCTGTGTTCCACAGCGGTCTCCACCCTGTGCTGTCAGTGGCTGCTGTTGTGTCATTCAGACTCTTCTTCCGAATCCTTGGATGCCGTTGGTCTAGAGCCAAACCCTTCAGCATATCAGTCAATACTTTAATGAAACCCAGCTGACCCATCCCACCTCTGCCGTAGTAAGGCTTTGCCTTTTGAGAAGCCAAGGAATATTGTCCTCTGCTCCGACGGCTCTTTGGTACAGCCTACTCACTCAGTTTTCTCTTACTCAGGAAAGATAAAAATTCAGGACATTTTGGCCTGCAGCTTTCTAGATGATCTTCTGGAGGTATGTCATCGCCCTTATATTACCTACGGAGGATTTGGAGTGGGGGTTCCCTTTAGAACCACCTCCTTATTATCTTGTTCTCCATCTGAGTCTTGGTGTCTGCCCTTCCCTGCATTTCAGCTGCGGGATGAGGAGTTGTCCAAGGAGAGTCAGGAGTCCAACTGGTTCTCTGCCCCATCAGCACTCCGTGTCTATGGTAGGCAGACA
This sequence comes from Hippopotamyrus pictus, assembly GCA_026781145.1. Taxonomy (NCBI): domain Eukaryota; kingdom Metazoa; phylum Chordata; class Actinopteri; order Osteoglossiformes; family Mormyridae; genus Hippopotamyrus; species Hippopotamyrus pictus. The sequence continues at coordinate 14,295,680 of JAODLC010000028.1, forward strand.
CGCTCATATCCAAGCTGTCTCAGGGCACCTTGTGCTCTAATCTGCTAAAAAGTGGTTTGTGGTTTCTACTCCCAGGCCAGTATTTGAACCTGGATAAGGACCACAATGGAATGCTGAGCAAAGAGGAGCTCTCTCGTTACGGCACGGGCACCCTGACAAGCATCTTCCTGGACCGCGTCTACCAGGAGTGCCTCACTTACGATGGAGAGATGGTAAGCACATATCCTTCAATATCCCCAAGTGGCCTTGTGGTTGGACGTGACACTCAAGTCATGCTTATGTTGCGGTTCCCAGGACTACAAGACCTACCTGGACTTTGTCCTGGCGCTGGAGAACCGCAAGGAACCTGCTGCCCTTCAGTACATTTTCAAGATATTGGATATGGAGAACAAGGGCCACCTGAACGTGTTCATACTCAACTATTTCTTCAGGGTAAGGAATACAGTAGCAGAGAGGATGGGACAGGACGCAAGACAGCAGGAAATGACTCTGCTTTGTCCTCCAGGGAATCCAGGACCAGATGAAGGTGCACGGCCAAGAGCCAGTGTCCTTTCAAGATGTCAAGGTATGTGTACAAACTGAGGAGCGGGGGGCTAATTATTTTGTGCCCGATACCAGTCAGTTTTCTCCTTATAACAGGATGAGATCTTTGACATGGTGAAACCCAAAGATCCCTACAAGATTACCCTGCAGGACCTGGTGACCAGCGGGCAGGGTGACACCGTCACCAGCATCCTCATAGACCTGAACGGCTTCTGGACCTATGAAAACAGGGAGGTTCTTGTGGCCAACGACGACGGCAACACAGATATGGACGATACGTGACGCGGGCTTTTGCGTCAAGCAGCAATGCTTTTCAGTGCTATGCAGGATATGTTGAGATGGACCTCAACACACCAATATGGAAATACCTCATGTTAGAAAAGTACAACAGAATAAGCATATGATAGTTATTCAATTTATTAATATGTATATTATATAAAATAAATGCATCTGTTTTCTCAGTTATAAAACTTTTAGTTTGAAATATATATATATAAATAAAACAAGTTTAATTTTTCAGTGATACAATAGAAAAAAATTAAACTATACTTAGGTCTGACCAGTCTTCACTAATGACAAAGTACAACATTTTAAGGATAGACCTGCATCCTTAACTGCTTTTGGCTATTTCTTTAACACTAGAAAGACTGACTGGGTCAATTGACCCAAATCAAACAAAATCACTGCTATTTCTCATTGAAGTTCTT
>JAODLC010000028.1:14297029-14323646 GCA_026781145.1 Hippopotamyrus pictus
AAGAACTTCAATGAGAAATAGCAGTGATTTTGTTTGATTTGGGTCAATTGACCCAGTCAGTCTTTCTAGTGTTAAGTGAACATGCAGGATAAGCAGTCAGTCTCTCTTCCCTCCGGGGTTTTCGTGTTCTCCCATTGTCCAGGGGGAGAAGCATGGCAGCCAAGAACCCATAGAACAGAGGGGCTCGGCTGAACGGTTCCCTGAGACGGGAGTCATGGAAACGGGGCTGCTGGCAGACCCGCAGCATCAGTGTGGCAAACAGTTATTTACAGAAAAAGATCAACAGAACACATCAATTACAAAATACCCGAAGAAAAGCAAATGACGATGAAAGAATCTCAGGAAGTGCTGTGAAACACATCTGGAAGTCAGTCCTTTGGAAAGTTACAAGGACTTCAGGAATTTCAGCAAGTATGAAAATGAAATTAAAAGGCTTCAGGACAGCTCAGACACCCATGGGACCTTAAATCCCAAGTAACCCAGACAACCCTTTTGGCAGGTCAACCATACGCTGTACCCAGCACAATGTGACACCCTGATCGTGTTCTACAGCTGCCATTATAGAACAGCACCGGTATGAGGATAAAGACAGGCAAGCTGCACAAATGATGAAAACCAGGCTGGGGGAGGTCACTGAGGGGGGAGGACAGTGAGGGCTTAGCTGGGGATGGGCGCGGCGACCATGTTCATTTCCAGCGAAGTGTGCGTCTCATCTTGCAGGTCAAAGGTCACTTTAACGAAGGAGGCGGAGCTCTCTGGCTGCTCTGTCATTGGCTGCTTGCCTTCTGGGCTGAGCTTCTCGTTGAAGTGACGTTCTGCTTCCTCTGATAGCTGGTTCTCCTCCGCTTCTTCTTCCTCCTGCAGTGCCCGCCATTATCCAAAATCAGCACATTCTCTGAGGTGTGATGCAGCTCACAGTTTTCATTCATTGACATCTGGGGGGGGGGGTCACCCCTTGATCTTTCCACATACCTCTTTCTTGATCCTGTAGAACTCGTCAATCGCATACTGGTATTTGGGCGTTGTGATGCCCAGCAGCGAGGACATCTTCTCCCCGAAGTAGTCACACACTGAAAGGCACAAACAGGCGGGCACACCTGAGGAAACCCGTCTGCTCTCAGGGGTTGTACAGCCTCTGCCCAGTTCACCCCCGGGCATGGTGCCCAGTGAGTCCATCTCAAACAGGAAAATGGATTACCTGAGTGTGTAACTGAAAATCTTATCAACAGGATAAAGGCTATTATACCAGGAAACTAGTTCATGTTTAGATGTCATGGTTAGACCTTGATCAATGTTGTTGTGAATTAGTCACTATCTACTTAACAGGAAGGGGGGGGCAGACTGGGGCCAGTTATTCTGCTGGCTGAACCAGATGCACTTCACCTTAATGTCTCCAAGTATTACTTACATTAGATCACCAGCATTAAGAAGCAGAAGACAATTTTGAAAACCGGTGATATTCATGCAATGCTTTGCAGTCACATTTTACAGTTTTTACAGATATGTGACTCACTTTGATTTCTTGTTTAGACTTTCCTGCTTCCACAAGCTCGATTATTCTTTTCTGTCGTTAACTCTGCTTTCACCGACTGAAGCAACTCGACCACCTGGTGCTTATGTTTGTGTTTCACCTGTTCCCAGCGCACAAAATTTTAGCCCATGCATATATATGTAAATAATAATAATAGTAATAATGCATTTATTTCAGACCCAAGTAGCATATGTTTTTAGGGGTCCCACAGCAGGGGCCATGCATGTTGTCAGGAGGGCACTAGGGCCCTGTGGACCCCCAGAACCACCCCTGACAACCAACATAATCCAAGTGCAAACTAAACCATAGTAATGCAATTATCAGAAAGTCTGGCAAGTCAGGGAACTGACAGCAGCTGACAGGATTACGTGGTGTCATTACTGCCCCTCGTCCCACTGGCCGATCTCAGTAGCTGCCTTGATACGCACGGCTTCAGAGGAAGAGAGGGCACTGAGGAGCTCAGTGTTCAAGCAGCCTGCTGCATTTCAGCCTTTGTCGGCCAAATAAAGAGCTCTATTGTACTGCAGGGGAGAAACCACCCATGGCTGAAGACACACCTCTGTAAAGCCTAAGATGGAGCGTTCCACCCCTCATTGTGCAAATGAAGGAAAAACTGGCTGGATGAAGGGATTTTTCATACAGATGAAAACTCAGGCTTGGGTGTCGGCTGCTAACATTAAAAATAACTCCTGATCCTATGCCCTAGGTTTTGATGAGTCCCTATAGTCAGAGACAACTGGCAATAAAACAGGAATCACAGAAACTACAGGCAGGCATGTTTAAATTAATTGGGTACATTAAAAGCAGTCCCTGTGATGCAGCAAGGCCAGCTTTAGAGCTGTATGGTGCAGACAGCAAACACAAAATGCTTCTTGTTTCAAGACTATGACAAAATGCTTAGCCAATCACAGAAAAGGACAGCACAGTCTAGGCAGTTACTATCTGTGGTGGTCCCTCTTGTGGAGCAGGACTGAAATTCACCAATTCTTACAAAATAACAGACTCATCCAGCTGAGCTTTCTAGGTTTTTCCTGCCAGCTGGTATCAGACTATAGAGTCTCTCCTGACCATAATCTGTTTGTACTGTATATTTTGCACTTTTTGGTTAATTGTCTTTCCTTGTTATTTGTGTATACGGGGTGGCCCAAAAGTAGACATATAGTTTCCATTTCACTGATTGGGTCCTGTTTAGTCTCTTATGTGTGCAAACTGTCCTCTGTCAATGTTGATACATTCCTGCAGCCTGTCTCTGACACTGTGACACACTTTAGCACACAAATCCCAGTTAGCATCGATGTCCATAAACGCTTGCGCGATTGAACTCCTTAAATTCATCCACTGTGTGGGGCTACCTCTCAAAAACCTTTCTCCCTTACTACGCCCCCCCCACCCCCCCAAAAAAAGTGCATGGGTGTGAAGTCGGTTGAACGTGGTGGCCAGTCAGTGTTGCCATGTCGCCCGATCCAACACTGTGGAAAAGTGTTGTCAAGGTAGCTAAAGTGTGTCATAGTGTCAGGAACAGGCTGCAGGAATGTATCAATGTTCACAGAGGACATTTCGAACACATAAGAAACTAAATATGACCCAATCGGCACTGTAAAATAAAAACTGTACACCTATTTTGGCCCATCTTGTATGTATACTGTGCCTTTTATAACTTTGTTCTATTTCATGTGCTGCTTGCAGTTAACTTCAGGACAAATACACGTCTGTATGTCCACCTGTCTGTCATATAAAAGATCAGGTATATAAAGACTTTTGTGGTACTTCCTGCTATGGCTCAGCGGTACGTTTCTGTTACTTCAAACAGCGAGAACAAATCGGAAGGGTTGCAGAAACCACACACGTGACTGGACTGCAGTGTGTGTGCTGGGCTGCTGAAGGTAACTCACCTGACACAGTGGACATGGCCGCCCTCCACATATGAAACAAAAAGTATGGTCCCCACGTCAGCTTTGACTGGAAGAAAAACGTTAAGGGGTTCAGACACCTTGATAAGACCATATTACAACACTTGCTACAACAGGGTGGGCGTTGCCAGGCCAACCAGACACAGATCTACTCACAGGGTCTACTGTAGGTATGAGATCCTTCTTCTCTGGTTCCTCCTCTTCCTCATCCGTGCTGTACTCCTCCATGGTTTCCCCACCGGCGAAGTATATGGTCCGACGTGGCAACTTTTGCTGTGGATTCCTCATCTGATCTCCCAGCTCCACATTTTCAAAGTCCTTTCCTGTGCTCTGATGGCCGGGACAGAGAGAGAAAAACTGAGCAATTGTAAGGGAGGAATATTCCAATTCGGTTCTGTACCGGCCATAAAATAAAAGAAGGTGGCTTTAGATCTTATGGGTTGCCAGTCACAGCACGATCGTGCAGAAGATGGACGGGTCCGATCTAAGAGGAGCCAGTGGGAGAAGCAGCATGTCATCATCTACAGAAACTCTAAACAAGTGATATATTGTCATGACAGTGACGGACGGTTTCGATGCAAATCCGTAACAAGACAAGTCAAGCAGTACACGAAACACGTAACAATAAATATTATCCCTTTCTCGGAGGAGTTATTACTTCACTGAATTCTTCAGTCACTTTGTTAGTTAAATTAGGCACGCACTCGAAATACACCAAGACAAACTACAGACCCTGAGCGAACTTCCTATGGCGGAACCCTCAATTAAGAGGTTTAAATAAACTAACTTTAACATGGGGAACTCAAAGAAACCATTAAAACTGGCACCTTATCTGCGTCCATAATGGGCATCAGAAATACTACAGCTCCACCCGAAGTTCGTGTCCGCGGCTTCTGCTAAGAAACCCGGATGTGACACGATACGGAGCGCGCACGCCTCCTCGCGCTGTCCCGCAGACAAACACGGAAGTGATGTAAAAGCCAGCGTCGTTTTCACCTAGAATTTATTAGAGGGGGGTAACTCGGGTGCTATGTGATAGTATACTGATTTATCAACGGAATCTATTAACCTAAGCCTTACCATGGATTACATAATTTTATGTAGCAGTGACTGGACACCAAGCTATTTGAAAAGCAGATGCATTAGCATCAGTAGAATGTAACTTGAATGATGTGCTTAATTTCACTTTGGTGATAGATCAGTTAAACATCTGAAACTTGTCGTTGCGTTTCGTTAAATAATAATAATAATAAGAATAATAATAATAATAATAAAATATCCAGTGGCTTGTAAACTGGGAAACAGCGGAACTGCTCCCTCTATTGAAAACCACTTAGTATAGCAAAAATAACAAGGCTTCGGAATGACCCAAATGAGGCAATGTGGTGGGCTTTAAAATAATTGGCCAAATAATATACTTGGCTTCCGGAATTATTTAATTCTTTCAGAATAGTATGATAAACCGGGGGTTCAATTTTATAAATTAGGTATTTTTTGGATTTAATTGCTGAAAATATCATTAAATGAGCCAGTACGATTGTTGTTCCCCCAAGACAGGAAGGGCTTGGTGCGCTCCAGTAGTATTGAAGGAAAAGCTGCCCAGCTTGTTTATTTTCACAGACGGCGAGCAGCGTAGAGGCGCAGGCCCGCACTGCAGACCTCCAAGCGGTTACTTTTCGGTAATTTCCTCTAAGTAACAGTCCAGTAGCTGTTGGCCATGGCTCTGTGCGGGGGTGTCGGAGCCTTGGCCTTACCCAGCGAGCTCATCGTCCACATATTTTCCTTCCTGTCCCCCCGGGACAAGCTCCGGGCCTCCGCCGTGTGTTCCCGCTGGAGGGAGTGTCTGTTCTACCCAGCGCTGTGGACGAATCTGAAGCTGCGTGTCGGTGGCGGCACTAACGGCGGGGGCTCGGGGTCCGAGGATACCCCCAAGCTGGAGTTTCTCATGCGGAAGTTCGGGTCCTTCGTCCGAGAACTGCAGCTGGAGTTCGCCCCTGTGGAGGGTTGCCTCCCGCTGCACGAAGTGGAGGCGCCGCAGAGCGACCCCCGCTTCCCAGATCAGTGGAAGGATGCCGCGAAGACCTACCTGGACCAGGTGCTCTGTGTGCTGCGCGGCCTCCGGAACAACAGGTAGGCGGCCGGGAGGAGGCGTGCGGAAAGCCATTTTCGACTGCGTCAGATGCTGCGCAAGGCCAGCCGCTGAGCCGTCATGCGTGGCCAGTCGGGGTCTCGGCCCGGACGGAGCGGACACCTGTCATCGGGGCGCGGTGATATGCATCAGCCTCTCGGGGTCCCAGTGTTAGCCGGGGTGGGCTGTTCGCGCAATTTGGCAGGGCATCGGGGGAGGCCGTCTCTACCTCCGACTCTACAGCGATTCCTGTTGTTAGCTGTTTGCTTGCCTGTCAGATGTAAACAGATCGGTCTGTTTTTTTTATTAACGTGCCCGGACGGGTGGCTTTGGGCTCCGCATGCCCCCGGACAGCAAAACCAGTAATTTCGTTAATGCTAAACTGATCAGATGCCCCCCGTAACCGCTTTCAGTAGTGCAGATGTGTAAGGGGCATGTGATTGTGAATGGGGACATGAAGGGTCAGCGCTCCGGCACGGAGCCCCCGAGCCGCAATCTGGAGCCGCATTCATCTGACCGGACGGAAATGCCTGGGTTGGGGCGCTTTGATCGCTATTGTATTCTCATTATTTACCTGGCCGCTTTTCATGCATTCTAACAGCAGCCGGTGCTAGGGGCACGTAGACATCTTACTGTAGAAATAAAGCAAATTCAGAGGGGAAATCGGCTGGCTCCGTGGTCCCGGAAGTGGAAGCGGCAGGGCGCTGCGGCCGCTTCCTGCATTCTCTTAATTGCCCCATAAGTCAGTGGGGTATAATCGCTGCTTTTTTTTTGAGTACACAGGGTGACAGTTTAGAATATTGTTGATGGGTCTTTACTTTTTTTTTTGTTAGGAACATAAGGAAGCTTAGCATGTACGGCGACACCTGTATTCTACAGGACGAGGGGGTTCTGGACAGCCTTCATCTCAGCCAGGTCGACCAGGGTGGGAAGAAAATCAAAGAGTAAGTGCTTGTTATATTTATTCGTTTTTATTATAATTAATTGGAAAACAACTGTTACCTGAGTGTTGTATCGGCCCTGTGCTTCAGAATCCAGCGGCTGTTTGGGGAAATCCTGGCTAATAGCCGGCAGCTGAACTGGCTGTCCTCAGCATTCATGCTGGGTATGGTGACTCCCAGCTCCTTGGCAGCTGTGTCCAACTCTAGCGCCGGATCTCTGGAGCACCTCAGTCTGCTGGACAACCAGCTGGTGCCGCTACTGGGGGTGGTGGAGCTGGAGCGGCTCCCACACCTGCATTCCTTGGCGCTGGACTTCAGCGACTTCAGCGCCACCATGTGTCGCCTGCTGTCAGGCGGTGACCGCGTGCCCCTGCACCGCCTTTCCCTGCTGCTCAACGGCGCCGCCCTAGCGGGCAAGCCTCTGAATGGCACCCCGGCCGACGATGACTGGAAGGCCTTGGTGCGTCACAGCGCCAACCTGCGCGTCTACATCATGGCCCTGGACACCAGCAGCCAGGACCTGCTGGCCATCTTGAAGCCTAGCATTCCGCTGGAGAGGATCCACTTTGACAGCTACTCTGCCTCCACCAGCGAGGCCACGGTGGAGCTCATCTCTCTACAGTACCACAAGACCCTCACCCATTTCACCCTCATGAGGGACGACAGCAGCTTCCCAGACCTCAGTGACAATCGCAACGAGGATCCGCTGGTGCTTCTGGCTTGGCGTTGTATCCATCTGTCTGTACTGGTCATCCATGGTGAGCGGTGTTGCACGGGGGCACAGGCCGGCACATTTCCATCCCCTCCCATTCTGTGTGGTACCGGGGTCTTGACGGACCCGCATACCGTACGGCTGACGGGCCTGTCTCTCTGTGCACAGGTTACACGGTGTGGGCCCACAACCTCATCGCCATCTCACGCCTGCGTGGCTCCAACCTGAAGGTGCTGGCCGTGTCGGAGGAGAGCATCGACTTTGACCCATACCAGACCTTCTCCGTGGAGGAAGACCCCGTGCACAACCTTATCAAGGAGGTGTCTCTGGGACTGGGCCGCGTCTGGCACCCCGTGATGGACGCCAGCATCGTCCTGAGCGAGCCCACACAGCACTTCTACCGCGAGGTGCAGAGCTTCAGCGAGGGCATGTAACTCCTCGCGGCCTCGCCTGTCCCTCTCCCCCTGTGTCCGCCCTCAGACCCCTCTCCCCCTGTGTCCGCCCTCAGACCCCTCTCCCCCATTCCCAGCCACTGACATTGCCCTCACATGTAATGCCTATGCTAAATGCTCTTTACGTACCAGGCCCTGTCTCATTTAATGTTTTTTTTTTTTCCCCCCCAATTTTTTTTTTTGTTTTCTGTAGTGAGATCTAACCCTTTATGTGCTGTTAACCCAGTAGTAGCTCTATATTTATATCTATCTATATATCTTGCTTCTGACGAGTATAGTCGGTATTGGTTTAGTAGCTAATAAGCGTGTGTGGGAGGGGCTTCTCTGTCTGGCTTATGATATGTGCTGCGTTTTGTTCTGCTCTTATGGACGAGTATAGAGCTGCAGAGAGCTAAGGCTATCAGTTTGTCCGTCCCTGCCTTTTAAAGATGAGTAAAATCCTTTGTACTCTTACCTTTGACGAGGCTTGCGTCTTCCGGCCTAGGACGGAGCACTGATGGCTACCCCTCTGGGTCTAGAATATTCTTTTTAAACCGCGTGTTAGCTCTTTGCGATGATCCTACGTTCAGGACGCCGGTCCTGCTGGTTTTCGTTATCTGGAAGCGCGTTCGTGTCGATGGGGCCCGTCCACCCTGAACGCAGATGTTGGAGGCTGGACACTAGGTCCTGCCGTGGAGCTCTGCAGGATTCCAGGGCTCCTTCTCAGTTGCCCCCACGGGGGGGGGAGGGGGGTCACTCGCAGTCCCTCGAAATACCTTTGGTCTGCCTCTGCTATCAGCCAGGCACTATGTGAGACTGTTGCGATGAGGATGACCACAATCCGTGAGGCAGTTTGCCGGTCTTTCCGTTTTGCTTGGGTAGTCTAGAGTCACAGTTGCCTTGAACGCCTCCCCCCCCCCCCACCCACCCCCGTATCTGTTTCAAGGTCTACAGGTCTCATCTGTTGAGCTTTGGACAGAAGAACAAATTAGCTGGCCTGTTCTGTATCTCAGGTACTTCTACGATGAAGGCTGTTGTGCCATTTGGGGGCTGAGCTCATCTAAAACCTTTTTTTTTTCTTTTTTTTTCTCCATCTCTGTCATTCCCTCACTTTCGTTTAAAAGGTGAACATCTACATTGTGTCTCTGAGACTTTTAAATGAGCTTCAATGGTATATTTGCTGTTTTAAATCTCAGTAAAGAGGGAACAAGGTGCTTCGGGGGGTTAGAATGTAAATATGAATCTGGTAGCCTTTTTAATGGCAGGCCTGTAGGTTTGGTCCTACAGCAGCCCCTCCTGATGGCATTTCTCTCTTTGCTTGTCTAAGTGGAGCGTTCCACTAAGGTACATCGATGGAGGTCAGCTGATCCCCATTTGTTGCGTGTTGATAGACCTTCCTCAGGAGGCACTGAATGGTTTGGTCCAAGTGTTGGCATGGCCTCTTTGGAGAACCTGCTCTGTAGGTCCGTGTCGATTGTTAGACCAAAGGAAGTTGACCAGTGTTCCTGACCCATCAGTCTGTATCGGTTGAGGCCGACGTGTAAAGAAGTTAAAGGCGCTGGGGGGGGGGGGGATGAGGTTGTTGTTGGTCCAAATAACAAGGAGATCGACCTGGTTTCGGAAGAGCCCGCAGCGTTTCTCTGGACATGAAGGGACATGAAGCCAGTGGTTTACACATGACAGGTCCAGAGTAAGACCGAGCAGAGTTGCGTGTCAGCAAAGAGATTGTTTCTATATAAATTTGCAATTTTACTTAATCACACCAAAAAGTGATAACGGATTAAGTTGGAGGCAAGTGTTGCATGCGTGGAACTAATCAAATTCGTTAACTGTTGGTGCAAAGGGGCGCAGCAGTTAATCCAGTTCCTCAAGCTACTAACTGAGGCGGTTAATCTCTGCAGCCTGAAGCCATCTGGCTTTCGGTACCAAACCACCCCCCCCCCCCCCCCCGTGTCACAACCACTCTTCTGTCGTGCGATTTCACGTCTAGTGTAGTAGTAGCATCTGGACTACTGTCTTAAATTCCGCTCGCTCGCATAATTCTCCTGTGTGTGTTAAATTGAGACGCGCTCAAGTAGGAAGAGGGGAGGCCAGTGCATATGGTGTACCGCTTTGTCACCAGTGAACGACAGGAAGCGCCTTTCTCAGGGTTACAGTCGGAGCGAACCAGGCAGGGCTGCACTGCTTAGACCTGAACCACAGAAGTTAGCCGTGGAGGAGAGCAGAAACATGTCACTGGATTTCACGTGCGTCGGTGTGCGTATCAGCTGCTGACGACGCGGCGGCGGTCGCCGAGCACCCACACCCTGGCGGGCAGGCGGGGGACACGTGCCTCGGGCTTAAGTTGGACTGGTGTGTGCACAGCTGTGCTGTGGCTTGGTCACCAACAGTAGGACTCTAACAATGCACCTGTTTCACTGTGAAGAGTGAATGTACAAAGTACAAAGGCAAATCACTAGGTTGGTTCTATCAAACCTGTACGCTGCTATGAGACGTTGTAGGGACATTCCACTGGGGTGATTTCCAACCAACACGAGGCCAAATGTCTGCATGGAGCTTATTTTTTTACTTTCTTTTGCAGTGGGATCCAGTTATTAGCCTGCGACTGGTCTGTCGTAAAGCCTCCGTGCACCGTAGAGGTTTTTGTGTTGCAGGCAGGCTCAGTCTTCGTCCACCATGGTCAAGTGGAAGGGGAGCCTTTGGAATCTCTAAGACCAGTTGTCCCTTAAGCTTGGATTCCTTTTTTTTTTTTTTTATCTTGTGGAAACTGTATGCATTCACAATATGAATTCTCTCACTGGAAAGCAGGGAGTTAACACAGTGAGCGGCTTGGATATCAGTCTCGAGCGGGTACTCGGTCGCCTCTAAGGTGGCGCTCTCCCTTCCACCTCGTCTTGCGTCCGTCCCACATGGAGGATCCTTAACCGATTGGCGAGAGAGCGGCCCGGAGAATCCCGTAAGTGCACAAGGGTCACGGGCTCGCTGTGCTGTAGGCTGGGGTGAACGGGAGGCTGCAGGTCATGAGAGCAGATAAACTATGCAAGAGGATGCACATCGTCGACCCCGCCGCTCCTGTTTTCTGTCACTTACAAGCGGAGAGATCTTACCTGCAAAGATACTTGGCCTTATCGTTTTAAAACCTTGATTCTTCGGAAGCCAACTCAGTTTCGGGGGCAGCCGTAGGTACGGACGTGGTCTCTGTGAGACTGGCCGTCTGGCCCCAGTTTTTAGTGGTACGAATGTTGTGCATTTGTTTAAAATCAGGACAGTTTGCAATAAAGTCAAAGTGGCCACCATGGGGAACTAGCAGTGCTAAAACCTGGCTGCTACCTTGTAAACTTCTGGGATCACACACGCGTGCATATACACACGCACACACCCACAGTGTGTATATATACATATACCAGTATGTATCAGCGCACATGTCCGGATTCTATTTATGAACATGAAAAGTTTATAAAGCGTTATTTACAGAAATGGTTTTACCATCTTAAATGTTTAATATTTGGACAGTGTTCTGTCTGCCTTTTTGTCTCCAGTGAGCACATAGTGTTGGATTTTATATGTACATCAGCAGAGGGGAGTTGTCCCAGTGGGGAATATGCTGGGTGTGGGAGGTTTTAATCAATCGAAGGCGATCAGAGCTTAATTAAAAAGGGGAAACGCATTTGAGAAGCTCGAGCTGACCGTGTAAACCAGCTGAATACCGAGTCTATGTTGAATGGATGCATTTTCTTTTAATCCGTGAATAAAGCATTAAAAATGGCCGTCTTCTCCTGGTGCTTCTTTCAGTGCCGCACGTGACTGATGTTTGCGCAGTAAAGCATTAAAGCGTATGCACGTCTTGCACAACCAGAATCCACTTTATTACTTCTTTACATGACTGTCCTTAAGTTATAAATTACAGTAATTCATTAACAGCTGATGTGGGTGGCTCAAACAAGTACATATCTGGTAGTCGGTGTTTAGGGGAAAAAAAGGGGGTGTAATCAAGGACTTGTATGTACAATCCCTTATTAACAATATCCATACAACTTCTCTATATACAGCTCAGGGAGGGGCAAGTTTGCCTTAAAATTCTACTGCTAAAAAGCTTCCCTGTGCTCAGGAAAAAGGCAGCTGATCCACTCCTATGATGCCCTGACCTTTCAAGTTTGTTGACGGTGGCAAACGTAGCCACGTGCCCTTTAATGAGGGATAAGCCAGACGAGGCAGGTGGCCTGCTTAGTGGTCCGGGGGGACACAGGCGTAGTCCAGGTCCAGGTCCATCTCATTCACGCCTGGTTCACCTCAAACTGTCCCTCTGCTGGTAATGCAATAATGGAGGTGGGAAGCTCAGATCATGTCCTGTGAGAATGGGGGGTGGTCTGGGGGGTGCTCGCTGCCCGGAGGGGAGGGTCTGCGGGGGGGCCCAGACCGGCTGTCGGGAGGGGGCCCTCCAGGTGGATAAGCCGTGGGATGGGGTGGCAGTGGAGGGAATCTCTGATACATCCCTGGGGGCAGCGGCCCACGAACTGGAAAAACAGCAGAGGGACATCTGAACAAAACGTGCAGCGGCTGCTAATGGCCCTTTTCCATAAAAACCTAACACACCCCCCCCCCACCACCACCACCACCAGCATGAATACACGTTAAAATATTACTCACTGCCCATGGGGGGGACTCGAGGAGGGAAAAACTCGGGGGGACCATAGGGGCCTCGACGATGGAAGTGGTCCGCTGGGGCCAGTGGAGGTGGGGGGCCCAGGGGAGCGGCCTCCCGTGTGTTTGAATCAGGGGCATTTGACGGCTCCCCAGAAACAGACAGGAGGCTCTGGGGACAGAGACAGAGCCAGTGTGAATTTCTCAGGTATGCGACTCGTGGAAATAGCATCGGCGGAAAGGAAATGGTTACTCAAAGACGCTGGAGCTGAGCTCCATTCCGGCAAACCACAGCGACCCCGCAATGGAGCACGGCCACCTGGGACTGTACTTACATCTCTGCTCTCACTGAGGCCCAATCCGAGGCTGCCGGAGGTGCTGCCTAGTTCTGCTGAAAGAGGCGAGAGCAGGCTGTAAGGATCCAGCCTTGTTCCCCTAGGAAATCCTCAAAGAGATCATTCACACCCCCGTAGCACCAACCCCGTTAGATAAGGAGACCTGCAGGGGGGGCCTGGATTCCAGAAGCACATTCACACAGACGCTCTTACACAAGGAGAAGGATGAACGCCACCTGCTTACCAGACTTTTCGGTGGGATTTGGGTTGAAGTGGGCCTCGGCCAAACCGGGGCCCCTGGGAGGCAGCGGGCCTGGCGGGAAGGCGCCAGGTGGTGGGGGACGGCGGTAGGGGAGCCTGGGGTCTGGATACAGGTAGCCTGGAGGACAAGCAGTAAAGACCACTCAGTCCACCGTATTTTGGCGAGCGTCTTGGGAGAGGGAACGTCCTCTGATCGTTTCTGATAGGACAGAGATGAGACGTGGGCTGGATCATAGGCACACCTCAGGGTGAGGAAGCAACTCCGTCAGAACACGGACAAGGCCAGATGCGAATGCAAGATTAACGCAATCAAGGAGCAGGACTCATACCTTCTGCCACGAGAGTGATTACGGTGCACAACACAAACACTCTAAGTACAGCGATGACACGGTCCATTGGCACCCCTGTGACGTGGTTCCGGTCACCCAGGGCCATGCTGGTGGCCCATTTAAGCCACATGAGCCCTACCCTCCATGCTCGAATCATGGGGCACCAAGACAAAGTGAGGGGAAGATTGTGGAATGAGCATAGGTAGGCTGTCCCCAGAGGTAAATAGTTCAGGTCCAGAAAGTAAAAACCCAGACCAAGATTTTGTTTCAACCAACCAGTTGAGTTCTCTGTGACTGTGACTCTTCAACCTGAAGTGGTTGGTTGAAACAAAACCTTGGTCTGGATTTTTACTGTCTGGACCTGAACTATCCACCGCTGGCTGTCACTGGCTGTTCTATGCTTAGTCAGCTATTTCTGACAGCTTCTCCCTCTTTCCCTGGCTGAAGGACAGCCCCCCCCCCCCCCCGATTGCTCAAATGAAATGAGAGCAACTAAGAATTCAGGGGATACTTTGTCTCAGGGGCGCCAACGTGAGAGGTCTTCACTGTACCTGGGGGGGCTCCGGGACCCCTGCTGTCGGAGCGAGGGCCTTCCCTGGCGACAGGGACGTCTGTCAGGCTGGGAGGGCCATGCGACACTAACAGGACACAAGAGACAAAGCACGATGGCAGTTAGACGAGAAGATGGCAGGTAAGACGGAGGGAGTTCACACATCCTTTAGGTGCGTCCACTGCAGGGAGCCTGCAGACCAATGAATGGGATTCTGGTTTCTGTGCAGTGGATGTGTAGAGCAAGGCCGCATCTGGCTAGTGACCAGGCGCTTCTGGAATGGGATGTAAAACACAGAGCTAACAAAAACACTAACTGAGAAACGAAGAGCTAACAGAGGTGATACATACAAAAGACAGCTAACAATCAAAGGCATTACACAGAAAAAACAAGCTAACAAAGGCACCACATACCAAACGCAGAGCTAACATACAAAACGGGCGAACAAATAAGCTACAAACAGAAAAAACAAAGCCAAAAAAAAAAACACGTGCAAAACACACAGCTAACAAAAGGTGTTAAATGCAAAACTCGGATGCTTAAAGCTAATTCATGAGCTAGCTTCCATCGCAGGGATCCGTCCTGTTAGTTTCCCTTCAGGAATTTAGGCACGATGGGAGTGTTTGTGGTGGTAGGGAGGTCACCTCGGCTGCCAGGCCCCAGAGGAAACTGGGGTGATAAGCGTGGTGGCCCGTCCATCAAGGTAGGTGGCGACAGGAAGGCTCTAGTCTCAGAGGCGGGCCGCCCTAGCGGACTCGGTCCAAATGGTGATCTCTCTCCTATGGGAACGAGACAGAAACAAGGTTATGAAGCCCAGAGGTCTGGATTGAAGGGAAGGAAATGATGTAGGAAAAACCATCGTGGTTATGCACAAGATCACCTCTGAAGGAAGATCTCCCAGGGGTCTCCAGGGCGAATGGGTCCTTCTCCACCATCTCCAGCTTAAATTGGAGGTCTGTCAGCCTGTATGGGGAAATGGAACGAGTTTCAGACCGTGCTGAATGCTCCCAGCGGATCATGCGACGCCCTGTGACGCTCTTGCTCACTTTTGCCTGAGGTGGGCATTCTCCCGCTTCACGTCGGCCAGGTCTCGGTCAGCCGCCCGCGCACCCAGCTGCAAACAAACCACCGGCTTCAGTCACAATCACAGCGGCTTCTTCGCACTGGTCTGTGCCTGAGGAGCAATGGGACGCTACTCACCCAGTTGTCGTGAGCCTTCTTCTCGTGGGCCGCGATCTGCCACACGGGATAGATTCTGAGTGAGCGCTCACTGCCAAGTTCCTGCCGCTGCATTACAGCGTGAGGACTGATGTACTCACCTGGTTTTTGTAGGCCTGGTTGGTTTTCTCCAGCTCTTCCTCTAGCTCCTGGGCCCGTTGTCTGTGCAAGAACAAAAGGGCAGTGAAAAGCAGAGCTTCTCTATTGGGCTGTGCCAGAATCAGATGCGGAAATCCAGTGCCTGGCTATTCCCCAGTGTTTTACAGGTACAGTGGCTTACATCACAAGACTAACAGCTTGAGAGGTACACGCTTACACTGAAAAGGCTGCATCAGCTGGAATGACACTTTTCAGCTGTTTATTTTGCTCAAAAATCTGCCCCCCTCTCAACAACCCCCACCAATATCTAAGCTGATTAAAGAGGACAGGCCCTGCTGACAGAGCGATGCTCATGAAGAGATTCCAGACGTCCTGCAGGTACCTATAGGTGCTCAGCTCCTCAGCGGCCATACTGATCTTCTTGTCGGCCTTATTGAGCTTCTCCTCCTTCTGCAACCGTTCCCTCCCTTCCACAGTCAGCATCCTGAGGGCGATAGGGGTTCACCGTGTGTGTCTGGCCCGAGGGTCAGGGCGAAGGCTGCCTGAATCTGCTCCAGCTCACCGATGCAACTTCAGCTCATTCTCCTGATACATCTCAGTCATGATCTGCAGCTTCTTCTGGAGCTTTTGTGTCTCATTGGCAAACATGACACTCTCCGCCTGTAGCGAGTCCTTCTCGTTCTGGAGCCGCTCGATGCCACCTGTCAGATCAGAAGGAGGACGTCCTTTAGATGCCACCAAGTCATATCCAGACCGAACCAAGCTGCCCCAACATGGGGGGAAGGGCTAGGAAGTCAGTATATTTTTTTTTGTTTTTTGGAACTGAATGAGGTTTTTGCTCCAATGTGACATATCAGCTCTGTACCAACCTTGGAGGTCCTCTTTGGCTTTAACCTCATCAGTAAGTCTGGCAACCAATCTGTTCTTCTCCTCTTCCAAGGACTTCAGATCAGCACTCACCTGGAGACAGGGAGCAAACAGATGTGATCCTCTGTGCACACTGTAGCACAAGCCGTCGATCATGCATACATACCTTTGCTGCAGAAATTAGCTTCTCTACTTTTTGCTTCTGACGGATATCTGGGGAAACCGCATTTCCAAAAAAAGAAAATTTAAATCAAGTTTTCTTCTTTGCACGAAAAGCACAGTTTTATGGACATAGCGAGAGATGAGCCCCACCTGAGGCATCCCCATTCTCCTGGAAGGTCCCGTCCTCCATCTCCGAATCCCAGTCCCTCATCTTCAGCAAGCAGTCAGTCAGAGACTACAGAAGAATCAGCCACTCAGCGTTTATACAATCCAAAGGAACAGTGTCTGATAGGGCTATGTGATATAAACGATATACCAATTTATCAAGATATAAAATTTAAACAATAAAAAAATCAGAAACTTCGATAAACTTGATAAACTGCTTGATTGCACGCATCAAGCCAATCACATCACAGAAACAAACTGAATTCCAACCAATCATATCGTAGTCTTAAGAACACACAACCTATGCCTAACAAAAAAGATCGACTGAGTTAGGGGAGCACGCCACACTGATTTCAGTTTGCAGTTTGTTCAACATGTCACATTTTTTCATGTTCTGAATCTGGCTAAGGGGAATTCTAAGGGGTTTTTAAGCAAAATTTAAGTGAGCCTTGAAGTAAAGACACAAAGACTTGAATTATACAAGGTGTTCATAAAGTCTCTTTACATTTTCAAAAATGTATTACAAAGGCAAATGAAAAGACAGTTATATGGAAATTATTACAAAATGAGACGTATATATTTAAGTTTTTGCCTCATTTAATACACCTCTATACGGGCACCATTAGTTGCACGAAGCACATCAAGACGGTACTGGATTTCTTGCCATGTTCGCTGTAGCAAACCCTCATCAGTGGTGACACTGGCATCAGTTATCCTCTGCTTTAGATTAGTGATGTCCCGTATCTAAAGTGTTTGCAATGTGATTAAAAACTTTGATAACCACTGAGTACATAGAACAAATCTGATGACGATATCTCATCAATTGCCTTTGTAATACATTTTGAAATCGTAAAGAGACTTTATGGACACCATGTATAGTGATGATTATCAATATTGATTGTTGTGAAAAAAATTGTGATAAAATATTCTGCCATGTCGCCCAGCCCTAGTGATCTCTCGCTCATGGTGTCGGTAAATACCTGAATGCACTGGTCCTTGCTGGTGCACTGCTCCACCATGTCCTTGTGGGAGCTCTCACACATCTTCATCTCCTCCTCCAGTTCGCTCAGACGCTCCCCCCAGCCTTCAGCTTCCTGTACCAACTTTGGAGAACAGTCCTCCTCAGTCTCAGCCAGACTACGGCCGCAAGGGCTGCCGTTGCCCCGTAAAACATACTTCTGAATACCATTCGACAAGGTGACGGGATGCTTGCAATGATGTGTACAGAGCCACCTGGGTCACCATGCAGTGCTCGGGTATGGCAGTAAGGTTTAAGCGGGACATCTGGTAAAATGACCCCGTTAGACACAAGGAGACCTCACACAAACCTGGGCTTTACTCTCCAAAAGCTGGACATTCTCCTCCTTGGCTGCCTGCAGGCTTTTCTGTAACCTCTCACCGTTAATATCATAGATTTTCAGGGTTGTTTGTGCCTGATGAGATTAAAACAGAGCTTATCACAGCTTGGCACAATAAACCAATGAGGCACACTCTGTAACCCATGTGACTGACTCCATTCACTGTGCCCCCCCATCCCCACCGAATACCTGCTCCATCTGCGACTTCAGGTTCTTCGATTCTTCTTCCAGGCTTTTCAGTGTTTCCTGCATGCTGGCCAGCTGAGGAGCAAACAGCTACATCAGTATAACTGTCCAACGCTCTGATCATCCAACCAGCAGCTGCTCAAATTTGCTGGCTAACCTCTGCTCTACTGCCATAGACTCTTGATAGGTATTAGTGGTTATTTTTTGAGGAGATAAGCTGTGAACCAACCGTCTTTACTTCAGTTGTACGGATGTTCATGTGAAGAGTAATGGGTCTCAGCTTCTATTACCTCATTAGTGAAGTTAGCTGGTCATAGCAGACTTGAGGAAAAGAGGGTCTTACTGTTTCCTCCTGCTGCAAACGCTTGGACTTCTGGGCTTTCAAATCCACCTTCAGCTGTTCGGTCTCCTCCCTGAGTGTAGCGTTTGCCTCTTCGAGTTTCTTGGACATGGTCTGAGACGACATGTTACAGAATGGCCAGAGCGTTCTCGCATACGGCACGGCATGCAGTAAACGTGTCCGCGTGGTCTGTACGGCACGGCATGCAGTAAACGTGTCCGCGTGGTCTGTACGGCACGGCATGCAGTAAACGTGTCCGCGTGGTCTGTACGGCATGGCATGTAGTAAATGTGTCCGTGTGGTCTGTTCAATCGGGCCGCTCATCCCACGGAGTAACTCACCTCAAGATCTTCACCCTCAGGTGCTTGTGCAGAAGCACCTCCATTCTGCAGGGCAGTTTCCAGTTCCTCATACTACAGGACACAGAGAGACACAAAGAGCGTGTCATACTACAGATACACACACACGAACACAGACACACACACACGAACACAGACACACACACACAAACACAGTGTCATACTACAGGACACAGAGATACACAAAGAGTGTCATACTACAGATACACACAACCACCCACACACACACACACACAGTGTCATACTGCAGGACACAGAGAGACACAAAGAGTGTGTCACACTACAGATACTCACACACACAGTGTCATGCTGCAGGGCACACAGTGAGTTTGTCATATTGCAAACAAATGCACACAGGCACAGTGTGTTTTACTCCAGATTCACACACACACACACACACACACACACACACACACACACACACACAGTGTCACAGTGCAAGCACACACACAGACCCTTGCTGCAGTAACACTCACTCTGTGACTGCACTGACTGAGTGTTTCCAGTGCTTTACATTTCTCTTCAAGTAATTCTGCTATCTCCTGGCCCAGCTTTCTCTCCTTCCCTGAAAGCCCAATGGAAGATTACAGTAAGTCAACATCTGGCAGTCTCCCAAGATGTCCTTCTTAACAAGGCATGAACCAAACTTACCGACATAGAATCTGCTTTTTATCTGGAAAAGAAACACATGAATGAGTAATGTTCAATCAAACGTGTGAGTGTGATGCAGAAGGTTCTGCATATTTATGAATTGAAGCCCACAGCCAGCATAACTCCCCAAGTGCAAGCTTACAGACTGATACAATCTGCAGGTGAACAGCAGCATAGTCAGTATCCCCAGAAGCGCAGTCACTATAACCGCTTCCCAAGGCAGTCCGTAAAAATCCGGCCCTGGCTTCAAGTCATCAGGGAGGGAGGACACCACCTGTTAAAACAAAGACTACTTAGACATGGGAGCGAGCTGCCCACCCCTTCTCTCTGCTTCTTGTAAAATTGTAAGCTGGAGGGAATCGCCTTTTTGATCGTGACTAGTACACAGTCAGTGTCACCATCAGACACGTCTGCCCTGGGACAGCGCTTGGAAGTGTCACCGGGGGACCGATCTGTCGGCACTCCATCAGCCTCAGGAAGTCGTTTATCTACCTTGTCAACATTGGCGGACTAAGCATCAACGGGCAGATTAAAGCATTTACGGCGCACGTTATAACGAATAAGGTAAAGTAAGCTTTACAAAAACGGAGAGAACTAGCGAAACCCCATCGGGGAGTGGAGAGCTCCTCTAGGCTGGCGGCGGGCTATCTCACATCTCTCACGGTCTCCACCGCACGGGAGTAGTAGACCCTCGCTGCCACTTTAAGATCGGTCGTTTCAGGCGACGAAAGGGCCGTGTCGCTCGCTAACTCCTCTGCCATAATCTATTAAGTTTAAGCGCCGCTGTCCACTTTGTTTTCACGGAACAAATGCCGACATATCCAGCCCGTCTGCTGTCACTTCACGGCTTCCGAGACACCTAAACAGAAAGCCACCACGTAACGGTAAACGGGTCGACACCGGTTGCGGAGGGGTGCCTTGCTATCCGGACATATCATTATCCCACCATAATTTAATATTTTCTTAATCTATAACTATTTTTTAAAAATTCGAAATAACTAAGCAAATGTATATGTTTACTTTTATTATTAATACACACGTAGATAGGCAGGTGTCTATAAGCACGCGCACACACCCCTGTTTTTCGCAGTTTTCCTACATGGTTCATTCCAGACGTCACCAATTGTAGAACGCCACACGGCACCTCAGCTACAATGTTAAAGTGACACAACGAGAGTCGGGCCGTCGTCGACGCAGTTCACGGCTTTGTGCATTCATCAATAAGTCGGCCAACACTCCTGACTTAATAGGAAATTGCATCAATGAACACAAACTTAAGCGTCTTTATATTCAAGAATGTTTCTTCAACCGGTCTGTGACACAATAACAGGATCCCGTCAGACACACTTCCTGGTGAATAGCAAAAAACGGCTCAATCTGATTAAACTTCCCTAAATTGTTCAGAATGTTCAGAACATTCTAGATACGGGCGCGATCACTTGACCAAAAGGATCTACTCCAACCACCACGTAATCACCCAGCTCACTGCTTGGTCAGCGAGTATATTCAACCAGTACGCGAGTATATTCAACTTGTACGACTCCACCGTAGAAATACCCACTTCCATGTCATCGTCAGCTTCCATTTCAGATGTGCGCTTCTCTCATTGTAAAATATTCCTGATATACGCTGATGAAGGGGTCCGGTTAGGAGACACCAGCACCCTAAAGAGTGCCTCTCCCCTTGATATAACCTGAGCCTTTACTGACATCAAATTACACTTGACATACAGCAGGGCAGTCCCAGCAAAATCTGCACTGTAAACAAGCCTTAAAGTAACAGCTTCACCAAAACGGCGCTTGTACAATGTAAATACTGCAAATACTGCAGAGTGTATCCAACACAACACAAAGTGATATTAAGTTACAAAAACTGCCAAATCAAAACCGCAAATTTCCCCATTTAAACAATGGTAAAAGAGGTCCACTATAAACGATTGGTTTTTTTGAACTTTGTAAAATATGATTGATGTCCATACCTGTATGATGAATTGTGTTAAACGTGATACAGTGTCTTGAAGGTGCTCTGTAGTTTTCAGTATAACTTGGCCGGTACGGTTTAGAAACAGAGCAACAGCAGCAGCTCTACCTGTCAGATGAGCAAAATCAAATCTTGTCATAATTTTATATATGCTGAAATACATAGTTTTGCATATGTTGCTTGAGTTAGGAAGCTACTGAAACTGATTTATCTTCAATCAATACATAACTGGCAATAGGCTAGCATGACATTTGCCTTTGAAGGATGCAAGACGTACCATCGTGTAAATCCTCCGACTGTGACTGAAAAGGAGTCTCCTCCTGGACTGTGGGGAGTAGGTCACCTTCCTCAAACCTCTTTCTGTCCTTCTCTGCTGCATCATCTTCAGGGATAAAACAGCTGCCGTCTGTGCATTCGGGTCCACCTGTCACTGCTGATGCGTAATCATAACTCAATAGTCAATCCTGGGGAAAACCTCCACATCGTACACAACTGTTGTTTCCATGGTTACTCAGGATTTCAGTACTACATATAAAGTACCAAAAATACATTACATTGAAAGACAAGAATGAAACTGCTGAGCTGTACCAATAAAACTACAAACGTATCTCAAGGTGCAAATAAGATTTCAAGAACAATGTATTTCCGTAGGTCTTTGGGTTTAGTAAAAAAAACAATCATTAATATATTATATATTAACATACTGCGGGCAGCAGGCTCTCGCTTAGAGAGAGCAAGTTGGGGGAGGCAAAAAGAGAATTTCCTCACGGGGATCAATAAAGAAGTATCAATTCATTTTTAACTCATGATCATACTTAAAAATAAAATTGCACAGCAAAAGTACCTTTATTAGAATGTTTAAGGACAGTGGGTTTCTCTTGTGTGAATATACTTTTTAAAGTAGATAAAAGAGCTTTTAATTTTTGAAGTGAGGCTTCCTTTGTATCACCATCAGCTTGACTGCCTTTTGAAGTAGAAGTTAGTTCAATGTGATATTGTAGAAGTCGTTCAAAATCATACAGTATAGCTAGGTCGTTGTCAGTATTTTCCAAAGCTTCCCAGTCCCAAAGGTTTGCCAGCTGATAGTCAAGCCACGTAAGTTTGTGTTTCCCTATTAAATCCAACATTTGGTGTAGGTCTTGGTTAGTCATGTAGTTCTGGATATTTTGGTAATCCTTAAGATGTTCTGGAAACTTAACAGCATCCTTTGTGGAATGCGGGTTTCCATTTGGCTGTACAACTCCCACATGTTTTTTGCTGGTACTTTCCATTGGTTTTGTTGTTTCTGTAACACCTTCTGCTGGTTCTGATCTTAAAATACCAGCGTGTTGTCCCGACCCATCATCAGTGACCATTCCAGTTGTTCCAGATGAGTAGTTTGATTCTGTTTGCAAACTATAATAATCAAGTTCGGCAGTGTGCAAAGTTCCAGTTCCTGAATCCTCCTGGATATGTCTAGAACGAATGTCTCCAGCTTTGTTTCCCTTCCAGTCCTCTGTCCCACCAAAATGTTCATTATTTACTACTTTGCTGCAAAACCCTGTGTCTTTGCTCTCTCTACCCTGCTGCCCTGTTTCTTCTTGTTCAGGTGCAGTAAATGGATCTGGTGTTCCCTCTTGGTTTTCAGCACCAGATATACATGCATCTTCCTTTGGTTGTAATGTCTCAGTCACAAGTGTGTCTGCAGCCACACTATTAATGGTATCTACTTTCTCTTGTATTTCAGCTTGATTTTCCCAAATATTGTTCTGATCTTTTTCATAAGATACCAAATTTATTTCATGTTGTCCCTCAGTGGAATAATGTTTAAAAGAAGGTGGATCTCGAATGCCCATCTGGTTTAAAGCAATTGTGTCTTTGTTCTCTTCCATTACAGAAACATCTGCAGTGGCTGCTGATTGTGTTTGGTCAGAGATGATTGCAGAGATCTCTTCCACATTTTGACTGACCGATGACCTCTCTTCACTGCCAACCACAAGAGACGCCTTCCCTTTCTCAGATACAGATGGTATTTCCTCATTGTCAAAAACAAGTGAAGTGTCCACCATGTCTATCAAAGACAACTTGTCAACCACTAAGAGTTTTGGCTCAGTGTTCACCCCAGATGACTCACTGCCACTGTCAGTCACAGATGGTGCCTCCCCATTTTCAACGACAGTGTACTTGTCTCCTCTGTCAATTATGGATGGTCCTTGTGCTGCTATGTCAGCTATAGCTGACTCATTTCCACTGTCAATTATGAATGTTTCTTCCCCATTATCATTTACAATCAACTTGTTGCTGTTAGCTACAGATGACCCCTCACTATTGACAAACACCATGTATTCCTCACCACTTTCAACCACACTTGGCTCAGTGACTCCGAAGGTTGACTCTTCCCCGGCATCAACCACAGAGGTCTCTGTCTCTCCCAAGGTAGCCTCCCCCCTGGTGTCAACCACAGATGGCTTAGCGTCTCCCATGATGGACTCCTCTCTGCTGTCAATTACTGACAGTTCAGTTTCTTGCAAGGTGGATTCCTCTGCACCATCAACCACAGATGGCTCAACATCTCCCATTGGTGACTGCTCTCTCCTGTCCATTATAGATGGATCAGAGTCTCCCAAGGCTGACATCTCTCTGCTGTCAACCACAGATAGCTCAGCATCTTCGATGGTTGACTCCTCTACATCATCAACCACAGACAGCTCAGCATTTCCCATGTTTGACTCCTCCCCACTGTCAATTACAGACAACCCCCCCCTACTATCAGCAATTGCAGATGACATAGGGGAACGTTCAGCACTGTCATATATTGACGGCCTGCCCCCAATGTTTATTACAGTCTTGTCCACAAATAAATCATTATCAAGGTTGGAATCATCAATGACTGATGACTTTGGCTCACAGCCAATCAAAGATGCTCCTTTCACAACATCCATCACAGATAGTCCCTCCCCTCTACTAGTCACTGATGGGACCTCTGTACTATCAATCAAAGTTGACTTATCCCCATGCTCAGAATGCACAGGTTTACTGTAACTGGCAACAGGGTTTTGAGTGGTCTTTGTGTCATGACCTTCATTTTGAACTACTGTAGTCTTCTTATCCTCTTTAAGATTAAGATCCATTGGTACTTGCAGAGTACTGTTTATGTTGACTCGGCCTGATGAATTAATATCAGTGCTACTTGCAGTTTTGTCATTAATATCTACATTATATTTTTCATTTGACTCTATGGGTTGTGAAGCATTCATGTCTATATCACCCATCAAATCCTCAATGACATCTGATATCTTTAGCTGATCTGCCGATCCAAGTTCAGCCTTTGAAGTACCATCAGGTAATTGAATGTCCTCAGCTGCTAATGTTTCCTGTGGTATTAGCTGAGTTATATGGTGGTCATTTGTATCTCCTTTACTTGACAGAATGGTATATGGTTTATTGTCATCTTTATTAATATTTTCCTGTTTAATATTGTTGCTGGATGGATTAGAATTACTGGTTTGGGGTTCTAACAAGACGTCCTTACCTTTGTCTGTCATTTCTAGGGCTGACTCATCGTAGTTTTCTGCATCTTTATTAACATCTCTAATGTTCTGCTGAAACTTTGACGGCAAGCTCCCAAAAATGGTAGAAATACCACCAATGGAAAACAAAGACTGAACATCTTTTGTTGTCACATCCTGGCTCCCATCTTGTGTATCAGATCCTGGCTCTTGAACATGTGAACCTTCAAAAGACCCAGGCGAATTATCATCGGCATTCTCAACCTCACGTTTTTCACCATAAAGCTCTAAAATACTGCTGTACGTGCTCCCATAACCAGTTTCTTCATCATTATGAGACTTTCCATTTTTATAATCATTATCATATCCATTATTTTCTATTGAAGAAAAACCTGAACTATCATCAGTAAATTCCACTCTAGATTTTCCTCTTATCTTCCCTTGATTCCTTCTCTCCCCTGGCTCACTAGAACTAAGAGGGTTCTCAGTTACTATCTCCTCCTCTGTGCCTGGGTGCCCGCTATCTTCTATTCTAAGTCCATTATTCTCATTGACTGATTGATGAAAATGGAGAAGGTCACCAATGCCAGTGTATAGCCAAGGGTCAGTGTTCATGGTTTCCTTTTGGTTTGGTGTAGATCCCTCATCTTTGGGGTTCTCTGTTAAACCCTCATCTTTATTTTGGTTTATCGGCTCTTTAGGTGCAGTATCTGGCCTTTTTTCACCAAAACTAAAAACCCCAGCCAGTTGTCCCCTAAGCCACGAAGCCGTTTCAGTCCTTTCGTTCTCCTCTAACTGGTTAACATCCAGAGCGATCTTCCTGTTCTTAAAAGACTCTTGCTCGTCATTCCTGGCTCCTAAACCCAGCCATCCAGTCAGTCCAGATCCAATCCAATAAGACCCACCTTGTTCAGTTGGCTTTGACTTGGTATTATCAAGGGGATCCTGCACTATAGTCTGACTTGTTTCCACTTTGTCCGTAGTTTTTGTGCTCTGAGTCACTTGTATTGGTTCACTAGTTTTGAGGTCCTGCATGTCATCTGCCGGGAGGCCTTGAAGCTCCACGTGTTCTTCCAAATTGTCCGACTGACTGAAATCACCCTCAATTATAGCACCATACTCATCTATACAGAAAAAATCCTGTTCCTGCAAGGAAAGAGTTACTAGATTAAAATTTCTGAATTTTAAACTGAAATAAACACAAACAGAAACACACATAATTTAAATAATGCTTAGATACCTGTGTTGGTAATTCAATTTCTTTTTCCTTATGTGTGTAAACTTCCTCAACTTCAACAGCATCTTTTGGAAAATAGCCAAATTGCTTGTCAATCTGAAAATGATAGCAGTTTATTTTCAATTGCTCTTTGCACTCCTCACATTAACAGTAAAACTGGTTTAACTGATTTAGATTACAAGCTTCTATTACAAATACTATCAAACTATAGCAACTATGAAACAATGCACTGAAGCATATTAACTATATTACAATAAAAACAAACAAAATCAGCATACACTTTTCCCATCTAAAGTGGACTGTAAGGTTGCTTTGTCATTTCAACAATATACGTGGTACAGTACAAAGTGAAATGAAATAACGTTCCCCGGGACCATGGTGCTATATAAATTAAGGACTGGGACAATACAAAAAATGTAAATTGCACGTATGTAGAGTGCTACATAAAAGGTAACAGTCTGTACTGATCATTAGAGTCAACAATACTCACACTTCCTGCCCAAAGATCCTCCCTTTTACCGGAAAGCTTGAAATACACAAATATAACATCTCCGCTTCTGAAGTTTAAAAACCTGCAGTCGGGTCCTTTGAAATCTTTGGTGGCCTGAACACGACTCAAGAGGCCTAGGATCATAAAGCAATTAAAAACAAATGCTTACAAACCAGTCAAGGGTAACTTCGCAGTTCTTTCCATGTGAAAAATATTCAAATATATATATATATATATTCTGTTTTCAT
>JAODLC010000028.1:14330252-14371124 GCA_026781145.1 Hippopotamyrus pictus
GCTGGCGGCAGGGGCAGGGGCAGGAGCGCGGCCAGGGACAGGGTGCGGAGTCGGAGCAGCAGCTCCAGCTCCAGCGGCTCGTCCGGCTCCAGCTCCAGCGGCTCGTCCGGCTCCAGCGGCTCGTCCGGCTCCAGCTCCAGCGGCTCGTCCAGCTCCAGCAGCTCGTCCAGCAGCCGCGGCAGGGACAGGAACCGGAGGGGCGGGACCTCCGACAGGGACAGGAAGAGAGGGGGCGCTCCCACCGCTAGGAGGCGCAAGCCACCCAGAGGTGGTGGCTGGGATGCCAAGGGGTCTAAGGACAAGAGCACCAAGGCGGACAGGAAGAGGATGCACTCTGAGGGCAGCCGGGCAGGAAAGAGGCCCCTTCACAAGTCAGACAGGAAGGAGAAGAGGCGCTGAGGCAGCACGTCTACGCAGTCATGGGGGAAGATGTCTTGTGACAGAGCCAAGGGGAAGGCTTTCCTCTGCAGATCAGCAAGCAGACTTTGCATTGCGTTCCGTTTAATTCTCAAATTCAATCACATTACACCTGCTAATGTTTACTCCTGGCATGGGTTTTTCTATTGTTTTACTTCCCTACACTCAGTAGTATCTTCAAGCGCAAGGACATCCTGACTACTCTGCTCCAAGGAGGGAAAGGTCACTTAAATTTATTTTTTTTTAAATAAAACTGCAGCTTTAAAAATTAATGTGTCAAATTAATACAGACAAAATGTAATTAATTCATTACCAGGTAGTTGTTGAACTCTGATGCCACAGCGCCCCCTGTTGGACTCATATACAGCTGTATATGGATTCATATACAGCTTGGTCCCAGTCACCCTAGAAACATTGTATTTTGGTGTACTTTTGTAAATATTGCTCCATTTTAGCTTTTAATTCTTCATTCAGTGTCTAGTCTTACAAAGAAGGGTTTATTTAAATCGCTTCTCTTACAGGAAGGGGCTTTTCTCCTGCTGGCTTTTTTGTACCAGTGCATCACCTTCCTAAATAAAGCGGGTTGGTCTTTCCTGTCCTCCATTCTGCAGTGCCTTACACGCATGGCCATTTAGTACTTTATTTAGCAGATGCTTATATCCAAAGCGATGTACAAGGCAAATAGCATATTGCAAACAAATCAAGCGGTTGACTGGCGTTGTGTGTCACTTTACAGGAAACCTGGAGACTGGTGATTCGGTGCAGTTATACTAACCGGATCCGCTGGGCTGCACTAACTGATTATCTCTTGGTTAAACACCCCAAATAAGTCACCCTCAGCATGTCCTACAACAGGCCACAGCAACAAGCCACCAAAACTTGTAGCAAAGCTGTACTGCAAAAAAAAAAAAAATCAGCTGTAGAATTTACCCAAATGCAGGGCAGTAATTTCCATCCACTTTTTTTGAGTAAATTTATTCCCATGTAATCTGAGTAAAGTTTACCTGTACTATTAACATAAAGCCCTGCATATCAGGTAACTTCTTATATTTCTCAGTATATTTAACCTTCTTCCTAAATGTAAAATTGCTTTTCAAAATGAGTTAAGGTAAACATATCTATTTTACACCTAATACTTAAAATTTTATTATAGAAGGTTTTGTCGATTACGCTCAAAGGTATAGGGACGAGGAGGGACATGTATCCCCCAATATTTGACTTGGCTTCAGCCCCCCCCCCAAAAAGAAATAGACCTTTGCATTTAAATTATTAAGTACCCCCCCCCCCACCAATATTAAACTCTCTCCTGTGCCCTATCATTTATATCATTACCAATTTAATCACTCGTAAGGCAAAATAGGAAAAATTCAATACTTTATTAATCAATTAAGGAAAGAAATGAACATCTGCAGCTAAGAATGTGACTTATACTGCAAGGACATGCAATTACATACAGAGAAGTAAAGAACACAATGATGACATACCGTTCCCAACAATGCATTCTCACTTCACTGAGCAGAGCAGGCCATCTCTGCGCAGTCCTGCCCAGCTGGGCTGCAGCGGGCCGTGTTTGGGCTGGTTCCTGCTTTCCCGGTCCTCTTCATGGATGGATTAGTTACAACAGCACTCAACAAGACACCAAACTGAGTTAGTAGATGTAAAAGCTTTAAAATATTAATACTGACAAAAAAATTAAAGTTTAGCTATTTATTTAGTGTGTACAACAATCAGTACCACCACATACACAGATGATGTTTGTTTTTACATGGAATATACTCTAGGTCCTCTAGGAGAATTTTGTGGCAGGTAAAATACTACTGCAGTCAGCCACTAGGTGTCAGTGAAGCCTGTGCTTCCAGTGTTTTCCGGCCGCATTCCCTGAAGCAGCCGTCATGCCAGATTCTGATAGGTCAGCTGGCTGCACATGGCTGACTGCAGTCACAGTGATGTACGCTAATGTGACATGTCTACCTAATGTCATGTTAGTTTTGGACTTCCCAGTGAAAGTTCCTTTCTGTTTATGAACTGAGCACCTGATCAGTTGTGTAAAACAGGGGCCCTGTTGTTGGCCACATCTTACAGGCTGAGAGCAGGTTAGCAGTAGAGGGGCAGGGGTTTCTCTGACAGAGACTCCAAGATGAGCTGTCAGGCCTCAGTAAGCTCACAGAGCCAGGTTGCCGCATAAAGCCTTTGAGGGGAAAATGCACGATAAATTGTGGCGATAGTCTGCGGGTGGGGGGGGGGGAGGACCAGAGGAAATTGAGCTTGTTGTGGGGGGGGGGCAAGGCACAGGGTAAGGGGGCTTCTCGCAGGGGCCCTTTTATTAATTAGCTGAGCAGCAGGCGGCAGCTGCTCTGGCTATACAAGTCCAAACTTTACACAGCGTACAGCACTGTGAAACAACCTAGTAGGACTGGCTTGCCATTTCCGGCTCTGTAACCTGTGTCCCGCAAAACATAAATCAGGTCAGAACAAGAGGTATCATGAGTCAGCAGTCTCGCTATTCTGCAATAACTAGATGGCTTAATCTTCCACTAAGACAGGTGCTAAGCAGATTTACATTATATTAAGACCGTGAGTATGGTAGCAGTGGCAACCAGTTTGTATATTTAATAGATGTGTAGTTTCATGCTCACATATCAGTCTTCATTTGTCAACAGTTCCACCTAGTGGTCCTGCTATCTTACACAGAAACAGGCTGCATACAGTCCCATGACACCCTAGGTAACATATTTTATACCAGCATTAGCTAGTCACCGTCATCAACCGATTTGTGTTGCAGGTAGTGATGGCCAAAACAACTCCTCATGAACTATCTGCCATGTTTTTTGACCCTACTTGATGATACTATTGGCATACATTGAGCCCTTTTTTTGAACAGACAGCACCATCTAGTGGGGTCAAAAAATATAGCAAATGGTTCATGAAGCATCGTTTTGGCCATACTAAGGACTGCGGGCAGTGACTTTGTGAGCTCAACAGCGTCATATCGTAAGTTACCAGTCCTGAGGTGCATGTGTACAAACACCTCCAGCAGCTCCCCCCTCATCCACTCTGTTTATTCAACAGAGTTAAATGCGGCTTTAAATTGTGGCACAGGGTCTGCTGATAAGGGCTTTCCTCTAATAACACACTAACGGGGTCACTGGCAGCTAGCTTGGTGCTTGAGGCCAGGCCAAATGGATGGCAATGGTGTCCCACAGACCTGCACACAGCCTCCCTGGCTCACTCTGCCGCATCCCGCTGCTTTCCTGGGCTCCAGCAACCCCAGTGGTTGTTGGCTGCAGAATTCCATTATTGTTTGGCACCTACCAGGCAACATAATCATGTAATGTAGTATTTATTTTTAACATTTTTATTTTCTGTTTGTAGCACCTCACCCACATATACAACTTAGATTTGAGCATGACCATTATCATTATCATTGTTCATTCATTCATTCATTCATTCATTCAGTCATTCATTCATTCAGTCATTTTTTAAGGTTTTGTATTAGACAGCTAAAGTTATGTAAATATACTATAAATGTTTATGTACACCAAGGAATGTATATTGTTTGCATTTCAAGGCTTATTTCATGTCATGTGCAAACAAATGGCAATGAAACAAACAAACTGATGAATTAATAAATAAAGCCAGCCATAAATATTTAAATAAAAACAGACAACAATTTTAGTAGATTTGTTTATGCGTTTAATATCATTATTTATTTATAGCCACATTTCACAATACACTTACTAATTTACACATTACTTTATTTAATAAAGAATAACTCCCCCATACGAATAATCCCTCCATACATAACACTCCTGTGAATTTAGTTTCTAGGTGTACAGTCCCCACTCCAGATTTGCGACTTGCGGTTTTCTCATTCGCGAATTAGCTGTAAACAATTAAAGTGGATTATTTTTGGAACTTGCCAAAAGACCGCAGAAACTCGCAGAAGACGCATAACCCAAACACTGTAAACAATACTGAAATGATTTGATTTGTTAGTGTATGTACAGGAGAATCCTGTAATAACATAATAACTTAATTCATGGGCAAATTGGTATTTTCATTAATATGCATTTAACAACTCAATTTTAAACACCTTTGAATAACTAGACAATTTTCTGATATGCACTCATGCTGAAGACATGGATTTCATGTATAATCTCCACCAGTTCAAGACCCAGTTGGATACAGCTATCCGTACCTGGGACCTATCTGGGCCATAACCCTTCAGAATGTTGGCAGTACTATAAACATTCTGCCCCAGAGGCCAGTTCTTATACCATAGTGTCGCAAAGGATGACAGGCAGCAGTGTATCATCCTGGCCGCCTTTCATTTTTGTAGGTGCGAAACTGGAAAGGAATTACATGCATTGGTATGCTTTAATACCATATTTCCAAAAGCAAATTATAATGCAATACAGTATTTACTCAGTTCTTTAGGCATGTAGTAGATTTAGTAGTAATATGTTTTCACAAGACTACAAATGCAGTTCACTACAAAAGAAATGCATTATTGACTATGCAAATATTGTTCAAAAACTTAACCTGCTCTACACTGCCTGATACACTAGACCCTCTTCAATTCACATATCTCCCCAGAACAGGTCCACTCGCAACACCAAAGCCCTGTATTCCGCATGGCCCTCTGCTACCTGAACAAGAGGGAGACGTATATTAGAATGTTGTTTTTGGATTACAGCTCAGAATTCAACACCATGGTTTTCTCCAGGCACGACAGGAAACTCTGACCACTGGGTCAGAATGGCTCCCTCTAACGCTGGATCCTGAACTTTGTTGACCCCAGGTCAGGTGGTCAGACCGGGCGATATCACTTAATGCTCCCTGACTCTGAAGATGGGTGTTTCTCTGGGGGGTGTATCGAGTCCTCTCCTATTACACAATGGTGGTGGGCCTTATCTCCAATGAGGACAGCACTACATACGGAGAGGAAGTCAGAGCCCTGACACAGTGGTGCTGGGAAATCTGCCTTCCCACACTCCCATCACCACCAACAGATCTGCTGTGGAGAGAATGAGCAGCTTCAAGTTCCTCAGGTTACACATCACTGACGACTTCATGTAGGCCATTCACACCAGCAAAGCAGTGAAGATGGTCCAGCAGCATTTCTTCTACTTCTGGCAACGCTAAATTTTGCAGGAAGTAGTTCGGCCGGCAGGGAAAATCATCAGAGGTCTCTCAACACAGACAAGGAACGTGGTCAGAGATGGATGCTAGGGTCAGGAAGCAGGGGAGTCTGTCCTGGAGAGTGAAGTAAAAGATAGGAATTTCTGCAGACGCTTTCGCACCAGCACAAGAGGGAAGTCAAGTAAGTCAGGAGAAAGCAGAGCAGAAATGGACTCAGTTTTGTGACATAGCCTACAATCAATTCCTTGTAAAAGCTAGAATCGGTTTAACCAGCTAAATATCATGCGTAGTTACTGAAACTAAGATCAGGACCCATTTGGGATTCGTCTTCACAAGAGGTGCGCTTCCTTCCTTCCGGGACATATACACGATCTGCCTATGACATATCCCCGTTTGGCCGGCAGAGGTTACATGAACGTAAACAAATGTTTGTTCACGGCCCTAATGTGTCAACCATCCTCACTTGTCACTAGTTTGTTAATTGTGCTCTGTGTATAAACTGTATATATGAGCCTGCCCTTGCCTTCCTTCCCAGATTGGTTGTTGTACAGGTCATTGGTACTAGTCTTTGTCATCTCTGTAGTTAGTAGTCAACCCGTGTTAGTTCCTTCAGTTCCCTGTCCCAGGAAATCCCTGTGTCCTGAATACTTCATGGTTCCTCCTTCTCTCTATTTTGGCCCCTCGTGGTCTTTTGGTTTCCCTTTATCGTGTATTTTGAGTTCAATAAAACCCGACTCCCAAAACCACCAAGCAGTACATTGATTGTCACTTTCTCTTGGTGCCCAGTCGTGACAGAGAATTACAACTAATAAAAGCCATGCAATAATCTCTAATTTAGCCAAGTTCAAGAACAGGTGTAAACATCAAATCGTTCTTATAAAATAAATGCATAAATAAATGGTGTCATTTAGTATTTCGATTTCAAATCAAAAACCAGATTGATTCAATACCATAGCTGTAGTCATGTTTCTGCGACTATGTTATTATGGAGAAAGTGCTGTCTGAATTCTTTTTTTTAAAAGTGAACCTATTGTAGAATGTTTGGGGATGCTGCTTCGACAGAGTGGTTTTGGGTCTGTTTATGCTGGCACTTGAAAGAGACATGGCTTCCCAGTAAGTGACCAACTGGCACAGTGAAAATATGGATAGTAATATTTTGCCAGAGATCCATGTTGCAGACACCTATAAAAACTGATGCCTTCTCAATATACAGTATAATACACTAAATTTGTTGTCGATTTTTTTTTCCACTCTAGGTGGTCATCAAGTATGCCAGCAAGTTAGAAATGGTAAGTGTCTTGAACCATGGAGCTGGTTTTATATTGAATTCTGCCTAGATGTATATATATCCTGCCCTCCCTTTCACAGGCTCGTCCCCCCGAAGGTGGTGTTGATGATGCATATTAGCCACGTGTCTTGCGTTAACATGCTCATTGACTGGTTCGATGGACTCAGTCAGTACATTTTAGAAAGACCTCACGTATACCAGGATGTATGTTAAAGATTTTTGTGAAAATAATGGTGGGTTCCTGTCTGGGGAGCTTGCCAGGCACGTTCTGGTGCAGGTGCTCCAGGCCTTGTGTCACTGCCAGGATTGCAGCTTCCTGCACCGCGACCTGAAATCAGAGAACCTATTGACACTATACAGGTCAAACTAATCGACTTTAGCTGTGGAGATGTCCTGAAGGATTCCCCCAACATTTAATCTGCAAGTCAGTAAAAGAGACTAATTAAATGCCGGTGACCTGGTGATTAAGAATCTGGGCTTGTGGTAAAACTTTTGTTGTACTCTTAGGTTCTAACCTAACTTGCTTCACTAAAAAGCAGCTTCATGAAAGATTTTGTGAGTTATTTACATTATTGTATCTGAGTGTTTCAAGGTCGGAGGACTACCTTCTTCCACAGTGACACCCAGGTGTCACTGTAAGCAAAAACATGGGCTGTCAGTGGTTCCCCGAGGACAAATTTGAAAAACATAACCCTAATCTATGGAGTAGTGATGGAGAAAATGACACTTCATGAAGCATTTGCTGTATTTTTGAGGTTGTGGTTTGCTTTGGGACATGCTTGGTAGCAGTTTTGTACAGAGAGCTCCATCTAGTGGGGTCAAAAAATACAGCAGATGGTTCATGAAGCGTCATTTGTCTATCGCTACTATAGAGTGGATCTATATTAGCACCATACTTTCATCAGGTATAAGTCATTCCTAGTAATTTACTAACCCGAGGAAGGCTCTCAGCTCCGTAACATAGACGACAGCCCTGGCTATTCAGTATATGTCCCAGGTCTTCAATCTACTTGCTTCCAAATTCATACTTGGACTTCTTCACTCGCATTCCATTCTCTTGCAATCTCTGCAAAACCTTCTGTAGCTTCTGCAAGTGCTCCTATTCATTTTCCCCTGTAATATGAAGATCATCCAAATAGACCACTGCATTAAAGTCTCTCATCAGGTTTTCCCACGATTCTTTGAAGAACGGGAGGTGCCACAGTAATCTTTCACCAAAAGCCAATCTGTTGTATGTGAATAGCCCTCAATATGTCGATAGTCAGTGGTTTCTTGTAGGTATGCCGAGGCGAGGTCATTCTTGGAGGACTCCGTCTCTCTGCTGAGTCAGGCCATCTGGCCCACAATCCATGGCAAAGAGTAAGTCTGCAGGGGCAGCCTTGTTTACTGTTAATTTGTAGTTCATGCACAAACAGTGCTGCTTTTTTCCTGACATCGCTGATCCAGTGCTGCCCACTCACTACGTTTCACTGATATAATAATGTTAGCCTTCTCCAAAAGATCCAGCTCAGCATTAACTGGCAATGGGAGCTTTTATAGATCTTTGGAGGAAAGTCAGGATTCGCCATGAATGTTGCCTTGTTATCATGCAGCGTGCTCAGTTCATCTTTCAACGCTTCTAGTACGACTCCAGTATTCCATTTATTGATTTTGGAAGCGTCTGGCTGACGTGTTTTATTTCTTTTCAATCGCTTTTCATAGCTCAATGAAGCTTTAAATTGCCCTAATACAGGCATGACTTCCCCTGTGTAAGTCTTCAGCTTTACTTTAGTGCCATCTAGTGGCTGTTCAGGGAAAGCAGCTTTGAAAAACTCTGAATATGACTCACTATAGCCCCAGTGTCAATTTCCACTTAAATTTCTTTGTCATCCACCACAAAGTTCGTTCTGAATGATTGTTTATGGTCTCTGTTGTTTGCTACTGAAACCATTGCCCATTCCCATTCTTGTGCTTTCAGATACGTTGTGTTTTTCTCAGCATGATGTTTCCTTTACTTTCTGTCTCAGCATCCCCTTTTCCCTTTTAAGCTGGCTTACTATTACCAGTTTTTCCACAACTATGACATTTTTAATCTTTGAAGCTGCATACCTGTGGACTGTGATTCTTGCCATGACATCTGTAACGCTTCCTTGTTGTCTGTCTGCAGGAATGCACGTTGTCTTTATATACTCTTCTCATATGTGAGTCTTGTCCCTGCACCCGCTGTGAGTCTCTTTCCACAGTCTCCATTCTCAATGTGACCTTGATCATGAGTTTTATCTTTGGGCTTGTTTGGTTGCACTAAATTTCTCGACAACCACTAGGTAGTTGCTTCCATTACGCTTAGCCATGTGTCCACTTGCCTTTCATCCACGATATCGTTAGGCACAAAGAACTACTCAACTCCCCTAAAGTGCCAATAAGAGCCATTTCGGATATGTACGTTTATCCTCACTATGTTTTGCAGGTTACTTTTTACTGGACTCTTGCTTGACTGACTAAAGGTTCCAGAAACAAAACCAATTGTCTAATACATCACAGAAACAAAATCATACAGGAAGGACTTGCTATCAGTGGGCAGAGACATACAGGAGAGACCTACTGTCACTGGGCAGAGACATACAGGAGAGATATGCTATGACTGGGCAGAGACATACAGGAGAGATATGCTATGACTGGGCAGAGACATACAGGAGAGACCTACTGTCACTGGGCAGAGACATACAGGAGAGACATGCTGTGACTGGGCAGAGACATACAGGAGAGATATGCTATGACTGGGCAGAGACATACAGGAGAGATATGCTATAACTGGGCAGAGACATACAGGAGAGACCTACTATCACTGGGCAGAGACATAGAGGAGAGATCTACTATCACTGGGCAGAGACATACAGGAGAGATATGTTATGACTGGGCAGAGACATATAGGAGAGATATGCTATAACTGGGCAGAGACATACAGGAGAGACCTACTATCATTGGGCAGGGACATACAGGAGAGACCTACTATCACTGGGCAGAGACAGAGGAGCGATCTACTATCACTGGGCAGAGACATACAGGAGAGATATGCTATGACTGGGCAGAGACATACAGGAGAGATATGCTATAACTGGGCAGAGACATACAGGTGAGACGTGCTATCACTTGATGGGGACATACTCTCATTGGACATGGGTGTGCCAGCTGCCCGTCAGCCTGCTGTATTTGGTCTGTATGAGTGCAGAGACCCACTACACCGCGAGTGTAAGGTGCTGCTGCCCCAAACACAGAATGCATGACAGTTCGACACGCTCCTTCCAGACTGGGGGCATTACAGAACATCAGACTGGCTTTGTGGCAAACTCGAGAAAATCTGCCTGCTCTGAGACATTTGTGTCAGTAAAGAGATCAGTGACAGGTCCTAAGTGTCAAGTGTAATCTCAGCTGGTGTTGCATAAGGATCAAAGAGCTCAGCTCTCAGATACTTAGTGTAACTGTGAGGAATGTAAAAACAGCTCTGTACATTTAACGGGGCTGAGTGACGCCCCTGTGATGTTCAGCTCAAACTCAATCCAGTGCTCACAGATCGTTGCCCCCGTTGCAGTGCTGGCACGTGAGCGCCCTCTGTCTACAGGGATTCATGAGAGAGACGGGAACAAAGAGGAGCTCTATTCATCAGGCCTTTCCGACTGCTCGGAGCCAGGCCAGCGCAATATCAGATAGCTGTTTATGCTTTGGTGAAGCGCTCGGCTCAGACGTGACGTGCTGGGAGAGCAGGATGACAGGTGTGCCGTTCCCAGACAGATTTGATGTGCTCCGAATGCTAATTGTCACTTTATTCATAGACTCCCATATTAACCTTTTCACGATGATTTGTTCCACGCGCGGTGCTCCAGGGGGAAGGGCGCGAACACGCCTGCAATTCCACGACTTGTACTGGGGGAAGTGCAGTGGGGTGTCTCATCCCAGTAGCAGCGAGGGATGAAGTGGCCTGGACGCTAGGTCGTCCCAGATCCTGCATGGCCACCTCAGGGATCCCGAAATTCCACAATGGTGTTGGTTGGACAACCTTGGGTTTGTGTTTCTCAACACCTTACAGATATTTTTAAACAAGCAAATAAAACATTATGACTCATTTGCGTCTTTAGGAATCCTACAGGAGTGATATTTTGAATCATTTGGTCCAAGCGTTCACCCCGTTGACGTCTACTTGTGGAAGTTTCACTCTGCAGGAATATGAGGGCAAACTCACATGTCCTTTTAAACTGCAGTGCTTCCAGGGGGTGTGCTGACGTGCAGATCAGTTCGGCGTTCCACCGCTAATATTATCTATTTTTAAGTCCCGCACCCTTAGGTAAGTTTATTTCTGTTATATGGCTGTTCCAGCCACCAAGCTCCTATCAAAGAGATAGCGGGCATTGTCATGGTAACCGGCCGATCGTTCAGCCTGTGTGTTGAGCCTGCAGAGGAACGAGGCCTCGTTAAAACGGGCTAACATCATCCTGTTCGTATGGACCAAATACAAAATGTCTACATGTTTCTGTGGATCGGGAGGCCACGTCTGCGCGGATTACGAGAGGTTGGAAGGCTCCGTGGTGACTCAGAGCCGTAATACTTATAAGCGGCTTGTTTGAGGGCGGGCAGAACATACACAGTCTGACACATAAGACTCTTAATTTGCACATTACGCGACCAAACGATGTCTCCCGTTATTAAATTCACTTTCTCAAGCATACACTGTCGCCTCTAAGCTGAAACCATAGCACTTTGTATAGTTTAATAAAACTGATGCAAGTGGCTGTCAGGCTGAGTTACGGCCTGCTCTTTGTACCCAAACCGTGAGCAGGGTGGCAGCAGAAGCCCTGTGCTTACGGTACCTGAGCCGATCACGCTCTCATAGAACCACAGCAGCCACGTGTGTCTGCCTGTGCAGTTAGCAGGTATCTGGGCATAATCGTTAAGGTGAACCAGTTAGTACGGTTGGTAGTTGACTGGGAGTGGCCTGGAGCATGTGTTGGTGACTCGATGGTGCCCCCTCAGCCCCATGAGCTTGTCTTCAGCACTTCCGAAATTCCATTGTGTCTTTCGGGGCTTGTTTCGTCTGGCAAGCCTCTTCTTCAAGGTGAAGGTCGCCACATGGAGACATCTGGTGGTGAGACCAGCAGAAGACGTACATATGCGATGAGCACCATTACCGCCGAATGATAATTAGCTGAGGGAGCATCATCGCCAAGGTCACTCGCTTGAGGCTGTTCTGACTCAGTGCTAATCAGTCATGCCCTCATGACCGCCATGACATTGTATGCAGTGGCCTCATTGCAGGTCTAACCCTAACCTATTGGGTCGGTGTTCTGTCACGTGGATGCCAGGAAGAACCTGTATGACGTGGATAAAGGGTACTCTCAAAGGGTGACGTGTGGATCAGAGGGTTAGGCTGCTGTGGTCATGAGTGGAAGGTCACTGGCTCAAATCCTGGAGTTGGCAAAAAGATTTCACTGTCAGGCCCAATTTCTTCAGGGACTGTTTGGTCTTGCCTAAAAAAACAATACCTTGGATACAAACATCTTCTCAGCTTAGAAGATGGTGCTCTAAGTGGCCACCTATGGAGTCTAATGGGTGGACCAGCACTGTATCTGCTTCCTACGATCAGCAGACTGAACACGCTTCCACATAATTTTCATGGTCTGGCTTCTGTGGCGGGAGATGCTCTCTGGGGAGCCGATAGATGATTATTGTTTCATTCCTTAACCAACGCTTGTACGCAAACTGGCCCCACATAATTAGATATGTTACTGGAACGACTCCAGTTTAACAGCAGCTTCTTCTGGGAGACTTAAATACGCAAACCAGAGTCGATTTGTTCATAACTGGACACTCCACAAGCACGGTGGGGACAGAGCACAGAGTCTTATTCCCGTAAGAGGAAGGTCATGGGGAGGTCACACGACATGGGAAGGAACCTCACAACTACTTTAATAATGCATCACTGAGACCTAACATTAAATACCACTTCTGATTCTGAAGCTCTGTCAGGATACGTATAGGGGGAGCTGTCAATGAACAGAGCCCAGGAAATGAGGAAGAAAAGCAGCCAGCTGGATACCGGTGGAGACGCCCCCAAGTCTCAGCCTCCTCTCTGTTTACATTTAACAGGTTGGGCGGAATCCATCCGTCTCCTTAAATTTGCATCCTTCGCTTTCCAGATGCATAATTGATTCCCACAGCTGCCGCTGAGTTGGCTCCTGCATCCTGAGAGTCACACGTGGGAACGCTCCGAAACGAAAGGCTAGGCTGGGGGGGGGGTGGGTTGGTACACCCCTCCTCGGGGAAGCGGCTGTTCAGAAACAAGTACAGAGGAGCCGTTTCACGAAAAAGAAAATGGAAATCATTCCCCTGGTGGCTGAAATCAACTGTAAAGGCAGAGCACAGTTGATGCAATGGAAGTCACGCTTGTTTAAGGTTCGTACTCAATGTCCTGTGGAAGTCCACTTCCTGTTTTAGGAGGAAGTGTCTGCATTTGGCTCCCACTCGATGTCCTGTCTGACGCCCACTGATGGACCTCTGAATCCAGTCTGCTGGATTGCTCAGCTTCCCGGCACTTTATGTGGGTCAATATACAACACTTTGATAAACACATTTAAATCACATTGTTTCACATTGTTTTTATGTTCTCTTTTGAGTACTTTAGAAAACTTCCTTTGTATCGGCATGCGGTGTATTTCTAGACAGATTCATACTACCCAGAATGCTTTGGGGTTAGACTAGTGGCCCAGTATTTACTGGTCTGAGCTGGTATTCAAGTCAATGACGCTGTAAACAGTGTGTCACAGATTTGTTCCTTTCAGAGGTAACCTCTGCAGAAAAATGAGCTTCCTGGAGATTTTTTTATGACTACGGGGGCGTGCCAATGATGTCAAACCCAGCAGCACGTTAGGTGTACGCTCCTGGAGTAGCACTCTGCAGAAAGTGGGG
Source organism: Hippopotamyrus pictus (assembly GCA_026781145.1). Taxonomy (NCBI): domain Eukaryota; kingdom Metazoa; phylum Chordata; class Actinopteri; order Osteoglossiformes; family Mormyridae; genus Hippopotamyrus; species Hippopotamyrus pictus. The sequence continues at coordinate 14,344,036 of JAODLC010000028.1, forward strand.
AGCTACCACGATTATCTCTGCCTTTGGCTCTAGTGGGGTCGGGGCTACGTGGGGCGACGTGTCATTATTCATGTCACTTCCTGTCGTGGCGAGCTGGGGCAGCTATACATTTAGCAAGTCGGCTAATTCAGAACGGCTGACGTGACTGAATAACCGGACGCTATAATCATTGCAGAGCGGCGTCGGGCACTGTCAGGACGGTGACGCTGCTGAGAGGCCATCAGTCATGTGGTCGGTTGAAACAAAATCCTGGTTTGGATTTTTACTTTCTGGACCTGAAATGTCCGCCTCTGTTCAACATGCCGGTGACTGAGGGCTACAGGCCAAGTCAAAGATGTGAATGCTGGTGTCCAGAACTGCGGAGACCCTCACAAGCAGCGTGAGCCTGAGGTGAGGATGTCGCTGCTGTCTGTTGCAGCTACTGATGACGTGTACCGACTGGTCTCAGAGGTTTCTCCTCGCTCCAATACACAGTCAGGGGTGGAATGTACAAGTTTTTGCTAGCAGCCAACTGGACTAATTCAGTGAAAAATCCATGACAAATACTCTCTGACACAATGTACAATGTAATTTTCAGGCATAAAAAGCAACCAAAGCAACCATCATTTTATAGCTATATCATCATCTTACAATAATAAATTACCATTTTAAAAAGTTATTTTCAGTATATCATTCATTAATTTCCATAAACAATTTACTCATTCAGAGCACCACATGGTATGACGGTTGGCACAGAGCCAAACCCTACCAGTCATCCAGCTATGCAAAAACTTTATGATTCTCACATCCTCATGTTTTCTTAGTCAAAATTAGGACGCTTCACTGAAGGGGGGGGGTGGGTGGGTGGATGGATTGAGAAAAAAAAGTGATGCATTAAGTCTAGTTAGCTTTTTCAGTTTCTTTTCAATTTAGCTGGCCAATGTCTCCCCTAATTCTTTGCTCTAGAAAATGGAGAATTGGGGCTGTCAAACGATTAATTGCAAATACAATCACGTTGCAATACCTTTAAATAGTCTGTATATTCATTGTACAAATTTATTTAATCCTAAAAGAAAATACAGACAAAAAAAATACCTAAATCCGTGTTTGCATGTGAATTAAAGCAGGTATGCAACGTAATAAAGCATTTCCTGTCACTATGTTCACCAACAGACTCTCTTTTTGTCAGCATATTACATTGCTTTCAAAATAAAAGGTGACTGTTTTGAAGGTATTAGCCTTTGATAAAATAAATATTGCAAATTTTGGAATTTTTATGGCACTGCGCCATCTGGCAATTTTTAAGAGAAATGAACCAATTAACAATGTTTCCTCGCCTTTTCCCTCCAACAGCTTCCCCGTGAGATGGTAGCTGATGCTAAGTGATGTTGCATTTGCGAATGATCCAGTTTTTCAATGGCTCTTTGCCACGAACGAAGGGAAACAAGTTGTACTTGAGAGTCCTTCCTTTTATTGTTGTGCCCAAATTATACTGCCCTAAATCCACTCCGCTCCCTGTTACGTGAACAGTGGGAGCAGGCCAGTCACAAGAGGTAGACGTTAGGTTTCTTAAAGGCAGAATGATCAGGATTTGTGCCAATAAAAAGTTTTCTAATTTTAAGTGTTGTATCAACTGCATTCAAGGCAAGGAAGCCTTATTTACATAACACATTGCATACAGAGGGTAAATTTAAAGTAGTAAATTCACTGACAAAGCAGAGGGATATGGCATCACCTTGTATAATGTTTACAATGGTGATAATTGACGTTAGGTCTGGCAATACGAGTAATTCAGTGCTGCTAAATCTAGTACACGCATGTAAAATGAAATTATATTGGGGGGGGGGTGTCTAAGTCTGAATCTGATACAAGGAGTCGTCATTCCCAGCGCTACTCCGGAAAAAGGAAGGAAGAAGGAAGTCACTTTTTGTTGAAAAAACCTTCACACAGTCCTCAAAAGCATATCACACAGGCAAGAATCACACACTCTACAAAACTGTAGGTCGCGGTGAGCACTAGTTAGACACTGTGTTGCAAAAACGAAAGCCATTGTATTGCCGCAACTGTGAATATTCTGTAGAAAATAAAGGATACTACATCTAACGGCAAAAAAGAATGGTTACAATTTATTATGTAACAGAAATCCAAATATATTCCAAATATACACAATAATGAGACATGAACATTTGAATTGTGACAGTAAATAGTCCTCACAGCACCATACAAAAATAAATGGCACAAAGAAAAAGCGCATTATGCCTATGTGGTCTAACATGGCGCACAATGCAGACAGTGCAGTGGAAAACGGGGCAAAGACACACAGGCACCTCAGCCGTCATCCTGCCTACCACGTGGATTTGGCCACATGTTGTCATCTACATCATAATGAATATTCTCCCTGGCTAAACAACGTGGGTGGCAACTACAATGATGGATCATCCTCGACAAGACTCTGGGGTGATATCATCACAGGCTGCTTGCATCGCCTCAAGAAGACTCACTTGCTCATATGGGTTCCGATCCATCGCCAGCTTAATCGGATTAAGGAAGGGGGAATACGGTGGAAGGGAGATCATTTGAATGTGTGGGTGGGAATTAAACCATTCTTGGATGACCCCTGAATGATGAAAAAACACATTATCCCATATGACAGCGTACATGGTGTTACCTGGGGTCCTATGCTGTCTCTGTGGGGGAGAGAACCAAACGTCATAGAGTCTGTTGAGAAATTCCACAAGGTGTGCTGGGTTGTATGGACCAATTGTGACATGACGATGGACCACCCCGATGGACCACCCCTTGTAGACTGGTGGCAGCACACATTGTTACATTTCTCTGTCTCTGGCCAGGAACCATCCACTCTGTCTCTGGAAGACAAGACATAAGCGGGTTGCACTGCTGTAGAACAGTGAATATGTATACAATACTGCAATACAGTGAAGAAGCAGAGGGCTGTACAGTACAGCGATACGCATTTCTGCACATGCATGTTGCATTTCTTTTGCATGATCGGAATTCCTTTCAGATGGAACCCGATATATATGCTTCATACTGTCTTCTTAGTATGCAATCGATGGTTGATGTAGACACATGTTCTCATGAACATGCCATCGTCCTCTGTGATTCGTATTTGTATTTCTCTGTCTGATGGCGTCACTTTGCAACACTATGTTGATGATGTTTGCTTCTTGCTCCTGACTGAAGAGTCGGCTTCTTCCGCTATGTGATGGTCTTCTGTGAATTCTGCAGAGCAGAGTTCCATTACGCAGTCAACACATCTTCTCTTGGACATGGAAGTTTGTAATTGTGTAACTAAATATTCAGACTCACCTGTTCTCGGTGTGAAAAGCCCTGATGATTCCAGATGCTTCTCGCAGAATAGCTCATGCTATGGTTGATGAACCACAGTTGCTCTTATTTCATTTTGAATATTTCGTTTTCTGCCTCATCCTCGTCCTCTTCTCTGTGCTTTTTCGTGCGCCATTGTGCTGCAAGTCATTGTGTTGCGTTTGCATTATTTTATAGAGAACAGTGTAGGTAATTGGCACACTGAATATTAATTGGGGACTGAGGTACTTGTGCAAATTGGAGGTGTGGTCAAACTGGAATTTAAGCTATTTGGCTGAAAAGTGTGTGTAGGGTTTTGCAAGATGAGTACACCAGATTTACAAACTGTGCAGATACAAGAAGATTGTGTTTTTGATAGTGGGAAATTTCACTCTGGTGTGCTAGCATGAGAAACTGGATTCTTGGTGCTTACATTCAAGTGTGCATCTGTTTGGGAAAAACTGTAATACTGTTCTCCTATTGAGCTATCAGCATTACGTTTTTTTCTGACTGCCGAGGCACTATCTTTGAAACTATTTTTGCAAAACTCAAAACTAACGACAAAACCTTACACCAATCCAGCAAATCGTTATACATCTCTTGAAAAAGCAAACAGTTCCTGCAAAACTCTTCAGACTCTTGATGTCTGAAAAAATGTGTTTTTGTGTCAATACAGTGCATACAAACCAACATTTAAATTCACACTTGAAGCACCAAATATGCACTGACAGTATAAAGGAAAGGCATTTGTGACTTTAGCTTTACCCATGTGCAGGGCATAGAAGTGTGCAAAAAAGTGCCATACATGTAGCAAACACACATATACAGTATAATATACAGGTATCTCAATGTATGAGGTATGGATGTGAATTCTGAACATAACACACCATCAATACAAATAAGGGACTAAGTGTGTTTTTTTGCCAAACAACAAAAGTACAGTAGATTAAGACAAAAACATTTGAGCTAGGAAAAAATAATAGGAACAGAAATAAACTAGCTTAAATCTCACCTTCTTTGTTGTTAATGTGGAAAGGCAACTGGCAAAACAGTGTAGGAAGGTAGTGTCAGGGTCAGCCCCTGTTGTCCCACTCTGTGTCCCTTCCCTGTTTGGCCAGCAGGTGTTGCTGGTCATCCCGTTCTTCATGTTAGTCTTTGTTCTCACCTCTTATCTGTCTGGCCGCATGGCTCAATATGTTGAGCAGGTGGTTGCTTGTGATCCTTGTCCTGTGTTTGAATCCTGCCTCCTCTATTTTTGTTTTTTGCACCCTAATGTTTAAGTTGAGTTTCTTTAGTTCTGCTGTCTGATTTTGTAGTTGGTTTTTGTTTTGTTCCTTAATAATAATAACAATCAATCCTTTATTGTCCCTCAGGGGGAAATTCTTTTTACGCCTCCCTCAACTTGCTCTTTGTAGAGCACCCTGTCTGCAAAGGGCAGCCACCTGTAGCGGTGCCCAGGGAGCCGGGGGTTAAGGGCCTTACTCAAGGAGCCACAGCTGTGTCGAGGCTGGGTTTGAACCGGCAACCTTCTGATTACAGGCACACAGGCTTAGCCCACTGAGCCACACGCTGCTTCCTTGGGCCCCTGCTTCTGTCTTTACCTGTTTGTAATTCCCTAGTGTTGGTTTCTGTTTCCCTGTTTCCTTGGTTAGTTCTTAGTTTCCCTGTCTTGCTCCTTTTGAGTTTATTAGTTTCAGCTGTGCCCTGTTTTCCTGGTCTCTGTTAATTAGTCTCACCTGTCCTGTGTTAGTCTTATTACCCAGTTTCGGTTTCTGTATTTAAGTCCCTGCTTCTGTTCTGTTCCCTAGTGGTTTGTTGACTGTGTTGATTTGTATTGAGAAATTTGTGAGGTTAGATGTGTATTTTGCTTATCTGTCCAGTTTTTGTTATTTAGTCTTTATTTATCCCCTTTAGTTTTTGACCCCTCGTGGTCCTTTTGGTTTTGTTGTGTTTGTAGTACTTTCTGTTTTATTTAATGAACCCCATTTTTGTTCTTGGAAGCAGCCAGTGGGTCGTCTACCCTTTCTGTGCACTATGCCACGTTCTCACGCCCAAGCTGCCCGGATCCCTGACAGGTAGAGACTGATGTTTACAGTTTTGCTAGAAGTGTGTTATAAAATTTCAAACTGAGTGTAAAGCAGAGATTATACATTCAGTTTGCTACACTTGGCAAATGCATTGGTTACATGTGTTAATGGTTTCAGAGACACTGCTTCAAGAATCACTGTTTCTATTTAAGTATTCAGAAACTGTAGTACAGTATCTATGCAACATTGCAGCAGAGAGTTTGATATGGGGGGGACATAGAACTTAATAATTTAAATACAAAGTTTATTTATTTTGGGGCATGCATCTGTGGAGATACGTCGCAATTGTTTTTGCAACGCAAAACTGTTCATAATATTATTTTCCAACCAAATCCCTTTAAGGGTTGTGTAAGATTTTTGTTGAGGTCTGATGTGCAATTTTTTTAGCCGCTATGCTGCTGTTCGGTTTTTATGTACTCTATTTTCTATCTTCGATTTTATGTACCCTTCCTCTAAATGCCTCAGGTGAGTGGGTGGGTTTAATTTCCAGCCCTGCAAACAGTCCTGTAAAAAGGGCTCGAAGGTATGTTCAGTAGACGGCTAATCGAGTCACAAGACTACAGGAGCAAATATCCATCGCAAAGCTCGTTCATTCACTAATCATGTCCAACAATCCTTCAAAATGGATCAGTCACTGAAGTGCTGTTATCAGGATCAAGCTTTGATGATTTTCAGCTTGAAGATGTGATAATTATCCATGTTTCGATATGTCTGGATACGTCTCTTTTGTCTGGAGGAGCAAAGGGAGTTCACCAGCAGCGGCTATGTACCAGGAAGTGTGTATTTGCGGCGAACCATGAGTAAACATTGCTGGTAACGGACCTCTTTATGGTGCACGATCGTGCAGTTTCTGGGGTCGCCACGGAAACCCGGTGACAGACAGGATAATAGCCCACAGCACAGACAAAGTGAACGGACCATCGCAACAGAGCTTCTGTTTAATTCCTAATCAGAAGTGTCATTCCATACTGTGTGTGTAATTGCTGTCTTAACACCTTGGGGCAGATAGAGGCTACGTGGGCACAGTTAGTTGGAAGGCAGACAATTTCTCATAAAAATATTACACTAAAATTACATAAATCTTGCGTGTGTCTCCCCACTGACATGAACTGTAAATGGTGGCTGTGAGCATATGAGCATTATAAACACTGAAGAATTTAGTAGGTAGTTATAGTCTGCAAATTAAAGCTATTAATGATTTATTTTCATTACTGTGCTACAAACATCCATGCACAGAAATATCGCAAAAAGAGGATGCATGGTTCCCCCAGGGATACAGGCGCTCTGAATCGGGCCCTGTGTTTCCTGCATTTCCTGTGTTGGGGGAGTCAAAGCCCAGCCACCTAATAGTGTGACCTGGTGACACCAAAATCTTCAAACTTCCTGCTAATGGGACGTGGACATGGGACCTGCCGGCGTGAGACTTCCTGCTAATGGGACGTGGACATGGGACCTGCCGGCGTGAGACTTCCTGCTCTGTGGGCGGCTGCAGACATCACGCCGGTCTGCCTTCCCTCATGACGCATTCTCACGGCCGCCCCGCCCCCCTCTCAGATCTGCATCTGTCTCGTGTCGGCCGTCGGGAGGCTGGAGTTTGGGAAGTTTTTGCGAGCATGATGTCGGAGCCTCCAAATCGAGACCTGGGTGGGCTGCTCTGCAAAGTGCCCTTTGCGGTGTGGGGTGTGACAAGAGGCAAGGTCTCCTCTGAGACATTCTGCGGTCATGTGACTGATCACTGTTCATTCGGAAAAGCCCAGAGTTGTCAGACAGAAGGTACGGGGTTCGGGTGATAACTAGAGCGTGTGATGGTAGCCTGCATATGCAGTACACATGTATTGGAGCAGCTGTTCACTGGGCTGCAGGGGGCTGCTGAAATGGCTACTGAAATAGACTGTCACTCCCACCCCCCCCCCGTCCATGGCTGCCATGGAAACCTTGCCAGATTGCACAGGCAGAGGCCATCAGTCCACCAGAAGGGACTCTGTGTGAGCTTTGGCAGGCTGAACTATCCCAGGTTCCTGGTCTAGAGGCTGCTGTGGATGTCAGAGGTCACACACTCGGCTACATCTCTCCCCTGCAGGAGAGAGCGCCCCCTGGAGGGAGGATTGCGCAAACGGTGCTTGTCTGGTGAGTCTGTCACGGTTCATTTTCACAGCCCACGAGCCTTGGCGACTGGGGAAAACCGTGCTAATGAGGAAAATATTACTTTCTTTCAGATATTATTTCACGGCTCTTTATTTAGATAGGAGAGCTAGCAGAACTTTGCTTGGAGTAACACCAGGGAGAAGCATTTGGTTCCGGCTGATTCTGCTGATCGCCGCTTATCGTTTTCATGCGACCTGCATGACTACACTAACCGTCGTTAAACACTCGTAAGAGGGATTTCCATGCTGGGAGACAACAGGGCCGACATTTCTGGATAATCCATTTAATACCTCAGCATGCCCGAAATATGACAGGACCTGATTACTGACTGCACGGTCGGGCTGCAGTTCTGCTCTAAGAAATATGGAAGGAGTCTGGGGGCGGAGCCTTGTGGAAAATCACATGCCGGAGGGATTCGAGCGCCGCATCTTCGGAAAGAATAACCCCCACTACGGTTAATGGGTGTTTTCCGTAAAGGGGAGCTGCAGACAGGGCCGCTCGATAGGGGCTCGCTTGATGAGAAGGTGCGAATGGCATGAAGTGCACTCGAGCTGATCTGCGGGGCTGCTGGTGGGTCTTCTGCTTTTAGAGCCTGTCTTCATCTGTTGTTCTGACTACGACAGACAAAATCTTTCAATTTTGGACTCCGTGTAAAGAGGATATTTATCCATGTAGTTCAGTGCAAGTCTTCCTAAAACGGCCGCAATCAATCAGTCACTGCGGACGGCAGCTAATCTGCTCGAGGTAGACGGAGGCGTGAGCCGTGATGCCGGTGGGATGCAGGGAGACGCGCATGCCTGGCGGGAGTCGCCGAAACGGCCGGGGAGCACTGCGGGCATTTCCTTACAGCGCACTAAACGGCGAAGATGAATCTGCATAAGTCGGCGAGAGTGCATGCATGCTAATTCACAAAATGCGTATCGGTGATACTGCTTAGTCAACAAATTGCCCAGAGTGACTGACGCAGCGAAAAAGTTAACAGCCGGGTGTTTTACCAAAGCGGTTCAGGTTAAATGTCTCTCTGATGGCTACAACAGAAAGTCCCGCCTGGGATTTAACTTGCAAACTTTCGCTTGAGTCGTCAAGCCGTTCGGCGTATCCAGTAACTTCAGTGGCACCGTGTTGTTTCGATCGCGGATCATTTTCCTTTATGGCTGTGCTACACCTTCCCAGGACAGCGGCTGGACTAGAAGTCAAAGTGTCAGCCAGCAGGATACTTAAGCGTCTCTTCACGATGGTCATAAAGGAGTTTCCTGTCTCTGTTTAGCCTTGTGCAAGCTGAGGATGTCACATTTATGCTTTACTGCACTCCTGGGGACCTTGGAGACCCTGTAATCCTAATGAAACTTTTCAGACGCGCCAGCAGCGGGACCCAGCTTTGGCTGCAGAGGGCAGAATTCCAGTCATTTGACATCACAAATTTCAGCCCTGAGCTGTCACGAAGACCGTCTCATCGCATGCTTGTCCTTCCTTGCATTTCTCCCTCAGAAACCCTCTCTAATTAATTCCTGGAAACTCCCGTACTGCTAACAGACGACTTTAATCAGGCATCGATCGTATGCCCTGCCTGTCGGGTCACTCCTGCCTCACCTGCCCTTGAGGTTAAACAGGCAGCAGAGTGCTGTGGCAGTCCTGACAGACAGCCCTAATTGCAGCCCCCACTGGGACCGGTCACCCGTGTTTATAATTATGGAACAGTCGTAATCCATTTATCCACCCAAAGGGCCACCATGTGCAGGGAACCTCCACAGTGGTGCCTGGAACAGTTTGTGTAGACTGCCATGGCGATGGACTGTGCCCGCCTCTCTCTCCTTCTGATAGGCACAGTTTGTGTAGGCTGCCATGGCGATGGACTGCGCCCGCCTCTCCTTCTGATAGGCAGTTTGTGTAGGCTGCCATGGCGATGGACTGTGCCCGCCTCTCTCTTCTTCTGATAGGCACAGTTTGTGTAGGCTGTCATTTGGCACTCCTTATTTCATCATAAAATCGATTTATTTCTTGAGGTCAGGGCTGGAAATTAAGCTTGCCTACTTGCCTGAGGCGAGTAATTTAGACAAAACTTGAGTACAAAAAAAATGACTGCCATGTCAGACTACAACAAGGAAACCACATCACCTGCCTATTTATTTCTCAGCACAGGTATGTAGACCGCCGCCTGGCTGAAGATTCTCTGGGCTGATGCTTTTCATGGCCAATCCCAGTTTCAATCTCATCCCAATTAGCCTATCAACTTGAAGCACCTGGTCAACTGGTTTTCAGCATTACATTCTCCATTTTCCAGAGTGTAGAATTAGTAGACACATCAGAATGCTAGCTCAAAAATAAATTGAAAAACTATCTTTAATGCATCACTTCCTATTCTCAGCCTCCCTTTTTTTCCTCTTCTTTTGTTGTTCTTAATGCTTGAAAATTATATATATATATATATTTCTTTTTACTGAATAAGCCCCGTTGGCTAGCAGTCAAGTTCCACCCCTGCTTAAGGCACAATCATTACAAGTCATTTCATCCTATTTGTGGTCCTTTTGCTCCTACAACTTGTTTATTAATGAGATGTCAAAAATCGCTAAACACTCGGGCCCTCACCCCAGCTGGACACTAATTAATTTTGCTGTCCCGCTGAGAAAATGAAAACGTTCTCTGAATGTTTCGGAAACATCAGGGAAAGGTAAAGATGAAGTTCTCTGGGGAGCGGGGAGAAGGTCCAGCGCCTCGCAGGTAAGGTCAGGACGTTCCGATACATCTGCTCAGAGGGGAGGCCCACAAAGGACGCAGCTTCTCCACGTGAGAGTGACCTGCATTGACCCCTGTCTTCTGATTGGCTGATATCAGCAGTGGGGTGATACTGTGGTGGCCACGAGGGAGGTGCTTAGATGAATTACAGTAAAATATGCAGCTTCAGATACCAGCTTCCAAGTAAAAAGAAAAATAAAAGTCTTCTGGTGACCAACAATACCCAATTCTGACAAAGTAACGCAGATACGCTACAAAGGCTTCGAAGGTGCACCAAACCCCGTCAGAGTAGTCAGGCAGCGATTACTCCACCCTCTGCTCACTCCGGCAGCCTGATGCGATCTGTGGTTACACTTCCCTGTGTGAAAGACTCTGCATATGGTGCTGCAGGTGGAGAAGAGCACATGGCTGCGAAGCTGCATCAGTAGTGGCGGCTGGGGGAATATTGAGAATGACCTCCAGGGGGCACTGTTGGTCTTTGGCCTCCTATGCTTCCTGCCATGGCTCGGCACACTATGCGGTAAGAGGCAAAGGCATTTCTGTATCTCTAATGGGGGCTATTTCGGTGCACCAATAAGCTCATGTAGATGCCCATCATACACCAAGATGCACGACAGCAGAGTACCTGTAAATGATGATGCATGGTCTTTAACAGACGGCCCAGCCTGGATCCAGCTGTCATAGCACCCTTCCACAAATCCACTCTCAAGTTCCTCGCAAGCTCCTCCTTCTGGGAGACTTTCTGTCATGGTACACGAAGCTATGCACGAAGATCCTACCAGCCATTAAAACCAGAAATGCATAAGGCCTGTCATGAACAGATTAGAGAGGAACAGGAAACACACAAGGCCTGTCCTGTACAGGTTAGACAGAAACAGGAAACACACAAGACCCGTCCCGAATAGGTCAGAGAGGAACAGGAAACACGCAAGGCCCATCCTGTACAGGTCAAACAGGAACAGGAAACGCACAAGGCCCATCCTGTACAGTTCATACAGGAAACACGCAAGGCCCATCCTGTACAGGTCAGACAGGAACAGGAAACACACAAGGCCCATCCTGTACAGGTCAGAGAAAAGCAGGAACTCCAGCACAGTGTCACTGGTATGATCTAAAGCTGCTATGGGGCTCTGAATGGCAATAATTTCTACATATATGGGACCTGATGGGTGATGTCCTTTAAAATAGGGAAGGACCCACAGAATAACCACTAACCATGAGATTTGCTCAAAACAAATTAGGTGTGGAATTATAGCTAAGAAGCTTATTTTCTGCTTTGTAATTACTGAATGATTCTCATTCATTCATCCATTCATTCATTCATCCATTCATTCATTCATTCATTTTCCCCATCCTATGCCCCTGATCCTCTGTCTTTTTGACGGACAGTGTGGAATCAACCAAAATTTGGCAACTCTACTAGTATCTAACCAACAAATTCAGACTGACTGCTATCCTGTATTTGCTGAAGTATGTCCTCATTTATTACGGAAAAATTACCAACTGTTTTCTATTCCTCTATACAGTAAAAATATGGAAATATAGAAAGTACTTAATAAACGGTTCACACTGATGTCTGAATGAACCAGAACTCCACAAGCAAAACTGAACTCTCTGCATCAACAGCAACACTGGACGATGCTATTCACACCAACTAAAGTTTCAGTTAAAAAGATGGGTGATCCCCAGAGGTGCTGTAACTTGTCCTTTGAGAGTTCGGACGTATCTCCGGTTAAATCCAGGCAGAGAGGTCTCACTTCCTTTGGGGCTTGGTTCTCATCAGAAGATGGGATTAAGGGTTACCCATAAAAGTGATAAAGACTGGAACGTGAGCTGAAGTGGCCCAAATTGATTTTCTAGAGGCTCATGCTTGGCTCACAGTAAGAGCCACGTGGACACCACTGCCAAGCGTGTCTATAGATGCCTCTCACGGGCATTGGGCGGAAGCTGGGACGATTATCTTTCACGGCTCATTGCGAGCCTGCCCTCCCCGCATGATTTATCTCGCTCACAGATGGGTGAGGCCTGCTTGTTGACGGCCCGCCTGTACAGACGGGCTGCATGAGATCAGAGAGCTTCACCCGTTTCCACAGAAACACGGCGCTAATTACGCGTCGTGTGGGGAACGCAGCGGCCGGCTCCGACGCGCTCGACTCTCAGAGATAAACATCTGCGACAGATCAAAGCTGGACTGGGCTGTGGAGGAGGCTTTTCATAACCCTGAACCTTGAAGGCTAAACATTGCCTACCATCCCAAGTTCTGGAATACAAACACATCCCCTGCAATGCCTCACCTTTCAAAAAGGTTAGCCGCGGCTGCTAGTGTGTCTGAGGTCTCTTACTCCCCACTCTTTGTAACGCTCCATGCTGCCCTCTTCAGGTGGAATTATGGACAGCTGATTGATAATTCCGCTGTGTAAGTTTGAGTTATGAAGGAGATAGTGATGAATGAGGGCCTTCTGAAAATGACAATGGCGAACACCTGGTCTATAAGGCTCACTTCCCAGCCCAGTAAGGCCAACCTATAGACACGCCAGGTTCCAAAGCTCTGCAAGGAACTGAAGGCAGTGGTCTCAGGATCCAAAGACACAAAGCGTATATTATCTAGAGTCATGAGTAAACACCATCAAAACGAACAACATGCTGCCTGATATCACCATTGTCAACGTCTACAAAAAAGGCAAAGCATCTTTGGCTTAGGTAATGTACTCTGAAAGGGTTGCTACTGACATCCCTCGAACCCAGACAAAGTCAAACAACACGGGTTGGCTCCCGTCAGTCACGTGATAATAGGTGTTTACGTCCACCGCACTCTCCTGCTCTCTCTGTCAAAACTCAAAGGACTGATGCGTGATGGCTGGCGCCATGGAAACAGGTTGCGCAAAGTGAGAGACGGAGCCGGCCATTAAGCGGCACGAGCTCTTTAAACAAGCCAGTTTGTTAATTAGCCCAGGAAGGGGGGGGTGGGCTTCCATGTGTGCTGAACACCAGCGACCGTGACAGTCGGCCTTGTGATCACCGGCAAAGGCTCTTCACGTGCTGAAATATGCGGATAAAAACTAAGCATTACAACCCTGTTTATAGTTCTTTAAAATAAGAACAAACAGGAGGTTGCATCTTGGCTTTTGTGAAAAACTTCTCTTATTTTCCTTGAGATGCATTAACAAGGAGTCTGGTAAACAGCATAGAAACCTTGAATAGGAGATTGTTTACAGAACCAGTCTGGGGGATGGGGGGGTGGCGGCATTGGTGGCCTCAGAACTCTCCTTTTTAGATGAGGGGTCGCCCTTAAGTGGCAGTTGAGCCACCATGTTGGCTGGCTTTTATGAGGAAATCTAGACCCTGCGGCCACGAAGTCTAATGCTGAAGACGACGATCCAGGGATTGCCTTAGCAGCTCCTGAAATTCTGGCCCATCAGGAGGTTGCATGCTCATTGAGAAACCAAGGTGCACGTCTTTAATGATATTTACTGGTCCTACTTGTATTGGGCACATGCACACAGCTCTGGAAGCAAATGAATACTGTGAGCTCAGTACATGGCCTCAGCTTCCTGACCTGAGCTCTGCCTCGCCCTGGAGACCTGGCTGCTTCGGTATTTCTTACTATAAAACCTGGACACAATATTAATACAGAATAAACCAATAACCTCTTGATTCATCTTGTTCACACGCATTTTCTAAAGGTGTTTTTTTAGGATACTAAAACATTTAAGCGTCGCTTCTGCATCGCTATTTCTTGACTAATGAGTTCATACACTCAGTATGACTGTAATGTTTGATGTCCTATAGCAAGACTTGATTGGCATTTACGAACGTCAATATGAGTCACGTGATCTAGTCAACATGTCAATGTGGGTAAACAGTCTTCCAGCAAAAATGTATCTGGGTCAGACCGACTAGTGTTACGATCAGACTGAATATCATTAAAAACCTTTCATACATCATATTCTTCACAATGTCTGTTATTCCTGTCGGGCAGCTAAATTGATCTTTGTGCCACTAAATAAAGCTTCTGAATTGACCAGCTGTGCGGTCCTGTGAGAATCCAACGATGGGAACAATTAGTCATTTGAACGCTTCCTTCCTGTTGGCTGGCAGGAGCAGGGCGAGCCTCAGCGGCACAGCGGTGGATAGGGTGGCCCTGTACCTCGGCAGCTGCCAGCTGTTTACGTATTCCGCGGGCGTTACTGCTCAGCGTCTGATTGGGTTACGCGTTCCGCGGGCGTTACTGCTCAGCGTCTGATTGGGTTACGCGTTCCGCGGGCGTTACTGCTCAGCGTCTGACTGGGTTACGCGTTCCGCGGGCGTTACTGCTCAGCGTCTGACTGGGTTACGCGTTCCACGGGCGTTACTGCTCAGCGTCTGATTGGGTTACGCGTTCCGCGGGCGTTACTGCTCAGCGTCTGACTGGGTTACGCATTCCGCGGGCGTTACTGCTCAGCGTCTGACTGGGTTACGCATTTGCTGCCGAGCCGGTCCTATTTTAAATAACATTGTTATACGCAAGTCAAAACGTTGGTGCTTATTTACATTAAAGGGGTAATATTAAATAGAGAAGGTCCATTTGGTGGCTGTAAGTGGTACAAACTGGTCCCGATGAAGTATTTCTGCATAGTGAATCGTTCAGCCGTCGTGTGACTAACTTGTAAATGGGAAAGTAAAGCTGCTTTGAAATGTAGAAAGGAAACAGCATTAAAACAGCACTAAGTACTACAGTGGTTTGCAGGAAAACTGCTCCTCCCTGCTTCATTAAACAGGTCATAAATAAAAGCTGAGTCATTATCAATCCAGTCTAGAATATAAATAGCCTTTTTTTTTTGGCGAAACCAGTCCATCGATTATCTGGAATGTCCTAGACAGGAGACGCCGACAGGCTGGCTTTGCGACCCTCAGCATTACTGGATGCATTCTGGGTAATTTGCCAGAATGTAACGTCTCCTGAGGAGAGAAGGACCGTGTGGACTAGGCAGTTTTGTGCATCATTAAATTCACAATTATACGCACTTCTATAATTCCTTTGAATTTCACATCATTCTTGTTAATTGTTTATGCAATAGGCACTGTAATATGAGTTTGTCACTGTTACCAGAATGATGGAACCTGAAATTGGCCAGTTTTATAACCAGAGAGCAACAAGCCCATTCGATGGTTGTCAGGGATGGTCCATAAAGCAGTAATTATGGAGCTCACTGCATTATGGCCGTCTTCTGGTGATCACAGGCCCTGAATGGGAGATACTGCTGAAAAGGCAGCACTGCCCTTACTTACTGTACTCTGAAGTTTTCTGCCCATACCAGCTTCAAACGTTGAGTCTCGCCATATGTTCCTCTTGGTGCTTCCTTCGCTCTACCTCCTGCCCGCCTGTTCTCTTCTCACCCCTATTTCCCGAGATACCAGCAAACATCCCAACCATCACAACCATCAGTGATGATCTTGCAACACCCAGTCTGCCTTTTCAGCCTATATAGACCTTCCAGCGTGACTCATCTGACAGGCGCTGGCCAGTCCCCACAGCACCATCAGAAGTCATTTGATGCGTGCGAAATGTTTGGGGATTTGCCCAAGTTCTGCTTCCATCAACGAGACACATTGTCCTGACTGCAGTCGTACAGAGGTTAACGTGACAAGTGACAGTGGGAAAACAGACATTCTTGGTTGCCATGGATACAGACGTCAGCTAAATAAGGATACGATAATGCGGCGTTCCCGCCGAAACTCCTCAAGGGGCTCCTCTCGCGGTGATGGTCAAACAGAATGCAGTTTGTGAGGGTTCCGCGCGAGGTTTTCATACTGACAGTTTTACCGCGAGAGTATCCCCAGCAGGGGTTATTAAAGCGAGGTCAGGAGACAGAAACTGCAAAACTACAAAGGAGTCAAATGGTTCACCTAACGTCTGACAATGTCTTCATTGGGGAAAATCAGCCACTCAACCACGTGCCTCCTATGGCAGATGGAGAAGCACCATTCTTAGATTCAGGTTCAGTTACTCAGCAGCATTCAGCTGTGCTCTTCTCGCATAAGACGACTTACCAGGGTCTTTCCTGAACTATACGGGGATCAGTAATAACTTGCACACTGCTTGCCTTTCTCCCTTACTTGCATTCGTTGTTTTCTGATAGGTTGGTTTTCATATGGGCCCATCAGGTTTTTTAGGTCTAGTCTCCTGGAAAAAGTCCTGGAATGTGTCCTTGGCTTTAGAATTTAGAAGCTAAGAAAACCTTACCTTTGTGGAAGGTCCTGAACGGGCTCAGATGCTGAAATGGCTTTATACACTTTTCACAAACACATTTTGCATCTTTTTAAATTTTCTTTTGTTCCATATTTCTATTGTTTTATCTATGCAACCATAAAGTAGCTTCCAGGATAGGCTGGATGGATTGATGGACATTACATTTTCCGCAACCGTCTCCACAGTTGATCATTTTCTGTGGTTATTTCAGCAAAATGCAACAGCATGTTTCCATCAGGATTATTCTATCAGTCCAACCCTCCTTATGAGATGCATGAATGTCTGTGGGGGGGGGTACAGCATAAGCATCATCCTCAGTCGGTCACTTATCGGTCATTTATTTGCTAGTGTGCCACCGGTTCCTGTACCTTGACCTTTGGTGAACACAATTTCAGTGGTCTCCGCCAGCATCCCAGCGTCCTTCTCACTGGGAGGTGTACAGGATGTTTTAATAAAGCCCAATAATACCCAAGACCTCCAACTGGTCCGTCAGCCCACCTCTCCGTGCTGCTCTAGGGGCGCCTTAGAGTGCTTGTGCCAAGTCTTATCCGAAAAGCGAAAAAAATGACACGTTGGGATGGACGATACCACTTCTTTTCTTTTTGATTTGATACCACGTAATACCAATGTTGGTATCTAAATCTGATACCGATATTTGTTGTCCAGCCCTTTCGCTTCCCTAAGTCAGGAGCACATAAAATTTTCTGGTGTGCTGGTTGAACGATCGTCCCATCTTCCCCGTGGCAGGACCCCACCAGTGCCTGGGACCCCGAAAGTCTTTCCCTTTCTTCTCCCTTATGGGTGGTCCTGTCTGGTTGTACTTCCTGTCCTGCTCCCTATGAGAATATAAACATTTAATTACCAAGTAAAAAAAAAAAATCAGTATTTCAATGTCAGAATTGATTCTCAATTCTCAAAATGAAACATTCAGATTGAAAGAATCGATATTTCAGCATTGATCTGCTCACCGTTAATGACGACTCTTTTTACGTGCGTAGTGACACGACTCGGCTTTTACTATATCCCCATTAGATACAACCTCACCTACTAACCAGACCTGCTGCAACAGAGCCAAGGGACACAAAGTACAGCTCACTAAAATCAGATGAAAAACAGGAACAATAAAGCTGGATGAAGACAAACAGTAGATGCCTGCAATTCATTCCATTTTCAATAAGGAGTGCTTCAGGTCCCTCGGCTGATCATGTCTAATTTGGTGTGAAACTCATAAAAGCACAAAAGAACAAAGAGGAACTTGTGGGGCAGTGAAGAGGCTTGTGTGTCTGTGAAGCATCGGCACTTGGATTCATTCTACGCCCTCCGTGTGATTTAGGCCATATCCAGGTTGATATGTTCCCCACTCACTGTAATTGGTAAACAAAGTCTGTGTCCAGATTACACTTGAAAGAAGTTAAGCACTAAGCTCGACATATATCAGAAATAAACCCATGAACCACAAGAGATGGAATAGCTCAGACAGATGAATCTCAAATAGACTGGAGCGTTTCTATTACTGTATCGGTTTCTATCCAATCACCAGAGGTAGAAAGTTCAGGTCCAGAAAGTATCAATCCAGACTAGGGTTTTGTTTCAACTAAGCAGTTCAATATAATGAGCCACTCAACTGGCTGGTTGAAATAAAACCGTAGTCTGGATTTTTACTTTATGGACCTGAACTTTCTACCTCTGTCATTCACCATCAGACACAAGCACTTTTGTGTCTCCTGTTCTCTTTCCAGCCATAAAGCATCAAGTGAGTCACATGACCTGGGCAGGGGTGTAACTGGTGAATTCGCCAGGTAGCGTCTTACATGACTGCGTTCAGTGCATTCAAGTTTGCGGGATTTACTCGAGCGCTCAGATTTAATTGTTGTGAAAATTCCACTTAACTACTCGCTCAGAAGCCGAGTGTTTGGGCCAAGTCTCTGTTGAAAGCGCTGCTTCATCTTGCAGTGAAAGGGCCAGGCTGGGTCTGCTGCCTTGGTGGATTCGTTGGCAGGGGATGCATTCATCTCTCTGTGGCTTCCCCAGTGTAAGTCCCCGTGTCTAGGACTGGCACCCATCCGAAGGGCCTGCTGAGTGAGGATATTTGTGGCGAACATGCCCTTATTCATTTCCACGGTAATTTATCCCATAGGGATCTTATTACCAGAAGGATTTTCTATGGATACCAAAACAAGCTAAATATCCACAAACAAAAATGGCAAACGAACAAGATCACGAGTGCCTCGCCGGGCTGGTGAGCCTCTAAAAGTGTGTGTTTGGGATAAGCATGTCGACCAGAGACGGAGAGAGACAGTCCGGTGTGTCCCCTCATGACTTCATGCTCTGAGCTCATTCCACGTAGCCGTGACACAGGTGACCCATGTTGTTTCGCAGCAGCGAACCCTCTTGAATCCCGGCGGCTGAATCAATGCAGGCATCATTTTTGCTTCAGTGAATGGAGGTAACTTGGCTGTACGCTGCACACGTCGACAGACAGGGGAGACAGCATCTGGAACCGCTGCTGCTGTTCAATTAAGACCAGAACACAATTATCACTTGTAGAAAAGCCCAGAAAAAAAAGTGTTTGCCTGGGGAGAGGAAAATAACAGTCACTGTGTTACACAGCAATCTGATTACCCAAGATTCATTAAGGGCCACCACACAGTGAGACCTAAAATCAACATCCTGCATGAGGTGTGGGTGTGAGGTAGCGCTGCTTTCTCTGAACATAAGGTTTAAGATCAACTCACCTCCATACTGCCTTGAGCTAGAGCGACCAATTGACCTTGGGGTCACCGAGCTGAGAGGATGTTTAGCCCTATTGAGAGACCTAGCGACAGGTGGGAAGACCATCACTGCTGGGGAGATTTTGAGCCATTGATCATATATCAGGTGGAGTGTAAACTTGCAGAGCATCTCCTGAGACCTCCCATGAGTTAACGGTTTAGTCTGAGCTGCCTTCATAGCAAGATTTTTGTACCTGAGACCGTTGTATGTTCCCTTAAGCCGTCAGTGTTAAGGAGCTTAAGAGTATCTACTCCTGTCCTCAACGGAGCAACTTCAGCAACTTTCTTCAGCTTCCTCCTGGCCTAAGCGACCTACTGTAATTCACTGATGTCTCCATGCAGACTGAGGCAGGTCTCATGCCGAAAGGTCAGAAACCAACTGGACAGTTGGTGATCGGGGCCAGCACTCAGCTCGCGCCGACGTAAAGGCCAGTAGCGGCACGTGGCTTATTCACAAGAGCGCAGTACAGATGGCTCAAAGCAATTCCCTGTGATGATTTCCAGGGGGAACGTCTTTCATGGCCGAAAGGAACAAACCAATATTTTCCGATGCGCCATGCAGATTTCAATCTACTTCAATTTTTGAGCGTTGAAACCTGTTTATTTCAGTCATGCTCTGGGAGAAACAGGCTCCCTGAAGAAAGGAACTGTTAACCAAGGGAGAAGATGCATTGCGTGTAATGAGTACAGACTCATCACACACTTTCACTGTACGCTACGCACCTGCTATTCCCCTATATCGGTGGTTATCATTATTACTGTTGAGCGATGGCTGTACACATGTCATCCATTTTTATTTTATTTGTGTAAATGTACCAGATGTCCTAATCTATATATCACTTTGTCCTCTGGGGGCAAAAAGGACAATAAAACTTGCAAAATTCCATCCAGAAATATTACATCCATTGGCTGATGATCAGTTAAGTATCCATATATAACTTGCCGTATGCAGCTTCAACAGAGAACTATCCTTTTGTTTTATGAAAAATTACACCCTCTTACATCATCTGGAGACATCCTGTCCCTCCTATAACTCTGTGGCTTTTAATCTTCACAGAACGAATCCTTGAACCTTCTTATCAAGTTGTTGAGGTGGTGTAGATGATGGCCAGACATCGAAAATGCCAGCTGCTGGCCGAGGTCCACCGGGGAGAAATGGACATGTCGGTTTGTTGGTGTAAATTTGCAGCACACGTGAAATACAGCCACTCTGCACTCGAATGCCAATGCTAATAATACTCAGGAGAATCTGCTCACTCAGCAAAAGATCACACAAAAATAACACGGAAAGCTTGAATTAGCTGGCTGAAGGTGTCCTCCATGGCTTGTTCACCTGGGGACAGGAACACACACCAAAGACCAAACAGAAGAAGCTCAGGAATATTCTTGGCCGGCGCCACCTTCAATCTGCCAATCGGAGACACACCTGGCACGGGCAGACATAGGCGTCAACTGCGTGCGGCCGCTACCCTCCCAGGAAACAGACAGTTGGCCACAAAGTGCTCTGTGATGTATAGCTTCACGAGGACCTCTGTGTGAAGGCAAAGATACTTAAAAAAAAATCTAAATTTTATGGAAATAAAGTACCCATCCAGCAGTTATAATTTCTGATCGTGCTATACTGTAGAACATATCCATTTGTTGTGACTCTGGAGGAGCAGAAACCTGCAAAAATATTTGATTCATTTCATGTTTTTTCCTGGTGGCATAATGGGGCCTGAGCAGCCCTGGTCTAAATGCATTTAACGATCTGAAAATTATCCCTGTTGAATGGGATGGTTATTTTTTTGATTTTCCTACAACACAAGTAAAAACGCCATCACGCCGGCCAACTGTGTAGCGAGCTTGTAGGCTAGGGTTTTAGGGCCAGATTTACGAAGCTGGGTAAATTAGCGTGACGGTCCAATGGGAGTGGCCAGTACTGAGGGTGTTTACTAAAAAGGCGCAAATTTGTGAACACAGACACAGTCAGTTTATTGAAATAATGACCGACCCAATCTACCGAGGGCAACGAAAATTAGTCGCAAACTAGCACGTCTGATTACTCTGCTTGTTATAATCCGACAAACACAATAGAAGCGGAGATGCTGCTAGGCGGTAGACTGGTTCATCTGCTACTTCGTTTTTATTTTCCCATATGATATGAATTTTTCATATACCATCATACTGTAGCGTAGCCGAAACAACAGCTGTAACGCTTCAGTAGGCAGCAATTTATATAATATTGTTCGCGGCTAGATGTGCTCAGGACGAATGTGCAGAGTCTACTGATAGGGGACCTTTTTAACTGTGCCTGTCCTTCTCACTAACAGTTATAACTTTATAGCAGTACAAAAAATATAAAACTATACAGGATTGTAGTATCTATACCTGTGCATTATCGCAGCCACGGCTAACACAAAGACATGCTTTTTAAAAAAAAAAAAAAAAAATGCTGGAATTTGCAGTAAATTACCCACAGCAAACCTTAGTAAGTCACGCTGTGTGACCCATTTAAATACTCTCCTCCCCCCAAATTTGGCACTTTGGAAGGGAACTCCTACAAATGCATGTGCAATATGTGCAGTCGGAAAATTAACTGTTACTGGCCTTCCACTGCTAAGTCTTCACCAATTGCACATCTTTAGTAAATCCAGACAGTACTATTTTAATGCCAAAACAAGGTCTGCTTTGGTGCAACTCTTAGTTTTTTCACAGATTGAAGTAGCTCCTCCCTGAAGGTCAGTGCCGTCCCACCCCCCACCACCCGGCTTCACTAAACCAGAGATTAATCACAGGCCCCCCTGCTGGCTGTCTCACAGAACAGCAAGACCACAAAAGTGCCAGGCTGGTTGTATCAGGCCTTGTGTTTCATGTAGCCATGGCCTTCCTTGAAAAGAGCACATGGTCGATTTTTCTGAAAGAATCAGAGATTCATTACACTGTCATCACTGGCGGATTTAGATATGGGCCTGCAGGAACACAAAACAAAAAAAAAATCGCAAAGGTGACAGTTCTCTGTTGCTCATTTGCATGTCACATCAATGATATCATGTCACCGTGTGTTGGAGTGGGTGCCTGGATTCTAGCCTGTGATCTAGGCAGGTCCCCCTACCGGAAGCCTGAGGCTGAGGGAGTGAGGGAATCTGTCAAATAGTGCACCTCTAACTTTGTACAGTACTAATGCAATTAGTAAAATCAGCCACACTATGAAATGCTACCACATGAACCACAATTTATTCATAATACTGTGAAAATATGGTTTCACGGACGAATTATAATATTGAATTTTATTCTGGTTTGTGCTAAATCATTAAAAATTATATAAAGTCAGTCTGCACACCATCAAAGTGAATTTGCTTAGTCTTGACTGTTGACGGTGTTGGCGGATGGGGAATGTGTTGATGATCAAGTGTCAAATTAACACAAATGGATAAGAAAAGGTCAAAGACATCAGTTGTCCAATTTAGAAAAAAGAGGGAAGAAGAAGAGAAACACAAAAAGATAAAGGTCTGCAGCCATTTCATTCCATTGTCAGTATAAATATTATGCGTGTAATGAAATAGGTTAGTGTATCATTAGTATGTCTGGTAAACATTAGGGTAACACTGTAATAATTTGTTTCTTTTTACTTGTTTTATTTAGATCTATGTACAACAATTTATTACTTGTCTTTGTTACTTCTTTTTGATAACTTTGAATCCTATTTTGTATGGGTTTTTATATTTATGGAGTTTTTAATTTCATCATTATTTATTTGTATCTCTCCAACCCTGATAATAAAAATACAAGTTAGGGCCATATGGTGCATTTTTCTTTGTTGCAGAGAGGTGCGGGGGTGTGAGATGGAGACATGGGGGGGGGGGGGATAGCCCAGAGTGCCATACAGGCTAGAACCACCACTGACCGTCAGATAAGCTCAGGTATATCATCCTGGGTCAGAGGTGCTTTCCTATCCTATGCCAGGTAGCCAAAGGTCAAAATGAAAGTGTGAGAGATGCAGAGAGGGGCCTGGGTTCTGATGCGGGCAGGGTATCAGGGGATGATCCGGCTTGTGCCCGCCAAAGGGGAGATGCCTGAGGCGCATGCTTCTGTTGTGTTGTGAATTTCGAGCTTGTGATAATCATGCGCTTCCAAATTCTCAGATGAGGCGCGTTCGATGACGGCTGGGGGATGAATGGAAATGTATGCATGCCAGAGGTCATCCTTTCTGTGTTACTCTTCATCTGGTTCTCTTGCTTTGGTCAGTGCCAGGTTAACCTGGCGATCTGGAGGGTAGGAACCCAGGAAATGGACCTCTCCGCATATAGGAAAGGTGTTGCCACAGTAGGGAGGCGGTCAGTAAAGGTATTACTCCTCTGAAAAAGAGGCCATCGTGTCAGGGCTGGTTGAAGTCCAGGTGAAGCTCTAGGCGAGACTCACCATTGGTGCCCCCCGCCCCCCTCCACCCTCTGCCAACCGCTAACATTAATATATAATGAAAACATAATAATAATTACAAAACATAATAATCTATGTTAAATACGAGGGGCTTTTAAGTCATGTTATTTCTTTGATCGCATTAATTTTAATTGCTTTAATTTTGATACCCCAATGGGAGAGCAGTATGAGCAAAGATTTTTAAATAGAATTTAATTTCTATATTGAATATACAGATATATCTTTTTTCTTTTATGGTACACTGTCAGAAAAATAAGCACCAATTTGTACCTTTGAGGGTACTATTGGTTTTCACTGGGGCTGTACCCTGAAGGGTATGCCAATTGTACTCTGTAAGTAAATGTACATTTTAAGGTACAGAAATGGACTCTGAGGAACATTTTTGTACAATTGAGGGTACGTTAATTAATCATAAAGGTTAATGTATTTCATGCAGTCACTATTTCTTCATGATTTGTATTTGAATAGTAACTAAGTTACTTGTGCCCCCTCAAGTAAGTTATTTTGCAATGCACTGTCATAAAAAGGCTGCAGTTCTGATACAGTTTCGTTCCTCAAGGTGGAAACAGTATTAATCATGAATAAATACGGGATCAGTATGTAACTAACACTCAACTTCTGATTAATTAATACAAACTCCCCACAAATAATGTGTTCCCTGATTGGATATCTGATGAATTATCATTATGTACGATTTATCGTGTTTAAAAAATGTAATCGTTCAACAGCCCTATTAACAATCTTTGCTCATGATGATGATGATGCTGATAGATTTATTTGAATGAAATAATGATAAATATATTACTGCACAGCAGCCATTATGCACATTAAAATGATCAAGGAGATAAACACAATCAAATCCTGGAGCATAGATTCTGTTGACTTAATACGGCCATTGAGGTATGCTTAGGTAGTAGCATTAATTAGAGAATTATTATGACATTACAGTAATTTCAGACTGAATCAATGTGTGATCTTTTTCTTAAGGCATTTCTATCTAAGTCTATGATGTCTAGATAGCACCATTATACACTCTGATGAAAAGAAAATACAAATTCACACTATGATTGCCTAATAGCATCCTTGACGCCTTTCCTCTCCCTCTATGTCACGTAGCTGTTCTGTGCTGGTACTACAGAGTGCACAGCTACGTCTAGGGGTGCTGATTTAGCCAACCAGTTTCACTTTGTCTTGGATAATTAGTGAAATCAGCATCTCTTCAGGAAGTGGAACTCCAGGAGGTCGCCTGTGTTGCCTAATGGGTTGACCAACACTGCGTCAAGTCTCACACCATTACGAATACGAAATTTCAACTTACAAACTTTCAGACATACGAACGAAGAGGACTGTAAGTCCAAATTTTGTTCCTTGGGTTCCTGTTTCCTGTCTGCAACATCAATTTTTTTTTTCTGCGCGCCAATTCCGCCTAGTACGACTTCTACCCGCTACTCCCGCTACACAGCAGCATAGCGTGCGTACTCACAGCATCCTAGTTCTTTGTACTTGCGTATACCCTTAAAATGACGTCGAATAACGACTTACGAACATTTCAAGTTACGAACGGCTGTTCAGAACGTAACTCATTCGTAAGTAGAGGAGGGTCTGTACACTGTGATACAGACTGCCCACTGTACACACACTGTGTGTCGTCCAAAAAAAACTACACAGTAACTGAGCCAAAGTCAGGAAAAAAAACACACAGTTGATTTCCAGGGCCTGCTTAGATCTGGGGAACATCCCGTCTCCAGGGAAGCAGGTATCACCCACTCCAACATTGAATCACACCACCTAGACTTCCAAAACCGTGACTTGGCAAAAAAGGTGACTGGGGACTGCTTTCAGCATAATGCATCACAAAGTCAGGTGATGACATCAGGTCACATGATGACAGACACGAACCGAGCCCTTGAGCCAGGTAAATAGGTAATGAGCTGCTTAAGTGAGTCTGGGGAATGAATGCGCACGGAGGAGGATTGTGAGCGCTCATGTCAGCCTCCAGTGCCAGGCCGCGTGTTTGTCAGTGATAAATATGTATGGGAAGCAAGCCAAAGCGCTACACAGTCATCGCTAGCAGGGAAACGTGGAGACGGAGAGTTTGACGGTTCCTTCAAAACTCTAATTAAGGCCCTTCAGAGCCCTTAAAGGGGATGACAAGAAGGTCAGTGAGCATTCAGTTCAGCGTAATTGATTGACGGGCCACTTAATTTATACAGGAATCTAATCTAATCCTTTTCAATCAAAGGAATAACCAATGCCCCATCGGCTTTGTGATGCAGACAAATGGTTCCAGGCTCATCCTGTCTTGCGTGGCCAAGGAGGACGATGAGCGAGGACGTTTTATTAGTCCTTTAATAACCCCCCCTTCAGAACTCCCCTGAACAATGAGCATCATACAGGAAACCTCCTAATTGGGAATCAGCGCCTTCGATTACCAGCTCTTAGGTTTCAGGGGGGGGCTGGGTCATGACCTTCCTTCTCCAGGGCCACTGCGCGTTCGTATGGATGACTCCCAGACCTATCCCGGTGAGCCGGGAGAAACCTGCTTTAGTGATCCAGTATTACTCAGTATTACTCAGTATTACTCATGCCCCAAAAAACCGTACTGTGACGATCCAGAACCGAAGCCTAGGAGAACATATGGTTAGTTAAACTCTGGGGAACATACCAATCTTTCTCATATCCCCTTTTATACTGTTGAAATACCCAGCTTATATTTCATTTATTTATAATGCTAGATAAAAGTCAGTGCTTTGCCAACTTTAGAAGTAGCTGGGTACACATCTATGAAATCTAGTCACCTCCATGCAACATTTCAACACCCCATGCCAAATCAGTGAATGGTGATCACATGACCACAGGCCAGATGGACACCAGGTCCTTGCCTTCTGTCAGAGTGACGAACTCCTCACCAGAGGAACTGTTACCTATTCCCAATCTCAAGGACAAAAAAAAGAAAAGCTCTCTCTCAGAGAATAAAATTAGACCCTCGGGGGGGGGGACTGAACATCCATATTCTATGAGCCTTGCAGTTAAAAGGAGCAAAGACTCAGGGTCCTGAGAAGAGATCTGGCCTTCTGTGCCGTGCTGTCAGCAGTTATTCCAACTCAGAAGAACGACAAGGAGCCGTCCTCGTGTACACACACAAACTCCCTGGCAAAGGGTCTAGAGGGGCAGCGTTAAAACGGAATCACACACCAGTTCACTCTTCTGATGACCGAAACGCAACTGTGGATATGGCTTAGCGTCTGAAACCGCCGCATTAGCATCGAGTCTGTGGCTGTACCTGACCGAAAGTCGAAAGGCAAGAGCAAAGGCTGTTACCAGCCTGGGACTCATCCCATGGAACCACACAACTGGGCTTGTAGTGTATAAAATGTGTAAACTGCTCCGGATAAAATC